>LR738709.1:484766304-484791080 GCA_902687465.1 Secale cereale | reverse complement strand
CCCCCCCCCCGAGAAGGGGCTCCGGTCCCATAGGTGTTCGCGGGCGATCAGTTTCCCCGACATCTTTGGCGCACCAGGTAGGGGGTGCATCGAGGTTGTGTGAACCCGATCCGGCGTGCACACGAGCTAGATCTTCATCGACTTCATCAACATGTCGCCGAAGAAGAAGGCTTTGGAGGCAGCAGGTCCGTCTGCGTCGATCCCACCACGGCTGGAGCCAACGGCTGGTGGGGTAGACGCCGGTGGGAGGACGGACGCCGGCGAGGAAACTCACGGCGTCGCCAAGTCCAAGGACAAGACGGACGACCGGGCGCACTCCAAGACCACGGCGTCCGTGCATGCATCGCGCCCCTCTTAGGAGGCGCGGAAACGGCAGCGTCGTGGTACTCAAGGTACCATACGCCTGCTGGGTCAAGGCCAAGATGGCGGATCGTGGGACGCTCAAGGCCAGCACGCACACCAACATGCTGGCACAAGCAAGGCGCGGTCGCCGGGACAGGATGCTGCTCCTTCTAATGTAGTTAGAAGTCCGAGCATATCCCGCTCCTCGCACCGCTCGCCACCGCTCCCCGCCACTCCAGCAGAAGCTCTAGCTCGAGCTCAACTGCTCCTCGACTTCCCTCCAGCGGCAGACAAGGCCGACGACTGGAGGGCCACCATCCAGAGTCTCATCGCCTTCGCCAACGGCGACACTCCGCAGCAGCCGAGCACATCGCGGCCACGGCAAGTTAGCCAGGCGCGGGCCGATGGCGACAAGACTGCCGGGGGTGCAACAACCGTGCACTCCCCGCCCCGAAGGCCAAAATCGCCGACTCGCCGGATCAACATCGATGACGACTCCACCGCGTCGTCGGATCCACGAGCTCGCCGCGATCAGCGCCAAGTTCTCGATGATCGACAACAAGAGGACGCTCAAACCCGCATCGAGCGTCGAAGAGAAGCGCGGCGTCAATCTGACCTACGCGTTGGGTCCACTGTTGTCATGCAAGCGCCAGGGGGACCAGGCGACTTGCCGTACGCGGTAGGTTGCCCTGCGTTCACCCGTGAGCTGCGGCAAGTCTAGTGGCTGATGGCTTCTCGCCCCTCGTTGGTTACCCCAAGTGGAAGGTTTCAGATGTAGCGTAGCGGCAAATTTCCCTTGGCAAAGATACCAAGGATCGAATCCCGTGAGACTCCAAGGGTCGACAAGAAGGTGTCAACGGCGCCAGAAACTTAGCGGTTGACAGGACCTGCACACAGATACAAATAACTTTGCTCCCAACGAGTACAGAGAGGTTGTCAATCCCTCCGTCCTTGTCGTTTACAAAGGATCAAACACATGAGATAATAGTGATAGGTATGACTGCAACTAGGAAATAAGAACAGGAAGTAAATAGCGGGTGTGATCAATGGTGGTAATATGGACCGGGGTCCCATGATGTTCACTAGTGATGTCTCTCTCCCAAAAGACGATAAAACAGCAAAGCAAGGTAAACAAATTACAGCTGGTCAATTGACAGGATTATGTGCGCAAACCAATGCTAACTATGTTGTAAAGAAAGGTAGAGTCTCAAAAGCATGGGCGGTACACCAAGGCAAGTAGACCGAAATCCATCTGCATCTACTACTAATCATCCACCTTGAGATATCTATCCAGAACATCTCGCTGGTATTAAGTTGTGAGTCCCACCCAAAGTGTAAACTCAAAGCAATAGACAACTGCATTAAAAGAACTTTGCATAAAGTAAACAATCCTTGCACCCGCAAGTACAAGCACCGTTGTTTTCCCCCCTTGTGGGAACAGCACATCCCCTAGACTCATGTTTCTGTCACTCAAGCTAGTCATCGAGGGGCATGAACCCACAATCAAGCATAACGTTCCCTCTTGGAGTTACTACCTACTACTCGGCCAAAGCAATAAACAGCAACGGAGAACATGCAAGAATTACTCAAGAACATAAATATAAAAGAGGTGAATCAAATATATTACTCACACACAATCTGAACATAATCTCATAATCCATCGGATCCCAGCAAACTCAGCAGAGCAACAGCATAAAGATTACATATGTGCCTCGATCATGTAGGGCAGCTCACGAGGTCTAATCCATGAAGAACAAAGAGGGGAGGAGAACATCACATAGCTACTGGTCATGGACCCATGGTCCAAGGGGGACTACTCACAACTCATCCGGGAAGCGTCCATGGTGGTGGAGAAGCTCCTGGTGGTGGTTCTCCCCTCCGGCAGGGTGCCGGGAAGAGTTCTCCTGGTGCTCCCGATCTTGGAAGCGCGGCGGCGGCGGAACAGAGATGCGATCGCGAAAAAGGGTTCCGTCCTCGAGGGTTTCGGGACGCGAGCAATATATATGCAAAAGGGGGTCACCAGAGGCGGAGGTGGGGCCCCAGGCGCCCCCCTGGTGCGGCCAGGGGTGGGGCCGCGCCGGGTGGCCGCCTGGGCCACCCCAGGCTCCCCTCTGGCCCTGCCTTGGTTTTTCTGGAAGCTCACGATACGCTGATTTTTCCTGTATTTTTCCCGGAATTTTTAGGGCACTTTTAATATGGGGGAAACCTGAAATAGAAAAACAGCAGAAAACAAGAACTGGCACTGTGGTGCACTGAGTTAATAGGTTAGTCCAAATATGATCAAAAGTGTATGGAAGTGCATAAATATCATAGCAATATCACACAAAAGAGGCATGGAGCAAGCAAAAATTATAGATACGTTTTGGACGTATCAGTGGCCCAGCATGAAGAACTTCAAGCCCGACGTACCCGAGAAGTACGACGGCAAGACACATCCGTCGGAGTTTCTCAGCATCTACACCATCGCGGTGCAGGCTGCCGGGGGACGAGACGTGAAGATACTCGCCAATTACTTCCCGCTGGTGCTCAAGCCAAACGTCAGATCTTGGCTCATCCACTTGCCGGAGAACTCCATTTCTTCTTGGGCCGACCTGTGTCATCAGTTTGTCGGTGCCTTCACAGGTGGCCACAAGCCCCATGGCCAGGAGAGTGACCTTCACATACTCGCCCAGAACGAAGGAGAGCCTCTGCGTAAGTATATCCAGAGGTTCAGCCGTGTCCAGCACAACATCCCGGACGTCCACCCTGCCGCGGTTATTAGCGCGTTCCACCAGAACGTGCGTAACCGCAGGATGAGGGAGGAGATGGCGATGTGCAAGATCCGAGACGTCAGTGAGCTTTATGCCCTGGCCGACAAGTGTGCACGCGCTGAGGAGGGGAGGAAACTCCCCGGAGAAGATACGGGAGCAGGGGGATCCGACAGTGAGGATGCCGCCCCGGCAAAGAAGAGCCGGCGGCGAAACAACAGGAAGAAGAAGAACAAGGAAGTGCTGGTCGTTGAGCAGTCCGGCAAGGAGGCCGGCGCCAAGAAAGCCCAGGCTGGTAGCTCCGGCAAGGAGACTGCCGCGTGCACTAACTGCCAGACTGTGGCAGCCGCCGACAAGCAGGACGGCTCCGACAAGCAATACTGCAAGATCCACCGCACCAAGGGCCACGACCTCCAGAACTGCAAGAAAGTTGAGTACCTCGTCGAGCAGCAAAAGGCTGAGTACGAGCGACGCGACAAGGAGAAGGCCCAAGGAGGTGATGGGGGATCCGGCAAGAAGCGGCCATTCAACGGCCGGGGAGGACGCCGCGGCAAGGCCAAGCAGTGGCAAGGAGACAGACCTCCCCGCGGCCGCGACAAGGATGAAGACGACGACGATGACGAAAACATGGATGATGGAGAGAACAGCGAGCAGGAGTTTCAGAAAGCTACAGAAGTTTTGTGCATTGACGGTGGTGCTTCTCTGCATACTTCACACCGCCAACTCAAGCAATGGGTGCGTGAAGTCAATGCGGCCGAACCGCCCGTCGAGTCGCGCAAACTTCTGAAGTGGTCCAGCACGCCTATCATCTTCGATATTGACGATCACCCTGATCGCACAACTACGATCGGGTGCTTGCCGATGTTGGTTTCACCAACCATCCGCAACCTCAAGGTCACCAAGATGTTAGTTGACGGCGGGGCCGGCTTGAACCTGATCTCCTCCGCTATGGTCCGGAAACTCCAGATCCCCGACAGCGAGCTCGAGGAAACCGGCACGTTCCAAGGGATCAACCCGGGAAGGAGCAAGCCGAAGGGGAAGATCACACTGCCAGTGACATTTGGCGGAGAGCTGAACTTCAGGACTAAGAGAATCACTTTCGACGTTGCCGATATTCCATTCCCTTACAATGGAATACTTGGTCGTCCAGCTCTCGCCAAGTTCATGGCAGCATCTCATTATGCCTACAACATGCTCAAGATGCCAGGCCTGGTAAGCGTCATCTCCGTCCCTGGCGACAAGAAAGATGCCCTTATTTGCGCCGACAAGATTTACCGGGAAGAAGCAGCCGCAGCAGATCGTAAAACACTTGCCGCTGAAGCTCCCGGGGAGAAGAAGAAGACCAAGCCCGGCAAGAGCTCTAGGGCCCACTCCGGCAAACGCACCTCTCCGGAGTGCTGCGCTGCCGTCGAGGACGCACCATCGAGCTCCACCGGCAAGTGCAAGAAGACGATGGCCGCTCCACCAACAACAAAGAAGGTGTCTGCCAAGGAGGACGGCACTGGTGGTACCTTCACCATCAGTGCTACGCTTGACCCCAAATAGGAAAGCGCGCTCGTTGCTTTCCTGCCGGCGAATGTCGATGTGTTTGCATGGCAACCGTCCGACATCCCTGGTGTTCCCAGGAAAATGATTGAGCACAAGCTTGCCGTTTGTCCTCACGCGCGGCCCGTCAAGCAGAAGGTTAGAAAGCAAGCAGTGGAGCGCCAAGGGTTCATAGCAGAAGAAATCAAGAAACTGGAAGCAGCGGGCCTTGTCAGAGGAGTGCTCCATCCCACGTGGCTGGCCAATCCTGTAGTCATGCGCAAGGCGAACGGGGAGTGGAGGCTTTGTATTGACTTCACCGATGTGAATAAAGCTTGTCCCAAAGATCCATTTCCCTTGCCGCGCATTGACCAGATTGTAGACTCCACGGCTGGATGTGAGTTGCTTTCATTTCTTGATGCATATTCAGGATACCACCAGATTTTCATGGCTGAGGAAGGTGAAGAGAAGACCGCATTCATTACTCTATGTGCCACCTATTGCTTCATACGCATGCCTTTCGGATTGAAGAATGCGGGTTCAACATTTGCAAGAGTTGTCCATACAGCTTTTGAGCCACAGATACACAGGAACGTGGAAGCTTACATGGATGATATAGTGGTCAAGAGCAAGGACAGGGCTACTCTGATCCAAGATTTAGATGAAACTTTTACGAATCTGCGCAAGATCCAACTCAAGCTTAACCCCGAGAAGTGCGTGTTTGGAGTCCCCTCCGGCAAGCTTCTCGGGTTCTTCGTGTCTCAGAGGGGGATTGAAGCCAATCCCGACAAGATCAAGGCCATCGATCAAATCGAAGCACCGAAGCGCGTCAAGGATGTGCGAAGACTCGCCGGCTGCGTGGCTGCTCTCAGCAGGTTTATCTCTAAGTCTGCTGAACGCGCCCTGCCGTTTTTCAAAATTTTGAAAAAGGCAGGTCCAATGAAATGGACTCCGGAAGCGGAGGCAGCGCTGCAAGACTTGAAGAGGTACCTGTCCTCCACCCTAAACTTGTCGCACCTAAACCACAAGAGAAGTTGCTATTGTACCTAGCGGCAACCAATCAAGTGGTTAGTGTTGCGTTAGTAGCAGAGAGGGAGGCAGATGATGAGCCAGCGGCAGCGGCAAGCACATCCAGTGACAAGCGGGGGGCTTCCCAGACAAGCTCTGGTCCCGACAAGGATGGATCTGCGCAGATGCAAGAGGAGGTGCGGAAGAAGATGGTGCAGCGCCCAGTCTATTTTGTCAGTTCCCTCTTGCAGGAAGCTAGGTCAAGGTACTCTGGGGTGCAGAAGTTGCTTTTCGGCCTTCTCATGGCCTCGAGAAAGCTGCGCCATTACTTCCAGGCACACGAGATAACAGTGGTCACTCGCTTTCCGCTGAAGAGGATATTGCAAAATCCAGAAGCAACAGGCAGGATCGTCGAGTGGGCACTAGAACTGTCAAGCTTTGGCCTCAAGTTCGAAAGCACTTCGACTATCCAGAGCAGAGCATTGGCAGAATTCATAGCAGAGTGGACGCCAACACCGGACGAAGAAATTCCAGAGACGAGCATCCCCATCAAGGAAGCAAACAAAGAGTGGATAATGTACTTTGATGGTGCCTTCTCGCTGCAAGGCGCCGCTGCTGGTGTGCTGCTTGTCGCACCCACCGGAGAGCACCTCAAGTACGTGGTCCAAATGCATTTTCCCAAGGAGCAAGCGACGAACAATACTGCAGAGTATGAGGGTTTGCTTGCCGGCCTCAGGATCGCGGCAGACCTTGGGATCAAGAAGCTGATTGTAAGGGGTGACTCGCAGCTTGTCGTCCGCCAAGTAAACAAGAACTACCAGAGTCCGTTGATGGAAGCTTACGTCGACGAAGTGAGAAAGCTTGAGGAACACTTTGACGGCCTACAGATGGAGCACGTTCCGAGAGCTCAGAACGACATCGCAGATAGCCTGTCAACGTGTGCCGCACTAAAGTTACCTGTGGAACCAGGGATCTTTGTGCTTAAGTTGACTCAACCATCCGTGGCACCATCGACTGGGCAGGGTAAGAAGAGGAAGTTGATTGTTGGCGACTATTTTCCGGCAGAGCTTCCCAAAGCCGCTGCCAAGAAGGTTCCCAAGATCAACACCAAGAACGCTGAGGAGCAATCCGCTCCGGCAAGTCCCAGGACGTGTTCCGCTGAAGCGGAAGCTCCCGACAAGTTTTGCTCCGGCAAGCTTGCCGGGGACCGTCACGCTCCGGCTGAGACACAAGTTCTCGTCGTAGAAGCGGACGTTCCCGCAGCAGCAGATGTGCCTTTAGTCCTTGTTGTCGAGCCACAAGCTCCAGCAAAGGCGCAGCAGATTGTCTGTTTCCTTCAGACAGGAGAACTTCCCGAAGAGCAAGAAGAAGCTGAAAGAGTAGCCTGGCAGTCAAGTATGTACCAGTTTGTCGGCAACGAACTGTACAAAAGAAGACTCAATGGTGTGAAATTGAAGTGTATTCCCCGCGAAGACGGACAGAAGCTGTTGGCAGAGATACATGGAGGCATATGTGGCCACCACATTGGCGCAAGAGCACTTTCCGACAAGGTTTCTTTTGGCCAGAAGCCCTCCAGGATGCAACTGCACAAGTAACAAAGTGTGAAGCGTGCCAGTTCCATTTGAAGCAGATAGATCAGCCGGCTCAAGCTCTTCAGACGATCCCTTTATCCTGGCCATTTTCGGTCTGGGGGCTCGACATCCTCGGCCCTTTTCCCCGCGCAGCCGGGGGCTTTGAGTTCTTGTACGTTGCAATCGACAAGTTCACAAAGTGGCCGGAAGTGGAACCAGTGAGAAAGGTGACCGCACAGTCAGCAGTCAAGTTCTTTAGGTCGATTGTTTGCCGCTTCGGAATCCCTAACAGGATCATCACCGACAACGGTACGCAATTCACAAGTCGCATCTTCATGCAATATGCCCAAGACCTTGGCGCCAAGGTCTGCTTCGCTTCTGTTGCTCACCCAAGGAGCAACGGTCAAGCGGATAGGGCAAACGCTGAAGTGCTGCGCGGCCTCAAGACAAGGACTTTCGACAGGCTGCACAAGTGCGGAAGAAACTGGATCGAGGAGTTGCCAGCGGCTCTTTGGTCGATCGGGACGACGCCAAATCGAGCCACTGGACAGACACCCTTTGCTCTAGTCTATGGAGCAGAGGCAGTTCTCCCCACGGAACTCGTATACGGGTCACCTCGAGTGCTCGCTTATGATGAGCTCGAGCAAGAGCAGCTGCGACAAGATGACGCGCTGCTCCTTGAGGAGGACCGTCTTCAGGCTGCTGTGCGAGCTGCTCGCTACCAGCAAGCTTTGCGTCGCTACCATAGCCGCAAAGTCAATGCCAGAAGTCTCGAGGAAGGCGACCTTGTTCTTCGGCGTGTTCAGTCCGCCAAGAATTCCAACAAGTTGACGCCGAAGTGGGAAGGCCCTTATCGGGTGAAGCGAGTCACTAGGCCCGGCACTGTCCGCCTTGAGACCGAAGATGGCTTGCCGGTGAGCAACTCCTGGAACATCGAGCATCTTCGTAAGTTTTACCCATAAGGCGCGGTTGCTGTGATCCGCTCTGGCAACCACCTTTTGTACAAGTCTTACCGCTGTTGCATGTAATCCTTTGTACAAAGCCGGGCGCAGACCCCGTGCATCAGTAAAGCTTATGTGCCCCGCACATCTTGTCATTTCATGCTTTTTTATATTTTTGCATGAGTAATCTGACACCTTGTGCAGCACCCACCACCAGTAAGCAATAACGAATCACAAGGGCCCATATCTCTGTTTTCTCCTCTATCTTTTTCCCTAAGCAGAAGACGATTCCCTCGCGCACAAGTTTGCCGGGGGGAAAGAAGATAGTGGTATGGACCAAGCGCCGTTCAAGAAAGTCTCGCCTTGCCGGGAAGCAGACAACACAAAAGCTAAGTTGCCAAAGTTTGAGCAATCAAATTTTTTAATTTGTAAGTTGTCCTCCTTGAACGGCCGCGCTATGTATGGAAAACCTGTGCGCGGAGGAGCCAACTCGTAGCCAGTTGCGCCCTTATTTTGTTTCGAGTTTGCTCAATAGCTTAAGTGTGCTGCGACTAGTGTCGCGCCCTTACTTTGTTTCCGAGCCCGCTCAACAGATTAAGTGTGCTGCAACTGGTTGCGACAAGGTTTCTTGCCGGCGACGGCACCGCCGGCAGGCTGCTGAAGTTCCGCACTCAGCGCTCGCGGCAAAGGGGCCTACGCCGGCAAGTTCCCTAAAAGCGTAGGGTAAAAACATACAAAGCAAGGAAGTCAAGTAAAGGAAATAACGTTGCATCAACCACCTAAGATAGAGTTATATTACAAAATGACTTGCCGCAATTCTAATAGACTATTGTTCATAACATGGTTGGCAGCGACAAGGAAAGAAGAAAGTGAAAAGCCTAGTCCGCGCGGTCTCCTTCAACCCTCTTGATCCCGCCCACCTTTTCCACAATGGGTGCGACAAGGGCCTTGAGCGCCTCCTGGTCGGCGTCGGGCGGCAGGGTCCTGAGAACGTTGGTGAGGTTGAGGCCGGGGTTGCGGTACGCCACCTTCATCAGCACCTTTTGGAGGGCCCCCGCACAGAGCCTGCGCGATTCGTCTGCCAGCTGCTTCGGGATCTTCTCCCGGAGTTGCTGGAGGGCCGTCGCCACGCCCTTGAAGAACAGAGTGAGCTTGGCGCTGGCGTGGAGGTTCTCGTCGCTGGAGTACCCGAGATACTCCGCCCCCAGCTGCGCCAACTCCGTGTCGATGTCCGCGGCGGCGTTGACAAGACCTTCCGTCCATAGCTCGACGGTCCGCCTGAAGTTATTCTGCGAAATGGCCGCATTCTCCAGCAACACCTTCTCGGTCCTGAGCTCCTCCTTCAGGGCCGTCTCCCGCTCCCTGGCGCCGTCCAGTGTCGTGGTAAGAGTGGACAGCTTCATCTCCAGATCGGCGATGGAGTCATTGGCGACGGCGAGCTCCTTGCCCTTCTCGGAGAGGCGGACCTGCAGCTCAGAATGGCTGTGGGCGTCCTTCTCCCTCTCGAGCTTCAGTGCGGAAACCTCCTCGCCGCTCGTCTTGAGGTTGGCCTCCAGCTGAGCCACCCTCTTCTCCAACTCTCTCTTGGCGGTCTCGGCAGTTGCGGCAGCATCTTTCGCTTCCTGCAAAGCTCCGCCAAGCGATCGCTCGCGCGCGGCAAGCTCGTCCTCGTGGCTGTCGAGGTCGACCTTCCGCTGCGTCAGCTCGCCTTCTCGCCTGGATAGCTCCTCGGTGGCAAGCCGCTGCTGCTCCTCCGCTTCAGCTTTCTCCAAAATGAATGCCTGATGCGCCTCGGCAAGCTGCTCCCGCTCCTCCGCCAAGGATCGGAGAGCTGCTTGGTTGATGGCTCGGAGCTCTTCTGCGCGCTTCTCCAAGTCAGCACCCGCCTTGGCGGCCAGAGCCTCTCGGGACTCCAGCTTGGCTTGCCGGGCGCGGTAAAGGGACAGAAGCTTCCGCAGAAGCCGCTCCTCCTCGGGCTCGCTGCTGCTGCTTGGCGCGTCGACGAACTTCAGTCCGGCGGAGGCAAGGAACTCCCCGTCGAAGACCTCTCCCTCGACTGGCGCCCTAGACGTGGACGCCCACGGGAGCTGGATGAAGACACCATTGCCGGCCTCCAGATAGGCGCCTGGCTCGGCTGCGGCAGCGGAGGGATCGGCAGCCGGCGCAGCGCCTGACACTCCTGCGGCCTCCGGGCCGTCAGTGCGACTACCGGACCCCTCCTCAGCTGCCGCGCCAGCGCCCTTGGCTGCCTCGTCGGCGGCGGGCTCGTCAGCACCGGCCGCCCCTTCGGTAGCGGCGGCGTCGCCGGTGTTGCCACGCGCGTCCTCTTCGACGGCGACCTCCGTCTCCATTGGCTTTGCGGTGGACGGGTTTGATAGGAGGAAAGAAAAGACGAACAAGTCAAGCAAATATCCAAAAAAGAAGAATTGAAAGAAGAAAAGTCCAAGGGTTTACCTGCGCGGGCCGGCTCCTCGGTGAGGTTCCTCGCCGGGGAGCTCTCCCTCGGTGGCGTGGAGGTAGCTCCCACCGGCGGAGGGCCGCTAACGCCATCCCTTGGCGGGGTGCTCGCCCTTGGCGGGGTGCTCGCCCTGGGCGGGGTGCTCGCCCTTGGCGGAGTGCTCACCCTTGGCGGAGTGCTCACCCTGGCCGGAGAGCCTTGCCTTGGCGGTGTGGTCGAGGCATGCGGCGCGTCGGGGGCGGTCTCCTGGCACTCCTGATGCTGCTGCTCTGCTCCTGCACGAATCAACAAGCAAGACGTCAGAGAAGAAGAAGCACCCACGCGCGCCCAACAGCAGAAGATGCACTACACTTACGCTGGGGGCTGCTCTGAAGAACGGATGCCGGGTCCGGCAAGCTTGTCTCAGGCGCGCCCCCTGCTGGCGCGGCGGGCTCATCCTCGATGACGATCACCGGGACCTTGGCCCTTTTCGCTTCCCTTTGAGCTAGAGTTCTGAAAAGAGAACAGGTTCGGAGTTAGGCAAAAGAGATACAAGACAAGAAAATCAAAGAAGTACAAAAATTGTGAAGACTTACTCTTCTTCCTCCTCGTCGTAGCTGAGCGCGGAGAAATCAAAATCCGGCTCGCGCGTCACGACGCGAGGAGGCAGAGGGGTGGGCCTCCTCGGTCGCTTAGCGGGAGCAGGGACGGTGGTCTGGGAAGACCCCGCTCCGGTTGCCGCCGAAGCACGAGGAACAGCGGGAACAGGGGCGCAAGTCCGGGAAGATCCCCCTCCTGTTGCCGCTGAAGCGCGAGGAGCTCCCGTGGTGGCCTTGCTTGCCGCGGTGGCGCGTGCCACACGGCGCCGTGGCTATTGGCCCGCCTGCCGCTCCGTCACGTCTGCGGCCTTGCGCAGACGCCTCCTTGCCGGAACTGGAGGACTTGCTGGTGGTGGCGAGCTGCCCGAGGACGAGGAGGAGGAGCCGATCTCCAGCGAGCCGCTCGAGTCCTCGGCGGGCTCGCTTGACCTGGCACCCTGCTCGGCGGGCCCGCTCGACTCGACGCCCTGCTCGGTGGGCTTGCTTGTCCCGGCGATCTGCCCGGCAAGCTTCCCCGCTTTGCGGAGCTCTTCCTCCTCGGCAAGGCTTGTCGCCTCCGCTGCCTCCGCCTCCTCCACTGTGTACCCGAACTCGCCCGCGGCCGCGGCTACCGCTGCCTCTTCCAGCCTGGTGGCAATATATGCCATCTCCTGGTCGGTGGTGTCGCGGGTGAGGCCTCTCTTCTCGTCGAGATCGACTGGCTGTTCCACCAAGTTGTCGAAGAATGTCTGCACAGCTTCGTCGGAAGGTTCTTGCCAAGTGGGATCGATCCCGTGGGAATCGCACAGCGGCATCACCGCACGGATGGCGCTGAGCGCAGAGCTATTACACAGCGGGACGACACCTTGCGGCAACGTGAACCATTCGGGGTGGGCAGAGTCATACTTAAACAACGCCTGGAGCATCGCGTTGAGCTCCAGCACAGTGAAATTCCAATTGAGGCCCGGGCGCAGCCTCATAATATATGCCGCGTTCTCGAACTCCCAAGCAGCCCTCTTCCTCTTCTGTAAGGGAGCGATGCGACGGCGGAGAAAGTCTGCTCCGACTGCGCCTACAGTGAGCTTGGCGTGCTGGAGGCGAAGGATCCGGGTGGTGGCGATCTTCAGTCTGCTGTCCTCCGGGGCCAGGTCGCTCCAGTCGTTGCCGCGTACTACTGGGGCTTGGCGCCGGGAAGTGAATGGCTGCGGGTCATCCTCTACAATCCAACACCAGTTGGCTCTCCACTCATCCCACTTGCCGCGGAGCTCCCCTTCCAGATAGGCTTCCTTCTTGTGCGTCCTCGAGATCCAAGAGATTCCGCCAGACAGAGGCGACCCTGCCTCGACTCGGGGCGTGAAGTAATGGCGGAAAAGAGCTACACTAGGGTAGACTCCGACAAAGTTTTCGCACAGATGTGCGAAAACGGCCATGGTCAAGACGGCGTTGGGGGTGAAGCCAAGGAGATGAAACCCGTAGGTATTCATGATATCGTAGAAGAACTCAGAATAGGGCGGGTAGAGCCCGCAGTAGAAGAACAGGGCAAAGAAGGCGTAGCCGGTCGGGAACATATCGCAGGCTACGGCGGGGAGTACCTTGGTGCGCGGATGCGCCTTCGTCTCCCTCGACCAGAAAAGGTAGAAGGTATCCTTCAGCTCCTCCGCGTCAAGCTTTGGCGGGAAGACCGCCATCTTCTTCCGCATTGCTGCCAGCCGCAGCGCCTCGGCGGACTTCGCGGCCTTCCCCTTCTCGCCTTTCGGAGCCATGGCGGGGACGGTGGGGGAGGTCGACGGCGCTGGTGATGCTGGTGGCGGCGGAGGGGGCGGAGCGCTACTCTCTTTCGACCTTCGGGGAGGAGGGGAGCGGCGGGGGTTTCTGAGGGACGAAGAAGCAACGGGCGAATGGGAGGAACTGCCCCTGTTTCTAAGGGGGGAGGGGGACGTTCCGCATTTCCCATTAAAGAATCAGGCCATGATCTCTCCCACGACGCCGCGATTGACGCGTGCCGTTAGGGGAGGGCGCGGTGGATACGGAGTGGGATACGGCGTGCCGCAGGCCGCGCGTGCCCGTGCACTGTTTTGGGCCTGGCCCAACAGCGCTCGACACCGTGTATGGCCCAAGCCCGGGGGCTCCTGTCGGTGTACTAAGGTAGGGGTACCTTAGTATCCCGAACTTGTGCACGGGCAGTTGCAGCGTCCCGTGGCAGGACTTGCCGCGCGACCGCCAAGGTCCTCCTTGGCTCCCTTGGAGCCATTCAAGAACAAAGTATTCAAGTCAAAGAGACAAAGCCTCGGCAAGAGGAGCTTGCCGGGAAGGCCGCTCAAGGCACAAGATCACTCAGAACACGAGACCCTGGCAAGAGGAGCTTGCCGGGGAGGCCAACTGAGACGTTTCGAGAGAACTTGCCGCGACGCACCACGCGTCCCGGCAAAGCACGACGAGCGACAAACTCCCGGAAGCGGCAAGATAGCCACCGCGGCAAGGAGCTTGCCGCGGCAAGCTTCCACTCGGTGCCCGCGCTCCAGCGCATCCGCCCACGTGTCACCCTGGGACCGTTCCAGGTGCACGTGGCGGAGGGCTGTGCAGCTTGGGGTACACGGTGGCAAGCGGCGATGACATGGGCACCATCGTGGCGGACGGTGGCGCCCTGACGGTCACTTTTTGCACTGTTTGGGGCGACGGCGACGGGCATTCAATGCCCTTGTCTCCTGCCGTCAGAGTTAGGTATAGAGCACTATGCAAACACTGTTCCAACTACCATCATTTTTACGTTTTTACCCTCGACTGCGTTGCCACCTGTCGGTGACCCCTTTGACCTATAAAAGGAGGCCCATGCGCAACGTAGAAGGGGTTCCGATCATCGATCATTCTCCACGCTCGGTCTTGCTAGCGGTTAGAGTGTGATGTTGCTCTCCTCGCTCCCGAGCCAAGAACTGAATAACAAACCAAAGCAGGACTAGGGTTTTACGCACCCGTGCGGCCCGAACCTGGGTAAACTGATCGTGTGTTCGCCTCGATCTGCTCTTTGTGCATCCTCCGCCCCCTTGCCGTGCCGAAAAGGGGCTCCGGTCCCATAGGCGTTCGTGGGTGATCAGTTTCCCCGACATCTTTGGGGCGGCATCCTCGCTATCTGATCCCCCTGCTCCTGTATCTTCTCCGGGGAGTTTCCTCCCCTCCTCAGCGCGTGCACACTTGTCGGCCAGGGCATAAAGCTCACTGACGTCTCGGATCTTGCACATCGCCATCTCCTCCCTCATCCTGCGGTTACGCATGTTCTGGTGGAACGCGCTAATAACCGCGGCAGGGTGGACGTCCGGGATGTTGTGCTGGACACGGCTGAACCTCTGGATATACTTACGCAGGGGCTCTCCTTCCTTCTGGGCGAGTATGTGAAGGTCACTCTCCTGGCCATGGGGCTTGTGGCCACCTGTGAAGGCGTCGACAAACTGATGACACAGGTCGGCCCAAGAAGAAATGGAATTCTCCGGCAAGTGCATGAGCCAAGATCTGACGTTTGGCTTGAGCACCAGCGGGAAGTAATTGGCGAGTATCTTCTCGTCTCGTCCCCCGGCAGCCTGCACCGTGATGGTGTAGATGCTGAGGAACTCCGACGGATGTGTCTTGCCGTCGTACTTCTCGGGTACGTCAGGCGTGAAGTTCGGCATGCTGGGCCACTGGACTTGCCGCAGCTCACGGGTGAACGCAGGGCAACCTACCGCGTACGGCAAGTCGCCTGGTCCCCCTGGCGCTTGCATGTCAACAGTGGGCCCAGCGCACAGGTCAGATTGACGCCGGGCTTCTCTTCGATGCTCGATGCGGGTTCGAGCGTCCTCTTGTTGTCGATCGTCGAGAACTTGGCGCTGATCGCGGCGAGCTCGTGGATCCGACGACGCGGTGGAGTCGTCGTCAATGTTGATCCGGCGAGTCAGCGATTTTGGCCTTCGGGGCGGGGAGTGCACAGTGGTTGCACCCCCGGCAGTCTTGTCGCCATCGGCCCGCGCCTGGCTAACTTGCCGCGGCCGCGATGTGCTCGGCTGCTGTGGAGTGTCGCCGTTGGCGAAGGCGATGAGACTCTCGATGGTGGCCCTCCAGTCGTCGGCCTTGTCTGCCGCTGGAGGGAAGTCGAGGAGCAGTTGAGCTCGAGCTAGAGCTTCTGCTGGAGTGGCGGGGAGCGGTGGCGAGCGGTGCGAGGAGCGGGATATGCTCGGACTTCTAACTACGTTAGAAGGAGCAGCATCCCGTCCCGGCGACCGCGCCTTGCTTGTGCCAGCATGTTGGTGTGCGTGCTGGCCTTGAGCGTCCCGCGATCCGCCAGCTTGGCCTTGACCCAGCAGGCATATGGTACCTTGAGTACCACGACGCTGTCGTTCCCGCGCCTCCTGAGAGGGGCGCGGTGCATGTACGGACGCCGAGGCCTTGGAGTGTGCTCGGTCGTCCGTCTTGTCCTTGGACTTGGCGGCGCCGTGAGTTTCCTCGCCGACGTCCGTCCTTCCACCAGCGTCTACCCCACCAGCCGTTGGCTCCGGCGGTGGCGGGATCGACGCGGACGGGCCTGCTGCCTCCAAAGCCTTCTTCTTCGGCGGCATGTCGATGAAGATGTTGAAGATTTCGGCTTCATGTTGGGAGTTCGGGTGCTTGCCGATGTTGGTTTCACCAACTATCCGCAACCTCAAGGTCACCAAGATGCTAGTCGACGGCGGGGCCGGCCTGAACTTGATCTCCTCCGCTGTGGTCCAGAAACTCCAAATCCCCGACAGCGAGCTCGAAGAGACCGGCACGTTCCAAGGGATCAGCCCGGGAAGGAGCAAGCCCAAGGGGAAGATCACGCTGCCAGTGACATTTGGCAGAGAGCTGAACTTCAGGACTGAGAGAATCACCTTTGACGTTGTCGATTTTCCATTGCCTTACAATGGAATACTTGCCGTCCAGCACTCGCCAAGTTCATGACAGCCTCTCACTTCGCCTACAACGTACTCAAGATGCCCGGCCCGATAAGCGTCATCTCTGTCCCCGGCGAAAAGAAGGATGCCCTTATCTGCGCCGACAAGATCTACCGGGAAGCAACAGCCGCAGCAGATAGCAAGACACTTGCCGTTGAAGCTCCTGAGGGGAAGAACAAGACCAAGTCCGGCAAGAGCTCAGGGGCCCACTCCGGCAAACGCACCTCTTCGGAGTGCTGCGCTGCCGTCGAGGACGCACCATCGAGCTCCACCGGCAAGTGTAAGAAGGCGATGGCAGCTCCACCCGAGACAAAGAAGGTGTCCGCCAAGGAGGACAGCACTGGTGGTACCTTCACCATCAGTGCCACGCTCAATCCTAAATAGGAAAGCGTGCTCGTTGCTTTCCTGCGGGCGAACGTCGACGTGTTTGCATGGCAACCGTCTGACATCCCTGGTGTTCCCAGGAAAGTGATTGAGCACAAGCTTGCCGTTTGTCCTCACACGCGGCCCGTCAAGCAGAAGGTTAGGAAGCAAGCGGTGGAGCGCCAAGAGTTTATCGCAGAAGAGATCAAGAAGTTGGAAGCGGCAGGCCTTGTCAGAGGTGTGCTCCATCCCACGTGGTTGGCCAATCCTGTTGTCATGCGTAAGGCAAATGGGAAGTATAGGCTTTGTATTGACTTCAGCGACGTGAATAAAGCTTGTCCTAAAGATCCATTTCCCTTGCCGCGCATTGACCAGATTGTTGACTCCACCGCCGGATGCGACTTGCTCTCATTTCTTGATGCATACTCAGGATACCACCAGATTTTCATGGTTGAGGAAGATGAAGAGAAGACAGCATTCATTACTCCATGTGGCACCTATTGCTTCATACGCATGCCTTTTGGATTGAAGAATGCTAGTTCAACGTTTGCACGAGTAGTCCATACTGCTTTTGAGCCACAGATACACAGAAATGTGGAAGCTTACATGGATGATATAGTGGTCAAGAGCAAGGACAGGGCTACTCTGATCCAAGATTTAGATGAAACTTTTACGAATCTGCGCAAGATCCAACTCAAGCTTAACCCCGAGAAGTGCGTGTTTAGAGTCCCCTCCGGCAAGCTTCTCTGGTTCTTCGTGTCTCAGAGGGGGATTGAAGCCAATCCCGACAAGATCAAGGCCATCGAGCAAATCGAAGCACCGAAGCGCGTCAAGGATGTGCGAAGACTCGCCGGCTGCGTGGCTGCTCTCAGCAGGTTTATCTCTAAGTCTGCTGAACGCGCCCTGCCGTTTTTCAAAATTTGGAAAAGGCAGGTCCAATGAAATGGACTCCGGAAGCGGAGGCAGCGCTGCAAGACTTGAAGAGGTACCAGTCCTCCACCCCAATACTTGTCGCACCTAAACCACAAGAGAAGTTGTTGTTGTACCTAGCGGCAACCAATCAAGTGGTTAGTGTTGCGTTAGTAGCGGAGAGGGAGGCAGATGATGAGCCAGCGGCAGCGGCAAGCACATCCAGCGACAAGCAGGGGGCTTCCCCGACAAGCTCTGGTCCCGACAAGGATGGATCTGTGCAGATGCAAGAGGAGGCGCGGAAGAAGATGGTGCAGCGCCCAGTCTATTTTCTCAGTTCCCTCTTGCAGGGGGCTAGGTCAAGGTACTCTGGGGTGCAGAAGTTGCTTTTCGGCCTTCTCATGGCCTCGAGAAAGCTACGCCATTACTTCCAAGCACACGAGATAACAGTGGTCACTCGCTTTCCGCTGAAGAGGATATTGCAAAATCCAGAAGCAACAGGCAGGATCGTCGAGTGGGTACTAGAACTGTCAAGCCTTGGCCTCAAGTTCGAAAGCACTTCGACTATCCAGAGCAGAGCATTGGCAGAATTCATAGCAGAGTGGACGCCAACACCGGACGAAGAAATTCCAGAGACGAGCATCCCCGTCAATGAAGCAAACATAGAGTGGATAATGTACTTTGATGGTGCCTTCTCGCTGCAAGGCACCGGTGCTGGTGTGCTGCTTGTCGCACCCACCGGAGAGCACCTCAAGTACGTCCAAATGCATTTTCCCAAGGAGCAAGCGACGAACAATACTGCAGAGTATGAGGGTTTGCTTGCCGGCCTCAGGATCGCAGCAGACCTTGGGATCAAGAAGCTGATTGTAAGGGGTGACTCGCAGCTTGTCGTCTGCCAAGTAAACAAGAACTACCAGAGTCCGTTGATGGAAGCTTACGTCGACGAAGTGAGAAAGCTTGAGGAACAATTTGACGGCCTACAGATGGAGCACGTTCCGAGAGCTCAGAACGACATCGCAGATAGCCTGTCAAAGTGTGCCGCACTAAAGTTACCTGTGGAACCAGGGATCTTTGTGCTTAAGTTGACTCAACCATCCGTGGCACCATCGACTGGGCAGGGCAAGAAGAGGAAGTTGATTGTTGGCGACTATTTTCCGGCAGAGCTTCCCGAAGCCGCCGCCAAGAAGGTTCCCAAGATCAACACCAAGAACGCTGAGGAGCAATCCGCTCCGGCAAGTCCCAGGACTTGTTCCGTTGAAGCGGAAGCTCCCGACAAGTTTTGCTCCGGCAAGCTTGCCGGGGACCGTCACGCTCCGGCTGAGACACAAGTTCTCGTCGTAGAAGCGGACGTTCCCGCAGCAGCAGATGTGCCTTTAGTCCTTGTTGTCGAGCCACAAGCTCCAGCATGGGCGCAGCAGATTGTCCGTTTCCTTCAGACAGGAGAACTTCTCGAAGAGCAAGAAGAAGCTGAAAGAGTAGCCCGGCAGTCAAGTATGTACCAGTTTGTCGGCAATGAACTGTACAGAAGAAGACTCAACGGTGTGAAATTGAAGTGTATTCCCCGCGAATACGGATAGAAGTTGTTGGCAGAGATACATGGAGGCATATGTGGCCACCACATTGGCGCAAGAGCACTTGCCGGCAAGGCTTTCCGGCAAGGTTTCTTTTGGCCAGAAGCCCTCCAGGATGCAACTGCACAAGTAACAAAGTGTGAAGCATGCCAGTTCCATTCCAAGCAGATACATCAGCCAGCTCAAGCTCTCCAGACGATCCCTTTATCTTGGCCATTTTCGGTCTGGGGGCTCAACATCCTCGGCCCTTTTCCCCGCGCAGCAGGGGGCTTTGAGTTCTTGTACGTTGCAATCGACAAGTTCACAAAGTGGCCGGAAGTGGAACCAGTGAGAAAGGTGACCGCAGAGTCAGCAGTCAAGTTCTTCAGGTCGATTGTTTGCCGCTTCGGAATACCTAACAGGATCATCACCGACAACGGTACGCAATTCACAAGTCGCACCTTCATGAAATATGCCCAAGACCTTGGCGCCAAGGTCTGCTTCGCTTCTGTTGCTCACCCAAGGAGCAACGGTCAAGCGGAGAGGGCAAACGTTGAAGTGCTGCGCGGCCTCAAGACAAGGACTTTCGACAGGCTGCGCAAGTGCGGAAGAAACTGGATCGAGGAGTTGCCAGCGGCTCTTTGGTCGATCAGGACGACGCCAAATCGAGCCACTGGACAGACACCCTTTGCTCTAGTCTATGGAGCAGAGGCAGTTCTCCCCACGGAACTCGTATACGGGTCACCTCGAGTGCTCGCTTATGATGAGCTCGAGCAAGAGCAGCTGCGACAAGATGGCGCGATGCTCCTTGAGGAGGACCATCTTCAGGCTGCTGTGCGAGCTGCTCGCTACCAGCAAGCTTTGCGTCGCTACCATAGCTGCAAAGTCAATGCCAGAAGTCTCGAGGAAGGCGACCTTGTTCTTCGGCGTGTTCAGTCCACCAAGAATTCCAACAAGTTGACGCCGAAGTGGGAAGGCCCTTATCGGGTGAAGCGAGTCACTAGGCACGGCGCTGTCCGCCTTGAGACCAAAGATGGCTTGCCGGTGAGCAACTCCTGGAACATCGAGCATCTTCGTAAGTTTTACCCATAAGGCGCGGTTGTCGTGATCCGCTCTGGCAACCACCTTTTGTACAAGTCTTGTCGCTGTTGCATGTAATCCTTTGTACAAAGCCGGGCACAGACCACGTGCATCAGTAAAGCTTATGTGCCCCGCACATCTTGTCATTTCATGCTTTTTTATATTTTTGCATGAGTTATCTGACACCTTGTGCAGCACCCACCACCGGTAAGCAATAACGAACCACAAGGGCCCATATCTCTGTTTTCTCCTCTATCTTTTTCCCTAAGCAGAAGAAGATTCCCTCGCGCACAAGTTTGCCGGGGGGAAGAAGATAGTGGTATGGACCAAGCGCCGTTCAAGAAAGTCTCGCCTTGCCGGGAAGCAGACAACACAAAAGCTAAGTTGTCAAAGTTTGAGCAATCAAATTTTTAAATTTTTAAGTTATCCTCCTTGAACGGCCGCGCTTTGTATGGAAAACCTGTGCGCGGAGGAGCCAACTCGTAGCCAGTTGCGCCCTTATTTTGTTTCGAGTTTGCTCAACAGCTTAAGTGTGCTGCGACTAGTGTCGCGCCCTTACTTTGTTTCCGAGCCCGCTCAACAGCTTAAGTGTGCTGCAACTGGTTGTGACAAGGTTTCTTGCCGGCGACGGCACCGCCAGCAGGCTGCTGAAGTTCCGCACTCAGCGCTAGCGGCAAGGGTACCTACGCCGGCGAGTTCCCTAAAAGCGTAGGGTAAAAACATACAAAGCAAGGAAATCAAGTAAAGGAAATAACGTTGCAATAACCACCTAAGATAGAGTTATATCACAAAATGACTTGCCGCGATTCTAATAGACTATTGTTCGTAACATGGTTAACAGCGACGAGGGAATGAAGAAAGCAGACAAGACTAATCCGCGCGGTCGCCTTCAAGCCTCTTGATCCCGCCCACCTTGTCCACAATGGGTGCGACAAGGGCCTTGAGCGCCTCCTGGTCGGCGTCGGGCGGCAGGGTCCTGAGGACGTTGGTGAGGTTGAGCCCTAGGTTGCGGAACGCTATCTTCATCAGCACCTTCTGCAGGGCACCTGCGCAGAGCCTGCGTGATTCATCCACCAGCTGCTTCGGGATCTTCTCCCGGAGTTGCTGGAGGGCCGTCGCCACGCCCTTGAAGAATAGAGTTAGTTTGGCGCTGGGGTGGAGGCTCTCGTCGGTGGAGTACCCGAGGTACTCCCCCCCAGCTCCGCCAACTCCTTGTCGATGTCCGCGGCGGCGTTGACAAGGCCCTCCGTCCATAGCTTGACGGTCCGCCTGAAGTTATTCTGGGAAATGGCGGCACTGTCCAGCAGCACCTTCTCGGCCCTGATCTCCTCCTTCAGGGCCGTCTCCCGCTCCCTGGCGCTGTCCAGCGTCGTGGTAAGAGTGGACAGCTTCATCTCCAGATCGGCGATGGAGTCCTTGGCGACGGCGAGCTCCTTTCCCTTCTCGAAGAGGCGGACCTGCAGCTCAGAATGGCTATGGGCGTCCTTCTCCCTCTCGAGCTTCAATGCGGCAACCTCCTCGCCGCTCGTCTTGAGGTTGGCCTCCAGTTGAGCCACCCTCTTCTCCAACTCTCTCTTGGCGGTCTCGGCAGCTGCGGCAGCATCTTTCGCTTCCTGCAAAGCTCCGCCAAGCGATCGCTCACACGCGGCAAGCTCGTCGTCGTGGCTGTCGAGGTCGACCTTCCGCTGCGTCAGCTCGCCTTCTCGCCTGGATACAAGACAAGAAAATCAAAGAGATACAAGACAAGAAAATCAAAGAAGCCTACTTTGCGAAGACTTACTCTTCTTCCTTCTTGTCGGAGCTGAGCGCGGAGAAATCAAAATCCGGCTCGCGCGTCACGGCGCGAGGAGGCGGAGGAGTGGGCTCCCTCGGCCACTTGGCGGGAGCAGGGACGTTGGTCTGAGAAGACCCCGCTCCGGTTGCCGCCGAAGCGCGAGGGGCGGCGGGAACAGGGGCGCCTGTCCGGGAATATCCCCCTCCTGTTGCTACTGAAGCACGAGGCAC
Organism: Secale cereale; assembly: GCA_902687465.1. Classification (NCBI taxonomy): domain Eukaryota; kingdom Viridiplantae; phylum Streptophyta; class Magnoliopsida; order Poales; family Poaceae; genus Secale; species Secale cereale. The sequence goes on along the minus strand of LR738709.1, from coordinate 484,769,089 downwards.
TCCCTTGGCCGCCTTGCTTGTCGCGGTGGCGCATGCCACACGGAGCCGTGGCTGTTGGCCCGCCTGCCGCTCCGTCACGTCCGCGGCCTTGCGAAGACGCCTCCTTGCCGGAGCTGGAGGACTTACTGGTGGTGGCGAGCTGCCCGAGGACAAGGAGGAGGAGTCGATCTCCAGCGAGCCGCTCGAGTCCTCGGCGGGCTCGCTTGACCCGGCACCCTGCTCGACGGGCCCGCTCGACTCGGCGCCCTGCTCGGCGGGCTCGCTTGTCTCAGCGACCTTCCCGGCAAGCTTCCCCGCTTTGCGAAGCTCTTCTTCCTCGGCAAGGCTTGTCGCCTCCGCAGCCTCCGCCTCCTCCACTGTGTACCCGAACTCGCCCACGGCCACAGCTACCGCTGCCTCTTCCAGCCTGGTGGCAATATATGCCATCGCCTGGTCGGTGGTGTCGCGGGTGAGGCCTCTCTTCTCGTCGAGATCGACTGGCTGTTCCACCAAGTTGTCGAAGAATGTTTGCACAGCTTTGTCGGAAGGTTCTTGCCAAGTGGGATCGATCCCGTGGGAATCGCACAGCGGCATCACCGCACGGATGGCGCTGAGCGCAGAGCTATTGCACAGCGGGACGACACCTTGCGGCAACGTGAACCATTCGGGGTGGGCAGAGTCATACTTAAACAACGCCTGGAGCATCGCGTTGAGCTCCAGCACAGTGAAATTCCAATTGAGGCCCGGGCGCAGCCTCATAATATCTGTCGCGTTCTCGAACTCCCAAGCAGCCCTCTTCCTCTCCTGCAAGGGAGTGATGCGGCGGCGGAGAAAGTCTGCTCCGACTGTGCCTACAGTGAGCTTGGCGTGCCGGAGGCGAAGGATCCGGGTGGTGGCGATCTTCAGTCTGCTGTCCTCCGGGGCCAGGTCGCTCCAGTCGTTGCCGCGTACTACTGGGGCTTGGCGCCGGGAAGTGAATGGTTGCGGGTCATCCTCTACAATCCAACACCAGTTGGCTCTCCACTCATCCCACTTGCCGCGGAGCTCTCCTTCCAGATAGGCTTCCTTCTTGTGCATCCTCGAGATCCAAGAGATTCCGCCAGACAGAGGCGACCCTGCCTCGACTCGGGGCGTGAAGTAATGGCGGAAAAGATCTACATTGGGGTAGACTCCGACAAAGTTTTCGCACAGATGTGCAAAAACGGCCATGGTTAAGACGGCGTTGGTGGTGAAGTCAAGGAGATGAAACCCGTAGGTATTCATGATGTCGCAGAAGAACTCAGAATAGGGCGGGCAGAGCTCGTAGTAGAAGAACAGGGCAAAGAAGGCGTAGCCGGTCGGGAACATATCGCAGGCTACGGAGGGGAGTACCTTGGTGCGCGGATGCGCCTTCGTCTCCCTCGACCAGAAAAGGTAGAAGGTATCCTTCAGCTCCTCCGCGTCAAGCTTTGGCGGGAAGACCGCCATCTTCTTCCGCATTGCTGCTAGCCGCAGCGCCTCGGCGGACTTTGTAGCCTTCCCCTTCTCGCCTTTCGGAGCCATGGCGGGGACGGTGGGGGAGGTCGACGGCGCTGGTGATGCTGGTGGCGGCAGAGGGGGCGGAGCGCTGCTCTCTTTCGACCTTCGGGGAGGAGGGGAGCGGCGGGGGTTTCTAAAGGATGAAGAAGCAACGGGCGAATGGGAGGAACTGCCCCTGTTTCCCCTGCTTTTAAGGGGGGTAGGGGGACGTTCCGCATTTCCCATTAAAGAATCAGGCCACGATCTCTCCCACGACGCCGCGATTGATGTGTGCCGTTAGGGGAGGGCGCGGTGGATACGGAGTGGGATACGGCGTGCTGCAGGCCATGCGTGCCCGTGCACTGTTTTGGGCCTGGCCCAACAGCGCTCGGCACCGTGTGTGGCCCAGGCCCGAGGGCTCCTGTCGTGTACTCAAGTAGGGGTACCTTAGTATCCCGAACTTGTGCACGGGGAATTGCAACATCCCGCGGCAAAGCCTGCCAGGCAACCGCCAAGATCCCCTCGTGGTCCCTTTGGAGCCATTCAAGAACAAAGTATCCAAGTCCAGAAGACAAGACCCCGGCAAGAGGAGCTTGCCGGGAAGGCCACTCAAGGCACAAAATTACTCAAGACACGAGACCCCGGTGAGAGGAGCTTGCCGGGAAGGACAACCAAGGCACCTCAAGAGAGCTTGTCGCGACGCGCCACGCGTCCCGGCAAGGCCCGGTGAGCGACAAGCTCCCAGGCGCGACAAGATAGCGACCGCGGCAAGTGAGCTTCCACTCAGTACCCACGCTCCAGCGCATCCACCCACGTGTCGCCCTGGGACCGTTCCAGGCGTACGTGGCGGAAGGCTGTGCAGCCAGGGGAACACGGTGGCAAGCGGCGATGACATGGCCACCGTCGTGGCGGATGGTGGCGCCCTGACGGTCACTTTTTGCACTGTTTGGGGCGACGGCGACAGGCATTCAATGCCCTTGTCCCCTGCCGTCAGAGTTAGGTATAGAGCACTATGCATACACTGTTCCAACTACCACCCATTTTACACTTTTACCCTCGGCTGCGTTGCCACCTGTCGGTGACCCCTTTGACCTATAAAAGGAGGCCCATGCGCAACATAGAGGGGGCTCCAATCATCGATCACTCTCCACGCTCGGCCTAGCGGTTGGAGTGTACTGTTGCTCTTCTCGCTCCCGAGCCAAGAACTCAATAACAAACCAAGGCAGGAGTAGGGTTTTACGCATCCGTGCGGCACGAACCTGGGTAAACTGCTCGCGTGCTCGCCTCGATCCGCTCTTTGTGCATCCTC
>LR738709.1:484747736-484766253 GCA_902687465.1 Secale cereale | reverse complement strand
TACCGAGAAGGGGCTCCGGTCCCATAGGTGTTCGTGGGCGATTAGTTTCCCCGACGGAGTGGTGCGCCATTACTAGTTCAACTAGTAATGGCGCACCACACACACGGTGCGCGATTACTAGTTTTAAAAAAATGAAAAAAAATGAAAAAAAAATTACTAGTGGCGCAACGTGGATGCGGTGCGGCATTACTAGTTTTGAAAAAAAAATGGAAAAAAATTTAAAACAAATTGAAAAAAATTACTAGTGGCGCACCGTGGATATGGTGCGCCATTACTAGTTTAACTAGTAATGGCGCACTATCCACTGGTGCGCCATTACTAGTTTTGAAAACAAATAAAAAAATTGTTACTAATGGCGCACCGTGGATGCGGTGCGCCATTAGTATTTGGACACTAATGGCGCACCAACACATGGTGCGCCATTAGTATATAGTAATGGCGCACCACATGTATGGTGCGCCATTAGTGGCCACATCATTTATATCCCTTTTCCTAGTAGTGCACTACTTTGGAGGATGTTTCAATTGTCTATGATAACAAAGTTGCTATCTATGATGATTATGGTGATGCCATGTATGCTATATTGAATAATGATAACCATGAAACTCGTCATCATGATTTTAATTTTCAATCTCATGATAGTTATTTTGTTGAGTTTGCTCCCACCACTATTCATGAGAATAAATTTATTTATGTGGAGAGTAGCAAAATTTCTATGTTTTTGCATCATGAAAATAATTATTTTTGTAATGGATATATTGTTGATTCATTCATGATGCTACTGAAAATTACTATGAGAGAGGGACATATGCTTGTAGGTATTGCAATAATATCAAGTTTCCTCTCTATGTGTTGAAAATCATGAAATTTTGTTTGTTTTGCCTTCCTATGCTAGTTGACTCTTGCTCCCAAAAGTTGTTTGCTCACAAAATCCCTATGCATAGGAAGTGGGTTAGACTTAAATGTGATAGTCATATTCTTCATGATGCTCTCTCTGTGTTTCAATTCATATCTTTTATGTGAGCATCATTGAAATCATCATGCCTAGCTAAAAGGCATTAAAGAAAAGCGCTTGTTGGGAGACAACCCAACACTTATACCTACTTTTTTTATGTTCACATGGTTAATATACTGTAGTAATCATGTTTTACATGTTTTGTTTCAATAAAGTGTCAAGTAAAGCCTTTGGGATAGTGTGGATGATAGTTGATTTGATTATGTGCAAAAACAGAAAGTTTTGCTTCGAGTGCAGAAAATTCAATAAATCACTGGAACGTGATAATTAGCTGAAATTTTAACACATGATTTATATAAAAAATTCCTATGTTTTCCTAATTTTTCAGAATTTTTAGAGTTGAATAAGTATGGTGGTTGTGCATATCATTATAGATAGTTCTGTTTTTGACAGATTCTGTTTTCAATGCATAGTTTGCTTGTTTTCTAGTTTCCATGGCTTATATTGATCAATATAAATTGTAGAAATAATATGCTACAGTAGGCATTGTGTGGAAACAATTATGAATCTTGTCTTTGAGAGTACCCAAAGTGAATGATTTGTTTTATCATACTAACCCATCTCACGAATTTTTGTGTGATTGAAGTTTTCAAGTTTTGGTTGAGATGTCGATATGAAGAGAATAAGGAGTGGAAAGACCCTAAGCTTGGGGATTACCAAGGCACCCCAAGGTAATATTCAAGGAACAACCAAGCAACTAAGCTTGGGGATGCCCCGGAAGGCATCCCCTCTTTCGTCTGCAACACTATCGATAAACACACTTGAAGCTATTTCATCACATGATATGAGTTTTGCTTGGAGCTTCATTTTCTTTTGTTAGGATTTGCTTGCTGGTATTTATAATAATGTTTTGTTTCTTTTATTTCAATAAAAATGTCAAGGATAGCCTTTACCATGCTTTTTTTGCAAGTCTACATGTTGCTGTTTGAAAACAGAAAGTTTGTCGCTGTTTTAAAAATTCCCAAGAAAAGTCAGAATGTAGAAAAAGGTTGAAACTTTTTGCATAGAAAGCTATGATAAATTTCCTACAACATGTTATTTTTAAAAAAAAAATGAGTTAGCGAAGTATGGATCCTCTTGCATTCTTTACGGACTATACTGTTTTGACAGATTGCTGCTATGTTTGCATTGTTTGCATATGTTTGTGTGTTTAATGATTCTATTTGAGTATAGGAGTATTAAATATGCAGAGGCATTTAGTATGCAATGTTGAATAATAATTTTAGTGATTTTCCACCGTAGAGAATGATAAGGTTTTGCATTGGTTTATACTAACTTATCTCACGAGTTCTTGTTGAGTTTTGTGTGGACGAAGCTTTTGAGATTTAGGAAAACCGTGATATGAGAAGAATTAAGGAGACACAGAAGCTCAAGCTTGGGGATACCCAAGGCACCCCAAGATAATATTTCAAGAACTCTCAAGCATCTAAGCTTGGCGATGCCCCGATAGGCATCCCACCTTTATTCATCAACAATTATCGGTTAGTATCGGCTGATCCTATGTTTTTGCTTCTTCACATGAGATGTGCTATTCTTGAAATGTCATTTTATTTTGTTTGCTTGATGTTTTAATAAAATACTTAGATCTGAAAGTTTTTAAACAAAATAGAGCCCCCAAATAGTTGCCAGGGAGGCTAAGTAAGCGGCATTCACATCCCTTCAACGAAACTCTTTTCTGGCACCGTTACTCTTGTGCTTTACTTATATCCTATGTGTAAACTCTTGAATAAATTGAATATCATGAAGTTAAAATCATATCATGCCTAGTGGTAGCTTCACATTGGGTTTAGAAAGTGAAATCCTTTTAGGCTTGACAATCACAATATTGGTCATACAAGCAATTCATGAATAATTAGTATGAAGAAGAGAACTTTCACATGCAAATACACTATCCTGGAAATCTTTTGTGATTGTGAGCCCCCATCAAAATATTATATGCCAAAATTGTTGACGTTGGACAAGGAAGACAACATAATGGTTTATGTTTGTTCATATTCACATAGAAGTTATATTGGCATAGATCCTTCAACATGAGGTGCTTGCTTCCCATCTTTGCTAGCCAAAAATTCCGCACCAAGTAGAGATACTACTTGTGCATCCAAAAACTCTTAAACCCAAATCTTATCTTCAGGAGTCCGCCATACCTACCTAAGGATTGAGCAAGATCCTTCAAGTAAGTTGTCATAGGTGCAAAAAGGCAATAAAATTTGCTTCTAAAAGTGTTAGATCATTTAATGTAAGAGAATTGAGCGTTGTACGAACTTGTGATGGAAAAGAATAAAAGTGACAGACTGCATAATAAAGGTTGCTATCATAAGGGGCAATATAACGTGACGTTCTTTTGCACTAAGGGATTGAGCATACAAACAAATAAGTGCATGGCAACCTCTGCTTTTCTCTGCGAAGGGCCTATCTTTTACTTTTCAGTATTTACTTTTATGCAAAGAGTCAAAGTTTTTCTCTCTATTCCTTTTTATTTTTCTCCTTTGGAAAGCATCATGTGGTGAGGAAAGATCTAGGAACATATGTCCAGCTGAATATGGGTAGCATGAGTTATTATTGTTGACATCACCCAAAGGTGAATACGTTGGGAGGCGAAATTACAAGCCCCTATCTTTCTATGTGTCCGGTTGAAATGTTTTACTCATGTGTATGCGGTGAGTGTTAGCAATCATAGAATGATATATGATGGTTGAGTATGTGGAGCTCTTACTTAAACTATATTGAATAAGTTGAATTACAATTGCTTGGTGACTGAGAACATAGGTTGTCGAGTTTCAAGAGAATTCATTGTTTGAACCTTAACATGTAAATTCGTTGCTACTCTAACATGAGAAGTTTTATAGGAAAGAATTATTGTTATGATGCTAGGAAAAGTGATTGAAATTTTCATTGATCAAACGTGTGCACTTTGCTAGCATTCACACTTCATAAATTATTTCTTTTATCATTTACCTACTCGAGGACGAGTAGGAATTAAGCTTGGGGATGCTGATACGTCTCCAACATATCTATAATTTATTAAGTATTCATGTTGTTTTATTATTATTCTTGGATGTTTTACAATCATTTTATAGCAAATTTATATCATTTTTTGGGACTAACCTATTGACCCAGTGCCTAGTGCCAGTTGCTATTTTCTGCTTGTTTTTTACATTGCAGGAAATCAATATCAAACGGAGTCAAAACACCGCGAAATTTTTTGGAGATTTTTTATGGGCCAGAACACCCAGGATGGGCCAGAGCTCCACCTGGGGGGTGCCCCGAGGGGGGCACAACCCACCTGGGTGCGCCAGGCCCCCTGGTGCGCCCAGGTGGGTTGTGCCCACCTTGGTGGCCTCCTGCACCCCTCTTTACCCTATAAATTCCCAAATATTCCAAAAACCCTCATGGTAGACCTAGATCAGAAGTTCCACTGCTGCAAGGCTCTGTAGTCCACGAGATCCAATCTAGATCCCTTTCCGGCACTCCACCGGAGGGGGAAATCATCACCGGTGGCCATCTTCGTCATCCCGGTGGCCACCGTTGTGAGAAGGGAGTAGTTCACCCTCGGGGATGAGGGTTTGTACCAGTAGCTATGTGTTTAATCTCTCTCTCTCTCATGTTCTTGAAATGTCACGATCTTTATGTATCGCGGGCTTTGTTAATATAGTCGGATCATATGGTGTTTTCCCCTCTCTATCTTGTTGTGATGAATTGAATCTTTACCCTTTGAAGTTTTGTCATGTCGAATTGAATGTTCAGATTTGAGAACACATGATGTATGTCTTGCAGTACAAATACTTGAGGTGACAATGGGGTATCATATTGATTCACTTGATGTATGTTATGGTACTCAACTTGCGGATTCCCGCAGTGACATTGGGGTAACCTATGCATAGGGGTTGATGCATGTTTTTATTATCTTTTCTCTGATAGAAACTTTGAGGTCTCCTTGTAGTTCTTTGAGTGGATTGAATATTATGATCATGAAGTGGTTTGATGCATATCGTAGAATCAACTAATGGATATTTGTGGTGACATTGGAATATCTAGGTGACATTAGAGTTGGTTGATGTGTGTCATATGGTGTTATTTTAGTACGAACTCTTGATAGATCGATCGAAAAGAATAGATTTGTGTTATTTTAGTACGAACTCTAGGATAGATTGATCGGAAGGAATAGCTTTGAGGTGGTTTCGTACCCTACAAACAATTTCTATCTTTTGTTCTCCACTAATAGGAACTCGGGAGTGATTCTTCATTGCACTTTGAGGGATGATCATATGATCCAACTATGTTAGCATTGTTGAGAGATTGTACTAGTGAAAGTATGCAGCCCTAGGCCTCATTTTCCATCATTGCAATACCGTTTGTGCTCTGTTTTACTATTTACTACCTTGCTATTTTTTATTGTTCGCACTACAAAAACTCATATCTACTATCCATATTACACTTGTATCACCATCTCTTCGCCATTGTATTGGGTGTGCTGGGGACACAAGAAACTTTTTATTATGTTGTTGCAGGGTTGTTTGAGAGAGACCATCTTCATCCTACACCTCCCACGGATTAATAAACCTTAGGTCATCCACTTGAGGGAAATTTGCTATTGTCCTACAAAACTCTGCGCTTGGAGGCCCAACACGAGTCTACAAGAACAAGTTGTGTAGTAGACATCAGATCTCATTAGCGTAATCACGCTCATGACCTTCTGTTTTATCAATGGTGACCTCATGCTCCTCAAGACGAGATTCCAACTCATCAATATATTTCTTGCCCTCAATAGCAATGGACATGATTTCCATGAAGTTGAAACGATCAATTTTATTCTTATGAAGAGCTTTAAAAATCATTTCCCCTTTATTTTTTAAGGAGGCAACATTATCATTCTCTTCATCATTATTAACATCATCATCATTATTATCATCATCAGTATCATCACAAGATATATTGGGATTCAAAGTGGGAGATACCTTTGAAGCCTTAGCCATAAGGCAAAATGCAATAGATGATGATGTAGGATCCCTTGAAGCACCATTCAAGACCACATATTGTTCCATGGGGTGTTGGGTTTCCTCCACATTGTTAGCACACCAATTCAAGGAAATAGATGCATTTTTATCATGGCAACAAGACATAGCAAGCATATCATCATGAGATTTAGTCAAGAAATTTTGACAAGATATGCAAGGACTATCAACACAAGCATGTGAAACATTCGGAGTGCTCAAAGTGTTAAATCCCAAATAAGGAGCATTGTAATGAGATAACGATGGAGGATCATCATTGATAAGCATGGTATCATCATTGCAATGACCAACACTACTCACCATTTCATTACCTTGTGGCAAACCACATGTAGGTGAAGTAGAAGAAGTTGAGAACGCAACACGGCCGGAGGTGGAGGGAGAACAATCATTCCAACAATTCTTGGACACACCGTATATATCTTGAAGCTTTGTCCACAACTCATGAGCATCCCGGAACAACATGAGTTGAAAGATAACTACATTGCTCAAAGCATCAAAAAGCACATTAGAAGATTGAGCATTTAGATAAGAGTTTTTCTCATCCTCTAAAGATAATCTTTGTGGATCCTGTGGAGGAGAAAACCCCATATCTACAATTCGCTCTAAATTTGGGTCCATGACCCTAAAGAGATTAAGCATGCGAATTACCCAATCATCAAAATTTGTGTCATCGAAACTAAGAGTGTCAGAGAATCCTAAACCCCTAGTTGACATTCTTACTCTCAAGGCTGTTAAGCCCTATAAAGAGAGACAAGGCTTTGATACCAATTGAAAGATCGTGGATGTCGCCTAGAGGGGGGTGAATAGGCGCTTTAAAATAATTACGGTTTAGGCTGGAACAAATGTGGAATAAACCTAGCAGTTAATTTGTCCAGCACAAAACCTACAACAACTAGGCTCACCTATGTGCACCAACAACTTATGCTAAGCAAGATAAACAACTAGGTGAAAGCAAGATATATGACTAGAAACAATATGGAACGCGGAGAGTAAAGGGCTCGGGAAGAGATAACCAAGGCACACGGAGACGACGATGTATCCCGAAGTTCACACCCTTGAGGATGCTAATCTCCGTTTGGAGCGGTGTGGAGGCACAATGCTCCCCAACAAGCCACTAGGGCCACAGTAATCTCCTCATGCCCTCGCACAATGCAAGATGTCGTGATTCCACTAAGGGACCCTTGAGGACGGTCATCGAACCCGTACAAATTGCTCGAGGCGATCTCCACAACCTAATTGGAGACCCCCGACGCTTGCCCGGAGCTTTACACCATAACGATTGAGCTCCAAACACCACCAAGTTTGGGGCTATCTCCACGACTTAATTGGAGGCTCCCAACGACACCACGAAGCTTTACCACAATGGAATATGGCTTCGAGGTAACATCAACCGTCTAGGGCGTCCAAGCACCCAAGAGGAACAAGCTCAAGGGTACCAAGCACCCAAGAGTAATAAGCTTCTCAACTTGTAACTTCCACGTATCATAGTGGAGAACTCAAACCGATGCACCAAATGCAATGGCAAGGGCACACGAAGTGCCCAAGTCCTCGCCCAAATCCCACCAAAGCAACTAATGCTAGGGAGGGAAATGAGAGGAAGAACGAAGAAGAGAAGATGAAGAACTCCAAGATCTAGATCCAAAGGGTTCCCCTCACATAGAGGAGAAAGTGATTGGTGGAAATGTGGATCAAGATCTCCTCTCCCCCCCCCCCAAAAAAAACTAGCAAGAATCCATGGAGGGATTGAGAGATAGTAAGCTCGAAGAAGGTCGACAATGGGGGAAGAACACAAGCTCAAGATATAAGGTTCATTAGGGAAGAAGACCCCCCTTTTATAGGCACCCCCGAATCCAACCGTTATGCACTCACATCGTGCACAAGCGGTACTACCGCTCGGAGGAGCGGTACTACCGCTCGAAGGAGCGGTACTGCCGCTTAGCACGGCCAAAACAGCCCAACGAGAGAGAAAAACACGAGTTGTAGTTCTGCCAGAGGAAGTACCGCCCGGAGGGGTGGTACCGCTCGGGTGGAGAGGTAGTACCGCTTACCACTTATAAGAGGTACTACCGCTCGGGTGGAGAGGTAGTACCGCTTACCGCTTATAACAGGTACTACCGCTCTACTACCACGAAACCCTACATGAAAAATTGCATCCCTAGAAGCAGCAGTACTACATGCGGCACAGGGCCGCGGTACTGCCGCTTACAACCAGTACTACCGCTCGAGAGAGAGCAGTACTACCGCTTGAGGCTTTTAGGAACATAGCACAGAAAACAGAGGATGCAATAAATCCTAAACTGTCACAACTTCTGCAAATGAACTCCGAATTGAGCAAACTCAAGCTTGTTGGATATATGATGACAAGTAGCATCCAAACAGCAAATGGTTATAATGAGTAGAGGCCGGGGAGGTATGCCTAAGATATAGAGGAGATAAACCTCCAACCGAGAAGAACCGACATAACCTCCAACATCAAAAACATCATAGAAGATGTATGTGAACTCCGTTTTCGATGACCTCGAGCTTGTCACGAAGATGACCAAAAGCTCCAAAAACATGCAAAGAGAAATACCAAACAAGAACCAAGAAAGATGATGCAAGGATGCAATGGTTTGAGCTCCCTACGAACGATACGATCAAGCTACTCATCGAGAGCCCCCTTGATAGTACAGCAACTGATCCTATAACCCAGTCTCTCGACTACCATCATGAGACCGGTAAAACATGAACCTATCAAGGGCAAACCTTTGCTTTGCACATAGTCCAATTTAGATGGATGATGACGATCTTGACTTCCTCAAGTTCGACCACCTTTCTTGATTGCGTTGGCTTGGTGAAGACTAGTTGATTGCTCCCCCATACTCCACTATGGGTGAGCCACTCTTTGGCACATCTTCACGAGTCCATTGACACCACAGTGGATGGCAAGCTTCAAGGATGATCTCTTCGTGAAGCTCCACTTGAACTTGCACACCGCAATCTTGATGACGATCACCACTTAATGTCATCCTCCATGGGTTGTATGAGATCTTCCTCTTGATGCAGACCCATGGAAACAAACCTAACCCCACATAGAACTCACACGTAGAGCATGGGTTAGTACACAAAGCGTAATGGACAATGCGTACCATACCATGGGATCACTTGATCCCTCTCGGTACATCTTGTACGCTTTGTGTGTTGATCAACTTGATTCACTCTTTAACTTAGTCTTGATCAATCTCTCACATGACCAATCTTTAGATAATTCCTTGAATAGCACCTTGGTCGACACAAACTCTCCTTGAAACCAACACATGTACTCCAAGAAAAGCCTATGGAAAAAATCTTCAAATATAACTCAAGGCAACCATTAGTCCATAGAGATTATCATCAATTACCAAAACCAAACATGGGGGCACCGCATGTTCTTTCAAGGGAGAACACTTTTTCCTTGAAATTTAGCTAAGGGATCATCTTATAATGCTACCACCGAACTAAGCAAAATAAGATGCATAAAAGATAAACATCACATGCAACCAAAATATGTGACATGATATGGCCATCGTCCTCTTGCGCTTTTGATCTCCATCTTCAAAGCATCGTCATGATCTCCATCGTCACCGGCTTGACACCTTGATCTCCATCGTAGCGCCGTGGTTGTCTCGCCAACTATTGCTTCTACGACTTTTGCTAACTCATAGCGATAAAGTAAAGCAATTACATGGCGCTTGCATTTCATAAAATAAAGAGACAACCATAAGGCTCCTGCCGATTGCCAGTAATTTACAAAACATGATCATCTCATACAATAATGTATAACTCATCACGTATTGGTCGTATCACATCACAACATGCCCTGCAAAAACAATTTAGACGTCCTCCACTTTGTTGTTGCAAGTTTTACGTGGCTGCTACGGGCTTCTAGCAAGAACTGTTCTTACCTACGGCACAAAACCACAGCGGTGTTTCGTCAAGTTTGTTGTTTTAACCTTCATCAAGGACCGGCCGCAGTCAAATTCGATTCAACTAAAGTTGGAGAAACAGACACCCGCCAGCCACCTTTTTGCAAAATTAGTTGCATATATGTCGGTGGAACCGGTCTCATGAACGCGGTCATGTAAGGTTGGTCCGGGCCGCTTCATCCCACAATACCGCCGAATCAAAATAAGACATTGGTGGTAAGCAGTATGACTATCACCGCTCATAACTCTTTGTGTTCTACTCGTGCATATCATCTACGCATAGACCTGGCTCATGATGCCACTGACGGGAACGTAGCATGCAATTTCAAAAAAATCCTATGCTCATGCAAGATCTATCTAGGAGATGCATAGCAAGGAGAGGGGGAGAGTGTGTCTACGTACCCTCATAGAACGAAAGCGGAAGTGTTTGACAATGCGGTTGATGTAGTCGAACTTCTTCTCGTTCCGACCGATCAAGCACCGAATGTACGGCACCTCCGAGTTCTGCACACGTTCAGCTCGATGACGTCCATGCCTTCTTGATCTAGCAAGTCGTGCGTAGGTGTAGATGAGTTCCGGCAACACGACAGCATGATGACGGTGATGGTGAAGTGATTTTTTCAGGGCTTCGCCTAAGCACTACAAAATTATGACCGAGGGAGTAATAGTGGAGGGGGGCGCCGCACACGGCTAAGACAATGTCTAGCTTATGCGTGACGCCCCCCCCCCTCAAGTATATATAGGTGGGAGGGAGAGGAGTCAGCTAGGGGTGCGCCCCCAAGTAGGCCTAATCCTACTTGGAGTGCCTCCCCAATTCGGCCTCAACCCTGCCATATGTTCGGAGAGAAGAAAGGTAGGGGGAAGAAGTGGGAATCCTAGTCCAAACTTTCCTTCCTCCTTTCTTCTTTCTTTTTCCTCTTTTTAGTCCAGTCCATATGGGTACGCACTAGCCCCTTGTGGCTGGTGTGTTTCCCCTCTTGGCCCAATAGGCCCATATCTTTTGCCAGGGGTGCCCGAAACACTTTCCGGTGACCCGATAAGTACCCGATACCCTCCAGAACACTTTCGGTGTCCGAATACCATCGTCCTATATATCAATCTTTACCTCTCGACCATTTAGCGAATCCTCGTCATGTCCATGATCTCATCCGGGACTCCGAACAACATTCGGTCACCAATCATATAACTCATATAACACTATATCGTCATCAAACATTAAGCGTGCGGACCCTAAGGGTTCGAGAACTATGTAGACATGACCGAGACGACTCTCCGATCAATAACCAATAGCAGAACCTGGATGCTCATATTGGCTCCTACATATTCTACAAAGATCTTTATCGGTTGAACCGTTATGGCAACATACGTTATTCCCTTTGTCATCGGTATGTTACTTGCCCGAGATTCGATCGTCGGTATCTTCATACCTAGTTCAATCTCGTTACCGGCAAGTCTCTTTACTCGTTTCGTAATACATCATCCCATAACTAACTCATTAGTCACTTTGCTTGCAAGGCTTCTTATGATGTGTATTACCGAGAGGGCCCACAGATACCTCTCCGACACTCGGAGTGACAAATCCTAATCTCGGTCTATGCCAACCCAGCAAACACCTTCGGAGATACCTAAAGAGCATCTTTATAATCACCCAGTTACATTGTATTTGACATGAAGAAAGCAATAGCAATAAAACTGAACGATCATTATGCTAAGCTAATGGATGGGTCTTGTCCATCACATCATTCTCCTAATGATGTGACCCCGTTCATCAAATGACAACACATGTCTATGGTTAGGAAACTTAACCATCTTTGATCAACGAGCTAGTCTAGTAGAGGCTCACTAGGGACACGGTGTTGTGTCTATGTATTCACACATGTATCAAGTTTCCGGTAAATAAAATTCTAGCATGAATAATAAACATTTATCATGATATAAGGAAATATAAAATACAACTTTATTATTGCCTCTAGGGCATATTTCCTTCATCGTTGCTGTCACCTCCGTCCACCTCCGGCCTCGCAACCACTCCGGTTGGACGCGGCATCGTCTTCCCGATCAAATGCACCAAGTCGTGCGGAAAACGGATGCCTGTAGACGAATCCCGACGATCCCCTGGCCGCTCCGCCACGGTTTCGGCTCGTCAAGCCACTCTGGCACCGGCGTCCAACGTGGCGCCACGTGGCCTCCCCCATGACAATGACATGTGGGCCGAGTGGGTCTAGTCGACTAGGTTGACCAGTCAACCGTGCTGACTGGGCTCACCCAACCACTACTGGTGGGCCAAAACCTCCCCTAATTAACTAAAATAATAAAATTAATTAGATTAATCCAATTACACAGTGACATGTGGGCCCAGTTAGTTAATTAATTAGTTTAATTAAATTTAACCCTCTCTTAGCCCCACTGTCTATGACAGGCGGGCCTCACGTGCCAGGTTTGACTTAGTCAACTTGTTGACTTGCTGGCGTCACCCTGACATCATGCTGACACAATAATTCTTTTTGCAAATTAATTTAAATGATAATAATTCCAGAAAATGTTTAAAACTTTGAAAATTCATATAAAATAAACCGTAACTCGGATGAAAATAAATTATATATGAAAGTTGCTCAGAAAAACATGACAAATCCAAAATATGCACTTTGTTCGCCTATCATGTGCCCCTAGCATAGAGAACATGGAACCGCCCCCTCCGTTTCCTCTGTCCGAAAATGCCAAACGCTGGGAAAACATTCCCAAATGTTTTCCCCCTTCATCAGTATTGTGTAGTACTGTGTTAGGTCACACCTAGCACTTCGTGTTGTCATGTCGTCCATCTGTGTTACATCTGTGTGCTTTATATTTACCGTTTCTTCTCTATCTTCTCTTCGATGGACGCCGAGTCTGACATTGCCGCCGAGTACGACTACTCCTCTGACGTCCAGGCACTTGCTGCATAGCTTCCAGGCAAGCACCCCCCCCCCTTGATCATCCCGGTGTCGCCCATTCCATTCTCTCTCATGCTTGCATTAGATTTTTCTACTGTACTTGATTACTCCTATTCTGATGCATAGTCTACTTGTGTAACCTGCTATTGTTACCTACTTGCTTATCCTAAATTGCTTAGTATAGATTGGTTGGTGATCCACCAGTGAACCCACTTTCTCCTAGTTGCCCTAGCTTGTTGACCGATGACTCGATCAACTTGGTTGATGACCAGATACCGACACAACACCTCACCCCCTTTAGTTGTACGACTCTGCAGAGTTACTATCGAGTGCCAAGGGTGATACCTTGTACAACACTTGAAGCTAATTGATCGTGGTCTACGAAGAGTGATTCCTCCTTCACAACCCCTAATAAAGATTCTATCATGCAACCCCTCAAGTGTGAACCTCGAGGGTGATTCCAACTAGTTCGCCTTGACGGTCACATCGAGTGGAATCCATCAAGGGTTATTCCTCGGGTTTACCCCGTGATGTTTTGGACACACAGATACCTTGCCTTTTACCTCAGTTCCTTGTGAAAGTTGGGTGGGCCCGGAGAGTACCCGTGAGAGATACATGTGAAAGTCGGGCAGGCCCGGAGAGCACCCGCGAGAGTTACAGTGGCGGCTGGCTGTTTGGCGGTATCACGCAGGAGGTGGTGGTAACTACAGACTTGTACCGACAGTCGTCACTTCATTTAATAATGCACTAACTGGTTTGGGTATTTTATCTGAGTTGGCCACTTGCCTATACGCACTAACCGACACGCGGGGACAGATATGGGCACTTGGTGTTGTACATTTCTTCCAAAAGCTTCGTTAGACGTCCAGTTCAGCATTGTGGCACGGTCAGATCGCGCCATTCAGGACCGAGGTGGCGCTGGTATTCACCCTACACACAACGACCCGGAGTGCAAAGGGCGATGGGCCCAAGACCCTGGAGCGCTTAGGATGTAGACCGGCGGGGACCTCTATACGGAGCCTAGGTGGGACTACGACGTGTTGATCTTCCGAGGCCGGGCATTACCCAGGAAAGTGTGTACGGCTAGAGTAATCAAGCATGTAGGGTAATGTGGTGCACCTCTGTAGGGAAGTTATTCGAATAGCTGTGTCCATGGTAATGGATGCTCGGAGATGTATCTCGATCTATTACAACTATAAATGGATACTTGGGACATGTGATGGATATGATGGTGCCAGGATTGCTTTCTCGCAGGGAGTCGAGGAAGGATCTCTGGGAGTTAATGCTACAACATGCTTGTTAATTATAATATGCTATTATGCACTCTTCTAAATGCTGCAAGATGCTTGAAGATGCTAGTCTTCGATAGGCTAGGCTTTCCCCCTTCTCTTCTGGCATTCTGCAGTTTAGTCCACAATTACAGCTCATTCCTTTGATACTGATGCATACTTAGTCTAGATCCGATGCTTGCAGTACTTTGGATGAGTACTCACGGTTGCTTTGCACGCATTTTTTCCTTCATTCTTCTTCTTTCTGGTTGATGCGACCAGATGGTGGATCCCAGGAGCCAGATGCCAGTACCGACGTCTACGACTATCCTGACGGTGCCTACTACTACGTGGAGACCGCTGACGACCATGAGTGGTTAGGAGGCTCCCAGGCAGGAGGCCTTGCCTTTTCGATCGATTCTACTTTTGTGCTAGTCTTCTTAGGGCAACCTTGTTTAACTAATGTCTGTACTCAAATATTGTTGCTTCCGCTGACTCGTTTGATTCGAGCTTATGTATTCGAGTCCTCGAGGCCCCTGGCTTGTAATATAAGGCTTGTATTATTTCAATTTGTGTCCAGAGTTGTGTTGTGATATCGTCTCGTGAGTCCCTGATCTTGATCGTACACATTTGCTTGTATGAGTAGTGTACAGTCAAATCGGGGGTGTCACATGTGCGCACTTTGTTCATGCTCAAATGACAGGTGTATCGAACAAAATGTCCGACGAAACAAAGCTAGCTAGGAGAATTGATGTTCCACCCACCAATACTTTTGAGTCATGCACACATTTGGGAAGATTACGTGACATCCGATTAGCCTCCCTAAGGCAGTGAGTGAAAATCATCGAGACGATTGCTATGAACCCTCCGAAAATAGTCTGCAAGAATTGTCGTATAGGGACTTCCTACTTCGTTTACTCCATTGCATGCTTGTATAATCTATAGAGAATCTTGTATCCATCATGACATGCTTGCATCCCAACTCTTCCACCACCCTGAGACCCCTTTGCATAGTCATAGAGCCCTTGTTGTCTTACATTAATATAACCAACTTTTCCATTGGGATTTCCCGTCCTACCTCATTTCACCCCACATATGGGGAGAAATGCGGCTCTCTCCCGTTTTTGATAATTCATCACTGCTTCCCACAACCGTGCTCCACCTCTGCTACTCCTTGCTTGCGAAAATGGGAGCTATGTAAGAGTTGCTTAAACATTCTGTCAAGATTTTTGAGCCCACACATGTCATCCATGCTTTATATTTGTAAAGTGATTTTGTATACACAATGTAAAGTGTGAAAAAAATATTTAATGGATGTCAAGCTACAACAAGTACAAGGTCACACAAGAAAGTACACGACATGTTGCGCAAAGATATGACCATGTGTGCTTTGAAAATAAATAAAAATTGTAATTTTAGTGACATGATATTACATATCCATTCGGTCTGCACATGTTAATGAAATATGTTTCAAAATATATGGTGATAAGACACTTGTTTGAAAAATGTATGCTCCTATATCATTTTGCACTCTTGTGATGAAAATTACAATACAATTACCGACTTCACCTTCCCTTTATATCGCAATTCTATGAATGCCTCTGCTTTCACTACATCTATAAAATTTATATGTGCCTAGAATATCACCCTCAGAAGGTCGTAGAGAAACCCCATAAGACTATGAGAAGATAGAGTGCACATTTATTAACCATTGGCTACTTCTATATTATGTCTACACTATGCAACATTGTACTTTCTACCATGATCATTTCATTTAGCTTGTACTGGCCAATTTTTGTATGCATGTTGGGCCTTACATTTGAAGTAGTCATTGGATTAGGTGATAGTCAAATCGACTTTGCAAGATGATGTAGAAGTTCAAATCTTAAGTCATGGGCTAATACTCGATTCCACAAAAAAAGAAACCGAAATATGACTAACACAATGACAAACAGGAAAAGGGAAATATCATTGGTCACTTTTAGTTTGATATAAATATCCTAATACGTTACTTTATGATTTACCTGTTCATATTAATGTGATTGTGTAAATAAATGTTTATCAAATCCCGTCTGTGTTATAATTTGATAAAATGTTTGATAAGTAAATTAATATGCGTTTGGTCCAAAAGGTAAGTAAATTAAGGTGATTGATTAGCATACTGAGAAAGATGCGGACAAAGGGCGTGATGGGACAAAAAAACTGGTTGGATAGATAGATAAAGTAGATAGGGAAGGGAAGTAGATATTTGGCATAGTTCGTAGTTGATATTTACAATTTAGTACACCTGCTGTATTTTTATGACATGACGAGATGTTCATGACGTTGATGTTAGACGGGACAAAGGGATTGGTGCGGAATATGATAGATTCGATGTTTATTTCTTGAACCTCGTGTGCATATATATAGGAGTACATGATCTACTTGGAGTACAAGACAAGACATAATACTCCCTAGTCCGTCCTATGTTTCCAAAACAACCACGATACTCAACATTCCCCCGTAATCACAATAGTACCGACACAGACGGTGAGACTGGAGAAGAATCTGAAGGCAAGCCGACGGACACCCCCCCTCCCACACACACACACACACACACACACAGTCGTAACGGTCGATGCATCGCGGAAGGCGTGGCTGGAGTGGAAACCGACGAGGTTGCTCAAGCAAGGCAGTAGCCCTTTCTGCCATTTGTCGAGTGAGCGGAGAGCGTAGGGTGATGTAGCCGTGGTTGTGGTAGCCGATGTAGAAGGACGTCGTGGTTGATGCCGAGTCGGGGTAGCCGGTGTCGAGGAAGTCTTTGTGGAGCCGCAGGCGCAAGGAGTCGCCGAGTTAGTCATGGGCGCATTGGTGTCGAAGTAGTGGTGCGCTGGCGAGAAGACGATGTTGACGAGGCGTCGCACCAGGCTTGCCAAGCCCGGGGACACGTCGTGGACGAAAGCATGCACCGGTGTTGCCAGCACCAGGCATGCGTAGACTTAGACCTGCACGAGTTGTACGCCATGTCAGAGAAGTCGGAGAGGTCAGCAGAGAAGGACTCAACGATAGTTGCGGTGCCAATGCCGATGTCGCTCGCAGTTGTCAGAGTAGATGAAGTGGTCGGGGTAGATGATGGCCACGCGGGCGACGAGCTGGTGTTGGATGAAGACGAAGGGGGTGGTCGGGCGACGATGGCGGCTACACGGGTAGCGGCGGCAGCGGCGACCTGACCGCGGCGGTGGTGCTCGAAGTAGGCGAGAAACCCTGACAGCGTGACGAAGACCAGCGCGGATGGTGGCCTTCCCGCGCCAAGGGAGGAGGCGCGGCGCATACCATGAAAAGTCGACGCGCCGTGACGGTGCAGTGGATCGCGGGCCGCAACGACGGCCCGAAGAGCGACGTAGCGGCAGTGGGCAGGTTGGGGCGACGATAGGAAGACCTCGGGGCGGTGGCGGGGACCGCGGGCCGCGGTGCTATGATCCGAAGGGGCGACGCAACGGTGACGCAGATCGGTGCAGCCGCGGAGAGAACCATGGGGCGACGACGCTGCGGCCCAACGGGGCGACGCAACGGCAGCCCGATGCTCGATCAGTGGAGAGGCGTCGTGTACTCGGGACAATCTTCACGGGGTTTTCAGAGGCGCGCGCAACCGACAGGCCAGATCGGTCGCACGGCGTAGATGAGGTGCATCGCGGCGGTGGGTGGGTGATCAATCCGATCGCACACAAGGTCGGGGACGCCGCTTGGTGGAGGCGGGATGGCGGCGGAGTCTAAGATGAAGCCGACGATGACGGCGAGTTCGACGCAGCCAGCCCAAGGTAACCGGCAGGGCCGAGGCAGCCAGCGACGGGGCCGCACAGACGCGGAGGATGATGAAGAATCCTCGTCGGAGCAGTGTGGCGACGGCCGGCGCATGGGTGACCGGCAGGCTGACGCGCGGACGGCGGCAGGCCGGGACGGGCCGCCTCGGCGCGCATGGCCGCCGGGTCGGAGGAGAGGCCGGCCGGTCGCGCCGGTGTCGGAGTAGAGGCGCAGTGGGTCGACGAGGGCGGCGGGCGGCGCAAACCGATCAAGCTTAGATAGGAAAACCAAAAAAAAACGCTAATCAAGGTGACGAGCGGGAGGGAGAAACAACCCGGAGCAAGAGCTCGAGAAAAGACTCTCTAGGGCAGCCGGTTAACACGATCGGCGGACGAACCCTAGGTACAGGTGACGCGGCCCCCGGCGGCAGCACGCAGGGCGGAATCGGCGGGTGGCGGCGGCTAGGGTTTGAATCGTTAGACTGATACCATGTTAGACGGGATAGAGGGATTGATGCGAAATATGATGGATTCAATGTTTATTGCTTGAGTCTTGTGGATATATATAT
>LR738709.1:484724154-484746611 GCA_902687465.1 Secale cereale | reverse complement strand
ATATATATATATATATATATATATATATATATATATATATATATATATATCGCCCGTGACCAGCCGCCGCCTCCTCCTCCTCCTCCCCTTCACGAAAAGCTAGGGTTTTGGCCTCCCGTCGACTCCGCCGCAGGTCCGCCTCCTCTCCGGTGGCCTTAGGGCCATGGGGGCGCGGTGGATCTCGGCAAGTGTCGGCGGGAGGGCTCCGTTTGTAATCGTTTCTTTCAGTTTTGTTATGGTTTGTGTCCTGCTCAGGAAGACGAGACGGCGGCAGCTCCCTGAAGATGGAATAAAGGTCTCCCCGTCTAGCCCCCGTTCCGGCGATGCGTCTAGCATCGTTGGTGAGCGTGTGGAGGTGTGTCTCCGGCGGATCTATCTTTGGTAGATTTGCTCGGATCTCGTAGTTGTTCGTCTACGTTCGTGTGTCTTTGGATTGGATTTTTCTGATCTATGTTATTATTCATCTGCGGCGGTTGTTGTTCTCGTGTGTTGGTCCTACGGGGCATTAGCACGACGACTTCCCGACTGTCTACTACAACAAGTTGTGCCCGACTCCGACGATGGAGGGGCGGTGACGGCGGCGCGCCTTCGGCTCGCTTCAGTGCTGGTAGTTGTCGCTAGGTGGTCTACGGATCTGGATGTAATTTTTTATTATTTCTGGTATTCATTGTACTGCCATGAGTAATGATGAATAGATCAGAAATTTTCTCGCTATATATATATATATATAAACTATTCTGAGTACAAGACAAAACAGAATACTTCTTGGTCTATCTTATGTTTCAAAAACAATCACGATACTCAACAGTTCATATCTTGTCTTCGTAAAATTTGCGACGGTGTCATGGTATACTGTTCTCTCGGCTCAGCGCTTGGGGTTACAATCACGATACTCAACAGTTCATATCTTGTCTTCGTAAAATTTGCGACGGTGTCATGGTATACTGTTCTCTCGGCTCAGCGCTTGGAGTGGTAACCATGATGCTCAATCTACACACATTCGCTACCACTTTTTTATTGCAGTTTTAAAATTCTTGAACCTGTGATAGATTGATGTATATGACTTGATTTGCTCGGTACAAAACAAATCGACTTTTTTCAATTTATGCAGGGAGGATCCGTCCACAAAGCATGACATTTCAGTTTCTCGAAAATTGGCCTACGCGTTATTCCTAATCCTCTTAATGCAGCACCAACAACAAAAGCAACCCAAAGACGGGCACATTTTTAAAAACAGAACAAAAAAATGCCTTTCTTTCTTAATAACAGCAGGAGCATTTACATCACTCATACGTCATTACAACGGCATCGCTGAAGCAGGACCCTGAACAACAGTCAGACAAGCACACACTGCCGTCATCATTTGTTGTTAGGTCAGCCCAAAAATTGTGCTTGCAGCAGCAAAAAAAAAAAAAAGGTTACATGATGCCTCGATAACCAGTTAATTCTATAAGCAAAACAATGAACTCGTCAGGTAACAAGAACAACACATGTCAACCAAAATCGGTAAAAAAAAAAAATTTGCTTACTGTGGTGTTCTATGTAAATGTACACAGGTATGGGGCAAAAATGGGCAGCAATTAGCTTAAGGTGATCCATATGTACACAAGTTTAAGAGTCAGGTGGTTGCCGACGTCCTCATCCAGCCTCTGTGAGTTTGCTCATTAGCGGTTTCATCTCCCGGTGTGTCTCCCAAACTGAAACAAAGCAGAGAGGTCAATGTGCTTCTTCCTACATCAGTAAAGCTAAAACATGTAATTAGACTTTGGTACATAAATTTCCACCAGACCTGGCCAGAGTTTACTAAAGTTACCATGGCCTTTACAAAAAAGGCTTCAAACAAATTCAAATAAGAAGCAAAAAATAGTTTTTCTCGAACAAGTAATCACAATTAATCATTGCATGCTGGTTGGTTAACACCCATCAGTTCATGTTCCCCTTTTCTCCATGATAATCAGAAAAAGGAATCACATACATTTAGTTTGCCACCGTTGCTACTCGATGGCCTATCAAACATATCTAGTGCAGAAACACCAACAAGTCGCAATCATGCAAAACTTTTTCCTTTTAATTATCAATTAAAAATGCATGATTAAACTAAGCAAATAGATATTGAGAGATGGTGGAGATTCTTGCCTGTTGGAACCTTCATAAATAGACCAATTGCAGAAGGGGGAAATTAGACCGCTCTCCTGAGCCCTCACCTAAGCTTCTGTGGCCACTCATTTAGAAAGTTGTAGGTTTAACATGCTCCTACTGCAATCTTCTCCCTGTTTAACAAATCATTATATCTGTGACAAATAAACAAAGATGCAAGGTAGTAGAGGGCACTCAGGCATGATGATACAGAAAAAGAAAAGGATGCAATGTTCCAAAGAAAAGGAAAAAGGAAATTTCACAAATATTTCTTACCGGTACAACAGTTAACAGTTGGGTTGCCTTCAATAACTTGAATTCCGTAACTCAACATACATCAAAACTGAGAACTTGGAATGTAGCAATTTACATCTGCAGGCTAACTCTTGGTTTCAAACCCATTTGGCAGAGGTCAAAATGATCACCCTAAAAGAATATTTCCAGGTAATAACGATGGCAATGTGACCCCTTCTCCCTCCATTCACACTAATATACTGATTCATCCCGGTTCACGCTTGCACCCATTTGGTGGTGGTATCATTATAACAGAAATGCCGAAGCAACCTGCCATCATATAGCACTATTCACAGGAAAAATGTTTGTTCTATTATTTAACACTTTCATGGTTGATGGATTCCAATGAATGGCGAATCAGTTGTAGCAGGCCCTTGACATTGTGAAAACTGAATTCAAGGACTTCCCTAACAAGAGCAATACCATCAGCCTGACCCTTTCCAATATCAGTAACATAAGCAGCTAATGAACTTTGTGATTTTCTGGTTCCGTCAAATGCATAATTTATGTCATCTGCCTGCAAAGAACAGTCAAGAAATAAAATACTCTATTAGCAAATTAAACAGACATTTTACTGAATGGTCATAAAGAAATTGTGTGATGCATTGCAGTGTATTAGAGTAGTTCAGTACTTCAGTTACTGGGATATATGTTGTCTTTTAGTTACCGTGAAGTAGATAACTGGTCAGCCTGAACTAACAAGATAACTTGTAACATCAAACCAAATAGTTGAAGATTATTAGTATTCTTTAAATTTGAATTACCTGGAATATAAAGTACTCCCTCCGTCCCAAAATAAGTGACTCAAAAATGACTCAACTTTGTACTAACTTTAGTACAAAGTTGAGTCACTTTTGAGTCACTTATTTTGGGATGGAGGGAGTATCTAGTAGCATCTTTCAATTCGTTTCCATTACAAGACCTAATTATTCTAAACTACTAGAAATTCGCGCAGGCGATGCCACTACAGTTGTAAAACAAGTGCATTTGCACAATAAGAGTAAATGACTACACCGTCTGTGCGAGAATGAAGTCAAACTAATCTGATGTGGAATAGAAGGAAGTAATATTCTAGTTTTTACCATATATGAGGGACATATTTTTGGTAGGTAGTGGCCTGTCACATACTTAGATAGAGAAACAAAAGGAGAAGTTGGATGCCCTTCATCATTAATTTTCAGCAGACAGTTTTTCTAATTATATATTCGCACTTCAGTACCATCAGGCGCCATACTTCACCTTATCTAGCAAACTGAAGAGATCACGGGAAAACATTCTGCCAGAACAGGAAGCAAGATGATTTTTTTTTTTGCAATCATTAAGCTCCATGAGAATATCATGTTTCTACAGCAAAAAATGCTGATAAATCACCGAATAGAGAATTACTAGCTTGTGCAATGCTAAGTTTTTATAAGTTATCAACCAACAGTCAGTTAACATTTATCAAAAGTCTTAGCTCCAACAAATCTAATAAGACTCATGATACTGATATTGAATGTCAAAAACAGTAACTTACATAAGCAAGCAACCCCATCAAGTGATGATTGTTCCGGGGTATGGAATTGCCACCAATTTTAGGAGAGTACAAAGCTCTTGAAATAGCCTTAGCAGTTGTACTCTGGTTATTCAGATTATCAACATCTGAGGCAGAAGATGACGGTGACTCAGCTAGCCCAAAAAGAAGAAATTAAACAATCAGAAGGTCAATCATTTCAAATAAAGATAAATGGCGTACTTATTCGCATTAATATGACAAAGATAAAATGAAGGTTGCCTTTGTCTAATAAATCTCACGGGAAAGATAACTTCCAAATAAAAGCTGATACACTTCCGCTTTATTAATATCAATCAGACATTAAAGGCCCGTTCGGTTTCACTCTGATCCACGCTCCGCTCCGGGAGCGGACTGAGCTGTAGCTTAAATTTTTGGAGCGAGCCAACAGCCACTCCGTAGATTTTTGGAGCCGGTAGATTTCCGAACGGCCCTTAAGTGTAACTAATTTGGAGGTATATTTGGTTTGAGGAATGTGTCAGTCCTAGGATCATCCGTTAATAACCCTTAAAGTGGACTTTATGTGTGATCAAAAAATAAGGTGTATTGGTTCATCACCATGCAATTCTATAAAAATTGAGGAATAAGGTTAACCAGAAAAAAAATTGGATCACTTGCCTCATGATAGACCAATCTATTTCTCAAACCAAACACTCAAGCAGGCCCTTATTATGATAAGTTGCAAGAATTATTTAAATAACTATGCAACTCGAGGGAAAACCTGGAGGAACCATCAAAGATGTTGCTTGCAATGCATGTTTATCTTTAATAGCACCGGGATGTTTGTAGAAGGCAGCCTTCATATATGCCACTTCCACACATTTATAGGCCAAAGCAGCACTTGCCATTTTCTTAAGTCGCTCAAATTCACGGGCACAAAATCTAATGAAACAAATCAACAGTGAGACATTAGTATAGTTCATTGCAGGTGAGCATCATATGGCACTAAAATATGTATGCAAGAGTTAGAGGAAATAAGTAGAACTGCCATCAATTAGCAACTAAATATGAAGGCTTGTCCGCAAGAAAGCAACAGGGGATTACAAAAGGATGGAAGCCCTAAAATACTAGCTACAGGAATAAGTAGCAATGAAGACAGGGTATATCAAACCAAATACTATTAACAGATAGACATACTGTCTGAATCTTAAAGAGACGGCATTGTTGCTTACCCACAGAGGTTTCCTGTTTCGGCATATAGTCTCATAGCTTGTATAGAATCCCCTTGCATTGAGCTATCAATACTCGGAGCTTCCAACAGAGATGCAACATGGAGAAATTTCAGGCCAGCCTCAAAGCACATGTTAGCACTCTCAAGGTCATCTCCCTTTGCCTGCAACAAGGGATGCACATGAGGGGCAACACTCTGGATGAAAACATAGACACAAAGGTTTCAAGTAATTTACTAAATATTCAAACCTTTAAACGTTTAGACAAGTGCTTCAAATCCCGAGCCTCCTTCAGTAGCACAGATGTGTTTACTGGATTCAAAGCATCACGACTAAGAGTTGCTTGTTTTGTATTTTCGAGAACAGCCTTCTTTAGTTGCTTTGCCTTGTACGAGAGATCGCCATTTGATGAATCATTTAATGCTGGCTGCTGCTTGCTTCCTTTAATAGTTGATGGATTTGTTTTCATATCCTTCTGTTCTGCATCCCCTTTATCAGGCTTAACCTGTACTGGATGTTTCCCAGAAGTCAACTTTGCATGGTCACATTGGTTTGAATTAAGATGAGGTGGTGTTTTCCCGTTCTGAAGGGATGGTGGCAGTTTGTCATCACCATTGCCATGTATTGAAAGGGCGTGTGAATTAACTTTCTGTACCTTTACTGGGTTCAACAGACCATTCCTTGTACCAAGTCCAGAATCTTCATTTTTTGAGCATTCATTGTCTTCTTTATCCTTCTGCAACTCCCCATCCTTCAAAACATGATGATGCATATCTCCACCGAGGCAGCCAGAACCAGGAGCCTTAGCATGATCGGAACCAGATCCAAAATCATTTTTTTCCTTGGAAAATGACAAACAGCTTTTCCCTGATTCTTGAGAAAGTACTTTTTCTGCAACTGCACTTGGATACCTTTTATGCTGATCCACAAGATTCTTATCGGAAGTTCTCAAGGGTGAAGAAGAAACTGACTCTACAGGAGAGGCCCTTGTTTCTTGAAAATCAACTTTACTCTTGTGGGAGCTAGACACCTTAGATGAACTGGAGGTAGCAGCTGCAGATGCTTGTGCATAACACATATTTTTCTTCATGGAGTTTTGAGAGAGCAGTGAATGCTGCTGGAGATGAGTATTCTCTTGGTGTTGCTCACTTAAACACTCTTTGTCAATATCAGTTCCAGCAATGGCGCCTCTGGCATGGGCAACTTTCCTATCATCTGCCTTCAAAAAATTCAGCTCTGGCATAGGGTTTTCCTTGGCATTATTACTCTCACTTAAAGCTTCTTCCACAGTATGCTTTGGAAAGGCATTGCTAACTATAGGGTCAGGACCACGCTTGCTTAGTTGCCTTTGTTTCAATTTTCTATTCTTAATGGACAATTCTAGAACATCGGATCGTCCTACATCTGAAGTCCTGATGCCCCCATTTGAGATAACCTTATCATCATTGCACTTAACTAATGAAGATGAACCATACTTTCCCATGCTAGGTGAAACACCACTATACCGATGTAAGCTTTTTGGAGTTCCCTTGATCGAAGGACTGCTTTTGCTAATCTCAAACTCAGAGGGATGATGCTTGGCTGGCTCATTAGGTTCCTTCTTCATTTTCTTTGATGCCCTAAGACTATCATGATCAAACCCTGCACTGCTGCTCTTCGATTCTGGATGCAGCCGGTCTACTGCAACAGTTTCACCTGCATAAATTGAACCATTAGAATCAAATGACTGAAATTAGGAAGAGAGAAAATGCTTAAGACTTGCACCATCATCTGACGATCCTATGTGCTTCCGTTTTCCCTTCTGTTTAGGGAAGCAGTCAGCATCATCAGGATTTCTACTTGTAGGAGCCTCTAGCTTCTTCGAAGATTTTGACATCTCACCCATCTTTAAATTATTTGATGTATTTGCACTGGAATCAACTTTCAGTGTCCCTGATGCAGCGATGGATTTAATATCGCCCTGAATAGTTGGTGGAATCGTAGCTGCACATACGCCTGATGTAGCAATATCATGGCGAACATCCACACTAATATTATTTTCAGGTGCAGGGGGCATTGCACGAAGGGCTTTTGTGGTCTCATCCTCGCTTATTTTGCAGTTATTCATTCCATGCCTACAAGTTACAAATACCTATTCATTAAAAATATCATGCAGATGTATAGTAAACAAGATATTCGAGCAACACTTGCACACTGTAAATTTATACATGACCACATAACTAGAGATATTCGCAGGAGCTTCTAAGGTAACGGTTTGAAAATATTGCACAAATAAAATCTAAAAATAGAATGGGAGGAAAACTGACTCCAGAGATTATTGCAATTCAGAGAAATTAGAGGATATAGATACTACGAAAATGCATAAAAATATCTAAAACTGAAGAAAATGTCTCTTGCAGAAACTTACAACCAACTCTGCATGCTACACCGCCATTTCTTGGGAAGTATATCTGGATTCATCCAATAGGGTAAAAGGCGCCATTTCTCACACTTATCACAACATACCCACTGTTCGTTTATTAAAACAGGTTCCACAGGCACTGCCACAGATGATTCCATAGCTCCAGTCATGCATGCTGATGGCACAGGAGCTGATCTGTCAAAATTCAAGGGAGATATCTTGTGGTCACCATCATTTACACCATCTGACCTGCCATTATCAGTTTCTCTGGATGAAACAGTCTCCTTCTCAGGCTTCACACTCTTATCTTCACCATGAGATTTTCGAGTGATGCCATTGCTCAATTGCTTGTGTGCTTTAACCTTGAGCTTCTTCCCGGATGGAGCAGTTTGAAATGAGGAAATTTTCATTTTTCGTTTCGGCATTCCAGAAGGATTTCCACCTACATTTTCGGTGGTAATATCCATGGAATCTGCATTAACTCGACTCCCCGATTCCCCCCTTTTGCACTGTGATGGTTCATCTTTTACATGCACCACTTTTCTTTTGTCTCTGTCAACTGATGTAGCAGTATCACTAGGAGGAAGATTGTTTGGTTGACTTGAAGTTGTAGAAAGTCGATGATCGTATCCATCAGAATCATATTTGATTTTATCAACAAGTCCTTGACCAAGTGTAGGTTCTGTCTTACTGGCCTTGCTCAAGTTGTCAAAGCTATTTCTCGCTGTACATGCTTCTGAATTTGCTTTACCCTTTGGATGATTATCATCATTTGCTAAATTAACAGCTTTTTCATGTACTGACTCAATATCTCTCAAAGAGATCTTGTCCCTAATTCGTCCTTTCAGTGGAACATTCTTTGTTTCCTTCAGATGATTTGAAACATCAGTCACCAATTTTGCTGATGCCTCAAGTGAATGTTGTTCTGTCTGTATACTTCCAGGTACAATTGAATCTTTATCATCTGAAATATCCAACAAATCAGGCATAGTCCCATTATTCATAATCATTGAATTGTCACGCTTGCTTTTTGAACTCTTAATATTCAGAAGGTGATCCTTCTTTTCATCATAGTTATCTTTATGCACCATCTGATCTTTGTCACCTTGTGCAGCAGAGGTCGTATGACACCAGTCTCTGTTTAATTCTGTTTTGTCATCATCAAATGCAGGTGCTTCGTGTTTCTTTCTTGCAGATACTGACTTCTTTCTCAGTGCCAGAATATTTTCTGCAAGGGGTGAAACCAAGAGTCCTCCAGGAATAGGATGGCACGTCATTATCTGTTCAAACAACACAGTGATTAACTCTTTAAAATCAATCAACAAAGGGTTTTACTGAGGCAAATAAACTGATGGGGAAAATGTAACCTGCAAAATGGTGTGCGGAGATTCGTCAGGCAGATTTTTCGGCTCAGGAACCCCGTCGCACCCATCAAGGCTGTCATCCATAGAAGAGGAAGGGGAAATGTCGAGGCCCAGACCACTGTAGATAGCAGCAGTATTTCTTGCCAGGTGTCTATTGTTGTTCACCTTGATACGTATTTTCGGCGCCTTTTGTTCAGGACCATTGACTGCTCTGTTCAACATCCGTTGCTGAGGATTACCATTGGTCCCATTGGATGTTCTTTGACAATAATCATCCTTTCCCCTGCTATCTAATCCATTCTTAACAAAATGACTCTTCTGTGCACTCTGGAATCACATCAGAACAATTTAATAGGACGCTAATGTTTATGTACCACATGGATCCTACTAAGTAAACATGCAATGGTGAAATTTGCATAAGTATACCTCCACTGGAACATAAGGTGATCTAGAGGCACTGCCACGGTTTGGTGGAACTGCAGGGCTTCTAGATTGAGTAGCGACAGGAGGGGAATGCTGGTTCGGAGGCAAGAATGAACCATAACCCCCATATCGTGACCCTATGTAGGGTGTACGATTTTTCACATACATCAGTACAAGAATAATAACCCTACAGGGCAAACAGGGTGCAGCTTTTATTCCCCTTACCCGAGTTCTCGGCAAGTACTCCACCTTCAAAGTCCTTCTGGAAATGACCCAACACATTTTGAAGTCTTTCATCCTGTACATCATATTTCACTTAGAAGTTATAAATCTTTCACAAAGAAAGAAGTACTTGTTTAAGAGTTCAGTTCAAATAAAACAAGGAGCATACGTGGGAGAAAACCGCTATTTAAGAGTATATATGTATATATGCCAACTAAAGTTGAAGACCTAATATCTAGGCCTCATTAGCAGTAGTTAAATGTAGTCTAGCAAAAATTGATCATGCCCTAACATTTCCTAAAAATTGAAATATTAACACAGGGGGTAAGAACCCTAGAGGTTTGAGACCTCCATGTCACAGATAGATTGGATCCCCTCAATCCAAACAAACTCATATGAGTTACGTCATCCATATGCCAGAGGCAACATCATCACGTACCTCACTGTTCAGTGTTCAGCAATGAAAGCAGGATCAAGAATGCAAACCATGAATAGATATATGCAATATGGTATGTACATATGTCCTTTTAGACCATAGCCACAAAATATGCCATTGCGTAGGAACAGGCATATCATGCAACATCAAATGAAATTTCTAGAACACAGAGAATCTCATATGATACTGCCTTCCTAATGATAACTGTTCCATAATATATTTCTGCAAGGTTCCAAAAAAATGCAACTATTATCTGTCTAATCACCCACCTAGTAGTGCTTATGCAGAGTAATGGTGATTATACGGTACAAGCAGGAGCACCAATTAATTGTGCATGGCCAAGTTGATTCGTTTTTAGAAGACTATACTTTTGTCAAAAGCAAAACTTTCTGTATGCATTCTAACACTGAAATTCCTGATGCACAAAACAGTGTTCTTATTTCTGTACATTCTACCAATCCGTAGCACACATGTTTACATGTGAAATAAAAAAATAATGATAAAGTGTAGGATGTCAATAGAGAGAGTTTTAGTCAAATACAACTACATGTCATCTAATCTTATAAAATTTGCATCACCTAAGGTTTTTGATTATGCTACTACTGCGGTCGGTACCTTGTTTGACAAAGGAGTCCATGTGAATAGACAGGTAGTCAACTAATACAACAAAAATATAGGTCTAACCTTCAGTTGGCATAAATGTGGAGCTTCTTATAGATAGTTTTATACTGTACTTTATGATGTAACATGTTCCTTAATTAATAGAATCAGATCGCTTGCCTACAAAAACTTTTATACTTTCAGATCATACAAGAGAGACTTCTACTAGAAAACAATTATGGGTTATGTCTTGGCAGGTTTAGTGAGCCTCTAGATTAGAACCAGAGCAAGCTTATAAAAAGCAACTACGAGACAACAGCAAATGGTTTGGCTCGACTGGCACAACTTCTTCACATAGTAGTACTGTTACCTATCACAACAGAATCTAGCATCACGAGATAAATATTCATCTCTTATTTGATAAGCACGAACTTTGCACGAAAACATATCCATGGCTCAAAAACACCCTGCATCAGCCCATCTCCCACGCCATTTACTTCATTCTATTTATACACAGTAAGCGATCATCTCAGACAGTTTTGACCAAGAGCAAATGTAACTGAAAGCAGCCATATAATCAATTCTGTAATCTGTTAAAGTATCATCATGGGTTAAACTGATGCAAATGACAAAAACCTGTTTGTGTGTTAAATTATGAAAGCTCCTGAATTCACTTAAAAGATGTATCAGAAGTCACTGTAAACAAACATGGGGTGGCAGAATAAAAACTTAGAAATTAACTGGACTCCCCAGCATCAGCTCCAAAGCCAACACATAATTCCCAGGGAATCAGCTAAAGCCAACACATTAACCACATTTCATCTGACCAGATGGGCAGGCAATTACCTCAGAAACCCCCATGGGCACAACAGCCATGATAACTGTTCCAGATTATACAAACAATCATACCGGTTAGTAATCACCTCCATTACGAACCAGAAATAAAAACCCGGCAGCTGATGCACAGCAGAATTCACGCAAAAAGTCGTAATGCTGCAAGCGAGCTAGCACAATTACTAGTGCACGAAGCAATAAGGCAAGTACAGTACACCAGGGTGCCACCAGCTCATCAACCATCCAATCCAATCCACCCGCACGGAGAGAAAGGAAAAAACACGAAGCAAGAGAGCGTCGCTTACGATGTGTGTGAGCGAGTCGGGATCAAGGAGCTCGTGGCCGCCCGCGTCCGGGCCGCCGCCGCCCAACGGCTGGCCGTCCTCGAGCTCGAGCTCCCCCTCCTCGTGGCCCGCCTCCCTCCGCGCCCCGCCGCCCAGCATCTCACATCGGCGCGGAGCGATCCCCGGCGATCGCCCCAACTGCTTCTCCGGCAACCGCGGACGCGCCGCGCCGCGCCGCCGAGATCACCGCCGCCGCCGCCGCCTAGGGTATTCTGCGTCGTTTTTTATTTAGATCTTTATTTTTATTTTTTGTTTTCTCGCTCGTCGCCTTGGGTGTGTTCTTCTCGGAGGAAGCGGGGAGGAGGAGAAAGAGGAAAATATTTCGCGACAGGAGGAAAATAGTACTATTATTAAACGCGCACGGACGCTGCTAGTCACCTGTGCTGCTAGTAGTCCGGGGCAGGATCCATCCAACCAGCGATTAGCTCTTTCATTTCACGGATTGGTCCCTGTGCGGTCCAGATATTGCCTCGTGCTCCGGCGGGCGTGTGGCGCGCCTGGATGCCGCGGGATCTCCGTCCGACGGCCGGGATGGGGACTCGGGGGAGCAGAAGTGGAATTCTTTGTCTAGGGCGGGTGGGGAGGGAAATGCGGCGTAGTGCACGTCGCACCGTCGCTTGTGCGCGAAACAATACATGCTCGGAAAGGAAACGTGAGGCGATTGGTGTTGGTGAAACCGTGGGAGCATCCAGCGCTGATGCGCCACGCGACGGGGGGTCGGTTTTGCCATATTTGTGTCCGTCTCGTGGCAGCCAGCCACCAAACATGAGACGATGCTCGATCGTAAAACCTTTTCGGGGCCATCGATGACGTGTGGCGGCGTGGCGCACACCAAAAACACTATATGAAAAGGGTACGGTGCTCATCCGATTGCTATCGTACTGTAGACTGTATACACGTGTCCGGGATATATTGGGACCTGGTGTACAATGGTGACATATGGATACATATGCCCCATGACAAAAAGTAGTTTGAGACATCTATATTTAGTTTTTCTACCCAATGTAAGCTATTTTTAGTGGACCTTATTAAGAAATACTTCCTCCGTCCTAAAATGTAAGACGTTTTTTGACACTATATTAGAGTCAAAAAAACGTCTTACATTATGGGACGGAGGGAGTAGAAAATAAAGACTTTAATACATATGTATCTCTACTTTTCACCCCCAACCTTTTCAGATTTTGACACCGGACCGCACTTTTTCACTCAAAGCACCCGCCTCCTGGAGAGGATTCCGCTTCCCTATCCGAACCTACTTTATCCGTTATCCGATCCTACATGGCATGCGAGGCATCACCCTGAGACTATGCGTTGTACATACCCTTAGGTTTCTCCGACTTAAGTCATCTGCCTTTAGATGGCTGACATATGAGCCCACGTGTTAGTCATTCAAAGTTAGGCGACTTAAGTCAAATATAATGTTCTTTTCGCGAAAAAAATAAGTCAAATAATCTTCTTCTTTGCATTGTATGCTCATTGTTTCTCTATGAAGATACAAAGCTGGAACGTCTGCGGACTCGGCGATGGCGATAAGTGCTCGCTGGTCCGTGATGCCATAACTTCTTGATGTCCTGGTGTCGTTTGCTTGCAGGAGACCAAGCTGGCTTCCCTCACCCCGTTCAAGCTGAGATCATTCCTACCTGCAAGGTTCACAGATCATGTTGTTACTCACTCTGAAGGCGCCTCAGGGGGAATTCTGATGGCTTGGGATTCCTCATGTGTTACTGGTCAAATCATTGCTACGCACAAATACCATATAACGATCAAGCTGACCTCTATTGTAGCTAACTACTACTTCTTGCTTACTGTTGTTTATGCACCTTGCCTAAGCACCGAGCGGTTAGTCTTCTTTGAAGCAGTTTCTGAGGTGGCAGCCGCTTCTGACACACCATGGGCTGTTCTAGGAGACTTCAACATGTATAGATTCTCGCACGAGAAATCAAGGGGTCAGACTTGTTGGACTATGATGGAACACTTCAATTCCTGGATCAGAGAGCAAGGGTTGGATGACATTCCGATCGAGAACAGGTTATTTACTTGGTCCAACAAAAGAAGCACACCAACCTTGGTCCGCCTCGACCGCGTCCTTGTTAATGATGCCTGGGGTCTCTGCTTTATGCAGACTGCGGCCTCTTGTCCGCCTGCCACCACCTCGATCATGCATTGACCCTGCTTCAGTTCTCTGCTCTGCTGATACTCCCAGGAGCAGGTTTTTTCGCATGGAAAACCATTGGTTGGAAATGGACGAGTCCAGAGAGATCATTGTCAGCTGCTGGAACAGAGGGCTCAGGCACATCTCCTCTTTTGCTTCCCTCGTCAACTTTAAAATGAGGCGGCTGCGGGCGGCTCTACGTCAGTGGAGTCGACGCAAAACTAGTCTTCGAGTGCTGATCGACAATAACAAACATGTTGTTTGCTTCCTCAACGCTGTGGAGGAGAGGAGACAGCTGTCACTCTTAGAAACAGTTCTCAGAGAAGTAGCTTCAGCCAAGGCAGACCAGTTGATCCTGTGGCGAACCGCGATTTGGCGCTGCAGGGCAAAAGTGAGGTGGTGTGCATCCGGGGATGAAAACTGCAAGTTCTTCCATGCAGCGGCCAACTGCCAAGCCCGTCGTAATAAAGTAAAAGTCCTTGTTCACAATGGGGTCGAACACCACCAGAAAAGCCAGAAGCTTTGCATTGCAACTGATTATTTTTCTGCGGTTTTGGGACAGACTGCTGCTTCCATGCCAACAGTCCAGCTCAACTCTTTGTACACTTCCACGGATCTCTCTGGGCTTGCAGATCCTTTCTCCTGGACTGAGATTATTAAGGCTATAAATAATGCTCTAAATAATAGGAGCCCAGGACCAGATGGTTTTACTAACGAATTCTACAAGGCCTTCAAACATCTGCTAAAGGATGATTTACTCAGGTTCTTCAACGACTTGCACAGCAATAGTGTTAACCTTGATGGCATTAACACTGCCTACATCACTTTGCTGCCCAAAAAGGACACCCCTTTGGAGATAAAGGATTACATGCCCATCTCTTTGGTTCATAGCACACCCAAGCTAGCTTCCAAGGTTATGGCAAATAGACTATAATGGCAGATTCCAGCATTAGTACATTCTCTGCAGTCTGAGTTCTTGAAGGGTCGCTCCATTGTTGAGAATTTTGCTCTGGCAGATGAGTTAATCCAATGCGCTCACAAAAGGAAGTTGCATCGCTTTGAAGTTGGACTTCCACAAGGCATCTGATAGTGTTAGTTGGGACTGCCTTAACCAAGTCATGGAAGCAAGGGGTTTTCCTCAACCTTGGAGGCAGTGGGTTTCTAACCTCCTCTCTTCTGAACGCTCGAGTCATGATCAATGGCCAGCTAGGCCCCCCATCCTTGCCAACCAAGGCTTCCGGCAGGGTGACTCTTTGTCGCCATATCTCTTCATTCTGGTAGCAGATGTGCTATAAAGGTTGTGTTGCATGAACTATCAAAACGGGACTCTGCAACATCCGCTTGGCACGGACAGTTTTTTTTCGGTGCTGCAGTACGCGGACGACACCCTGATCATCTTCAAGGGGGATCTCGAACAGGCCACTGTGATCAAGGATATTCTCACCTCCTTCTCGTCTTTCTCAAGTCTGACTATCAACTTTCACGAGAGCACGTTAGTACCTGTTTCCGTGGACGCAACCGTGGCTTCGGAGATTGCTCAACTACTTGGCTGCCCTATTTCCTCCACCCCATGCACATATCTTGGGTTGCCCTTGTGTCTAAATAAGATCACGCACGGGATGTTAATGCCAATCATTCACAAAGTTGATCGCGGACTCTCGGGCTGGTTGGCCACTTTCTTAACTATGGGAGGGAGGCTCACGCTCGTCAACTATGTGTTGGCCGGCATACCTAGCTACTTCATGTCTTGCTTCCCATGGCCTAAGGAGTCCATTAGCTGACTTGCAAGTTTTCTGCGTGCTTTTCTTTGGCAAGGCAAGAACAAAGTTAAGGGTGGCTAGTGTCTAGTAGCTCGGGACAAGGTCACTCTTCACCAGAAGAACGGAGGCCTGGGTGTGAGAAATATGCAAGCCCATAACCATGTAATGCTATGCAAGTTTCTTTCCAAGATTCTGCAGTCTTTTGATATTCATTGCTATCAGTGGTTTGCTTTGCAGTATTGCAAGAAAGCCATACCTTTTTGGGCTAGCAGCAGAGATACAACCTTGTGGCGCGGTTTCAAGGATCATATCCCCCTGCTCATAAACTCTTACCGGTGCACTATGGGCTCTGGCAATCTCATATCCTTCTGCCACGATCTATGGCTTGAAGCTGGCAGACTCCACTTGCTACTACCGGTCCTCTATTCCTTTGCCAAGAACCATTGTTGTTCGGTTAGTTCACAGTTCTCGGATGGTGCTTGGTCAGTGCAACTCCACCCCAATCTTTCCCACTCTGCTGAGCATGAGCTCCTCCTGCTACGTCAACTCATTGCACATATAGCTCCTAATGGTTCGCGCAAAGACGTGCGTACTCCCTCCGTGTTTGCTAAGCAGATCAACACATGCTACTTCTATCGGCGGCTGACTTTCCGGGGTACTAATTGTGTTTTCCATGATTGGGTGTGGGATGCGTTGATCCCCTTGAAGCACAAAACTTTTCTCTGGTTAGCTTTTTTGGGGTGGCTCAACACCAGAAACAACATGGTCAAGAAACATTGGGTGGCTATTGCTCCAAGCACCGACTGCGATCTCTCTCCTGTAGTGGAATCAGTTCATCATATAATACTGCATTGCAAGGCGACGTCTACCCTTTGGCATCGGTTGCGCCTGGCACCTCTGGCTTACAGATCGCCTGACATGTTGTCTTTCGTTCAACAAGCTGTCGCTCACCTAAGGTTCAAGCGCAAATGGAATGTGGCTTTTGCAGCTTGTGCCATCACTCTCTGGCATGCGCGAAATGATCAAATTTTTAACTCACGTTCATGGACAGATACCTACATAAGCTACTATGCAGCGGATTTGATCTGCCTTTGGTGCTACAGAGCCAAAAAACAGCAGGATAAGGAGGACATCATGTTTTCTGCTTGCCCCTGACCTCTCTCTTCTGTCAACTCTTGTGAAATTGCACTAAAGTGCACCCCACAAGCTTCATGTAACTGTACTTTGTTCCTCAGGCTGCGGCCTGTTTTGAAATATAAAGGCGGCCTGAAGCCCCCTTTTATCTTAAAAAAATATTAGGTCAAAGAGTCTCCATTCAAATATGACATCATCAACTATTAATTTGCCATGTAGAACACAAGATATTTTTGTTGGTATGGGAGTGAAGAGGTTTTCAAGCATATCACCAAAGGTGCGAGATGTATTTCTTGCGAAATCCGCAGGGGCACGCATCTGCACCGTAGTTAATCCGCGTTGTGATTTAAAAATCGATTTGATCAGAAATTTTCCAAGAAAATAGATGAAATTAGGCAGCATGTGAGTACGACATAATATACATGTCCATCTTGTATTACTACTTCCTACAATTGTTCTTGTACATTACATTCCTTCTACTTCTTATACAATAATTTTTGCTTTTGACTATATACTTCTTCCTCCTTCAACAAGTCGTCCTGCTCAATCATTTTTGGATTCATTGTCACTATTCATATTCTTCTTCCATTTATACTGTTCATCTTATTCGTCGGTCTTGAGTATATGTGTTGTGCATATTTGTGTATTGGGCCCACCTCCTAGTTCCTTGTATAGTTGAGGTCGTGGCCCATCTCTTGTACATCATATATACGTGCTCTTGCACATCAGTAATACATCGTGCAATCATAATCTCATACATGGTATCAGTTCTTTAGGTTTTCTCGCTTCCACCGCCGCCGCCGCTGTGATGCCCGAGACCGACGTCCCAGAAGGTTCCAGAAGATTCCAGAAGATTCCAGATGTTCCGGGGTCTCCCGTGTGTTCCTTTTGTGCTTGTGTTTTTATTTTTGCATTGCATCATGTCATCATGCCATCATGTTATGTTATTTTGCATCTCAACCTAATAAATTGTGTGGGCCTCCGGTCCATTTAAATCGAGGGAAGGTGACTTCTCTTTATAACATATAAGAGTCTCTCATTATTTTAGGGAGCTATATTTAAAAATATTCCATTTGTTGGAATTCACCTTAACACACTTGCATAATTTCTCCATGTCTTTTCACTTTGAGTTTCACCTTCAAAAATCTTGCCAATAATTCTTTTCCTTTTTTTTTCGAGGCTCTTCCAAATATCTAGACTCCTTTTAAACTCCTTTAAGGCAAACTAATTATTTTAGTTTGTTTTTCCCTTTTGTTGTTGGAACTATTTTTTGTGAGGTTGGAATTATTCCGTAAAGCCTTACAAAAATCTCCATCATTTTATTCTTATTCGTTGTCTCTTTTCTTTTTATTTTGGCTCTCTCCTTTTTGTTTTTTTCTGTCTAAGAGTTTAAAAAAACAGAGGCAGCCAGCCTCTAGGCCTCCTTTTTTTTTCCTTCCTCCAGCCCCGCTTGGGTCCCTCCTCTAGGCCCAAGGCCACTTCGGCCCAACTCTCTCAGGCCGCAGCCCAGCTCCCCCCCGAACCCTAACCTAGCGACCGCTCCTCCCAGCGAAATCGCTCTCTCCCTCTCGTCCCGACCCCCGCCGCCAGCCCCGCTTCTCTCGCTCGTGCCCGAGCCCTCGTCCCGTTTCTCTCTCCCATCGCGAGTCCCTTGCTGCTCTGCTCGAAATCGCTCTCCCTCGAACCTCCCTCGATCCCCTCGCGAACCTCCCGAGACCCTCCTCGCCCGCGACCCTTTTCCTCCCTCGCTGCGCGGGAGCCGCGACCCCGAGGCGCCCTTCCCTCCAGCAAGCGCGGCCAGGAGCTCCAGATCGGCGCCCCTCTTCCTTCCAGAAGCCTTCGCCGCGCCCTTCTTCACAGAGCGCCCCGCGCCGAGCGCCCTCCAGGCC
The DNA here is from genome assembly GCA_902687465.1 of Secale cereale. NCBI lineage: Eukaryota > Viridiplantae > Streptophyta > Magnoliopsida > Poales > Poaceae > Secale > Secale cereale. The sequence goes on along the minus strand of LR738709.1, from coordinate 484,727,901 downwards.
GCAGCCGCCGCCGTCCTCTTCTCCGCGCATGGCCGCCTCAGCGCCTCGTCCCTCCATGCCGGCCAGGAGCGTCTGCCCCCCTTCGGCTTCCCCAGCGCCGGCGAGGGCCTCCCGAGCCCAGGCACCAAGGCCCCGACGGCCTCTCTTCTTCAGCCCCGCGCCATGGAGCCGCCCCTCCAGCCTCAACCTTCCCCCGTGCGGCCCGTCCTCAAGCAGCGCCCGAGGCCCTTCGCCTCGCCCTGCAGCGCCGGGGATGACCGCGTCCCGCAGCACCGCTTCGTCCCGTGCAGCACCGCAGCTCCTCGGTTCCCTCCTCTGCAGCGCCAAAACAGTTGCTGCTGCTGTGTTCTTTTTCGCCGTGCTGCTGCCTGGCCTCGTCGTCCCGAGACTGTGCTGCCGCTGTTGTTTTTTTTGTTGTTGTGTGTGTTGCTTGTGCTGTGGAGTTTGACAGGAGACCCGTGTACGAGACCGAGACCCCAAGTACCCCTCCGGATATGAGTACATCTACGAACGAACGTCTATCGTCGCCCGGAAAAGACGGATGCGTCAAGTACATCTACGAACGCCGACGCGACAAGTACCCCTTCGATGCGCCGAGACCAAGTTCCACTACGTCCACGACGACCTTATGACAAGTACCACGACACGATGACGGATGAACATCTACAAACGTGTACCACGATGACCGAGTACATCTACGGCCCGAACGTCTACCGTCGCCCGAACGACTACCGTCGCCCGAACGTCTACTTCCCTCTACGGCCGTGTACAACTACTTCCCCTACGTTCCTCGACGAACTCGAACCGTCCCGAAACGAGTGTTTCGAAGGTATAACCCGAGACGATGAACCGTGGATGCTTGTTATGTTGTATGAAATGTTTCCTGTGTGTGCTTCGTGCCGTTTTCGTCCGTTGTCATGTTCCTCGGTTGCCTCGTCACCGACCCGTGGGAACCTGGTAACGGGATCACCCCATCATCTCGTTTGACTCACCCACGCCTTCTTACCTTTTGCACCGGACTCTCAACGAGTTACCGGTACCGATATGTTGCCATGCTTCATTTTCGGATCGTTGCCGTGGCACCCTTTCGTTCCACCACGGTGACAAATGCTTCATGTCTCTTTTAAGTCAACCTTTTAATAAACTTGCATAAACTTGATCATATCATCCGCATCATGTTAACAACTTTATAATGTGTGAATTGTTGTTGCTTATAATTATTAAACATGCTCATGGGGTTTTTCCGGATATGTTGTTGTTATTCTCCGGCCTCATTTAAATTGCCTAGTTAGTATAGTTTCTTTATGCTTCACCTCTTGCCATGTTGAAAAACATTTAATCTTGTCTTGCTAATAACGAGAGTCAACTAAATAATTAAATGTGGTGTTTCGTCAATATGCAACTCGTTGCATATTGAGCTCCACTTAACTTGTAGTGTTGTTTGTGCATTTTGCCATGCCTTGCATATTTAAACCGGACATGCATCATATTTGTTTGTGCATCATGACATGCTTTTGCTTGGGTGTTTACCGTGTTGTTTGTTTCTTTCCGGTTGCTTCTCTTGTTAGCTTCGGTTTCGTTCCGGAGTTGTGAGGATCCTCTCGACTGTTGCTCCGTCTTCTTCTTGGATCCGTTCTTCTCCCTTGTGGAATCCCAGGCAAGATGATCATACCCTTGGATACCTTTACTACCATTGCCATGCTTAGTTGTCTCGATGCTAGCGTTACATGTCGCGATACCCGTCTTTTATGTCAGCCTCTCCTTGTTGCCATGAAACCTCTAACTTTTGAAACCTTCCTAGCAAAACCATTGTTTGGCTATGTTACCCGCTTGCTCAGCCTCGCTTGCTCAGTCCCTCTTATAGCGTTGTTAGTTGCAGGTCAAGATGAAGTTCGTTCCAGGAGGGAACTTGTGGTTGGATATATCACATTATCTATAATTATTATTAACACACCTTATATACTGGGCATGGGTGGAAGGCTTGGCCTTTTGCTCGGTGTTTTGTTCCACTCATGCCACCTTAGGCGCCGATAAACCGGCATTATGTTCCTTGATTTTGCGTTCCTAACACGATGGGTGTAATGGGGACCCCTTGACAGTTCGACTTTGAATAAAACTCCTCCAGCAAGGCCCAACATTGGTTTTAATTTGCCCATAATAACAACTTAATTAAATAATTAAAATTGCATAGGGTGTCGCGTCCCCGAGGATTCTTAATTCTACATAGCAGGGGTGCCAGTGCTGATGGTGTTGGTCCCAAACTAGAGCCACTTGCGGATGCCACCCAGTTCGCTGGGATCTTCGGTATCTGTACGTACTGCTCATCCGGACGTGGCCTGAGACGAGATACGCGCGGCTACTATCAGGGTGTCGGCACGCCGGGAGGTCTTGCAGGACTTGTTTTACCATTGTCGAAATGACTTGTGCTACAGGGATTCCGAGCCTGATCGGTTTTTCCCTAAGATAAGGGGTGATGATATTATATTTATCACTTCAGCTAATCGTGAGAGCTTGTGATGGGCTAAGTTGGAACACCCCTGCAGGGTTATGAACTTTCGAAAGCCGTGCCCGCGGTTATGTGGCAGATTGGAATTTGTTAATGTCCGGTTGTAGAAAACTTGACAGAGGATCCGAAGTAAAACACACAACTGTGTGAGTAACCGTGACTGTCTCTTTTCACTTTGAGAAGAGAACACGGTGGGGTTATGTTTGACCGTATGTAGTTAGGATCTTTAGCGATCACCTCTTTTGCGACCGTTTGCGTAGCTTCTCATCTTATTCTGGTACTCGTAAGTTAGCCACCATATTATGCTTAGTCGCTGCTGCAGCCTCACCACTTTACCCTCTTCCTACCCACAAAACTTTGCTAGTCTTGTTACCCATGGTTATGGGATTGCTGAGTCCTCGTGACTCACAGTTACTACAACACCAGATGCAGGTTCAGCCGAGTTTGATGCAGAAGCTGGTTCAAGTTCTTCACCAGGAGCTCGATGAAGAGAGTGGCCGTTTTCTTGTGATGTTTCGACGATCAGTAGTGGTTTCTACTAGGATTCGATCCTGACCTGTGGTTTTATGTTGTTTTGGTATCTTTCTTTTGGAACTTCACCCATAGTCGGGTTGTGATGTTTTGAATGATGTTTTGCTTATGTAATATATTGTGTGAAGTGGCGAGTGTAAGACAACTATCCCCTTTTGCAATTTAATCCCTCTTTTACATGAGTCGTGCAAAGATACCAAACTTGAGATCATTCTAGGATGGGCTTATACCTTTAAGTCGTGACTCGACACGTAGGAGGTATAGTCCCATCCTGGGCATTACAAGTTGGTATCAGATGGTGTTATGTCATTCTTGTCAATTCATTCATGTTTCATGATTCACAAGTTGTCAAGAATGAGATAATTAAAACCATCATTTCTTTCTCTCTAGGAGATCCTTTTCAACCATTCAATTTATTCGTTGGAGTTATCTTGGGTTGTATTTCACCTAAAAGCTTTCCTTAAGAATTGTTGCTATTAGGGTGCTTATAAATGACCCAAGTTCTTCATTTATCATTCCGATGAAATAAGTTTTTCATCTCCTTGTTGATATCAACCCAATCAATTGTTTTCCATTAGTGGCCGGTTGTCACCTCATAATTTTGAGATGTTTTCCATAAGCCCACATCGAGCTTATTCTTTTCGTTGTTGAATTTCCAACAACTCAGTTCAACCCTTCTTTGTAAAATGCTCTTTCATATTCAATTCTGA
>LR738709.1:484681127-484723114 GCA_902687465.1 Secale cereale | reverse complement strand
TATTGTGTGAAGTGGCGAGTGTAAGACAACTATCCCCTTTTGCAATTTAATCCCTCTTTTACATGAGTCGTGCAAAGATACCAAACTTGAGATCATTCTAGGATGGGCTTATACCTTTAAGTCGTGACTCGACACGTAGGAGGTATAGTCCCATCCTGGGCATTACAAGTTGGTATCAGATGGTGTTATGTCATTCTTGTCAATTCATTCATGTTTCATGATTCACAAGTTGTCAAGAATGAGATAATTAAAACCATCATTTCTTTCTCTCTAGGAGATCCTTTTCAACCATTCAATTTATTCGTTGGAGTTATCTTGGGTTGTATTTCACCTAAAAGCTTTCCTTAAGAATTGTTGCTATTAGGGTGCTTATAAATGACCCAAGTTCTTCATTTATCATTCCGATGAAATAAGTTTTTCATCTCCTTGTTGATATCAACCCAATCAATTGTTTTCCATTAGTGGCCGGTTGTCACCTCATAATTTTGAGATGTTTTCCATAAGCCCACATCGAGCTTATTCTTTTCGTTGTTGAATTTCCAACAACTCAGTTCAACCCTTCTTTGTAAAATGCTCTTTCATATTCAATTCTGAGAGAGGTTGTCATATTTCTTCTCCATTCATTTCTTTCGTTGATCTTTATGCTATTCTTTCATTCCGGAGGCATTCTGATATTACTCTCTTTAACCATCATCTCGTTTTTATCGAGATCATGTTCTTTCCTTTGCTTGTCCATTTAACCGGAGTGTTGTATTCTTCATTCAAGTTCTCTTATCTTATCAAGTTTGCCTCTCTTTTCAACCGGAGTGCTGTCTGAAATCTTTCTTAACCTTGTGCCATTCTTTTAATTGTTTCGGAGGCAATATGTGTTGTTGTTTTCATCAAGTATCATTCCATCTCATCAAATTCTTGTTAATTCCTTCCATTTTCAGACGGAGTGCTGTCCAAATTCTGTCATTCTTATTCCTTGGCTATACCATTGCAGTTTCATATTCTTTTGGTCCGTGAGCTCTTGTTTAATGTCTTTCAACCTTCAAGGTTCCCATAATGCTCCTTGTCCCTCTTTGCTAACGGAGTATTTTCATATTCGTTCATCTCCATTGTATTCTTTCTTTCAAGCTTGTTCAACCTCTCAAGGTTCTTTGGTTTTCACTCGTTTGTCAAAGAAGCAACTTTGTTTTACCTCTTCCTCTTCCGTTTTTACCCGGTGATATCTCTAGGATCTCGGGTCGAGATCCTCTGTTAGTGTGGGAGAGTTGTGACGCCCGAGACCGACGTCCCAGAAGGTTCCAGAAGATTCCAGAAGATTCCAGATGTTCCGGGGTCTCCCGTGTGTTCCTTTTGTGCTTGTGTTTTTATTTTTGCATTGCATCATGTCATCATGCCATCATGTTATGTTATTTTGCATCTCAACCTAATAAATTGTGTGGGCCTCCGGTCCATTTAAATCGAGGGAAGGTGACTTCTCTTTATAACATATAAGAGTCTCTCATTATTTTAGGGAGCTATATTTAAAAATATTCCATTTGTTGGAATTCACCTTAACAACTTGCATAATTTCCCCATGTCTTTTCACTTCGAGTTTCACCTTCAAAAATCTTGCCAATAATTCTTTTCCTTTTTTTTTCGAGGCTCTTCCAAATATCTAGACTCCTTTTAAACTCCTTTAAGGCAAACTAATTATTTTAGTTTGTTTTTCCCTTTTGTTGTTGGAACTATTTTTTGTGAGGTTGGAATTATTCCGTAAAGCCTTACAAAAATCTCCATCATTTTATTCTTATTCGTTGTCTCTTTTCTTTTTATTTTGGCTCTCTCCTTTTTGTTTTTTTCTGTCTAAGAGTTTAAAAAAACAGAGGCAGCCAGCCTCTAGGCCTCCTTTTTTTTTTCCTTCCTCCAGCCCCGCTTGGGTCCCTCCTCTAGGCCCAAGGCCACTTCGGCCCAACTCTCTCAGGCCGCAGCCCAGCTCCCCCCCGAACCCTAACCTAGCGACCGCTCCTCCCAGCGAAATCGCTCTCTCCCTCTCGTCCCGACCCCCGCCGCCAGCCCCGCTTCTCTCGCTCGTGCCCGAGCCCTCGTCCCGTTTCTCTCTCCCATCGCGAGTCCCTCGCTGCTCTGCTCGAAATCGCTCTCCCTCGAACCTCCCTCGATCCCCTCGCGAACCTCCCGAGACCCTCCTCGCCCGCGACCCTTTTCCTCCCTCGCTGCGCGGGAGCCGCGACCCCGAGGCGCCCTTCCCTCCAGCAAGCGCGGCCAGGAGCTCCAGATCGGCGCCCCTCTTCCTTCCAGAAGCCTTCGCCGCGCCCTTCTTCACAGAGCGCCCCGCGCCGAGCGCCCTCCAGGCCGCAGCCGCCGCCGTCCTCTTCTCCGCGCATGGCCGCCTCAGCGCCTCGTCCCTCCATGCCGGCCAGGAGCGTCTGCCCCCCTTCGGCTTCCCCAGCGCCGGCGAGGGCCTCCCGAGCCCAGGCACCAAGGCCCCGACGGCCTCTCTTCTTCAGCCCCGCGCCATGGAGCCGCCCCTCCAGCCTCAACCTTCCCCCGTGCGGCCCGTCCTCAAGCAGCGCCCGAGGCCCTTCGCCTCGCCCTGCAGCGCCGGGGATGACCGCGTCCCGCAGCACCGCTTCGTCCCGTGCAGCACCGCAGCTCCTCGGTTCCCTCCTCTGCAGCGCCAAAACAGTTGCTGCTGCTGTGTTCTTTTTCGCCGTGCTGCTGCCTGGCCTCGTCGTCCCGAGACTGTGCTGCCGCTGTTGTTTTTTTTGTTGTTGTGTGTGTTGCTTGTGCTGTGGAGTTTGACAGGAGACCCGTGTACGAGACCGAGACCCCAAGTACCCCTCCGGATATGAGTACATCTACGAACGAACGTCTATCGTCGCCCGGAAAAGACGGATGCGTCAAGTACATCTACGAACGCCGACGCGACAAGTACCCCTTCGATGCGCCGAGACCAAGTTCCACTACGTCCACGACGACCTTATGACAAGTACCACGACACGATGACGGATGAACATCTACAAACGTGTACCACGATGACCGAGTACATCTACGGCCCGAACGTCTACCGTCGCCCGAACGACTACCGTCGCCCGAACGTCTACTTCCCTCTACGGCCGTGTACAACTACTTCCCCTACGTTCCTCGACGAACTCGAACCGTCCCGAAACGAGTGTTTCGAAGGTATAACCCGAGACGATGAACCGTGGATGCTTGTTATGTTGTATGAAATGTTTCCTGTGTGTGCTTCGTGCCGTTTTCGTCCGTTGTCATGTTCCTCGGTTGCCTCGTCACCGACCCGTGGGAACCTGGTAACGGGATCACCCCATCATCTCGTTTGACTCACCCACGCCTTCTTACCTTTTGCACCGGACTCTCAACGAGTTACCGGTACCGATATGTTGCCATGCTTCATTTTCGGATCGTTGCCGTGGCACCCTTTCGTTCCACCACGGTGACAAATGCTTCATGTCTCTTTTAAGTCAACCTTTTAATAAACTTGCATAAACTTGATCATATCATCCGCATCATGTTAACAACTTTATAATGTGTGAATTGTTGTTGCTTATAATTATTAAACATGCTCATGGGGTTTTTCCGGATATGTTGTTGTTATTCTCCGGCCTCATTTAAATTGCCTAGTTAGTATAGTTTCTTTATGCTTCACCTCTTGCCATGTTGAAAAACATTTAATCTTGTCTTGCTAATAACGAGAGTCAACTAAATAATTAAATGTGGTGTTTCGTCAATATGCAACTCGTTGCATATTGAGCTCCACTTAACTTGTAGTGTTGTTTGTGCATTTTGCCATGCCTTGCATATTTAAACCGGACATGCATCATATTTGTTTGTGCATCATGACATGCTTTTGCTTGGGTGTTTACCGTGTTGTTTGTTTCTTTCCGGTTGCTTCTCTTGTTAGCTTCGGTTTCGTTCCGGAGTTGTGAGGATCCTCTCGACTGTTGCTCCGTCTTCTTCTTGGATCCGTTCTTCTCCCTTGTGGAATCCCAGGCAAGATGATCATACCCTTGGATACCTTTACTACCATTGCCATGCTTAGTTGTCTCGATGCTAGCGTTACATGTCGCGATACCCGTCTTTTATGTCAGCCTCTCCTTGTTGCCATGAAACCTCTAACTTTTGAAACCTTCCTAGCAAAACCATTGTTTGGCTATGTTACCCGCTTGCTCAGCCTCGCTTGCTCAGTCCCTCTTATAGCGTTGTTAGTTGCAGGTCAAGATGAAGTTCGTTCCAGGAGGGAACTTGTGGTTGGATATATCACATTATCTATAATTATTATTAACACACCTTATATACTGGGCATGGGTGGAAGGCTTGGCCTTTTGCTCGGTGTTTTGTTCCACTCATGCCACCTTAGGCGCCGATAAACCGGCATTATGTTCCTTGATTTTGCGTTCCTAACACGATGGGTGTAATGGGGACCCCTTGACAGTTCGACTTTGAATAAAACTCCTCCAGCAAGGCCCAACATTGGTTTTAATTTGCCCATAATAACAACTTAATTAAATAATTAAAATTGCATAGGGGGTCGCGTCCCCGAGGATTCTTAATTCTACATAGCAGGAGGGGCCAGTGCTGATGGTGTTGGTCCCAAACTAGAGCCACTTGCGGATGCCACCCAGTTCGCTGGGATCTTCGGTATCTGTACGTACTGCTCATCCGGACGTGGCCTGAGACGAGATACGCGCGGCTACTATCAGGGTGTCGGCACGCCGGGAGGTCTTGCTGGACTTGTTTTACCATTGTCGAAATGACTTGTGCTACAGGGATTCCGAGCCTGATCGGTTTTTCCCTAAGATAAGGGGTGATGATATTATATTTATCACTTCAGCTAATCGTGAGAGCTTGTGATGGGCTAAGTTGGAACACCCCTGCAGGGTTATGAACTTTCGAAAGCCGTGCCCGCGGTTATGTGGCAGATTGGAATTTGTTAATGTCCGGTTGTAGAAAACTTGACAGAGGATCCGAAGTAAAACACACAACTGTGTGAGTAACCGTGACTTTCTCTTTTCACTTTGAGAAGAGAACACGGTGGGGTTATGTTTGACCGTATGTAGTTAGGATCTTTAGCGATCACCTCTTTTGCGACCGTTTGCGTAGCTTCTCATCTTATTCTGGTACTCGTAAGTTAGCCACCATATTATGCTTAGTCGCTGCTGCAGCCTCACCACTTTACCCTCTTCCTACCCACAAAACTTTGCTAGTCTTGTTACCCATGGTTATGGGATTGCTGAGTCCTCGTGACTCACAGTTACTACAACACCAGATGCAGGTTCAGCCGAGTTTGATGCAGAAGCTGGTTCAAGTTCTTCACCAGGAGCTCGATGAAGAGAGTGGCCGTTTGCTTGTGATGTTTCGACGATCAGTAGTGGTTTCTACTAGGATTCGATCCTGACCTGTGGTTTTATGTTGTTTTGGTATCTTTCTTTTGGAACTTCACCCATAGTCGGGTTGTGATGTTTTGAATGATGTTTTGCTTATGTAATGTATTGTGTGAAGTGGCGAGTGTAAGCCAACTATCCCCTTTTGCAATTTAATCCCTCTTTTACATGAGTCGTGCAAAGATACCAAACTTGAGATCATTCTAGGATGGGCTTATACCTTTAAGTCGTGCCTCGACACGTAGGAGGTATAGTCCCATCCTGGGCATTACAAGTTGGTATCAGATGGTGTTATGTCATTCTTGTCAATTCATTCATGTTTCATGATTCACAAGTTGTCAAGAATGAGATAATTAAAACCATCATTTCTTTCTCTCTAGGAGATCCTTTTCAACCATTCAATTTATTCGTTGGAGTTATCTTGGGTTGTATTTCACCTAAAAGCTTTCCTTAAGAATTGTTGCTATTAGGGTGCTTATAAATGACCCAAGTTCTTCATTTATCATTCCGATGAAATAAGTTTTTCATCTCCTTGTTGATATCAACCCAATCAATTGTTTTCCATTAGTGGCCGGTTGTCACCTCATAATTTTGAGATGTTTTCCATAAGCCCACATCGAGCTTATTCTTTTCGTTGTTGAATTTCCAACAACTCAGTTCAACCCTTCTTTGTAAAATGCTCTTTCATATTCAATTCTGATAGAGGTTGTCATATTTCTTCTCCATTCATTTCTTTCGTTGATCTTTATGCTATTCTTTCATTCCGGAGGCATTCTGATATTACTCTCTTTAACCATCATCTCGTTTTTATCGAGATCATGTTCTTTCCTTTGCTTGTCCATTTAACCGGAGTGTTGTATTCTTCATTCAAGTTCTCTTATCTTATCAAGTTTGCCTCTCTTTTCAACCGGAGTGCTGTCTGAAATCTTTCTTAACCTTGTGCCATTCTTTTAATTGTTTCGGAGGCAATATGTGTTGTTGTTTTCATCAAGTATCATTCCATCTCATCAAATTCTTGTTAATTCCTTCCATTTTCAGACGGAGTGCTGTCCAAATTCTGTCATTCTTATTCCTTGGCTATACCATTGCAGTTTCATATTCTTTTGGTCCGTGAGCTCTTGTTTAATGTCTTTCAACCTTCAAGGTTCCCATAATGCTCCTTGTCCCTCTTTGCTAACGGAGTATTTTCATATTCGTTCATCTCCATTGTATTCTTTCTTTCAAGCTTGTTCAACCTCTCAAGGTTCTTTGGTTTTCACTCGTTTGTCAAAGAAGCAACTTTGTTTTACCTCTTCCTCTTCCGTTTTTACCCGGTGATATCTCTAGGATCTCGGGTCGAGATCCTCTGTTAGTGTGGGAGAGTTGTGACGCCCGAGACCGACGTCCCAGAAGGTTCCAGAAGATTCCAGAAGATTCCAGATGTTCCGGGGTCTCCCGTGTGTTCCTTTTGTGCTTGTGTTTTTATTTTTGCATTGCATCATGTCATCATGCCATCATGTTATGTTATTTTGCATCTCAACCTAATAAATTGTGTGGGCCTCCGGTCCATTTAAATCGAGGGAAGGTGACTTCTCTTTATAACATATAAGAGTCTCTCATTATTTTAGGGAGCTATATTTAAAAATATTCCATTTGTTGGAATTCACCTTAACACACTTGCATAATTTCCCCATGTCTTTTCACTTCGAGTTTCACCTTCAAAAATCTTGCCAATAATTCTTTTCCTTTTTTTTTCGAGGCTCTTCCAAATATCTAGACTCCTTTTAAACTCCTTTAAGGCAAACTAATTATTTTTGTTTGTTTTTCCCTTTTGTTGTTGGAACTATTTTTTGTGAGGTTGGAATTATTCCGTAAAGCCTTACAAAAATCTCCATCATTTTATTCTTATTCGTTGTCTCTTTTCTTTTTATTTTGGCTCTCTCCTTTTTGTTTTTTTCTGTCTAAGAGTTTAAAAAACAGAGGCAGCCAGCCTCTAGGCCTCCTTTTTTTTTCCTTCCTCCAGCCCCGCTTGGGTCCCTCCTCTAGGCCCAAGGCCACTTCGGCCCAACTCTCTCAGGCCGCAGCCCAGCTCCCCCCCGAACCCTAACCTAGCGACCGCTCCTCCCAGCGAAATCGCTCTCTCCCTCTCGTCCCGACCCCCGCCGCCAGCCCCGCTTCTCTCGCTCGTGCCCGAGCCCTCGTCCCGTTTCTCTCTCCCATCGCGAGTCCCTCGCTGCTCTGCTCGAAATCGCTCTCCCTCGAACCTCCCTCGATCCCCTCGCGAACCTCCCGAGACCCTCCTCGCCCGCGACCCTTTTCCTCCCTCGCTGCGCGGGAGCCGCGACCCCGAGGCGCCCTTCCCTCCAGCAAGCGCGGCCAGGAGCTCCAGATCGGCGCCCCTCTTCCTTCCAGAAGCCTTCGCCGCGCCCTTCTTCACAGAGCGCCCCGCGCCGAGCGCCCTCCAGGCCGCAGCCGCCGCCGTCCTCTTCTCCGCGCATGGCCGCCTCAGCGCCTCGTCCCTCCATGCCGGCCAGGAGCGTCTGCCCCCCTTCGGCTTCCCCAGCGCCGGCGAGGGCCTCCCGAGCCCAGGCACCAAGGCCCCGACGGCCTCTCTTCTTCAGCCCCGCGCCATGGAGCCGCCCCTCCAGCCTCAACCTTCCCCCGTGCGGCCCGTCCTCAAGCAGCGCCCGAGGCCCTTCGCCTCGCCCTGCAGCGCCGGGGATGACCGCGTCCCGCAGCACCGCTTCGTCCCGTGCAGCACCGCAGCTCCTCGGTTCCCTCCTCTGCAGCGCCAAAACAGTTGCTGCTGCTGTGTTCTTTTTCGCCGTGCTGCTGCCTGGCCTCGTCGTCCCGAGACTGTGCTGCCGCTGTTGTTTTTTTTGTTGTTGTGTGTGTTGCTTGTGCTGTGGAGTTTGACAGGAGACCCGTGTACGAGACCGAGACCCCAAGTACCCCTCCGGATATGAGTACATCTACGAACGAACGTCTATCGTCGCCCGGAAAAGACGGATGCGTCAAGTACATCTACGAACGCCGACGCGACAAGTACCCCTTCGATGCGCCGAGACCAAGTTCCACTACGTCCACGACGACCTTATGACAAGTACCACGACACGATGACGGATGAACATCTACAAACGTGTACCACGATGACCGAGTACATCTACGGCCCGAACGTCTACCGTCGCCCGAACGACTACCGTCGCCCGAACGTCTACTTCCCTCTACGGCCGTGTACAACTACTTCCCCTATGTTCCTCGACGAACTCGAACCGTCCCGAAACGAGTGTTTCGAAGGTATAACCCGAGACGATGAACCGTGGATGCTTGTTATGTTGTATGAAATGTTTCCTGTGTGTGCTTCGTGCCGTTTTCGTCCGTTGTCATGTTCCTCGGTTGCCTCGTCACCGACCCGTGGGAACCCGGTAACGGGATCACCCCATCATCTCGTTTGACTCACCCACGCCTTCTTACCTTTTGCACCGGACTCTCAACGAGTTACCGGTACCGATATGTTGCCATGCTTCATTTTCGGATCGTTGCCGTGGCACCCTTTCGTTCCACCACGGTGACAAATGCTTCATGTCTCTTTTAAGTCAACCTTTTAATAAACTTGCATAAACTTGATCATATCATCCGCATCATGTTAACAACTTTATAATGTGTGAATTGTTGTTGCTTATAATTATTAAATATGCTCATGGGGTTTTTCCGGATATGTTGTTGTTATTCTCCGGCCTCATTTAAATTGCCTAGTTAGTATAGTTTCTTTATGCTTCACCTCTTGCCATGTTGAAAAACATTTAATCTTGTCTTGCTAATAACGAGAGTCAACTAAATAATTAAATGTGGTGTTTTGTCAATATGCAACTCGTTGCATATTGAGCTCCACTTAACTTGTAGTGTTGTTTGTGCATTTTGCCATGCCTTGCATATTTAAACCGGACATGCATCATATTTGTTTGTGCATCATGACATGCTTTTGCTTGGGTGTTTACCGTGTTGTTTGTTTCTTTCCGGTTGCTTCTCTTGTTAGCTTCGGTTTCGTTCCGGAGTTGTGAGGATCCTCTCGACTGTTGCTCCGTCTTCTTCTTGGATCCGTTCTTCTCCCTTGTGGAATCCCAGGCAAGATGATCATACCCTTGGATACCTTTACTACCATTGCCATGCTTAGTTGTCTCGATGCTATCGTTACATGTCGCGATACCCGTCTTTTATGTCAGCCTCTCCTTGTTGCCATGAAACCTCTAACTTTTGAAACCTTCCTAGCAAAACCATTGTTTGGCTATGTTACCCGCTTGCTCAGCCTCGCTTCCTCAGTCCCTCTTATAGCGTTGTTAGTTGCAGGTCAAGATGAAGTTCGTTCCAGGAGGGAACTTGTGGTTGGATATATCACATTATCTATAATTATTATTAACACACCTTATATACTGGGCATGGGTGGAAGGCTTGGCCTTTTGCTCGGTGTTTTGTTCCACTCATGCCACCTTAGGCGCCGATAAACCGGCATTATGTTCCTTGATTTTGCGTTCCTAACACGATGGGTGTAATGGGGACCCCTTGACAGTTCGACTTTGAATAAAACTCCTCCAGCAAGGCCCAACATTGGTTTTAATTTGCCCATAATAACAACTTAATTAAATAATTAAAATTGCATAGGGTGTCGCGTCCCCGAGGATTCTTAATTCTACATAGCAGGGGTGCCAGTGCTGATGGTGTTGGTCCCAAACTAGAGCCACTTGCGGATGCCACCCAGTTCGCTGGGATCTTCGGTATCTGTACGTACTGCTCATCCGGACATGGCCTGAGACGAGATACGCGCGGCTACTATCAGGGTGTCGGCACGCCGGGAGGTCTTGCTGGACTTGTTTTACCATTGTCGAAATGACTTGTGCTACAGGGATTCCGAGCCTGATCGGTTTTTCCCTAAGATAAGGGGTGATGATATTATATTTATCACTTCAGCTAATCGTGAGAGCTTGTGATGGGCTAAGTTGGAACACCCCTGCAGGGTTATGAACTTTCGAAAGCCGTGCCCGCGGTTATGTGGCAGATTGGAATTTGTTAATGTCCGGTTGTAGAAAACTTGACAGAGGATCCGAAGTAAAACACACAACTGTGTGAGTAACCGTGACTGTCTCTTTTCACTTTGAGAAGAGAACACGGTGGGGTTATGTTTGACCGTATTTAGTTAGGATCTTTAGCGATCACCTCTTTTGCGACCGTTTGCGTAGCTTCTCATCTTATTCTGGTACTCGTAAGTTAGCCACCATATTATGCTTAGTCGCTGCTGCAGCCTCACCACTTTACCCTCTTCCTACCCACAAAACTTTGCTAGTCTTGTTACCCATGGTTATGGGATTGCTGAGTCCTCGTGACTCACAGTTACTACAACACCAGATGCAGGTTCAGCCGAGTTTGATGCAGAAGCTGGTTCAAGTTCTTCACCAGGAGCTCGATGAAGAGAGTGGCCGTTTTCTTGTGATGTTTCGACGATCAGTAGTGGTTTCTACTAGGATTCGATCCTGACCTGTGGTTTTATGTTGTTTTGGTATCTTTCTTTTGGAACTTCACCCATAGTCGGGTTGTGATGTTTTGAATGATGTTTTGCTTATGTAATGTATTGTGTGAAGTGGCGAGTGTAAGACAACTATCCCCTTTTGCAATTTAATCCCTCTTTTACATGAGTCGTGCAAAGATACCAAACTTGAGATCATTCTAGGATGGGCTTATACCTTTAAGTCGTGACTCGACACGTAGGAGGTATAGTCCCATCCTGGGCATTACAAGTTGGTATCAGATGGTGTTATGTCATTCTTGTCAATTCATTCATGTTTCATGATTCACAAGTTGTCAAGAATGAGATAATTAAAACCATCATTTCTTTCTCTCTAGGAGATCCTTTTCAACCATTCAATTTATTCGTTGGAGTTATCTTGGGTTGTATTTCACCTAAAAGCTTTCCTTAAGAATTGTTGCTATTAGGGTGCTTATAAATGACCCAAGTTCTTCATTTATCATTCCGATGAAATAAGTTTTTCATCTCCTTGTTGATATCAACCCAATCAATTGTTTTCCATTAGTGGCCGGTTGTCACCTCATAATTTTGAGATGTTTTCCATAAGCCCACATCGAGCTTATTCTTTTCGTTGTTGAATTTCCAACAACTCAGTTCAACCCTTCTTTGTAAAATGCTCTTTCATATTCAATTCTGATAGAGGTTGTCATATTTCTTCTCCATTCATTTCTTTCGTTGATCTTTATGCTATTCTTTCATTCCGGAGGCATTCTGATATTACTCTCTTTAACCATCATCTCGTTTTTATCGAGATCATGTTCTTTCCTTTGCTTGTCCATTTAACCGGAGTGTTGTATTCTTCATTCAAGTTCTCTTATCTTATCAAGTTTGCCTCTCTTTTCAACCGGAGTGCTGTCTGAAATCTTTCTTAACCTTGTGCCATTCTTTTAATTGTTTCGGAGGCAATATGTGTTGTTGTTTTCATCAAGTATCATTCCATCTCATCAAATTCTTGTTAATTCCTTCCATTTTCAGACGGAGTGCTGTCCAAATTCTGTCATTCTTATTCCTTGGCTATACCATTGCAGTTTCATATTCTTTTGGTCCGTGAGCTCTTGTTTAATGTCTTTCAACCTTCAAGGTTCCCATAATGCTCCTTGTCCCTCTTTGCTAACGGAGTATTTTCATATTCGTTCATCTCCATTGTATTCTTTCTTTCAAGCTTGTTCAACCTCTCAAGGTTCTTTGGTTTTCACTCGTTTGTCAAAGAAGCAACTTTGTTTTACCTCTTCCTCTTCCGTTTTTACCCGGTGATATCTCTAGGATCTCGGGTCGAGATCCTCTGTTAGTGTGGGAGAGTTGTGACGCCCGAGACCGACGTCCCAGAAGGTTCCAGAAGATTCCAGAAGATTCCAGATGTTCCGGGGTCTCCCGTGTGTTCCTTTTGTGCTTGTGTTTTTATTTTTGCATTGCATCATGTCATCATGCCATCATGTTATGTTATTTTGCATCTCAACCTAATAAATTGTGTGGGCCTCCGGTCCATTTAAATCGAGGGAAGGTGACTTCTCTTTATAACATATAAGAGTCTCTCATTATTTTAGGGAGCTATATTTAAAAATATTCCATTTGTTGGAATTCACCTTAACACACTTGCATAATTTCCCCATGTCTTTTCACTTCGAGTTTCACCTTCAAAAATCTTGCCAATAATTCTTTTCCTTTTTTTTTCGAGGCTCTTCCAAATATCTAGACTCCTTTTAAACTCCTTTAAGGCAAACTAATTATTTTAGTTTGTTTTTCCCTTTTGTTGTTGGAACTATTTTTTGTGAGGTTGGAATTATTCCGTAAAGCCTTACAAAAATCTCCATCATTTTATTCTTATTCGTTGTCTCTTTTCTTTTTATTTTGGCTCTCTCCTTTTTGTTTTTTTCTGTCTAAGAGTTTAAAAAACAGAGGCAGCCAGCCTCTAGGCCTCCTTTTTTTTTCCTTCCTCCAGCCCCGCTTGGGTCCCTCCTCTAGGCCCAAGGCCACTTCGGCCCAACTCTCTCAGGCCGCAGCCCAGCTCCCCCCCGAACCCTAACATAGCGACCGCTCCTCCCAGCGAAATCGCTCTCTCCCTCTCGTCCCGACCCCCGCCGCCAGCCCCGCTTCTCTCGCTCGTGCCCGAGCCCTCGTCCCGTTTCTCTCTCCCATCGCGAGTCCCTCGCTGCTCTGCTCGAAATCGCTCTCCCTCGAACCTCCCTCGATCCCCTCGCGAACCTCCCGAGACCCTCCTCGCCCGCGACCCTTTTCCTCCCTCACTGCGCGGGAGCCGCGACCCCGAGGCGCCCTTCCCTCCAGCAAGCGCGGCCAGGAGCTCCAGATCGGCGCCCCTCTTCCTTCCAGAAGCCTTCGCCGCGCCCTTCTTCACAGAGCGCCCCGCGCCGAGCGCCCTCCAGGCCGCAGCCGCCGCCGTCCTCTTTTCCGCGCATGGCCGCCTCAGCGCCTCGTCCCTCCATGCCGGCCAGGAGCGTCTGCCCCCCTTCGGCTTCCCCAGCGCCGGCGAGGGCCTCCCGAGCCCAGGCACCAAGGCCCCGACGGCCTCTCTTCTTCAGCCCCGCGCCATGGAGCCGCCCCTCCAGCCTCGACCTTCCCCCGTGCGGCCCGTCCTCAAGCAGTGCCCGAGGCCCTTCGCCTCGCCCTGCAGCACCGGGGATGACCGCGTCCCGCAGCACCGCTTCGTCCCGTGCAGCACCGCAGCTCCTCGGTTCCCTCCTCTGCAGCGCCAAAACAGTTGCTGCTGCTGTGTTCTTTTCGCCGTGCTGCTGCCTGGCCTCGTCGTCCCGAGACTGTGCTGCCGCTGTTGTTTTTTTTGTTGTTGTGTGTGTTGCTTGTGCTGTGGAGTTTGACAGGAGACCCGTGTACGAGACCGAGACCCCAAGTACCCCTCCGGATATGAGTACATCTACGAACGAACGTCTACCGTCGCCCGGAAAAGACGGATGCGTCAAGTACATCTACGAACGCCGACGCGACAAGTACCCCTTCGATGCGCCGAGACCAAGTTCCACTACGTCCACGACGACCTTATGACAAGTACCACGACACGATGACGGATGAACATCTACAAACGTGTACCACGACGACCGAGTACATCTACGGCCCGAACGTCTACCGTCGCCCGAACGACTACCGTCGCCCGAACGTCTACTTCCCTCTACGGCCGTGTACAACTACTTCCCCTACGTTCCTCGACGAACTCGAACCGTCCCGAAACGAGTGTTTCGAAGGTATAACCCGAGACGATGAACCGTGGATGCTTGTTATGTTGTATGAAATGTTTCCTGTGTGTGCTTCGTGCCGTTTTCGTCCGTTGTCATGTTCCTCGGTTGCCTCGTCACCGACCCGTGGGAACCCGGTAACGGGATCACCCCATCATCTCGTTTGACTCACCCACGCCTTCTTACCTTTTGCACCGGACTCTCAACGAGTTACCGGTACCGATATGTTGCCATGCTTCATTTTCGGATCGTTGCCGTGGCACCCTTTCGTTCCACCACGGTGACAAATGCTTCATGTCTCTTTTAAGTCAACCTTTTAATAAACTTGCATAAACTTGATCATATCATCCGCATCATGTTAACAACTTTATAATGTGTGAATTGTTGTTGCTTATAATTATTAAACATGCTCATGGGGTTTTTCCGGATATGTTGTTGTTATTCTCCGGCCTCATTTAAATTGCCTAGTTAGTATAGTTTCTTTATGCTTCACCTCTTGCCATGTTGAAAAACATTTAATCTTGTCTTGCTAATAACGAGAGTCAACTAAATAATTAAATGTGGTGTTTCGTCAATATGCAACTCGTTGCATATTGAGCTCCACTTAACTTGTAGTGTTGTTTGTGCATTTTGCCATGCCTTGCATATTTAAACCGGACATGCATCATATTTGTTTGTGCATCATGACATGCTTTTGCTTGGGTGTTTACCGTGTTGTTTGTTTCTTTCCGGTTGCTTCTCTTGTTAGCTTCGGTTTCGTTCCGGAGTTGTGAGGATCCTCTCGACTGTTGCTCCGTCTTCTTCTTGGATCTGTTCTTCTCCCTTGTGGAATCCCAGGCAAGATGATCATACCCTTGGATACCTTTACTACCATTGCCATGCTTAGTTGTCTCGATGCTATCGTTACATGTCGCGATACCCGTCTTTTATGTCAGCCTCTCCTTGTTGCCATGAAACCTCTAACTTTTGAAACCTTCCTAGCAAAACCATTGTTTGGCTATGTTACCCGCTTGCTCAGCCTCGCTTGCTCAGTCCCTCTTATAGCGTTGTTAGTTGCAGGTCAAGATGAAGTTCGTTCCAGGAGGGAACTTGTGGTTGGATATATCACATTATCTATAATTATTATTAACACACCTTATATACTGGGCATGGGTGGAAGGCTTGGCCTTTTGCTCGGTGTTTTGTTCCACTCATGCCACCTTAGGCGCCGATAAACCGGCATTATGTTCCTTGATTTTGCGTTCCTAACACGATGGGTGTAATGGGGACCCCTTGACAGTTCGACTTTGAATAAAACTCCTCCAGCAAAGCCCAACATTGGTTTTAATTTTCCCATAATAACAACTTAATTAAATAATTAAAATTGCATAGGGGGTCGCGTCCCCGAGGATTCTTAATTCTACATAGCAGGGGGGGCCAGTGCTGATGGTGTTGGTCCCAAACTAGAGCCACTTGCGGATGCCACCCAGTTCGCTGGGATCTTCGGTATCTGTACGTACTGCTCATCCGGACGTGGCCTGAGACGAGATACGCGCGGCTACTATCAGGGTGTCGGCACGCCGGGAGGTCTTGCTGGACTTGTTTTACCATTGTCGAAATGACTTGTGCTACAGGGATTCCGAGCCTGATCGGTTTTTCCCTAAGATAAGGGGTGATGATATTATATTTATCACTTCAGCTAATCGTAAGAGCTTGTGATGGGCTAAGTTGGAACACCCCTGCAGGGTTATGAACTTTCGAAAGCCGTGCCCGCGGTTATGTGGCAGATTGGAATTTGTTAATGTCCGGTTGTAGAAAACTTGACAGAGGATCCGAAGTAAAACACACAACTGTGTGAGTAACCGTGACTGTCTCTTTTCACTTTGAGAAGAGAACACGGTGGGGTTATGTTTGACCGTATGTAGTTAGGATCTTTAGCGATCACCTCTTTTGCGACCGTTTGCGTAGCTTCTCATCTTATTCTGGTACTCGTAAGTTAGCCACCATATTATGCTTAGTCGCTGCTGCAGCCTCACCACTTTACCCTCTTCCTACCCACAAAACTTTGCTAGTCTTGTTACCCATGGTTATGGGATTGCTGAGTCCTCGTGACTCACAGTTACTACAACACCAGATGCAGGTTCAGCCGAGTTTGATGCAGAAGCTGGTTCAAGTTCTTCACCAGGAGCTCGATGAAGAGAGTGGCCGTTTGCTTGTGATGTTTCGACGATCAGTAGTGGTTTCTACTAGGATTCGATCCTGACCTGTGGTTTTATGTTGTTTTGGTATCTTTCTTTTGGAACTTCACCCATAGTCGGGTTGTGATGTTTTGAATGATGTTTTGCTTATGTAATGTATTGTGTGAAGTGGCGAGTGTAAGCCAACTATTCCCTTTTGCAATTTAATCCCTCTTTTACATGAGTCGTGCAAAGATACCAAACTTGAGATCATTCTAGGATGGGCTTATACCTTTAAGTCGTGCCTCGACACGTAGGAGGTATAGTCCCATCCTGGGCATTACAGCCGCCCGTCTTCTCCGCGCCGCCGCCGCCGTCTCCGCCCATGCGCCTTCCCGCGCCGGCCGCCACCGCCGCCCCCAGCCGCCGCCACTTACGCGCCTTCCGCACCGCCGCCGCCGCTAGCCACCACCCGCTCCCAATCGAGCGTTCTTACTGTTGCAACAGTTGCCTGGGTTTTCTTCCAGCGTTCCCACGCCGGCCACCGCTACCCACCACCCGCTCCCAATCACCCGCATGGCCGCCTGCTACCAACCGGCTAGCCACCAGCCACCCGCAACCCGCTAGCCACCCGTCACCCAATGCCCGCTAGCTGCCCGCTAGCCGCTACCAATCCTCTGCCCGCCCGCTCGATCGCCTACCTGCACGATCCAGGACGCCAGGCGCCGCACGACCCGATGGGATCCGGCCCACCGATGGAATCTGCCTTCCTGGCCGCCGCAACCTCTCCGGTCCCGGTCCCTTGGCCATCTTGGCCGTCGTTTCCTCTGGCCGGCGCCGATCTGCCTGCCGCTGTCCCGTCGTCACCGCCGAACGCAACTGTATCGGCTGAGCATCACGCAACCGCTCCTTCCATCGTGAGCGTACATGCAGGCGTGCATGACGCATACGGCGTTGATGGCACGTGGGTTGTGGCTCCCTCCAGTGTGTGGCATGCGTACAGCGCCCCGCCCTTGGCCCCGCTGTCATACGTCGCCGCCCCATCGCCGGCGCTCTCTGTCCAGTTCGTCGTCACCCCGCCACCGACGCCGACTCTGCCCGTTGATTCCTTGCTGTCGCAAGGGGCGTTCGACGCGCCCGTTCCTACGTACGAGGCATAAGGGCCTCCGCCTGCATCCACGTACGGCGCTCCGCCCGTGTATGGGTCTCCCGGGTCCTGATGGGGGTCGTCAGCGGGCCTGCACTCGCCCGCTGGGCAGCAGGCACCACCGTCGCAGCTGAGCGGCGGCTACGGTTTCCCCATGGCGTCTCTGTCTCCCTCGCCGACCTTGCCGCCGGCCCCCTGGGACCCGGTGCTCCTTACTGGGCTGCATGCCTCTCCTACGCCGAACAACTACAGTGGAGGCGGTGATTGGTACATGGACACCGATGCTACGGCTCACATGTTTGCTCATCCTGGTAACCTTACCTCCTTCACTCCGGTCTCCACCGACCGTCGCATAATTGTCGATGACGGTTCCACACTTCCTATCACACATGTTGGGCACACTTCTTTTCCTTCTATTTCTACGCCTTTATCTTTGTCTACCATACTTGTGTCTCCTCATCTTATTAAGAATCTTATCTCTGTTCGTCGTTTCACTCGTGAAAATCCTGTCACTGTCGAATTTGATGACTTTGGTTTTTGTGTCAAGGACGCTCGCACCAGGATGGTACTTCACCGATGTGACAGCTGTGACGAGCTCTATCCGGTGCATTCGCCCTCCTCCACCATCACTGCACCAGTCGCTCTCTCCGCTGGAGTTGATCTCTGGCACGCTCGCTTGGGTCATCCCAACCACGTCACACTTCGTCATGTTCTCAAGAGTTTCAGTTTCAGTTGCCATAAGATAGAGGATCACACCTGTCATGCCTGTCGTGTCGGCAAACATGTTCGCCTCGCGTTTAATAACTCCACCACCATAGCTTCTTTTCCTTTTCAGTTGATTCATAGCGATGTGTGGACCTCTCCGGTTCCTAGTAATTCGGGCTATTTATACTATCTGGTTGTCCTTGATGATTATTCTCATTATGTGTGGACTTTTCCTTTGCGCGGAAAGTCGTATGCACTCTCCACCTTGACGGATTTTTACTCCTATGTCAACATGCAGTTTGGCCGTCCCATCCTTGCTCTTCAGACTAACAATGGAAAAGAGTTCGACAACCTTGCTTTCCGCACTTTTCTGTCGCATCACGATACAGTTTTCGTCTCACCTGCCCGTATACTTCCCAGCAGAACGGTTGAGCCGAACGCATCCTTCGCACTCTGAACGACTGCGTTCGCACGCTCCTGTTCCATGCTAACGTGCCACCTCATTTCTGGCCGGACGCACTCGCTACTGCTTCTCTTCTCCTTAACCTTCGCCCTTGCCGCCCACGGTGGAACTACGCACCTCACCATCTTCTCTTCGGTATGCCCCATCTTATGATGGCTTGCGTATTTTCGGGTGTCTTTGCTATCCTAGCACTGTCGACTCTGCTCCTCACAAACTCGCACCTCGTTCTGTCGCTTGCATCTTCACCGGCTACCCCCCCCAACTCCAAGGGATATCGGTGCTACGATCCCGTCTCCCACCGTGTGTTCACTTCCCGGCACGTTTACTTTGATGAGCATGTGTTTCCGTTTCACCAGGTACCCCCGCCTGTTCCCCCCGCCACCGGTGACGCGGGCTCCTCGACGCCTCTCCCAGGGCACTCGCGTGCCTCTCTTGGCCCGCCCCTGGCTTTGAGGCGCGACCCCCGCATGCGGCACCTCCTCCAGTCGCGGCGCTGGCGCCCCCGACGTTGGCGCCCGCGGCCCCCTCGGCGCCTGTGGCCGGTCCGGTCACCCGCGCCCGTACGGGCGTCTTTCGCCCGAGCTTGTGTTATGCCTCAGATAACTACGTCCATGCGGCATCCACCTCTGAGCCGTCGCCATTACCCTCCTCTGTTCGAGCCGCTCTTCATGACCCGCTCTGGATGGCTGCGATGCAAGAGGAGTTTGACGCCCTGTTGTGCAACCGGACGTGGCAGCTTGTTCCCCGTCCCCGGCACGCCAACGTGATCACCAGGAAGTGGGTCTTCAAACACAAGCTCCGCCCCGATGGTACCCTTGATCGCTACAAAGCGCGTTGGGTCGTTCGTGGCTTTTGACAGCATGCTGGCATTGACTTCACCGACACCTTCGCTCCGGTCGTCAATCCCGGCACGATACGCACGGTTCTCCACCTTGCGGTCTCCCGTGCTTGGCCGGTCCACCAGATGGACGTCTCCAACGCCTTCCTTCATGGTCACCTTGAGGAGCAGGTCTTCTGCTAGCAGCCCTTCGGGTTTGTTGACCCGACGCTTCCCGACCACGTGTGCCTGCTTTCGCGGTCCTTGTACGGACTCAAGCAGGCTCCGCGCGCTTGGTACCGGCGCATCGCGGTGTTTCTCCACCAGCTTGGGTTCCGCTCTACCCGCTCGAACGCGTCGCTCTTCGTCTATCATCAGGGCTCTGACACGGCCTACTTGCTGCTCTATGTCGACGACATCATCCTGACGGCATGTACGGCTGGCCTCCTCAGCCAGCTCACTGATCGTCTTTGTGATGAGTTCGCCATCAAGGACTTGGGTCCTTGGCACTACTTCCTCGGTGTTGAGGTGGTGCGCCGTCCGGATGGCTTCTTCCTTCATCAGCGGAAGTACGCTCATGAGCTTATGGATCGTTCTGGCATGCTTAACTGCAAGCCTGCCGCTACGCCTGTTGATACGAAGGCCAAGCTCTCTGCCTCGGATGATTCTCCCGCTTCGGATGCTGCTTTCTATCGGTCCATCGTTGGTGCTCTCTAGTACCTCACTCTAACTCGACCAGAGATTCAGTATGGCATGCAACAGGTGTGTCTTCATATGCATGCTCCTCGGGATGTTCACTGGACCGCTGTCAAGCGGATTCTTCGCTACGTTTGCGGCACTATGGAGCTCGGCATCACGCTCTACGCCTCCGTCGACATCACCCTCACCGCCTATACCGATGCAGACTGGGCGGGTTGCCCTGACACTCGTCGCTCCACCTCGGGCTATCGTGTCTTCCTTGGACCATCACTCATATCATGGTCGTCCAAGCGGCAGCCTACGGTTTCTCGCTCCTGTGCTGAGGCCGAGTATCGTGCGGTGGCCAACGTTGTCACCAAGTGTTCGTTGCTTCGCCAGTTACTCCAGGAGCTCTCTTGTCCCGTGGTTCGTGCTACGGTGGTCTACCGCGACAACGTCTCGGCTGTCTACCTCTCCGCCAACCCAGTACATCATCGTCGGACCAAGCATATTGAGTTAGATATCCACTTTGTTCGGGAACAGGTGGGCCTTGGCCATATTCGTGTTCTACACGTCCCTACTTCCCAACAATTTGCCGATATCATGACCAAGGGCTTGCCTACGACATCATTTGAGGAGTTCCGGCCCAGTCTTTGCGTCAGCAGCGGTGCCGCTTCGACTGCGGGTTTTTTTTGAGTATATGTGTTGTGCATATTTGTGTATTGGGCCCACCTCCTAGTTCCTTGTATAGTTGAGGTCGTGGCCCACCTCTTGTACATCATATATATGTGCGCTTGCACATGAGCAATACATCGTGCAATCATAATCTCATACAGTCGGTACACATGTTGCTCTATGAGTTTTCTCATAATTTGGATTTGGGCCATCTGTGTTTTTCCTTTCAGCCGTTTGGTCATGTTCTTTGTGAATTCATTTTATATCTGCTCACTTAGAGCATCTCCAGCCGTTCGGCACCCCTAGGGACTGAAATAATGCCTCATGGGGGATGGCCAGTGCTATTTTCGCCATGGGGGCGCTCAGGTTCCCAATTGCCACCCCAATTTGGCCCTAGACGACGTTTTTTGAAATGCAAATTGGGCTAAATGGGGAAAAATGACACGAATTTGGACGAAATTTAGGCGGTTTTCATTCATATTTGTACAAATTTAAAGACATAAATAAAAACTTAAAAACTACGCCGCCGCCGTCCCGAGCCTACTACATGCCGAGGAGCTTGTAGAAGGCAGTGTAGTCACCGCCGTCCACCGCCGTCGTCGTCGTCGCCGTCCTGCACGCCGCCGTCCTTGCTGCAATTCTGTCCTGGGTCACCGCTGCGGACGGGGTTGGTCGACGCCGGCGCCTCCTCATCGCTGTTGTCGAGGACGACGACGCCGCCCTCGTCGCGGCCGCGGGGCCAGGTGACGTTCTCCTCCATGGCGCGGCACTCACGCTTCATCTCCTCCCGCCCGTAGTTGTCCCACGCTCATTTCAGGCCGGTTTCGAGGTCGGCATCCATGTCGACGTGCTCCTGCTTGACGACCACGGGAGGCGTCGCCGGCTCCTTCTTCGGCCTGACCAGGCAAAGATGGTTGCGGGGAGGAGGTGAAGGCTGGCGGCGGCCCTCGTTGATGACGAGGCTACCGCCGCGGCTGCGTCGGCGCTCCGGCGTCTCCTGGGGCTT
The DNA here is from genome assembly GCA_902687465.1 of Secale cereale. Lineage (NCBI taxonomy): Eukaryota > Viridiplantae > Streptophyta > Magnoliopsida > Poales > Poaceae > Secale > Secale cereale. The sequence continues at coordinate 484,701,317 of LR738709.1, read as the reverse complement.
GGCCTTGACGGCGGCAAGCGACGTCGTTGTGCCAGAGGAAGAGGAGAATGCCCCTGCCATGCGCCTAGGCAGCCACGAGCGGCCGCACTGGCACGAGAAAGATGACGTCGGGTACTCCAAAGGCGATGAGTTACCGCCCTCGATGTGCTCGAGGACGGCGTGGAGCGTGCGTCCGGGGATGCCCCACCACTGACGGTGGTCGTTGGAGTTGTGGTGCCGCATCGCCGTTCGTGGACGTGAGCTGGTCGGCATAGCAGCGCTCGAAGTACGCCGTCCACATAATGTGGTTGTCGAGGGTGTACTTCGGCTGCTGTCGCACTTCCTCCGGCAGCGCCGGCCGGATCCGCGTGATCTCGGTGTGACGTTCAGCGCCGGAGGGTGGCGGGGGCACTGGGATGCCTTCGGCGCCCTCCGACGCTGAGCCTCCATGCGCCCGACATGCACATGTCGGGCGGCGCCGGTAATCGGTCTCGTAGAGGAGGCGCGCTCCCACTCGTGTAGATGGCGGCGGCCGAAACCGTTGGTCGTCGCTCCGTCGCCGGGGAACCTCTCCGCCATCGGTCGGGACGGGGGAAGGAGAGAGGGCGAGAACAAGTGCGGCGAAGGAGAGAAGTTGCTCGGCGGCGAGAGAGAGGAGGGTGTGCGGCCAACGGCGACGAAGGGCGGTTTTTATAGCGGCGAGGGGGCGACAACAGTGCGGACGCGTGGCGGGAAGGGGCGGGACGTGCGCCGACTCGCCTTCACTGCGCCGCCCGGGATCAATGGAAGGCTGACTGACGGTAGCCTTGGCATTGATTCGCGCGGCAGACGAGACGATGAGATAAGGACGACGATGCAGTCGCTGACTCGGCAGGGCCATAGGGTGGGAATCCGGCGGGGGAAGTTTTGGCGCGTCTTTTCTTTCCCCCGGCGCCCCCGATTGGCCCCCAGCGCGCTGGGTTCGGCCTGGGTCCGCCGGCGTCAATTTTGACCTTAAACGGCTAAATTTAGGCTCCTAGGGGCGTGACTACGCCGTTTTTTTTAATCCGGCAAATTTTTTTAATCCGGCGGTAAAAAAGAGGCCTGGGTCCCTATTGAGGGGCAAGTGGAGATGCTCTTACCTTTCTATCCGGGTTCTCAGTTCATCGCTCTACATTTTTCTGTCTCCCACACCTGTCCTTGTGAATTCCAAGTTCTTGGGATGCGCTCTTTCTATCGCTAATCATTCAGTGTGTACACAACACCCTTGCATGGTTAACACGATTTTTTGTTATGTTCGTTATTAAATTTGATATTCTACTTATAAATATGATTATGGTTTCATCCTTCCAAACGCAATGATTATTTTAGGAGGTAACTATCAGGTCCTGTTTGGATCCATGAGACTAAAACTAGTCTGACTAAAAATAGTCTCTTTAAGAGGCTAAAGTTTCAAGCACCCCTGACTAAAGAGGGGCTAAAACTAGTCTTGAGACTAAAATCTTTTAGTCAGGGGTACCCATACTAAAATGTGAATTAGTCCTCCCTCTCCTCATTTAACTCCTCTCCTGTAACACATGCAAGTTTTGGATTGGAGGGTTTGGAGGATAATAAATGCTCATTAAATTGATTTTAATTTCTTTAGTATTTGGATCCAAGTATGGGTGATGCTAGCAAGTTTTAGTCCCACTACTTTTAGTCATGGGACTAAAACGTATCCAAGCACCCTCTCATTCATCATCTCCTACCAATCCTGATATTTTGTATGTTCTTCTGTGAAGTTACGCTTTAAGAAACTTGCTTTTACTTCTTTCTAACTTACATACATTTCTATTGTCAAGTTATGTACGCTCAAACTTGTGTTCTCCTAATTCCCTCACCCGCACTCTCACCTTTTGTGGGGTGAAACCAACCATTAAGAATTATACGTCCACGTCTAGGTCTTGTACCAACAAACTTAACACGCTTAGTTTTGCAAACTTGTACTTACACTAGGCATTTGTCCGTGCGTTGCTACGACGTATAAATATTCTAATACATTAGCCCATAATTTCGTATTATATGATTGTGTAAACAAATATTTACCAAATTCTGTCATGATTTTTTTGTAATTACTTATTGACTTGCCAAAGAAAATATAGTTTATTTAGCAAGTCAATAAAGATGATACAATCAAGGCGGTTTTCAAGGAATGACCATTAGGAAAAAAATATGAAATATTGGACGAAGCACTCCGCTTGTCATGAAAAGGAACGCTGTTTTAAAAAAAATATTATCTCTACTCCTAATGGAGCAGTTGGTAGTCTTTGTTCCAAGTTTTTTTTCGTCCCACCTCATTTGGTTTTTTTTCGTCCCACCTCGTCTGGTTTTTTTTCAACCGGTTTTTTTTCGCTACAATTAACCCACCCCACTCAAAGCACGCAGGAAGGTTCCGTTTCCCCCTTACGTCCCCGATTCATGCATGGCAATCAATTCTTTCCAAACGCAATCAATTAACTTAAGGTAACCAGACACAATCAATTCTTTCCAAACGCAATAAAAACTTTCCTAATTTTCCCAAAGTTTCCTAACTAGACACGTTATAAATGGGCAGGAACCGATAACACGTTACCAATTAATAAAGTTTAGTTTTATGGCCATCAATTCCAAATCCTAATTTTCCTAATGCATTTACAATCAATTCTTTCCAAACGCAATAATGCATGACAATCAATTATTTCCAAATGCAATCAATTAACTTAAGGTAACTAGACACAATCAATTCATTCATAACGCAATAAAAACTTTCCTAATTTTTCCAAAGTTTCCTAACTAGACACGTTATAAACGAGCAGGAACCGATAACACGTTACCAATTAATAAAGTTTAGTTTTATGACCATCAATTCCAAATCCTAATTTTCCTAATGCATTGATGTTTGCCTTTTCTAAGAACCAATCAATAATCAATATAAGAGAAAAAAAACTCCGCACCTAACGAGCCAGCCGCTTCTCTTCAAGATTAACAATCTTGCGCTAGGGTTCCTTGTGTTGTGTCGCCGCCGTGGAGTTCCTCAACCAGCCCGTCTCCTGCCGCCTTGCCCCTCTCTCTTCCCTCCAACCTAGAAGCTGGCGACGAGGCGCACAACGCCCTCACGGCCCTGCTCGATCGCTTTCAGAACCCACCACGCGTGTCGAGGCGAGGCACCTCCTGGGCTCCGTTCGTCGCCGCTTCGCCGATGACCCCCACGCGTCTGTCGCCGCTGCACCGACGACCCCGCTGCCGGGCAGGAGGAGTGCTTCAGCACCTCATTGGCTCCGTCCGTCGCCGCTTCGCGAACGACCCCCATGCATCTGTCGTCGCTTCGCCGACGACCCCGCTGCCGGACAGGAGGAGTGCTCCGGTGAATCATGGGCTCCGTCCATAACCGCTTCGACGACGGCCCCCACGCGTCGGTCGCCGCTTCGCCGACGCCGACGACCCCGCCGCTGGGCAGGAGTGCTTCGGCGCATCATTGGCTCCGTCCGTCGTTGCTTCATCAACAACCCCCACACGTCGGGCAGGAGTAGTGCTTCTGTGCCTTCAACCTCAGCCTCCGCGCTGTCGTACTCTACGCCCACCTGCAAGGTCCCCCGCCCCGAATCCCCCTGGTCTTTCCTAGCAAATGGATTTGAAAATCATGGAACATGTCTGGTTGTTGATCGTAATTATGACATGATTTGTGGGTGTTTCCTTTTTGTTTTACATCTATAATAAATCGTTATTTACATTGCTGCTATAGAATTATGAAGTTAGTATATGCATGTGCTTTTACTTTTCTTGACTTCATCTGGCACCTGTAATTGCACAAGTGTTGGGTCATATTGAAATACCGTGGTTAAATGAGTTTTGTTGATTCGGACATGTCATAAATTGCCGTATTGGAAGTTAGCAGGCCCCTTGTGTAGTTTTAAAATAGTAACTAGGTACGAATTTTAAAATTGCCATAGTGTTTGTGATGCAATGGTTGGTCAAATATGGGACCTGGATGTTATACTCATGTACGAGTTTATATCTATCAAACGTGATCTCAGCTTGAAATGTGTCGAAAAGGTCACTATCAGCATCTAATATTCAATATCCTTCCCTGAGCTTCATACACGCTTATTACATGTTAAATTTATGTATTCTGCAAGAACGTGTTAAATTTCATTTGAAAATGTTGTGACTTGTAGGCTTTACAAAAAAACAAAATTACGTCCCAACAACAAAAATAAAAGGCCGGGTTCGTCATGTTAAGTACCATCAGTTTCTCTCCAAAGAAAATTTTCTTAGTACAGGAAGAAAATACTTATTATGATTTTTGCATGCCGTCATGGTTCTTCCTTGGACTGCGGGGTTTGCGTTAGTGCGTGCAAGCCGAGATTGACAGTGGGCCATCACATTTTGTTCCTTATTTCCGTGCGAGTTGATCATAGTTCTTCTATTTTTATTAACTGTATTTCGGTGAGAGGTGATCATAGTTCTTCTATTTTTATCAATCATGCTATGATAAATACAAAGAATCTCATCAGCTTTTGGGTGCGTATAAAAGAAACAAGCATGTACTGATGTTGAACCATGACAAAGTTTGGCAACTTAGGCCGTAAGAGAAATAGGGAGAATCATTGGAGGGATTGTAAATAGTTGAGATAGCAAAATATGCACATCTGATATTGATTCGGTTTTCTATGAAAGAATTTCCCATTACAGGGATCCCCTACTTGTTGAAAGTTTTATTGTCAACAAGAAGGGCAAGGAGCACGAGCCTGTGAGAGAAAAAGGGCAATGCAGAGAGGAGGAACTGGATGCTCCATCATGAAGTTGTGTCATAGTAGCCATTTAGAGAGACGGCAAAGCATGCAATCATTTGCACAATAGAATACAACTATGCTGCATGAGTCATCAATTCAAGTGAGAAGAACTTGTTTTATGTGATTTTTTGTGGACAAAAGAAAAAAATGTTTTAATAACGGCTAATTCGACAACATAAGTGATATGCCTTGATCATTATGTGCATATGATATGATTCTAGGTATTTTCCTTTGTATGGGGGATTTTAATCCTTGGTTATAGGAGAATTCTTACGAGTGGGCCTATCAGCTCTCATGCAACATAGCGAAGTAATAACACAATGATTGAAGCGCTGAAGTTGAGGGGCTCTAGCATAGCGAGGTAATAACAGAATGATGTTGAAGAGCTTAAGTTGAGGGGCTCGTCATAGATTCTTGGCCCGTGGCAACGCACGGGCGTTCTACTAGTAATAAGATAATGCACGTGTGCCCGCCGTCGGGGACACCACCTCATCCTACGCAGCATCCAGCCCAGCCAACGATGCCTCCCCACCATCCAACGCTGCTGCCCGTCACCGCGTCGGCCGCCTCCCTCAATCCAGCACCGCGAGACGCCTCACCGCCCGGATCCACCCGATCTGGATTGCCAACGCCCCAGAATTTCTTTGACATGTATGTCTCCAATCAAATTCGATCTCAAAGCTCAACTTTGTCTGTAATATGAAATCTGGACCAAATTTGATAGTTGTACCGAACTTGTTGCAGGTTTGGTTTGACAAGAATGCAGACGGTTAGGTCACCGAAGAGGAGCTCAAATGAGCTCGGAGAATGTTTTCACGAGTCATGACATTTGAAGCAACGTAGTGTCTTGTTTGTTCAGAATCAGTCATTTGAGTGCTTCTGAATTTCTCTTGTGTTGTCAGGTCCTCACTCTGACGGCCTATGCAAATAAGCTCATCAAGGTCCTCAAGTGCGTTGAGGAGTACACGACGTTGATCATGGAGGATCTCGACCCCGACCAGCTCGGCAACATGGATGTCCCTCCTTTTTCATCCTTCATCTCTTTCCGTGGAATATTTTGCTTTATGCATAACTACTCTACAAGCTTATTTGGGTAGTATATTTGTTTGATTGACAGGATGTGATCTAGAGGTGTGCTTAGCATGTTTAGATTTGATCTGCATCGTATCTTATTTAGGATTAGCCTAATTAGTTGGCCGTGGAAGGGGACAACGGCTGTGGAATTAGTGGCATCTCATGGATGATGCGTTACGAAACAACTACGTTACACCAACTTTTGGTAGCTTCCCGGTAGTGGATCGGTTGAGCTGATTTGAATAGATTGTGATTACATATTTGGATTTGTCTTTTAGCGGCTTGAGGACAAGGTATGTGTCCCTCCCCTGGTTACTTGTCTGAACCATTGGCTACGTCAAATTTAATACAATTTTTAACCCAATTGTAGAAGAGATAGACCTGCGGTTGGTGGTGTTACACAGACAATTCCTTTTGGTGCTACTTTTCTAAAGAAAATTCAGATATATCTTCATGCAGGATTAAGATTACATGTGTTGCATGTGCACATTTACTAGTATTTTTAAGTAGTAGAGATTCCTAATTTCGAGTCCACGACCTAAAATTACGTGATAATATTTATTTCCACTTGACCAACAGACCCTTTGTTGCTGTCACATAAACGTCCTACTCTGTCATCTTCTCCGCCTAACCCTCTTTGTTTCCAGTCCCATTCCTCGACGATCCATCTGTCGTCACCTCTCCCTGACGTTGTCGGTGCTAGTAGTTGCAAGTCCTTCCTCCCACAACCACTAACCAAGTTGTGCTCACCTACTAGCGACGACCCCGCTCGTCCTACCCCCACAAGCCCCAATGGATATGAATCAAACGTTGGAAATGGGGGTATTTTTCCTTTTGTCTCACTTAATCTCACTCAAATCATTTTTGACTGCTCGTTTTCTACTAACTCCACCGGTTGCATTTGTAGTGCCCCAACTATAACGACGCCAGATGTTTGTGCACCCATGAGCATTACTCCTATAAAGGATGTTGGAGTACCCACCTTCTGGGAGTCTCCGCGGGCGAAAAGTCCATCTGCGTCATCCATTTCGTGCTGGCCTCGCACGTGGCTCCATGGGGCCCTTGTAATGCCCAGGATGCGACTATGTATCCTACGTGTCGAGGCACGACTTAAAGACATAAGCGCATTCTGGAATAATCTCAAGTATGGTATCTTTGCACGTATCATGTAAAAGTTCAGGGATGAAAAAGTAAAAGATAGATGGCTTACACTCGCCACGTCACACAATGAATACAATAACATACGATCATCCAAAACAACACAGGGTCCGACTACGGACGAAAACCCAACGAGAAAGATACCGTAAACACAAGCCCAGATCCTCCTAGTGAGAACCACTACTGATCGTCGGGATACGAAACATAGTAACGACATGCTCTTAATCGAACTCCCACTGAAGTTCTGATCCATCTCCTGCATTGTTCTCAGCGGTACCTTCTGGTGTGTGTTGAATCTGTGGGCCACAAGGACTCAGCAATCCCGTTCCCGGTATCAAAACTACCAAAGCCTTAGGTGTGGAAAGGTTATTAAAGTGGTTGCAGCAAGCACTAATCATCTAGCTTACGAGTGTAGAGCGAGAAGAGAACAAATGCGAACGGTCGCCAAGTTGATCAAGAAGTAATCCTAGCTACTCACGACCAAACATAACCCCACCGTGTTCACTTCCCGAAACCCTTCGGAAAGAGACCATCACGGTTACTCACACAGGTAGTGTATTCTTATGAATAAGGTGTCAAGTTTTCTACAACCGGATATTAACAAATTCCCATCTGCCACATAACCGCGGGCACGGCTTTCGAAAGATCAAACCCTCCAGGGGTGTCCCAACTTAGCCCATCACAAGCTCATGATCTGCGGATTCGCAACTCCAAAGTGGGAAGACCCGATTATTCTCGGAATCCCGTGCTCAAGATATTTCGACAAAGGTAAAACTAATTCAGCAAGACCTCCCGGCGCGCCGACGCCCTGATAGTAGCTGCACGTATCTCGTCTCAAGCCACGACCGGATGGGTGATTCTACAGGTAATACCATATACCTCGGGTTTCCCCAAGGCGGCCCCGTATAAACCCCCAGTTTGGACCAACACTCATGAGGAGCACTGGCCCGAGTTGTTAATTAAGTCCACGGGGTAGCTAGTCCCTATGCAAATTTTAGTTGTTAGGCAAATGGAGTACCAAAGTTGGGCCTTGCTGGAAAAGCTTTAAGCAGTGCGAATTATCAAGGGGGGCCCATAAACCCCAACCTTGTTAGGAACGCAAAATCAAGGAACAAAACACCAGTTTATCGGGTCCTAAGGTGGCATGAGTGGAACAAAACACCAAGCAGAAGACCAAGCCATCCACCCATTGCCAATATATATGTGCATTAATTAATTAAGATAAATATATTGTGTTATCCCAATAAAAAGTCCGAACATGGAGCAATCTTCAAACTTCACCTGCAACTAACAACGCTATAAGAGGGGCTAAGCAAAAGCGTACTTAGCCAATCAACGGTCTGCTAGGAAGGCGGTTAGAGTGTTTCATGGCAACAATAGGAGGCTGACAAATAGGAATAGGCATCGAGGCATATCTAAAGAGCGAGACAACTAGCATAGGCAAAGATAGAGGTAATATCGGGGAATGATCATCTTGCCTAGGATCCCGCAAGGAAGAAGAACGAGTCCATGAAGTAGTCGAACAAAACCTCACAACTCCGGAACGAAACCGAAGCTAACGAGAGAAGCAAACCGGAAAGAAGCAAACAACATGGTAAACACACATATAATAACCATGGCATATGATGCACAACCAAGTATGATGCATGTCCGGTTTAATTATGCATGGCATGGCAAAGTGCACAAACAATACTACAAGTTAAAAGGAGCTCAATATGCAATGAGTTGCATATTGACGAAACACCACATTAGATTATTTAATTTGATCTCGTTATGAACCCAACAAGTTTAAATGTTTTTTATTAAACATGGCAAGAGGTGAAGCATGAGCAAAACTACACTATCTAGTCATTTTAAATAAGGCCGGAAATAACAACAACAATTCCGGAAACTCCCCATGTCATTTAGAAATTATTGAAGCAAACAACAATTTAAACATTTTAATGTTGTTATCATGATGCGGATGACATTTGCAAGTTTTATGCAATTTTTATTAAAAGTTAACATGAACATGTTAGGAAGCATTTGTCACCGAGGTGGAAAGAGAAGGTGCCACGGCGACGTATCCGAAAATGATGCCACGGCAACATATCGGTTCCGGTAACTCATTGGTAGATCGGTGCAAAATATGAAGGGCAGCATGAGCGTGTCATGCAAAGAGATAGGTGGGGTGATCCCGGTAACCCGGTTCCCACGTGACAACGGCAAAAGAGGGGCACAACGGACACGGTGCAAACAAGGGGCGCATCTCATACAACACACAAGCAACATTCGTTCACGGGCGTCGACTCGATGGTATCCCTTTGAAGCGTGCATTTCGGGGTGGAACGAGTCGTCGAGGGAAGTAGTCGTTCACGTTTCGTTTCGGAGAGGGAAGTAGGCGTTCACGTGACGGTAGTGGAAGTAGTTGTACATGTTCGTTTCAGAGAGGTACTTGATGAATCCAACATCTTCGGGGCGACGGTAGTTGTTCACTCGACGGCCTTCGGCGACGGTAGTCCTACACGGTTCGTAGGCATTCGGGTATCCGTAGATGTACTTGTTGCACCTCCGGGCATAGTCGACATTGGTGTTTCCGAAGGGGTAATGTGGAATCCATGTAGTCGAACTTGAAGGTCGTCGACGTTGTGGTACTTGGGGTCTCCGGACTTGGCGGTCTTGGTTCTTGTGATGTAGTGGTACGAGGTCATTTTCCGGTCGTGTAGTTGGACTTGGTTGATAGCCGAGCCTCGCCGAGATCTCGTCGAGAAGGGTTCTTGGAGCTGCGATCTCAGCACACAGCAAACAACAACGCGTGCATAACAAAACCCGAAGCCACCAGGGTTGGTCGGTGGGGGAGGAGCGAGCTCCTTCTCGTCTCGTGAAGAGGAAGCAGAGGCCATAGTGTCCATGGACGCAGAGGGTTGGAGAGGCTGCTGGCTGGTCGGAGGAGCTACGGAGGCCGGCCAGGTGGTCGCTGCAACGGGGTGCTCCGGCGAGGCACTTGGTGGGGCGACGCAGTCTGCAAGGGGTGCGAGCGGTGGACGAGAGGTAGCAGGGGAGTCCGAGTGCGGGCGTGGGGCATAGCTGGGTGGCGGGCTCTGGCCGAATATGATGAGGAGGCGCGCACGGCTGGACAGCGCGGGCACCATGGCCGGGAGGCGTCGAGGAGGAGGTCGGGCGTCGCGACGAGGAGGTGGCCGAGAAGATCGGGGCTGGAGGTCCCTGCAGAGCCAAGGGACGGCGAGGATGAGGGAGCACCTCTCCCTGGAGCGAGGAGGAGAGGTGCGGGGCGTCGCGCGGCTGGCCGTCGTAGACGCCGAAGGTGGCGCCATGGTGAGGCGATGATCTCGCGGCCAAGAGATTGAGGCGCCAAGGAAGGAGGGCTGCGGGATGTGTGTGTGGTGGCGTTGAGGTGTGAGGACGAGGGAGATGGACGAGAGAGAGATGGGGATCAGGATCGAGCGGGCGGCGGGCACGAGAACGAGAGGGAGAGGGACAAGGGGATCGAGCGCGTGCTAGGGTTAGCGAGGGAGAGAGAGGCCGGGCCTTGGGCCAAAGTGGCCGACTGGGCCTGGCTCTTCCTGGCTGCAGCTGGGCCTGGTTGCACCTAGCTGCGGCTGGGCCTGGCTGGCTCTTGCCCTCTCTCTCTTAACCTTCTCTTTTATTCTTTAGCAGAAAAAGAAATATAGAGAGAAGAAAAGAAAGGGAGGGTTAGGAAAGAACTTGGGCATGGGGATTATTTCCCCGGACTCACAAAAATATGCTTGATCCAAGGAAAATAGAATTGGCATGATCGAAAGATATAAATTGAAACTCGTTTGAATTTAGTTCAAATGAGTGTGAGAAACAAATGGGTGTTTTGTAGGTCCAAAATGTTGAGGATTTTAGGTGGAGCTCCGGAAAGTGATGAAAGAATTTAGGGCAAAGTTTGGAGACCAAACTCGAAGCGGAAAGACATGGAATTATTTTGCAAGTGTGTTTATGGGTGATTCCGAAAAATGGAATATTTTATAATAGCTCCATAAATATTGGGAGGGTATGTTTTAAAGGGAATCACCATGTGAATTCCCTCGATTTAAATAGATCAAACAATCTATGCAATTTATTTAGTTGAGTTGCAAAAAAAAATTAATGACATGATGACATGATGCAATGCAAAAATAAATAGAGAAAGCACAAATGAAACACACGCGACACCCGGAACATAAGGAAGTCTTCTGGAGCGTCAGTCTTGGGGCGTGACAACTCTCCCACACTAATAGAGGATCTCGACCCGAGATCCTGGAGATGGCACCGGATAAAAGAGGATAAAGGAAGAGGTAAAACAAAGTTGCTTCTTTGACAAACGAGTGAAACCAATGAACCTTGAGAGGTTGAACAATCTTGAAGGAAAGAATACAACGGAGATGAACGAAGTTAAGAGCACTCCGGTAAAAAGGAGGGACAAGGAACATTATGAGAACCTTGTAGGTTGAAAGACATGAAACAAGAGCTTACGAACCAAAATAATATGAAACTGCAATGGTATAGCCAAGGAATAAGAATGACAGAATTTGGACAGCACTCCGTCTGAAAATGGAAGGAATTAACATGAGCTTGAGAAGATTGGATGATACTTGATGAAATCAACAACACATTGCCTCTGAAACAAAGATTTTAGATAGCATTCCGGTTGAAAAGAGGGGCAAAACTTGATAAGAAGATAGAACTTGAATGAAGGACACAACATCCTGATAAATGGACGAGAAAGGAAAACAACATGATCTTGATATGACAAGGTGATGGTTTGAAGAGAGCAATATTACAAAGCCTCCAGCATGAAAGAATAGAAGCTAGACTATAGGAAGAACAAAAAGTAGAAGAACATGACAACTTCTACCACAATTGAATTTGAAAGCATCCTTAGAAAGAAGTATTGAATGGAGTTGTTGAATATTGAACAACGAAAAGAATAAGCTTGATGTGGGCTTATGGAAAACATCTCAAAATTTATGAGGTGACAACCAACCACTAACGGAAACCAATTGTTGCTAGAGATCAACGAAGAGATGAAAAACTTCTTTCACCGAGAGGATAAATGAAGAATTTGGGTCATTTATAAGCACCATAATAGCAACAATCCTTAGGGAAAGATTTAGGTGAAATACAACCCAAGATAACTCCAACGAATAAATTGAAGGGTTGAAAATGATGGTTTTAAATATCTCATTCCTGATAACTCGTGAATCATAAATCATGAAGGAATTGTCAAGAATGACATAACACCATCTCAAAAGATAAGGAAGCAAATATTTGCACTTCAAAGTGCAAAGAGAAGAATAGTTGAGCTCCTCCAATAAGAATCTTGAAGAACACTTCGAGGATGAATTAAATCATGATGAACTGCCATGAAGAACTCCGGTAATAAAAGGACGAGAAGTGAAGGATGAAAAGAATAAGATTGAAGCCTTGCAATGATTAGGTGGAACTTTCGATGAGATGGCCGAGAAACTTTGAACTCTGGAAAAGAAAAGATGAAAGGACTTGGGATTAGAATTTATTCGTCATGAACAAACTCCGAAGGAAGGAATTAATCAACTTGATGAACGAAGAATAAGAATTATGTTATGCTTATCCTCCATCAATTAAATTGATCAGAAGCAATGGATTTGCATACTACTTATTCCTGTTGCAAAGAATTAAAGAGATCTCGCACAATCTTGAGAAAGTATTCAACGAATCACCAGTAGGATTATGAAAAGAACAAATGAATTGATACGATAACAACGGAAGAGTAATCTTGAATGAACCACCGTAAGAATATGGAGACGAACGAAGAGGCATCAATTAAGAATAGTTGGAGGACGAAGTTGAAAACTGAGAACGAAGAATCTTCTGAAATGATGGCCTTCGGAGGATCAAATTGGAAAGAATTCATAAAATGCTTCGGATGAGTATAAAAAGAATTCACCACAGTCGACACAATAATGAGGATGTCATGAAGCTAGAACCACGAATATTGGAAGAACGGATAAGGATTCAAGAGGAACTCTTCTTCGGTGTTCAGAATCTGAGAAGACGATGAGATACACCACCAAGAATTGTTGAGGAACTTCAGAATGAAGAATTATAAGGTTGAGCCAACGATGAACAAAATTTAAAAGCGATCTTGGAGGATGCATTTGACCGATGAGAGATCCATTCTTATGTCAAACTTGGAAAGAATTTGAGAATAACTCCGGAAAAATAGAAGAGTCAGGTAAGATCCTGGGAAAAGACCTCTGGGTTAGGGCCCACTCAAAAGAAATCATCGTTCAAAAAGATTTCTTAAGAGATATTGCACCGGTTGAATTAAATGGCTTGAATGAGATAACAACCTCAAAACAGCTTGAACGGATTAAGAATGGAAACACAAATCTTACGAGATATCTTGAACACTCCGGAGAAGAATTAGAGAGAGTTGAATCAACAAGAGAGACTTCGGATAAGAAATTTCAACATGGGACAAGATGTGAAACAAGAGGAAGGATATGATCATCACCGAAACTTGGGTTTAGTCCACCGGAGAAGGAACGAGAACGAAGAATGATAATGTAATGCCCAATATGTAACACTTTCCAATAATGGCAATAAAACTTGCTCTTTGATCCTTGTCATTATCCTTGGGGGTTCTTGTCATTTATTTTATTTGCATTGCCATACCTTCTATTATTTTGCATCCTTGCATTGCTCATCATCATATCATCATGGCATCATAGTTTACCTTATTTTGTGCATGTGTGAGACCTTGTGATATTGTTGTGTGTGAGGTTAAGCTAAGCCTAGCTAAACCCTGCCCCTCTTCTCCCTTTATCTTCTTCTTCTTCTTATTCTTCTCCTTCTTTTCTTTCTGGTCTTTTTCTTTGCTCTATTATGCTAGCCACCTAGCCAAGTGTCTTAGCGGTTCTTTCTCCTCCTTTAAATCTTGCTCCATGCCAACATCCTCTCCACCAAATATCACCTCATTTGAAAATGATTTGGTTGGGTTTTAAAATATCAAGAGTTTGATCCATATTCAGACTCCTTTTATTTTCCTGCCTCTAAAAATGTCCAAGTCAATTTATTTAAATAGGGCATAATTCACTGAGCTTGGGGATATTTTTCTTTTCCCTAAACTCTTCTTCTTTATTCCTGTGCTTTTCTTTTTCTTTTTCTGCCTGAAGAAATAAAAGGAAAAGGAAAAGAGGCAGCAGCCAGCACATTGCACCTGGGCCTCCTCCTCCCTCTCTCTCTCACCGCAGGCCCATCTCTCCTCTCCACCCGCAGCATAACCCAACTCCACCGCAGGCCCAGCCAACAGCGCTCGCAGTCGCGCCGTAGCCTTTCCGAGCGCGTGGCCCCACCTGTCTGTGACACATGGGCGCGTCTCCGTCTTCCTCCGTCAGAAAAGCAGAGCACGGCCACGCTCACCGTCGCGCCGTCAGTTCATGGACATCGAGGCCGTGCGCCGAGCCCCCCTTTTAAACCCAAAGCGTGTCCTCTCTTCCTCCCTAGGTTTCCTCTCCCCCTCTCACCGTCTGGAGAGCCGAGATCCTCCAGATCCGCCGCCCCCATCGACACCCGAGCGCATCTGAGAGCAGCCTCTCATCGCCAGCGAGCCCCGCATCGTCTTCAGCCTCGCCAAAGCTGTCTACCTGCTTCCTCGACATCGACTCCGTCGTCTACGTCAACTACGTGGACCCGATCGCCTCTCCGTCAAGCTCTTCTTCCTCTCCTTGCTCTACGATGGCCGTAGGTGTTCGAGGCGCGCCGTCGTCGACTCCGTCCACGACTGGGCCAGCCGAGCACTCCGCCGTGCTCGTGCTGAGCTCCTCTCTCTCCCCGAGCCTTTTTCCCCTTTCTACGTGTGCTCTAGGCCCTAGTTCTCCGAGCGCCCGATCGCGTCGCCGTTGGACCTCGTCGCCGGCGAGTGTTTCGACCCCTCTAGGTCTTGCTATGCTGCCCGTTCGCTTCGCCTAGACGCGTAGGTTCTTCCTGTGCAGTCGCCGTGCCGCCTAGAGCTTTGCATCGCCTCGTCGTCGTCCCGTCGCCGCCGTGCTGTAGTTGCTCGCCGCCGGTGATGTAGTGCCCCATAGGCGCTGCTAGTAGGCTGGTTGGATGCGGAACTCCTCAAGGAGCCTCTCGCACCCCTCCGCCGTTCCAATTGGTCGCCGGAGCGGCTCCGGCGAGCAGCTCCGATGAGGGCCAGTGTCTCCCCTGTTCTGCCTATTGCTGTATATTCTTCAGATATACTACCTACTATCTGTCAAGTTTGATTCACTAGTGTAGTGGTTTGTCTCCGTCAGATTCAGCGAATGGGCATGGGTTCGATCCCTCGCGGGCGCAGTGGAAATTTGCCCATTTTTGCCTTTCGCCTGAGGCTGACAGGTAGGCCCCACCTGCCAGCCTAACAGCTCCATCTCCACCCCCGCGCGCACCCGCTTCGCCAGCTCAGCTCCGCCGTGCCCCTCTGTTAGTGGGCATGGCTAGCTGAGCCTGGGTCGTTTTAGACCCTGGCGCCTATTTTGTTTTGTTTTATTTTCTGTTTTTTTCTTTATTGTTTTCTTATTTAATTAATATCTGCATATTTATGTTTCAGATGAATTTGAGTTATATATTAAAAGTGCTTAGAATTTTGTGTAGATTATGAATATGCTACTTGCTGCCATGTTTAAAAACATTTAAAATGCTATTTGAATTTAAATTTGTTTTAAATATGCTTAAACTTGCAAAAACCATACATAAATATCCATAACTCCAAATTTAACAAACTTTATATGCATTTGGGGTAGAAAAATGTGTAGAATAATTTGGTGTTGTTGTTTAGCATGTTGACAACTCTTTCACAGAAGTTTTTCAAATCTATCCCAAATGCATTTAATTAAATATGAGAGTTTCTGGATATTGTTGTATTTATTTCCAGCCCATTTAAATGTGCTAGCATGTTGTTTTTATGTTAGTTGCACCCTTGACATGTTATCCAACTCTTAAAACTTGTTGGTTGCTTGTAAGAATAAACTACATGGACTTGTTAAAATGTTCCTTTGATTGTTTCATGTTTGTGTTTGATCTTGTTGGTTGTGATGTTATTTCATTCTTGTGACCCTAGGCCATGCATCATGTCTTTCCATGTTCACATGCTTCATGTTCATGCATCATGTGGTTGAGCACTGCATATTGATTGATTTTGTTCCGTTGTTGCATTGTTGTGTTTGGTTAGAGCCTGGTGACGATACGGAGTACAAGGTTTCTACCGAGGTTGAGTGTGAGGAGCAAGGTTACGTTCCCTCCGAGGATTCAACATGCAAGATGACCTTACCTAGATATCACTACTATCTTTGCCTATGCTAGATGTCTCGCTCTTAGCTTATTGCCTTGATGCCTATATCTGTTTGTCAGTCTCCTATTGTTGCCATGAACCTCTCTAACCACCCAACCTAGCAAACCTTTGATTGGCTACGTAAGCTTCGCTCAGCCCCTCTTATAGCATTGTTAGTTGCAGGAGAAGATTTGAAGATTCGTGCTTCATGATGAAGTTATTGTTGGGATATCACAATACATAATCTGTTAAACTAAATCATCTATATACTTGGCAATGGGTGGAAGGCTAAGCCTTTGCTTGGTGTTTTGTTCCACTCATGCCACCCTAGGAACCGTTTAAACCGGTGTTATGTTCCTTGATTTTGCGTCCCTAACACGGTTTGGGTTTATGGCCCCCCCTTGATAACCCGCTTAGCGCCAAAGCTTTTCCAGCAAGGCCCAACATTGGTTTTACATTTGCCTAATAACTAAAACTTGCATAGGGAGTTATAAACCCTTTTTTATTAATCAACAACCCGGGCCAGTGCTCCACATGAGTGTTGGTCCAAACTGGGCATCCCGCGGGGCCACCTTGGGGAAACCGAGGGCTGGTAAAAACCTGTAGCTTGTCCCATCCGGTCGTGGCCTGAGACGAGATATGCGCGGCTACTATCAGGGTGTGGGCAAGCCGGGAGGTCTTGCTAGATTAGTTTTACCTTAGTCGGAATATCTTGAGCATGGGATTCCGAGAATACTCGGGTCTTCCCACCTTGGAGTTGCGACTCCGTAGATCGTGAGCTTGTGATGGGCTAAGTTGGGACACCCCTGCAGGGTTTTGATCTTTCGAAAGCCGTGCCCGCGGTTATGTGGCAGATGGGAATTTGTTAATATTCGGTTGTAGAAAACTTGACACTATGTTCATAATACACTACCAGCGTGAGTAACCGTGACGGTCGCTTTCCGAAGGGGTTCGGTAAGTGAACACGGTGGGGTTATGGTTGACGTGCTTAGATAGGATCACTTCATGATCACTTTGTCGATCGTTGGCACTTCTCTTCTCGCTATAAACACGTAAGCTAGTGCTAGTGCAGCTGCAACCTTGTCTTTCAGCCTTGTTCCGCACCCAAGGCTTTAATAGTATTGCTACCCGGGAACGGGATTGCTGAGTCCTCCGTGGCTCACAGATTCTACACAACACCAGATACAAGTACCGTTGAGAACTACACAGCTGGTGGGTTAGAGTTGTACTGGGAGTTCGATGAAGAACGTGGGCGATACTATGTGTCTTATCCAGAGGATTAGTAGGGCTCTTACTAGGATGATCGGCACCTTGTGTTGTTTATTTATGGTATCTTTCATTTGGATCTTCGTCCGTAGTCGGACTCTGATGTTATTTGGATGATGAATGTTCATGTAATGCATTGTGTGACGTGGCGAGTGTAAGCCAACTACTCTTTTACAATTTTATCCCTCTTTTACATGAGTTGTGCAAAGATACCATTCTTGAGATCAGTCTAGTATGATATTATGCCTTTAAGTCGTGCCTCGACACGTGGGAGGTATAATCTCATACTGGGCATTACAAGTTGGTAATCAGAGCCTTCTCCGACCTAGGAGCCCCCACTGATTGATCGAATCGTTGATGGTTGAGTCTAGGCACACACATGAATATGTTTTGAGTCCTATATAAGTATATATATTTCGGAGAGTAGGATTTCTTTTACTCCTCATCCCTTTATCATTCTGGTGAGGATTCCTGACGATGTTCTTTCTCTTCTACTCTAAACAATGCACTAATTTTTTTTAGGATCACGCGAGTATTGTTTGGATTGTTCCGATGTTTTTGTGACGAGAACATTGTTCTCGATGCCTCCTGTCATTTAGGGGTTGTGGTAGTGTCCCGGGGAGTTGAGCTCCGACGTGTTGTCGTCACAAATCTATCGCAGTAGTTCTGGAATACTTAAGACGGCCGACATCGAAAACTCTTCTATGCGGTTAGTGGCAAGATAACCCCGACATCACCTGGTACTGGGGAGGTAGTTCGGGAGTATTGCCATAGCTTGTATAGCAGATGCTTTCGAAGGTCCGAGGTAAACGGTTTCCGGAAATGACTGGTTATGTGTTGAAGGATGGATACAGCTGGATGTAGGATTAGAGTTGAGTGCACGGTGCTTCCCCTGTATCCCCAACACCTGATTGCATAACTGGAAACTTTCGGAAATTAATAGGTAGGTTCATCTAGTAGCTCGTAGGCATTCTTCCAACAAATGCATGATATGGAGTTCGGGGTTCTACATTGAGTGAAGTGGTTTTATGGGCGTTGTTACGATTGGGAGTTGCATCTTAAAGGGTCCTTGGCTATGCTAATCCGGGGATTGCAAAACCCTTTTGTAACACGTTCCATGAGCTTTCAGCACGAACATGTGGGACGAAGCTTCTATCTTGTATTTGTTCTATCTGCTCCTTGTTATTTTTTATTTACCTTTTATTCTCCCAAGCGGCTTCTCGAGAAGATTGTTGTACCATTGAACTGTGAATTACATTCGTTCATTTTGTTCGAATGTTCTTGTGAAGACTTATGTTGCAATTCTAGTCGTTGATTCAGCTTATTTCTTTCAATCAATGGCTAATAGTTGTCATCTCATTAAGGATGGCTCCTAAGAAGGTTCCCAACACTAACCCAGAGGGTGAAGAAGTTCCTGATCGTCCTCCTTCCCATCCTCCTCCGTCTGAGGCCTGGAGAGAAATTATGCAAGCGACAAACCAGAACACCCAGATGCTTATGCAAATGATGCAGAAGATTCAAGCCAACCAAGCAAATCAAGGTGGTCATGGGAACCAAGGCCAAGGCAATTTGTTCAATCAACCTCACTTTGCCACTCTCAACCAATTCCCGACAAACCAACCAAAGGCATTCAGTTACTGTGTGGATCCGCTAGATGCTGAAGACTGGATAACAGACATCAAAAAGCATTTCGAGTGCAGTAGCGTGAGACCTAAGGATTATGTCAAGTTTGCCGCCTTCCAACTCAAGGATCAAGCTGCTGATTGGTGGCAATAGTACAAAGATTCTAGAGGTGGACGTGAAATCTCGTGGACTGACTTCTGCAAGGATTTCCGCTCTCACCACATTCCAACTAGTGTCACCGAAGGTATGCGTGAGCAATTCCGCAACCTAAAGCAAGGCACCATGTCCGTTTATCAATACAATGTCAAGTTCCAGAACCTTGCCCGCTATGCCAAGCAAGACATCCCAGATTCCAAGAGCAAGATTTATCAGTTCTGTGGTGGTCTGAAGGATGAACTCCAACTAGCTCTCACCTTGTTTGAGCAGGATGAATTTGATCAATTCTATAACATGGCCCTTAAGCAAGAGGCAGCCCAACTCAAGGTTGAAGCTTCCAAAAAGAGGATCAGAGATGCTGTTAACTCGTCCTCTTCTTCCCAAGTGGTCGCAAAACAGCAGAAGTTTTGGCTTCCACCTCCTCGAGTGCTCCGCCCTCCAAACAATAACAACAACAAGGACTCTGGTGGCCGTGGTTTCTCCCACCCACCCAACCCAAGCAATCAGTCCAAGAATCACTTTCAAGCTTCGAAGTCAAGTGGTCCTTATCACTGTCCTCTCTCAGAAGTGGTTTGCAACAAGTGCACTCAGAAGGGTCATTATGCTAACAAGTGTCCCAACCCAAGGCGCCTTCCGCCTCCTCCACCTGTCAGCACTGCCATTGTCAAGCACAACCCCAAGGCAGCAAGAGTGAATCTGATGGATGCAGCTCAAGCAGAGAACTCTTCAGATGTGATACTTGGTAACCTTCTAGTCAATCTTAAACCTGCTAAAGTTTTGTTTGATTCGGATGCATCATGTTCCTTCATGTCATATCCTTTTGCATCCAAGCATAATGTTCGCACC
>LR738709.1:484636400-484669273 GCA_902687465.1 Secale cereale | reverse complement strand
CGCCGCCGCCGCTTCCAAGATCGGGAGCACCAGGAGAACTCTTCCCGGCACCCTGCCGGAGGGGAGGATCACCACCGGGAGCTTCTCCACCACCATGGACGCCTCCCGGATGACTCGTGAGTAGTCTCCCTTGGACCATGAGTCCATGACCAGTAGCTATGTGATGTTCTCCTCCCATTCTCGTGCTTCACTAATTAGTCCTCGTGAGCTGCCCTACATGATCGAGGCACATATGTAATCCTTATGCTGTTGCTATGTTGAGTTTGCTGGGATCCGATGGATTATAAGATTATGTTCAGATTGATCTTGAGTAATATATTTTATCTACCTCTTTTATATTTATGTTCATAAGTAATTCTTGCATGTTCTCCGTTGTTATTTATTGCTTTGGCCAAGTAATACGTACTGACTCCAAGAGGGAACGTTATGCTCGATTGTGGGTTCATGCCCCACGATGACTAGCTTGAGTGAAAAAAACATGAGTCTAGGGGATGTGCTGTTGCCACAAGGGGGAAAACAACGGTGCTTGTGCCCGTGGGTGCAAGGATTGTTTACTTTACGCAAATTTCTTTTAATGCAGTTGTCTGTTGCATTGAGTTTACACTATGGGTGGGACTCGCAACTTAATACCATCGAGATGTTCTGGATAGATATCTCAAGGTGGATGATTAGTAGTAGATATTGATGGATTTCGGTCTACTTACTTTGGCGTACCGCCCATGCTTTGAACCTCAACCTTTCTGCAATGTAGTTAGCATTGGTTTGCGTTCGTGGTCCTGTCAATTGCCCAGCTGTAATTCGTTTACCTCACATAGCTGTTTTATCGTCTTTTGGGAGAGAGACATCACTAGTGAACATCATGAGACTCTGGTCCATATTACCATCATTGATCACATCCGCTATTTACTTTTCGCTATTTACTTACTATTGCAAAACATTATCTATCACTACTATCATTTGCTTTTAACCCTTTGTGAACTACAAGGCCGGAGGGATTGACAACCTCTCTGTACTCGTTGGGAGCAAAGTTATTTGTATTTGTGTGCAGGTCCACGTTGATTGCTAATACGCGCCGTTAGCAGTTGACACCTACTTGTTGAACCTAGGAGTCTCTGGGGATTCGATCCTTGGAATCTTTGCTAAGGGAAAACACTTCTACATACTGCATCTTACACCTTCCACTTGGGGTAACCAATGAGGGGTTCGAGGCCCATCAATTACCGCTTTCTGGTTTCTCCGGTTATTCTCGGCAACTCCGACATTGATCTTATTCTTGGGATGGATTGGCTTTCCAAGCATGATGCAAACATTGATTGTGCAAATAAGGAAGTGAAGATTACTCATCCTGACGAAGACGTGATTATCTTCGCCTCTCGAGATAACACAATCAGGCTATTCTCTCTCAATGACAAGGGCGAGATTAATGCCATCTCTCAAATTCCGGTGGTCAATGAGTATGAAGATGTTTTCCCTGAAGAGCTTCCAGGCATGCTGTGACGCCCGAGACCGACGTCCCAGAAGGTTCCAGAAGCTTCCAGAAGATTCCAGATGTTCCGGGTTGCCCGTGTGTTCCTTTTGTGCTTGTGTTTTTATTTTTTTGCATTGCATCATGCCATCATGTCATATTTTTATTTTTGCATCTCAACCTAAATAAACCGTGTGGACCTTCGGTCCATTTAAATCGAGGGAAGATGTCTTCTCTTTATAACATATAAAAGCCTCCTAATAAATATGGAGCTATATTAATAATTATTCCATGCGTTGGAATTCATCGTAACACACTTGCATTTTTTTTCTTCATGCCTTTTTCACCTCAAGTTCTCCAACTAAACCTTCCCTTTCTGTTGGAACTATTTTTTGTAAGGTGGGAATTAATCCGTAAAGCCTTATAAAAATGTCCATCTTTTTATTCTGTTCGTTGACTCTTTTCTTTTATTTTGGCTCTCTCCTTTTGTTTTATTTCCGTCTAAGAGTTAAAACAGAGAGCAGCCAGCCTTTCCAGGCCCAGGCCCGTTTCCCTCTGGGCTCAGCCACCTCTTCTCTTGGGCCTCATCCCCCCTCACTTCGGCCCAGGCCACCTCCCTGCGCCGAACCCTAGAGCGCCCCGCACCAGCTCCCTCCGCAGTCGCTCGCTCTCCCAGTCCCCCGCCGCAACCCTTTCCCTCGTTCCCTCCAGTCTCCCTCGATCCCGATCTCTCCCTCGCGCATCTCTCTGCGCCTCGCTCCTCCCGAGCCCCTCCTCGTCGCCCGCCTCTCTCTGGCCCGATCCCCATCGGCCACTCCCCTCGGCTTCCTCTGGCCCCGCGCCTCTCCTCGCCCGCAAGCCGGCCCGGCTCAGCCAGGAGATCCGCCGCCGTCGTCCAGCGCGAGGCCAGGCTCTCGCCTCGCCTCTGGGCCGCGCCGCGCCCCCTCCTCCGAGCGCCGTCCAGAGTCGCCCTCACCTCCCCGTCGCCAAGAGCCCCGCGGCCCCGAGCGTCGTCCCTCGGGCGGCCTCCTCCGGTGTCCGCCGCCTCCCTTTGCACCGCAGCGCGAGCTCAGCGCCCAGCGGGCCTCCTCGCCCGTGCGCCCCGCATCCCTCAGCGCCGGGCCGGAGGCCTCGTTCCCCCGACTCCGTCCATCTCCAGCAGCCCCGAGCTCCGCCGCCGCGCCAACCTCTCCTACCTCGCCACCTCAACCTCGCAAAGGCCGTGGTCCTCCGTGCTGTTGCTGCCGTGTTGAGTTTGCTGCTGTAGTTGTTTTTGTTTTTTTGTTCTTGTGCCTGCTGTAATTTTGGACAGATGACCGTGTACGAGTCCGAGGATCCGTGAACATCTACAAAACGCCCGAGTTCGTCTACCGACGCCCGGAAAACGACAAGTACCCCTACATCCGTGTACGACACGTGTACCTCGACGACCGAACGGCTACGAGCTCGAGAACGACTACTCGGAGACCCAAGTACCACTACCGTCGTCCGGAAGCACCATGTACCACAACCGTCGCCGAAACCTCAAGTACCTCTACGAACGAACGGAACGAGTACCTCTACCGTCGCCCGAGTACAACTACTTCCTCTACTTCCCACGACGACCTCGTGAACGACTCCTTCCACTACGTCTCGAACCGCTCCGTTAACGCACGCTTCGAAGGTATAACCCCGAGACGTGACCCGTGAGATGCATGCTTGTTGTGTTGTATGAATGTCTCCCTTGTGTGTGCTCGTGCCCGTTCCGACCTTTGTCATGTTCCTCGGTTGCCTCGCCTCCGACTCGTGGGAACCCGGTAACGGGATCACCCCACCTCTTTCATCTCGTTTGTCTCGCTTCGTCACCTTTTGCACCGGTCTCTTAACGAGATACCGGAACCGATATGATGTGTTGCATCATTTTCGGAATCGTTGCCGTGGCACCCCTTTCTTTCCACCACGGTGACAAATGCTTCTTATCTTCTTCTTGTCAACCTTTTAATAAAATTGCATAAACTTGATCATATCATCCGCATCATATTAACAACATTAATATGTGTGAATTGTTGTTGCTTATAATTATTAAACATGCTCATGGGGATTTTCCGGATATGTTGTTGTTATTCTCCGGCCTCATTTAAAATGCCTTAATAGTGTAGTTTACTTTATGCTTCACCTCTTGCCATGTTAACCAACATTTAACCTTGTCTTGTAAATAATGAGAGTCATCTAAATAATTAAAATGTGGTGTTTTGTCAATATGCAACTCGTTGCATATTGATCTCCACTTAACTTGTAGTTTTTGTTTGTGCACTTTGCCATGTCATGCATATTTAAACCGGACATGCATCATACTTGTTTGTGCATCGTATGCCATGTTTATGCTTGTGTGTTTACCGTGTTGTTCTTTCTTTCCGGTTGTTTCTCTTGTAAGCTTCGGTTTCGTTCCGGAGTTGTGAGGATCCGCTCGACTGTTGCTCCGTCTTCTTCTTGGATCCGTTCTTCTCCTTTGTGGAATCCCAGGCAAGATGACCGAACCCGGATACCATTACTATTTTTGCCTCTTGCTAGAGTATCGTTCTTTAGTTTTGCCTCGATGCCCATGTTCTTCTTGTCAGCCTCCTACTTGTAACCAATTGCCATGTTTAACCACCCTACCTATGCAAACCGTTGCTTGGCTAAGTACGCTTCGCTCAGCCCCTCTTATAGCATTGTTAGTTGCAGGTGAAGATTGAAGATGCTTGCTTCATGCTGAAGTTTGGTTGGGTTATATCACACTATATAAATGCTTAAAAATGAAATCATCTATATACTGGCAGGGTGGAAGGCTAAGCCTTTTGCTTGGTGTTTTGTTCCACTCATGCCGTTAGGAACCGTATAAACCGGTGTTATGTTCCTTGATTATGCGTTCCTAACACGGTTGGGGTGTATGGGACCCCCTTGATAAACCGCTAAGTGCTAAGTCTTTTCCAGCAAATCCCAACATTGGTACTATTTGCCTAATAACAAACTAATAAAACTTACATAAGGGCCTTGCAAACCCTCTTTCTTAATTCTACATAGCAGGGGGGGCCAGTGCTGATGGTGTTGGTCCCAAACTAGAGCCACTTGCGGATACCACCCAGTTCGCTGGGATCTTCGGTATCTGTACGTACTGCTCATCCGGTCGTGGCCTGAGACGAGATA
Source organism: Secale cereale (assembly GCA_902687465.1). NCBI lineage: Eukaryota > Viridiplantae > Streptophyta > Magnoliopsida > Poales > Poaceae > Secale > Secale cereale. The sequence goes on along the minus strand of LR738709.1, from coordinate 484,664,643 downwards.
CGCGCGGCTACTATCAGGGTGTCGGCACGCCGGGAGGATTTGCTGGATTAGCCTTACCTTAGTTCGGTTTAACTTGAGCACGGGATTCCGAGAATACTCGGGTCTTCCCAACTATGGAGTTGCGACTCCGCGGATCGTGGGCTTGTGATGGGCCAAGTTGGAACACCCCTGCAGGGTTTGAACTTTCGAAAGCCGTGCCCGCGGTTATGTGGCAGATGGGAGCTTGTTAATTCCGGTTGTAGATAACTTGACACAATGTTTTAATACACTACCAGCGTGTGTACCGTGACTGTCAATTTCCGAATAGGGATTCGGGAGTTGAACACGGTGGGGTTATGTTTGACCGGCTTTAGTTAGGATCACTTCGTGATCATCTTTCGACCGATGCTCTTCTCTTCTCGCTCTCTTTTACGTAAGTTAGTGCTAGTTGCTGCTGCAGACTCTTGTTTGTTTCCTTCACCTCTCGTTCTTTCTTCAGCCTTATCCTCACCCAAGGCTTAAATAGTCGTGTTACCCGGGAACGGGATTGCTGAGTCCTCTGTGGCTCACAGTTACTTCACCACACCAGATGCAGGTTCAGCCGAGTTTGATGCAGAAGCTGGTTCAGTGCTTCACCAGGAGCTCGTCGAAGAGCGTGGCTGTTTGCTTGTGACGTTTCGATGTTCAGTAGTGGTTTCTACTAGGATTCGATCCTGACCTGTGGCTTTTGTTGTTTTGGTATCTTTCTTTTGGATCTTCACCCGTAGTCGGGTTGTGATGTTCTGAATGATGTATTGCTTATGTAATGTTTTGTGTGAAGTGGCGAGTGTAAGCCAACTATCCCCTTTTGCATTTTAATCCCTCTTTTACATGAGTTGTGCAAAGATACCAAACTTGAGATCATTCTAGGATGGATTTATGCCTTTAAGTCGTGCCTCGACACGTAGGAGGTATAACTCCATCCTGGGCATTACAAGTTGGTATCAGAGCCTTCTCCGACCTAGAAGCCCCCACTGATTGATCGAATCGTTGACGGTTGAGTCTAGGCACACACTGAAAACTTTTTGAGTCCTATATTATATCGGAGAGTAGGATTTCTTTGCTTCTCATCCCCTTTCTCTCTGGTGAGGACTCCTGACGATTACTCTTATCTCTTCTACTTTCAAAAATTGCACCAATTTTTTTTTTTAGGATCCCGCGAGTATTCTGGGATTGTTCCGATGTTCTTGTGACAAGGATATTGTTCCCGATGCCTCCTGTTACCGAGGAGTTGAGCTTCGGGGTATCATTGTAACAAGTATATCGCGGCAGTACTAAATACTTAAGACGGCCGACATCGAAAATCTCTCCTATACGGCCAGTGGCAAGATAACCCCGACATCACCCAGTACTGGGGAGGTAGTTCGAGAGTATTGCCATAGCTTGTTATAGTGGATGCTTTTCGAAGGTCCGAGGTAAACAGTTTCCGAGAAAGACTGGTTATGTGTTGAAGGATGGATACACCTGGATGTAGGTTTAGAGTTGATTGCGCGGTGCTTCCCGTGTATCCCCAACACCTGATTGCATAACTGGAAACTTTCGGAAATCTATAGGTGGGTTCATCTAGTAGTTCTAGGCATTCTTCCAACGGATGCTCGATATGAAGTTTGGGGTTCTACATTGAGTGAAGTGGTTTTATGGACTTGTTCTGATCGGGAGTTGCATCTTAAAGGATCCTTGGCTATGCTGATCCGGGGATTGCAAAACCCTTTTGTAACACGTTCCATGAGCTTTCAGCACGAAGATGTCGAACGAAACTTCTATCTTGTATTTGTTCTATCTGTTCCTTGTTCCTTTTTATTTTCATTTTTGCTCTCCAAGTGGCTTCTCGTCAGTTGATGTACCTGCAGAATTCATTCGTTCAATCCTCTGTTCGAATGATATTGTGAAGATTAGGCTGCTACATATCTATCCTTTGTTTTTGTTTTGATTCTGGTATTCGAGTTGCTTCGATGTCAAATGTTGATTCCATACCTTTCATAATCGGTGTTCTCATATTTCTATGGGAGTGCTATTTCTTCTTGACCATCAAGATGGTCATGTTAAATTCTTTTCAACCGGTGTCCTTTTTGTTCATCTCAAGTGTCTTTGTTTTCCCCACCCTCCCACCCTTCTTCTTCTTGGAGTCAGAAATTCTCAAATGAAGTATCCATTTTATTCATGTGATGTTTCTTCATTCTTTCCTTCATTGTTCTTATCCGGTGTTTTATCGTGAAGATGCTCAAGAGCTTCAAGTTCATCATTCTTAATTCTAATATTCTTCCGGTGGATGTAATTCAAGATTTCGGTGTTGATCTTATCCTTTTCCTCTTTTCACAATATTTTCTTATTCCGGTGCACCAATTAATCATTCTCCTCTTGTTATTCATATCCGGAGTGCTGAAGATTCATAATTCCATTCTTAATCCGTTCAAACTATTTTGAGTTTGTTATCTTACTCAAGCCTTTTAATTCAACCGGTGCAATATCTCTTAAGCAATCTTTTCCAACGGTGATTTCTTTGAGTGGGCCCTAACCCACAGGTCTTTTCCCAGGATCTTACCTGACTCTTCTATTTTCTGGAGTTACTCAATTCTTTTCAAAGTGTGACGTAAGAATGAATCCCATCAGTCACATGCCTTCTCCAAGTTCGCTTTCAAATTCCTTTTCATCTTTGGTTCTACCTTTTTAATTCTTCATTCCGGAGTGCTCAACAATTCTTATGGCATTTCTCGTCTTCACTCTCAGCATTTGGAGACCGGAGAAGTGTTTCCCTTCAATTTTGACCCGTTCTCTTGAAGATTTGTGGTTCTAGCTTCATGCCATCCTCATAGTTGTTTCGATTGTGAGGAATTCTTTTCATACCCATCCGGAGCATTTCATGGATTCTTTTCTTTGTGTTCCTCCGAAGGCCATCATTTCAGCATATTTCTTCGTTCTCAGTTTTCAACTTCGTCCTCCAAATATTCTTCATTGATGCCTCTTCGTTCGTCTCCTTATTTTCTTACGGTGGTTCATTCAAGTTTACCCTTCCGTTGTTATCGTTTTAATTCACTTGTTCTTTTCACAATCCTACCGGTGGTTCGTTGAATACTTATCCGAGCTTGTGCTAGATCTCTCTTTAATTCTTTGCAACGAGAATAAGTAGTATGCCAAATCCTTGGTTGTCATCATTTAAATTGGTGAAGGAGATGCATGACATAATTCTTATTCTTATTCCTTCAAGGTGTTTTAATCCCTTCCTTCAGAGCTTGTTCATCATATCTTATTCTCGGTTCTAAATTCTTCATCTTGTTTGCCGGAGTTCCATGTTATTTCAATTATATCTTTTCAAGCTCAATCTAATTCATCGTTGGCCTTGAGTCTTATTATTTTCATCTTTCACTTCTCATGCTTTCATTACCGGAGTTCTCTTGGTGGTTCATCATGTTTTAATTCATCCTTGAAGTCTTCATCAAGATTCTTGTTGGAGCTCAAGCATTCTTCTTCATGCTTTCCAAGTGCTATTCTTTCTCCCTTATCTTTTGAGATGGTGGTATGCCATTTTTGACAATTCCTTCATGTTTTATGATTCACAAGTTGTCAGGAATGAGATATTTAAAACCATCATTTTCCTTGTTCAGCAGATCTTTTCACCCCTTCAACTTATTCATTGGAGTAATCTTGGGTTGTATTTCACCTAAAAGCTTTCCCTAAGGATTGTTGTATTGTGGTGCTTATAAATGACCCAAGTTCTTTATTTATCCTTTCAGTGAATAAGTTTATCATCTCCTTGTTGATCTCAATCCAATCAATTGTTTTGTCAGTGGCTGGTTATCACCTCTTAATTTTGGGATGTTTTCCATAAGCCCACATCAAGCTTATCCGTTTCGTTGTTAATTTCCAACAACTCTGTTCAACCCTTCTTGGTAAGGATGCTCTTTCAAATTCAATTTTGAGAGAAGTTGTCTTTTCTTCTCCGTTCAATTCTTTCATTGTCTATATTCTATTCTTTCGTTCCGGTGGTTTTGTGATGTTGCTCTCTTTGACCATCATCACGTTTTTTATCAAGATCATATTCTCCCTTGCTTGTCTATTTATCAGGAGTGTTGTATTTTTCATTCAAGTTCCCTCATCTTATCTAGTTTTGCCTATCTTTTAACCGGAGTGCTGTCTGAATCTTTCTTAACCCTTGTGCCATTCTTTTATTTGTTCCGGAGGCTGTGTGTTCTTGTTTTCATCAAGTATCACTCCATCTCCTCTAGTTCTTGTTCAATTCCTTCCATTTTCAGACGGAGTGCTGTCCAAATTCTGTCATTCTTATTCCTTGGTCGTACCACTGCAGTTTCTTATTCTTTTGGTCCGTAAGCTCTTGTTTCATGTCTTTCAACCTCCAAGGTTCTCTTAATGCTCCTTGTTCGTCTTTTCTAACGGAGTGCTCTCAACTTCGTTCATCTCCGTTGTATTCTTCTTTCTTCTTGTTTAACCTCTCAAGGTTCTTTGGTTTCACTCGTCTGTCAAAGAAGCAACTTTGTTTTACCCCTTCCTTTTCCGTTTTTACCCGGTGATATCTCTAGGATCTCGGGTCGAGATCCTCTGTTAGTGTGGGAGAGTTGTGACGCCCGAGACCGACGTCCCAGAAGGTTCCAGAAGCTTCCAGAAGATTCCAGATGTTCCGGGTTGCCCGTGTGTTCCTTTTGTGCTTGTGTTTTTATTTTTTTGCATTGCATCATGCCATCATGTCATATTTTTATTTTTGCATCTCAACCTAAATAAACCGTGTGGACCTTCGGTCCATTTAAATCGAGGGAAGATGTCTTCTCTTTATAACATATAAAAGCCTCCTAATAAATATGGAGCTATATTAATAATTATTCCATGCGTTGGAATTCATCGTAACACACTTGCATTTTTTTTCTTCATGCCTTTTTCACCTCAAGTTCTCCAACTAAACCTTCCCTTTCTGTTGGAACTATTTTTTGTAAGGTGGGAATTAATCCGTAAAGCCTTATAAAAATGTCCATCTTTTTATTCTGTTCGTTGACTCTTTTCTTTTATTTTGGCTCTCTCCTTTTTGTTTTATTTCCGTCTAAGAGTTAAAACAGAGAGCAGCCAGCCTTTCCAGGCCCAGGCCCGTTTCCCTCTGGGCTCAGCCACCTCTTCTCTTGGGCCTCATCCCCCCTCACTTCGGCCCAGGCCACCTCCCTGCGCCGAACCCTAGAGCGCCCCGCACCAGCTCCCTCCGCAGTCGCTCGCTCTCCCAGTCCCCCGCCGCAACCCTTTCCCTCGTTCCCTCCAGTCTCCCTCGATCCCGATCTCTCCCTCGCGCATCTCTCTGCGCCTCGCTCCTCCCGAGCCCCTCCTCGTCGCCCGCCTCTCTCTGGCCCGATCCCCATCGGCCACTCCCCTCGGCTTCCTCTGGCCCCGCGCCTCTCCTCGCCCGCAAGCCGGCCCGGCTCAGCCAGGAGATCCGCCGCCGTCGTCCAGCGCGAGGCCAGGCTCTCGCCTCGCCTCTGGGCCGCGCCGCGCCCCCTCCTCCGAGCGCCGTCCAGAGTCGCCCTCACCTCCCCGTCGCCAAGAGCCCCGCGGCCCCGAGCGTCGTCCCTCGGGCGGCCTCCTCCGATGTCCGCCGCCTCCCTTTGCACCGCAGCGCGAGCTCAGCGCCCAGCGGGCCTCCTCGCCCGTGCGCCCCGCATCCCTCAGCGCCGGGCCGGAGGCCTCGTTCCCCCGACTCCGTCCATCTCCAGCAGCCCCGAGCTCCGCCGCCGCGCCAACCTCTCCTACCTCGCCACCTCAACCTCGCAAAGGCCGTGGTCCTCCGTGCTGTTGCTGCCGTGTTGAGTTTGCTGCTGTAGTTGTTTTTGTTTTTTTGTTCTTGTGCCTGCTGTAATTTTGGACAGATGACCGTGTACGAGTCCGAGGATCCGTGAACATCTACAAAACGCCCGAGTTCGTCTACCGACGCCCGGAAAACGACAAGTACCCCTACATCCGTGTACGACACGTGTACCTCGACGACCGAACGGCTACGAGCTCGAGAACGACTACTCGGAGACCCAAGTACCACTACCGTCGTCCGGAAGCACCATGTACCACAACCGTCGCCGAAACCTCAAGTACCTCTACGAACGAACGGAACGAGTACCTCTACCGTCGCCCGAGTACAACTACTTCCTCTACGAGTTGCGAGAACGACTACTTCCCTCTACGGAACGACTCCTTCCTCTACGAACTCGAACCGCCCCGAAACGCACGCTTCAAAGGTATAACCCCGAGACGTGCCCGTGACCCGTGTGATGCTTGCTTGTTGTGGTGTGAATTGTTTCCCGTGTGTGCTCCGTGCCCGTTCCACCTTTTGTCATGTTCCTCGGTTGCCTCGCCACCGACTCGTGGAAACCCGGCTACGGGATCACCCCATCATCTTGTTCAACTCGTTCACTCCACCTTTTGTTTTGCACCGGTCCCTCACCGAGTTACCGGTACCGATATGATGCCATTGCCTCATTTCGGATCGTTGCCGTGGCACCCTTTCATTCCACCACGGTGACAATGCTTCATATCTCTTTTAAGTCAACCTTTTAATAAAACTTGCATAAACTTGATCATGTCATCCGCATCATGTTAACAACATTATATATGTGTGAATTGTTGTTTGCTTATAATTATTAAACATGCTCATGGGGATTTTCCGGATATGTTGTTGTTATTTCCGGCCCCATTTAAATTTGTCTTAATAGTGTAGTTTTATTATGCTTCACCTCTTGCCATGTTAAAAACATTTAATCTTGTCTTGTTAATAATGAGAGTCAACTAAATAATTATTGTGGTGTTTCGTCAATATGCAACTCGTTGCATATTGAGCTCCACTTAACTTGTAGTATTTGTTTGTGCACTTTGCCATGCCTTGCATAATTAAACCGGACATGCATCATACTTGTTTGTGCATCGTATGCCATGTTTATGTTATGTGTGTTTACCGTGTTGTTTCTTTCTTTCCGGTTGTTTCTCTTGTTAGCTTCGGTTTCGTTCCGGGGTTGTGAGGATCCGCTCGACTGTGCTCCGTCTTCTTCTTGGATCCGTTCTTCTCCCTTGTGGAATTCCAGGCAAGATGACCGAACCCGGATACCATTACTATCTTTGCCTATTGCTAGAGTATCGCTCTATAGTTTTGCCTCGATGCCCATGTTTTCCTGTCAGCCTCCTACTTGTAACCAATTGCCATGTTTAACCAACCTACCTATGCAAACCGTTGCTTGGCTAAGTACGCTTCGCTCAGCCCCTCTTATAGCATTGTTAGTTGCAGGTGAAGATTGAAGATGCTTGCTTCATGTTGAAGTTTGGGTTGGGTTATATCACACTATATAAATGCTTAAATGAAATCATCTATATACTGGCAGGGTGGAAGGCTAAGCCTTTTGCTTGGTGTTTTGTTCCACTCATGCCGTTAGGAACCGTATAAACCGGTGTTATGTTCCTTGATTATGCGTTCCTAACACGGTTGGGGTGTATGGGACCCCCTTGATAAACCGCTAAGTGCTAAGTCTTTTCCAGCAAATCCCAACATTGGTACTATTTGCCTAATAACAAACTAATAAAAACTTTCATAAGGGCCTTGCAAACCCTCTTTCTTAATTCTACATAGCAGGGGGGGCCAGTGCCGATGGTGTTGGTCCCAAACGGGGAGTCTGCAGGGCCGCCTTGGGGCAACCCGAGGTATCTGGTATACCTGTAGAATCGCCCATCCGGTCGTGTCCTGAGACCTAGATACGCGCGGCTACTATCAGGGTGTCGACACGCCGGGAGGATTTGCTGGATTAGCCTTACCTTAGTTCGGTTTAACTTGAGCACGGGATTCCGAGAATACTCGGGTCTTCCCAACTATGGAGTTGCGACTCCGCGGATCGTGGGCTTGTAATGGGTCAAGTTGGAACACCCCTGCAGGGTTTGAACTTTCGAAAGCCGTGCCCGCGGTTATGTGGCAGATGGGAGCTTGTTAATTCCGGTTGTAGATAACTTGACACAATGTTCTAATACACTACCAGCGTGTGTACCGTGACTGTCAATTTCCGAATAGGGATTCGGGAGTTGAACACGGTGGGGTTATGTTTGACCGGCTTTAGCTAGGATCACTTCGTGATCATCTTTCGACCGATGCACTTCTCTTCTCGCTCTCTATTACGTAAGTTAGTGCTAGTTGCTGCTGCAGACTCTTGTTGTTCCTTCACCTCATGTCTTTCTTCAGCCTTGTCCTCACCCAAGGCTTAAATAGTCTTGTTACCCGGGAACGGGATTGCTGAGTCCTCTGTGGCTCACAGTTACTTCACCACACCAGTTGCAGGTTCAGCCGAGTTTGATGCAGGAGTTGGATCAGTTCTTCACCGGGAGTTCAATGAAGAGTTTGTGGCCGTTGCTTGTGACGTTTCGATGTTCAGTAGTGGTTTCTACTAGGATTCGATCCTGACCTGTGGCTTTATGTTGTTTTGGTATCTTTCTTTTGGTTCTTACCCGTAGTCGGGCTGTGATGTTCTGTATGATGTTTTGCTTATGTAATGTATTGTGTGAAGTGGCGAGTGTAAGCCAACTATCTCCTTTTGCAATTTAATCCCTCTTTTACATGAGTCGTGCAAAGATACCAAACTTGAGATCATTCTAGGATGGACTTATGCCTTTAAGTCGTGCCTCGACACGTAGGAGGTATAACTCCATCCTGGGCATTACAAACATCGCGAGCTATTGATCTACAACATAGATATGCTAATACTACCAGGACTAAGTTCATGATAAATTAAAGTTCAATTAATCATATTACTTAAGAACTCCCACTTAGATAGACATCCCTCCGGTCATCTAAATGATCACGTGATCCAAATCAACTAAACCATGTCCGATCATCACGTGAGATGGAGTAGTTTCAATGGTGAACATCTTATGTTGATCATATCTACTATATGATTCACGCTCGACCTTTCGGTCTCCAGTGTTCCGAGGCCATATCTGCATATGCTAGGCTCGTCAAGTTTAACCCGAGTATTCTGCGTGTGCAAAACTGGCTTACACCCGTTGTATTTGAACGTAGAGCTTATCACACCCGATCATCACGTGGTGTCTCGGCACGACGAACTTTCGCAACGGTGCATACTCAGGGAGAACACTTATACCTTGAAATTTAGTAAGGGATCATCTTATAATGCTACCGCCGAACTAAGCAAAATAAGAAGCATAATAAGATAAACATCACATGCAATCAAAATATGTGACATGATATGGCCATCATCATCTTGTGCTTTTGATCTCCATCTCCAAAGCACCGTCATGATCACCTTCGTCACCGGCGCGACACCTTGATCTCCATCGTAGCATCGTTGTCGTCTCGCCAACTATTGCTTCTACGACTATCGCCATCGCTTAGTGATAAAGTAAAGCAATTACATGGCGATTGCATTTCATACAATAAAGCGACAACCATATGGCTCCTGCCAGTTGCCGATAACTTTACAAAACATGATCATTTCATACAAAACCGTATAACTCATCATGTCTTGACCATATCACATCACAACATGCCCTGCAAAAACAAGTTAGACGTCCTCTACTTTGTTGTTGCAAGTTTTACGTGGCTGCTACGGGCTTAGCAAGAACCATTCTTACCTACGCATACAAAACCACAACGATATTTCGTCAAGTATGTGTTGTTTTAACCTTCACAAGGACCGGGCGTAGCCACACTTGATTCAACTAAAGTTGGAGAAACTGACACCCGCCAGCCACCTGTGTGCGAAGCACGTCGGTAGAACCAGTCTCGCGTAAGCGTACGCGTAATGTCGGTCCGGGCCGCTTCATCCAACAATACCGCCGAATCAAAGTATGACATGCTGGTAAGCAGTATGACTAGTATCGTCCACAACTCACTTGTGTTCTACTCGTGCATATCATCTACGCATAGACCTGGCTCATGATGCCACTGATGGGGAACGTAGTATTTTAAAATTTTCCTACGATCACGCAAGATCTATCTACCAGATGCATAGCAACGAGAGGGGAGAGTGAGTCTACGTACCCTCGTAGACCGAAAGCGGAAGCGTTAGAACAACGCGGTTGATGTAGTCGTACGTCTTCACGGCCCGACCGATCAAGCACCGAAACTACGGCACCTCCGAGTTCTAGCACACGTTCAGCTCGATGACGTCCCTCGAACTCCGATCCAGCCGAGTGTCGAGGGAGAGTTCCGTCAGCACGACGGCGTGGTGACGATCTTGATGTTCTACCGTCGCAGGGCTTCGCCTAAGCACCGCTACAATATTTATCGAGGAGAACTATGGTGGAGGGGGGCACCGCACACGGCTAAGAGATCAAGAGATCAATTGTTGTGTTTAGAGGTGCCCCCCTGCCCCCGTATATAAAGGAGGGAGGGAGAGGCCGGCCCTAGAGGGGGCGCACCAAGTGTGGGGAGTCCTACTAGGACTCCCAAGTCCTATTAGGATTCCCCTTTCCTTTCTGGAGTAGGAGAGAAGGAAAGAGGGGGAGAGGGAGAAGGAAAAGGGGGCTGCACCCCTTGTCCAATTCGGACCAGAAGGGGGGTGCACGCCTCCTTCCTTTTGGCCTCTCTCCTCTATTCCCGTAACTCACCGGTACTCCGAAAATACCCGAATCACTCGGAACCTTTCCGATGTCCGAATATAGTCGTCCAATATATCGATTTTTACGTCTCGGCCATTTTGAGACTCCTCGTCATGTCCCCGATCTCATCCGGGACTCCGAACTCCTTCGGTACATCAAAACTCATAAACTCATAATAAAACTATCATCGAAACCTTAAGCGTGCGGACCCTACGGGTTCAAGAACTATGTAGACATGACCGAGACACGTCTCCGGTCAATAACCAATAGCGGAACATGGTTGCTCATATTGGCTCCCACATATTCTACGAAGATCTTTATCGGTCAAACCGCATAACAACATACATTGTTCCCTTTGTCATCGGTATGTTACATGCCCGAGATTCGATCGTCGGTATCTCAATACCTAGTTCAATCTCGTTACCAACAAGTCTCTTTACTCGTTCCGTAATACATCATCCCGCAACTAACTCATTAGCTGCAATGCTTGCAAGGCTTATAGTGATGTGCATTACCGAGTGGGCCCAGAGATACCTCTCCGACAATCGGAGTGACAAATCCTAATCTCGAAATACGCCAACCCAACAAGTACCTTCGGAGACACATGTAGAGTACCTTTATAATCACCCAGTTACGTTGTGACGTTTGGTAGCACACAAAGTGTTCCTCCGGTATTCGGGAGTTGCATAATCTCATAGTCATAGGAACATGTATAAGTCATGAAGAAAGCAATAGCAGTAAAACTTAAACGATCATAGTGCTAAGCTAACGGATGGGTCTTGTCCATCAGATCATTCTCCTAATGATGTGATCCCGTTGATTAAATGACAACTCATGTCTATGGCTAGGAAACATAACCATCTTTGATCAATGAGCTAGTCTAGTAGAGGCATACTAGGGACACTCTGTTTTGTCTATGTATTCACACATGTATTAAGTTTCCGGTTAATACAATTCTAGCATGAATAATAAACATTTATCATGATATAAGGAAATAAATAATAACTTTATTATTGCCTCTAGGGCATATTTCCTTCAGTTTACTGTTGTAGCATCATCATTGTATCTTTGCTTTTCATATTTGTGCCAAGTATAGCCTCTGATTGCTAGAAAGTTCAAAAGTTGTGAGGTGCTGTCCAGGAAACAGATTCTGTCCTTGGATAGAAAAATTCGTATAAAATCACCAGATCATCTTTTTGGTCTGAATTTTTTCAACAGCGTTCTCTATATAATTGTCTTTCGTGCGTCAGTTCTGAGTTTTTTGATTTGAGTTGCAGAAGTATCCCGAACAGGTCAATTACTGCCTGCTGTTCTGTTTTTCACAGATTCTGTCCTGTTTTGCCTTACCTTCACTTTGCAAATTAAGAACTTGCTTTTTCTTTGCAAAAACCTTTTGGCAATCTTGATAAACAGTAGAACTTCAAGAATATCCTTATTTCCAGCAAGGTATAATTATTTTATTAAGGGTACTAACCTCGCTAATCAGATTATGATGAGTTGTGTATGAAGGGAGTTTTCAAGTGTGCGAGGGAAGATGATAAAAAGATTCAGGAGTGTCAAGCGCTCAAGCTTGGGGATGCCCCCGTGCACCCCCAAGAAATATTCAAGGAGACTCAAGCGTCTAAGCTTGGGGATTCCCCCGTGCATCCCCTTCTCCATCAACATTATCAGTTCGTCTTTCGTTCCGCTATATTTTTATCACTTCATGTGTTATGTGCTATGCTTGGAGCGTCTTGCTTTTAGTTTTCTTTTTAGTTTTTCATAACGAGTCGGAACCCAGCATTCCTTTATGTGGGAGAGAAACACGCTCCACCTCTACCTAGAACATTACATAGAATTTTCATGTCTATCTATGCTGTGTGTGTTCTTTGTCTTTTAATAGCTACTATCGTACTCTGCTCTTAGTATTCATGCTTATCTTTTCAAGAGCTTTTATTTAGTTGGTTGCTTGAACTCTCTTTAATTACCATGCTCACCTTATTAAGAGAGTTTGCTTCCGTTGCATGGGTTAATGTGTCTATGATAAAGATGCTACTTTCATGATGGTGCTTAGTAGTTCAGGTTTTCTTTTGGTTAATCTTAAATAGCTGGGGGGTTCCCAATGTGTTATTGGAGTACCAACTTGGTTTGTTTGCCTATGATATGGTATGGTTTAGTAATATCTTCCTTCGAGAATTTATTTTGATTGACTTGGCGTATGCTCACGCATATTCAAGACTGTAAAGAAAGTCTGTCAAGCCTTGATGATCTTTTGTTTCTGAGTAGCGATATAACTACCATGCCTGATTCAATATTGCTTTGTCGCTCTGCATGATTATGACCGTCATTGCTCTCTTAGTTGGTCGCTCCCAGTCTTTTGCTAACCTCCACCTGCACTAAGAAAATTAACCATGCAATACATAGCTCATGGGAAAGTAGCCTAAAAACTATTGTGGTAAAGAATATGTTGCCTATGTATCTTATTTCTTATGAGTTGCTTGCTGAGCGGTAACCATGTTTCTGGGGACGCCATCAACTGTCACACTTTTGTTGAATATCATGTGAGTTGCTATGCATGTTCGTCTTGTCTGAAGTAAGGGTGATTTACCGTGGGTTGAATTAATATGCATATTGTTAGAGAAGAACATTGGGCCGCCAACCAAAGCCATGCATCATGGTGGAAGTTTTAGCTTGGACCTTAATCCTCAATCTCTCATGAGAATATGCTTATGTATTAAAGAGGAGTCCATCATCTATTTTCTATGTTGTCCCGGTATGGATGTCCTCAAGTTGAGATCTATCAAAAACGAGAAATCAAATGCGATCTATCTCCTTGGACCTTTGTACAGGTGGCATAGAGGTACCCCTTTGTGACACTTGGTTAAAACATATGCAATGCAATGATAACCCATGGGGATCCGAGTTAATTAGGACAAGGAGCGAGCACTATTAGTATTCGATGCATGAGGTTGCAACTTATAAGATGTTTTATACATGACACATATGAAGTACTACTACCGTTGACACAATTGCTTCCATGTTTTCAAAATAAAAAGCTCTAGCACTTAACCTTCCTTTTACCTTTATATTGAAGCACCAACTACTGAGAGCATGATTGTCATTCTGAGTGTAATGTGCATTGTCCCAAAGTAGCATTGTCTTTTGCATGATTGTGATATCGTTTATTCTGAAATGATTGTATCTAGTCATCACTTAAACCTTGAAGGTGCCCTTGCATTTATGTTTTGCATCACTAAAGGGGGCAAGCTAGATATCACTTTATCATATTTGCACATCATGTTCATTGCAATTTTTTTTGATGTTTCAGTTTCATATTGTAAAACTTTCAGTCATTTGTGATTTTCTCTTGAGACAACTTAATTACTATAGAATCATTGTCTCAGTAAGCTTTTGTCATATGACTATGAGAAAGTCCTATATGGTTAATAGCATGTCACCACAGAAATTATTCTTGTTATCATTTACCTACTCGAGGACGAGCAGGAATTAAGCTTGGGGATGTTGATACGTCCAAAACGTATCTATAATTTCTGCTTGCTCCATGCCACTTTTGGGTGATATTGCTATGATATTCATACACTTCCATACACTTTTGATCATATTTGGACTAACTTACTAATCCAGTGCACCCCAGTGCCAGTTTCTGTTTTCGGTTGTTTTTGTATTTCAGGTTTTCATGTTTCGAGAACTGCCCAGAAAAATCCAGAAAAATTATATAAAAAATCAGCGATCCGGAAACAACACTGCGTCCGAAGGGCAGCCTGGGGGGGGGGCACAGGGGCTCCAGGCGCCCTGTGGGCGCGCCCCCCCTGGGCCGCGCCGGGGGGGCGCCTGGGCCCCCCGAGGCTCCCCCGGTGCCCTACTTTGGCATATATTTAAAGGGTCCTCCGTAACCCTCAGAACAGGAACTCTTTTCGCGATCCCATCTCTGTTCCGCCGCCGCCGCCGCTTCCAAGATCGGGAGCACCAGGAGAACTCTTCCCGGCACCCTGCCGGAGGGGAGGATCACCACTGGGAGCTTCTCCACCACCATGGACGCCTCCCGGATGACTCGTGAGTAGTCTCCCTTGGACCATGAGTCCATGACCAGTAGCTATGTGATGTTCTCCTCCCGTTCTTGTGCTTCACTAATTAGTCCTCGTGAGCTGCCCTACATGATCGAGGCACCTATGTAATCCTTATGCTGTTGCTATGTTGAGTTTGCTGGGATCCGATGGATTATGAGATTATGTTCAGATTGATCTTGAGTAATATATTTGATTCACCTCTTTTATATTTTAGTTCATAAGTAATTCTTGCATGTTCTCCGTTGTTATTTATTGCTTTGGCCGAGTAGTAAGTAGTGACTCCAAGAGGGAACGTTATGCTCGATTGTGGGTTCATGCCCCTCGATGACTAGCTTGAGTGACAAAAACATGAGTCTAGGGGATGTGCTGTTGCCACAAGGGGGAAAACAACGGTGCTTGTGCCCGCGGGTGCAAGGATTGTTTACTTTACGCAAATTTCTTTTAATGCAGTTGTCTGTTGCATTGAGTTTACACTATGGGTGGGACTCGCAACTTAATACCAGCGAGATGTTCTGGATAGATATCTCAAGGTGGATGATTAGTAGTAGATATTGATGGATTTCGGTCTACTTACTTTGGCGTACCGCCCATGCTTTGAACCTCAACCTTTCTTGCAATGTAATCAGCATTGGTATGCGTTCGTGCTCCTGTCAATTGCCCAGCTGTAATTTGTTTACCTCACATAGCTGTTTTATCGTCTTTTGGGAGAGAGACATCACTAGTGAACATCATGAGACTCCGGTCCATATTACCATCATTGATCACATACACTATTTACTTCCCGCTATTTATTTACTATTGCAAAACACTATCTATCACTACTATCATATTGCTTTTAACCCTTTGTGAACTACAAGGCCGGAGAGATTGACAACCTCTCTGTACTCGTTGGGAGCAAAGTTATTTGTATCTGTGTGCAGGTCCACGTTGATTGCTAATTGCGCCGTTAGCAATTGACACCTACTTGTTGAACCTAGGAGTCTCTGGGGATTCGATCCTTGGCATCTTTGCTAGGGGAAAACACTTCTACTTACTGCATCTTACACCTTCCACTTGGGGTAACCAACGAGTGGTTCGAGGCCCATCAAGGAGTATTTTCTGGCGCCGTTGCCGGGGACTCCACTCTTCAGGATAGGGGAGTTGCATGCTATCTTTTACATTTGCTTTTTAGTCTTGTTAGTTTACTTTCATTTTTGCTTTGATTCCTTTTTTATCGAAAATCACAAAAATAGTTATCTTGCTTGCTTGCTACTATGGGTTCCACCGAGAACACCAAGTTGTGTGACTTTACTAGTCACAACAACGATGACTTTATCAGCACACCTATCACTACACCTGCCACTTCAGCACCTTCATATGAAATTAAACCTGCTTTACTTAACTTGGTCATGAGAGAACAATTCTCCGGTGCTGGAGATGATGCTGCTTTACACTTGAACAACTTTGTAGAACTTTGTGATATGCAAAAGTACCAAGAAATAGATGGTAATATTGTTAAGCTTAAGCTTTTTCCTTTCTCCTTGAGAGGAGGAGCTAAAATTTGGTTTCAGTCTTTGCCTAGAAATAGCATAGATTCATGGGACAAGTGCAAAGATGCTTTTATCGGAAAATACTATCCACCTGCTAAAATTATCCAACTTAGAAGTAACATCATGAATTTTAAACAATTGGATAATGAACACGTTGCCCAAGCTTGGGAACGTATGAAATCTCTTATCAAGAACTGCCCTACTCACGGTTTGACTACTTGGATGGTTATCCAAACTTTTTATGCAGGCTTGAACTTTACCTCGCGGAACTTGTTAGACTCGGCCGTGGGAGGAACTTTTATGTCAACTACACTTGGTGCTGCCACAAAGCTTCTCGATGAGATGATGACCAACTATTCCCAATGGCACACCGAACGCGCTCCAACAGGTAGGAAGGTAAACTCTGTCGAGGAGATTTCCTCCCTCAATGAAAAAGTTGACTTGATCATGTCTCTACTTTCGAAGCAATCTACTGTTGATCCTCGTGATGTTCCTTTAAATTCCTTGATTGCTCAAGAACAAGTAGATGTTAACTTTATCTCTAGAAACAACTTTAACAACAATGCTTATAGGAGTAACTTTGGTAACAATCCTAGACCGTTCCCCTCTAACTCTTATGGGAACAACAATGCTTATCCTAGTACCAAGAACTCCAATACTGAACTAGAGACCATGCTTAGAGATTTCATCACTACCCAAAAAGCCTTTAATAAGAATGTAGAAGAGAAACTACATAAACTAGATGATCTTTCTTTTAAGGTAGACCACTTAGCCAATGAGGTAAAATTGCTAAAAATTGAAACTTCTCCACTTAAGGAGAGGGAAGTCATCCCTATTAATGCTACTCAAGTACAAATCAATGAAAATATTAGGATGATGGCTAAGCTAAAAGAAAGATGGGCTAGAGAAAGGGAGGAAGAGGAAAGAATTAAGAGCCTTCCTACCCACCATACCGTTGCTACTATCCAAGTTATTGAGGATGTTCACACTCTTAGCACCCAATGTACTCCTGGTTCCAATGGACCTATTAATGGTGATGCTATAGAAACTACCAAACAGGTGAACCTTAAGGACACCACTACTACTTTAGTTGATGCTCGTGACCTTGATTTTGATAATTGCACTCTTACCGAAGTTATTGATTTCCTTCACAAGATGTCTAGAGATCCCCGCACTAGCACGCTTAACCTTGCCTTCACAGAGCATATCACTAATGCTCTCATCAGAGCTAGGGAGGAGAAACTTAGAGTAGAAGCCTCCATACCTAGAAAGCTAGAAGATGGTTGGGATCCTATGATAAAAAATTATTTGAATGACTTCTCTTGTTATGCATTATGTGATGTTGGTGCTAGTACCTCTGTTATGCCCAAAAGGATATATGATATGCTTAAATTGAAACCTTATGATTCTTGTTCTTTTGGTGTTCGTCTCGTTGATTCTTCCATAAAGAAACCTTTGGGGTGGATCGACGATGTTCTTATTGTTGTCAATGATAATTATGTGCCCGTTGATTTCACTATTATGGATATTGAATGTGATCCTTCATGTCCAATTATTTTGGGACGTCCCTTTTTGCGCACCGTTGGTGCTGTCATTGACATGAAAGAGGGTAATATAAAATTTCAGTTTCCTCTCAAGAAAGGGATGGAACACTTCCCTCGTAAGAAGGTCAAGTTACCTTTTGAGTCCGTTGTACGGGCTAGCTATTCTTTTACTCTTGATAAAACTTGATCTATGCATTATGCCTAGCTTAAAGGCATAAAAGAAAGCGCTTTTGGGAGGCAGCCCACATGAATAAATTTTTGTTTTTGTTGTGTCTTGATGTTGTTTACTGCTGTAGCATCATCATTGTATCTTTGCTTTTCATATTTGTGCCAAGTATAGCCTCTGATTGCTAGAAAGTTCAAAAGTTGTGAGGTGCTGTCCAGGAAACAGATTCTGTCCTTGGATACAAAAATTCGTATAAAATCACCATATCATCTTTTTGGTCTGAATTTTTTCGACAGCGTTCTCTATATAATTGTCTTTCGTGCGTCAGTTCTGAGTTTTTTTATTTGAGTTGCAGAAGTATCCCGAACAGGTCAATTACTGCCTGCTGTTCTGTTTTTCACAGATTCTGTCCTGTTTTGCCTTACCTTCACTTTGTAAATTAAGAACTTCTTTTTCTTTGCAAAAACCTTTTGGCAATCTTGAGAAACAGTAGAACTTCAAGAATATCCTTATTTCCAGCAAGGTATAATTATTTTATTAAGGGTACTAACCTCGCTAATCAGATTATGATGAGTTGTGTATGAAGGGAGTTTTCAAGTGTGCGAGGGAAGATGATAAAAAGATTCAGGAGTGTCAAACGCTCAAGCTTGGGGATGCCCCCGTGCACCCCCAAGAAATATTCAAGGAGACTCAAGCGTCTAAGCTTGGGGATGCCCCCCGTGCATCCCCTTCTCCATCAACATTATCAGTTCGTCTTTCGTTTCGCTATATTTTTATCACTTCATGTGTTATGTGCTATGTTTGGAGCGTCTTGCTTTTAGTTTTCTTTTTAGTTTTTCATAACGAGTCGGAACCCAGCATTCCTTTATGTGGGAGAGAAACACGCTCCACCTCTACCTAGAACATTACATAGAATTTTCATGTCTATCTATGCTGTGTGTGTTCTTTGTCTTTTAATAGCTACTATCATACTCTGCTCTTAGTATTCATGCTTATCTTTTCAAGAGCTTTTATTTAGTTGGTTGCTTGAACTCTCTTTAATTACCACGCTCACCTTATTAAGAGAGTTTGCTTCCGTTGCATTGGTTAATGTGTCTATGATAAAGATGCTACTTTCATGATGGTGCTTAGTAGTTCAGGTTTTCTTATGGTTAGTCTCAAATAGCTGGGGGGTTTCCAATGTGTTATTGGAGTACCAACTTGGTTTGTTTGCCTATGATATGGTATGGTTTAGTAATATCTTCCTTCGAGAATTTATTTTGATTGACTTGGCGTATGCTCACGCATATTCAAGACTGTAAAGAAAGTCTGTCAAGCCTTGATGATCTTTTGTTTCTAAGTAGCGATATAACTTCCATGCCTGATTCAATATTGCTTTGTCGCTCTGCATGATTATGACCGTCATTGCTCTCTTAGTTGGTCGCTCCCAGTCTTTTGCTAACCTCCACCTGTACTAAGCAAACTAACCATGCAATACATAGCTCATGGGAAAGTAGCCTAAAAACTATTGTGGTAAAGAATATGTTGCCTATGTATCTTATTTCTTATGAGTTGCTTGCTGAGCGGTAACCATGTTTCTGGGGACGCCATCAACTGTCACACTTTTGTTGAATATCATGTGAGTTGCTATGCATGTTCGTCTTGTCTGAAGTAAGGGTGATTTACCGTGGGTTGAATTAATATGCATATTGTTAGAGAAGAACATTGGGCCGCCAACCAAAGCCATGCATCATGGTGGAAGTTTTAGCTTGGACCTTAATCCTCAATCTCTCATGAGAATATGCTTATGCATTAAAGAGGAGTCCATCATCTATTTTCTATGTTGTCCCGGTATGGATGTCCTCAAGTTGAGATCTATCAAAAACGAGAAATCAAATGCGATCTATCTCCTTGGACCTTTGTACAGGTGGCATAGAGTTACCCCTTTGTGACACTTGGTTAAAACATATGCAATGCAATGATAACCCATGGGGATCCGAGCTAATTAGGACAAGGAGCGAGCACTATTAGTATTCGATGCATGAGGCTTGCAACTTATAGGATGTTTTATACATGACACATATGAAGTACTACTACCGTTGACACAATTGCTTCCATGTTTCAAAATAAAAAGCTCTAGCACTTCAAGCACCAACTACTGAGAGCATGATTGTCATTCTGAGTGTAATGTGCATTGTCCCAAAGTAGCATTGTCTTTTGCATGATTGTGATATCGTTTATTCTGAAATGATTGTATCTAGTCATCACTTAAACCTTGAAGGTGCCCTTGCATTTATGTTTTGCATCACTAAAGGGGGCAAGCTAGATATCACTTGATCATATTTGCACATCATGTTCATTGCAAATCTTTTAGATGTTTCAGTTTCATGTTGTAAAACTTTCAGTCATTTGTGATTTTCTCTTGAGGCAACTTAATTACTTTAGAATCATTGTCTCATTAAACTTTTGTCATATGACTATGAGAAAGTCCTATATGGTTAATAGCATGTCACCACAGAAATTATTCTTGTTATCATTTACCTACTCGAGGACGAGCAGGAATTAAGCTTGGGGATGTTGATACGTCCAAAACGTATCTATAATTTCTGCTTGCTCCATGCCACTTTTGGGTGATATTGCTATGATATTCATACACTTCCATACACTTTTGATCATATTTGGACTAACTTACTAATCCAGTGCACCCCAGTGCCAGTTTCTATTTTCGGCTATTTTTGTATTTCAGGTTTTCACGTTTCGAGAACTGCCTAGAAAAATCCAGAAAAATTATATAAAAAATCAGCGAACCGGAAACAACACAACGTCCGAAGGGCAGCCTGGGGGGGCACAGGGGCTCCAGGCGCCCTGTGGGCGCCCCCCCCTGGGCCGCGTCGGGGAGGCGCCTCGGCCCCCCGAGGCTCCCCCGGTGCACTACTTTGGCATATATTTAAAGGGTTCCCCGTAACCCTCAGAAGAGGACTTCTTTTCGCGATCCCAAATCTGTTCCGCCGCCGCCGCCGCTTCCAAGATCGGGAGCACCAGGAGAACTCTTCCCGGCACCCTGCCGGAGGGGAGGATCACCACCAGGAGCTTCTCCACCACCATGGACGCCTCCCGGATGACTCGTGAGTAGTCTCCCTTGGACCATGAGTCCATGACCAGTAGCTATGTGATGTTCTCCTCCCGTTCTTGTGCTTCACTAATTAGTCCTCGTGAGCTGCCCTACATGATCGAGGCACCTATGTAATCCTTATGTTGTTGCTATGTTGAGTTTGCTGGGATCCGATGGATTATGAGATTATGTTCAGATTGATCTTGAGTAATATATTTGATTCACCTCTTTTATATTTTATTTCATAATTCTTGCATGTTCTCCGTTGTTATTTATTGCTTTGGCCGAGTAGTAAGTAGTGACTCCAAGAGGGAACGTTATGCTCGATTGTGGGTTCATGCCCCTCGATGACTAGCTTGAGTGACAGAAACATGAGTCTAGGGGATGTGCTGTTGCCACAAGGGGGAAAACAACGGTGCTTGTGCCCGCGGGTGCAAGGATTGTTTACTTTACGCAAAGTTCTTTTAATACAGTTGTCTGTTGCATTGAGTTTACACTATGGGTGGGACTCGCAACTTAATACCAGCGAGATGTTCTGGATAGATATCTCAAGGTGGATGATTAGTAGTAGATATTGATGGATTTCGGTCTACTTACTTTGGCGTACCGCCCATGCTTTGAACCTCAACCTTTCTTGCAATGTAATCAGCATTGGTTTGCGTTCGTGGTCCTGTCAATTGCCCAGCTGTAATTTGTTTACCTCACATAGCTGTTTTATTGTCTTTTGGGAGAGAGACATCACTAGTGAACATCATGAGACTCCGGTCCATATTACCATCATTGATCACATACACTATTTACTTCCCGCTATTTATTTACTATTGCAAAACACTATCTATCACTACTATCATATTGCTTTTAACCCTTTGTGAACTACAAGGCCGGAGAGATTGACAACCTCTCTGTACTCGTTGGGAGCAAAGTTATTTGTATCTGTGTGCAGGTCCACGTTGATTGCTAATTGCGCCGTTAGCAATTGACACCTACTTGTTGAACCTAGGAGTCTCTGGGGATTCGATCCTTGGCATCTTTGCTAGGGGAAAACACTTCTACTTACTGCATCTTACACCTTCCACTTGGGGTAACCAACGAGGGGTTCGAGGCCCATCAACTTCTCATCAATTTAAACCAAATGAGAAGAATTACCCCACACATTATCTCGAGCTAGCAGCAGTTGTACATGCCTTGATCACGTGGTTACACCTTCTGTTGGGCAGAAAAGTGGACATCTTCACCGATCACAAGAGCTTGAAGTACATCTTCACACAGCCTAATCTGAACCTTCGCCAGACTTGAGAGGGTTGAGATGATCCAAGAGTATGATCCAAGCATTGAGTACACACCTGGCAAGGCCAATATCATTGCAGATGCCTTGAGCAGAAAGGCATATTGCAACAGTCTCCTTCTCAAGCCGTTTCAGCCCGAGCTTTGTGAATCATTCAGGAAGCTCAACCTCCAAGTTGTTCCGCAGGGCTTTCTTGCAAATCTTCAAGTTGCTCCTACCTTGGAAGATCAGATCCGTGAGGCCCAACTAAGTGATGCTATGGTGCAGAAAGTGAAACATGGTAATGCTAAGGGTACTCCCAAATACAAGTGCTATCGTGTTGATGAGAAAGACACCTTGTTTTTTGAGGACAGAATTGTGGTTCCCAAGGGTGATCTCAAGAAGCTCATAATGAATGAAGCACATGAATCCCTCCTCTTGATTCATCCCGGAAGTTCCAAGATGTACCAAGACCTCAAGCAATCTTACTGGTGGACTCGCATGAAAAGGGAGATTGCCCAATTCGTGAATGAATGCGATGTCTGCAGAAGAGTGAAGGCAGAGCATCAACGTCCAGCCGGTATCCTCCAACCTCTACCTATACCCAAGTGGAAATTCGACCACATTGAAATGGATTTCGTCACTGGGTTTCCTAAGTCCAAGAAGGGGAATGATTCTATCTTTGTAGTCATTGACCAGCTAACCAAAGTAGCTCACTTCCTTCCCGTCAAAGAATCCATCAATGCAGCTCAGTTGGCAGAGTTGTACACTTCCAGAATTGTTTCGTTGCATGGCATTCCTCAAGTCATCTCCTCAGACCATGGAAGTTTGTTCACATCCATGTTCTGGGACTCCTTTCAGTTAGCCATGGGCACTAAGATTCATTTCAGCACTGCGTTTCACCCTCAGACTAGTGGTCAAGTCGAAAGAGTGAACCAGATCCTCGAAGACATGATCAGAGCTTGTGTCATCTCTTTTGGCATGAAGTGGGAAGATTGTCTCCCGTTTGCCGAGTTCTCTTACAACAACAGTTTCCAAGCAAGTGCCGGCAAAGCTCCTTTTGAAATCCTCTATGGCAGAAAGTGCCGTACCCCTCTCAACTGGTCCGAGACTGGTGAACGTCAACTTCTTGGCAATGATTTGATCTCAGAAGCCAAAGAAATGTGCAAAGTCATACGTGAGAATCTCAAAGTCACTCAATCGCGTCAAAAGAGTTTCTATGACGACAAGCATCGTGATTTGGCCTTCGACATTGGGGATCATGTCTATCTCCGTGTTTCTCCTATGAAAGGAACCCAAAGATTCGGTATCAAAGGAAAGCTTACTCCTAGATACATGGGCCCTTTCAAGATTCTTGGCAAAAGAGGCGATCTAGCCTATCAACTTGAGCTCCCCTCCAACTATGCAAATGTTCATGATGTGTTTCACGTGTCTCAACTCCGCAAGTGCTTCAAGACACCTGAACGCACCATTCCGTTCGAGGAGATTGATCTTCAACAAGACTTATCTTATCGTGAGCATCCTGTTGCTGTTCTCGAGGAAACTGAGCGGAAAACCCGCAACAAGTCAATCAAGTTCTTAAAAGTTAAGTGGTCACATCATACCGACCGAGAAGCTACGTGGGAACGAGAAGATCACCTTCGTTCCGAGTATCCTTCCTTCTTCCAGTCCTAGATCTCGGGACGAGATCTTTTTGTAGTGTAGGAGATTTTGTAATGCCCCACATGTAACACTTTCCAATAATGGCAATAAAACTTCCTATTTGATCCTTGTCATTATCCTTGGGGGTTCTTGTCATTTATCTTATTTGCATTTCCATACCTTTTATTATTTTGCATCCTTGCATTGTTCATCATCATATCATCATGGCATCATAGTTTACCTTATTTTGTGCATGTGTGAGACCTTGTGATATTGTTGTGTGTGAGGTTAAGCTAAGCCTAGCTAAACCCTACCCCTCTTCTTCTTCTTCTTCTTCTTCTTCTTCTTCTTCTTCTTCTTCTTCTTCTTCTTCTTCTTCTTCTTCTTCTTCTTCTTCTTCTTCTTCTTCTTCTTCTTCTTCTTCTTCTTCTTCTTCTTCTTCTTCTTCTTCTTCTTCTTCTTCTTCTTCTTCTCCTTCTTTTCTTTCTGGCCTTTTTCTTTGCTCTATTATGCTAGCCACCTAGCCAAGTGTCTTAGTGGTTCTTTCTCCTCTTTAAATCTTGCTCCATGCCAACATCCTCTCCACCAAATATCACCTCATTTGAAAATGATTTGGTTGGGTTTTAAAATATCAAGAGTTTGATCCATATTCAAACTCCTTTTATTTTTCTGCCTCTAAAAATTTCCAAGTCAATATATTTAAATAGGGCATAATTCACTGAGCTTGGGGATATTTTTCTTTTCCCTAAACTCTTCTTCTTTATTCCCGTGCTTTTCTTTTTCTTTTTCTGCCCGAAGAAATAAAAGGAAAAGGAAAAGAGGCAGCAGCCAGCATAGTGCACCTGGGCCTCCTCCTCCCTCTCTCTCTCACCGCAGGCCCATCTCTCCTCTCCACCCGCAGCGCAGCCCAACTCCACCGCAGGCCCAGCCAACAGCGCTCGCAGTCGCGCCGTAGCCTTTCCGAGCGCGTGGCCCCACCTGTCTGTGACACAGGGGCGCGTCTCCATCTTCCTCCGTCAGAAAAGCAGAGCACGCCCGCGCTCATCGTCGCGCCGTCAGTTCACGGACGTCGAGGCCGTGCGCCGAGCCCCCCTTTTAAACCCAAAGTGTGTCCTCTCTTCCTCCCTAGGTTTCCTCTCCCCCCTCTCGCCGTCTGGAGAGCCGAGATCCTCCAGATCCGCCGCCCCCATCGACACCGAGAGCATCTGAGAGCAGCCTCTCGTCGCCGGTGAGCCCCACGTTGTCTTCAGCCTCGCCAAAGCTGTCTACCTGCTTCCTCGACGTCGACTCCGTCGTCTACGTCAACTACATGGACCCGATCGCCTCTCCGTCGAGCTCTTCTTCCTCTCCTTCCTCTACGGTGGCCGTAGGTGTTCGAGGTGCGCCATCGTCGACTCCGTCCATGACTGGGCCAGTCGAGCACTCCGCCGTACTCGTGGTGAGCTCCTCTCTCTCCCCGAGCCTTTTTCCCCTTTCTGCGTGTGCTCTAGGCCCTAGTTCTCCGAGTGCCCGATCGCGTCGCCGTCGGACCTCGTCGCCGGCGAGTGTTACGACCCCTCTAGGTCTTGTTGTGCTGCCCGTTCGCATCGCCTAGACGCGTAGGTTCTTCCTGTGCAGTCGCCGTGCCGCCTAGAGCTTTGCATCGCCTCACCGTCGTCCCGTCGCCGCCGTGCTGTAGTTGCTCGCCGCCGGTGATGTAGTGCCCCGTAGGAACTGCTAGTAGGCTGGTTGGATGCAGAACTCCTCAAGGAGCCTCTCGCACCCCTCCGCCGTGCCAATTGGTTGCCGGAGCGGCTCCGACGAGGGCCAGTGTCTCCCCTGTTCTGCCTGTTGCTGTATATTCTTCAGATATACTACCTACTATTTGTCAAGTTCGATTCAGTAGCGCAGTGGTTTGTCTCCGTCAGATTTAGCGAAGGGGCGTGGGTTCGATCCCTCGCGGGCGCAGTGGAAATTCGCCCATTTTTGCCTTTCGCGTGAGGCTGACAGGTAGGCCCCACCTGCCAGCCTCGCAACTCCATCTCCACCCCCGCGCACCCGCTTCGCCAGCTCAGCTACGCCGAGCCCCTCTGTTAGTGGGCATGGCTATCTGAGCCTGGGTTGTTTTAGACCCTAGCGCCTATTTTGTTTTATTTTCTTTTTTGTTTTTGTTTTTGTTTTTTGTTTTCTTATTTAATTAATATCTGCATATTTATGTTTCAGATGAATTTGAGTTATATATGAAAAGTGCTTCGAATTTTGTGTAGATTATGAATATGCTACTTGCTGCCATGTTTAAAAACATTTAAAATGTTGTTTGAATTTAAACTTGTTTTAAATATGCTTAAACTTCCAAAAATCATAACTAAATATCTACAATTCCAAATTTAACAAACTTTATATGCATTTGGGGTAGAAAAATGTGTAGAATATTTTGGTGCTTTTGTTTAGCATGTTTGAAAACTCTTTCATAGAAGTTTTTCAAATCTGTCCCAAATGCATTTAATTAAATATGGGAGTTTCTGGATATTGTTGTATTTATTTCCAGCCCATTTAAATGTGCTAGCATGTTGCTGTTATGTTAGTTGCACCCTTGCCATGTTATCCAACTCTTAAAACTTGTTGGTTGCTTGTAAGAATAAACTACACGGACTTGTTAAAATGTTCCTTTGCTTGTTTCATGTTTGTGTTTGATCTTGTTGGTTGTGATGTTATTTCATTCTTGTGACCCTAGGCCATGCATCATGTCTTTCCATGTTCACATGCTTCATGTTCATGCATCATGTGGTTGAGCACTACATATTGATTGATTTTGTTTCATTATTGCATTGTTGTGTTTGGTTAGAGCCTGGTGACGATATGGAGTACGAGGTTTCTACCGAGGTTGAGTGTGAGGAGCAAGGTTACGTTCCCTCCGAGGATTCAACAGGCAAGATGACCTTACCCAGATATCACTACTATCTTTGCCTATGCTAGATGTCTCGCTCTTAGCTTATTGCCTCGATGCCTATATCTCTTTGTCAGCCTCCTATTGTTGCCATGAACCTCTCTAACCACCCAACCTAGCAAACCTTTGATTGGATACGTAAGCTTCGCTCAGCCCTCTTATAGCATTGTTAGTTGCAGGAGAAGATTTGAAGATTCGTGCTTCATGATGAAGTTATTGTTGGGATATCACAATACATAATCTGTTAAACTAAATCATCTATATACTTGGCAATGGGTGGAAGGCTAAGCCTTTGCTTGGTGTTTTGTTCCACTCATGCCACCCTAGGAACCGTTTAAACCGGTGTTATGTTCCTTGATTTTGCGTCCCTAACACGGGTGGGGTTTATGGGCCCCCCCTTGATAACCCGCTTAGCGCTAAAGCTTTTCCAGCAAGGCCCAACATTGGTTTTACATTTGCCTAATAACTAAAACTTGCATAGGGAGTTATAAACCCTTTTTTATTAATAAACAACCCGGGCCAGTGCTCCACATGAGTGTTGGTCCAAACTGGGCATCCTGCGGGGCCACCTTGGGGAAACGGAGGGCTGGTAAAAACCTGTAGCTTGTCCCATCCGGTCGTGGCCTGATACGAGATACGCGCGGCTACTATCAAGGTGTCGGCACGCCGGGAGGTCTTGATGGATTAGTTTTACCTTAGTCGGAATATCTTGAGCACGAGATTTCAAGAATACTCGGGTCTTCCCACCTTGGAGTTGCGACTCCACAGATCGTGAGCTTTTGATGGGCTAAGTTGGGACACCCCTGCAGGGTTTTGATCTTTCGAAAGCCGTGCCCGCGGTTATGTGGCAGATGGGAATTTGTTAATATCCGGTTGTAGAAAACTTGACACTATGTTCATAATACACTACCAGCGTGAGTAACAGTGACGGTCGCTTTCCGAAGTGGTTCGGGAAGTGAACATGATGGGGTTATGGTTGACGTGCTTAGATAGGATCACTTCGTGATCACATTGTCGATCGTTGGCACTTCTCTTCTCGCTCTAAGCACGTAAGCTAGTGCTAGTGCAGCTGCAACCTTGTCTTTCAGCCTTGTTACACAGCCAAGGCTTTGATAGTATTGCTACCCGGGAACGGGATTGCTGAGTCCTCCGTGGCTCACAGATTCTACACAACACTAGATGCAGGTACCGTTGAGAACTACACAGCTGGTGGTTCAGAGTTGTACTGGGAGTTCGACGAAGAACGTGGGCAATACTATGTGTCTTATCCAGAGGATCAGTAGGGCTCTTACTAGGATGATCGGGACCTTGTGTTGTTTATTTATGGTATCTTTCATTTGTATCTTCGTCCATAGTCGGACTCTGATGTTATTTGGATGATGAATGTTTATGTAATGCATTGTGTGACGTGGCGAGTGTAAG
>LR738709.1:484551159-484636390 GCA_902687465.1 Secale cereale | reverse complement strand
TTATGCTCGATTGTGGGTTCATGCCCCTCGATGACTAGCTTGAGTGACAGAAACATGAGTCTAGGGGATGTGCTGTTGCCACAAGGGGGAAAACAACGGTGCTTGTGCCCGCGGGTGCAAGGATTGTTTACTTTACGCAAAGTTCTTTTAATACAGTTGTCTGTTGCATTGAGTTTACACTATGGGTGGGACTCGCAACTTAATACCAGCGAGATGTTCTGGATAGATATCTCAAGGTGGATGATTAGTAGTAGATATTGATGGATTTCGGTCTACTTACTTTGGCGTACCGCCCATGCTTTGAACCTCAACCTTTCTTGCAATGTAATCAGCATTGGTTTGCGTTCGTGGTCCTGTCAATTGCCCAGCTGTAATTTGTTTACCTCACATAGCTGTTTTATTGTCTTTTGGGAGAGAGACATCACTAGTGAACATCATGAGACTCCGGTCCATATTACCATCATTGATCACATACACTATTTACTTCCCGCTATTTATTTACTATTGCAAAACACTATCTATCACTACTATCATATTGCTTTTAACCCTTTGTGAACTACAAGGCCGGAGAGATTGACAACCTCTCTGTACTCGTTGGGAGCAAAGTTATTTGTATCTGTGTGCAGGTCCACGTTGATTGCTAATTGCGCCGTTAGCAATTGACACCTACTTGTTGAACCTAGGAGTCTCTGGGGATTCGATCCTTGGCATCTTTGCTAGGGGAAAACACTTCTACTTACTGCATCTTACACCTTCCACTTGGGGTAACCAACGAGGGGTTCGAGGCCCATCAACTTCTCATCAATTGAAACCAAATGAGAAGAATTACCCCACACATTATCTCGAGCTAGCAGCAGTTGTACATGCCTTGATCACGTGGTTATACCTTCTGTTGGGCAGAAAAGTGGACATCTTCACCGATCACAAGAGCTTGAAGTACATCTTCACACAGCCTAATCTGAACCTTCGCCAGACTTGAGAGGGTTGAGATGATCCAAGAGTATGATCCAAGCATTGAGTACACACCTGGCAAGGCCAATATCATTGCAGATGCCTTGAGCAGAAAGGCATATTGCAACAGTCTCCTTCTCAAGCCGTTTCAGCCCGAGCTTTGTGAATCATTCAGGAAGCTCAACCTCCAAGTTGTTCCGCAGGGCTTTCTTGCAAATCTTCAAGTTGCTCCTACCTTGGAAGATCAGATCCGTGAGGCCCAACTAAGTGATGCTATGGTGCAGAAAGTGAAACATGGTAATGCTAAGGGTACTCCCAAATACAAGTGCTATCGTGTTGATGAGAAAGACACCTTGTTTTTTGAGGACAGAATTGTGGTTCCCAAGGGTGATCTCAAGAAGCTCATAATGAATGAAGCACATGAATCCCTCCTCTTGATTCATCCCGGAAGTTCCAAGATGTACCAAGACCTCAAGCAATCTTACTGGTGGACTCGCATGAAAAGGGAGATTGCCCAATTCGTGAATGAATGCGATGTCTGCAGAAGAGTGAAGGCAGAGCATCAACGTCCAGCCGGTATCCTCCAACCTCTACCTATACCCAAGTGGAAATTCGACCACATTGAAATGGATTTCGTCACTGGGTTTCCTAAGTCCAAGAAGGGGAATGATTCTATCTTTGTAGTCATTGACCAGCTAACCAAAGTAGCTCACTTCCTTCCCGTCAAAGAATCCATCAATGCAGCTCAGTTGGCAGAGTTGTACACTTCCAGAATTGTTTCGTTGCATGGCATTCCTCAAGTCATCTCCTCAGACCATGGAAGTTTGTTCACATCCATGTTCTGGGACTCCTTTCAGTTAGCCATGGGCACTAAGATTCATTTCAGCACTGCGTTTCACCCTCAGACTAGTGGTCAAGTCGAAAGAGTGAACCAGATCCTCGAAGACATGATCAGAGCTTGTGTCATCTCTTTTGGCATGAAGTGGGAAGATTGTCTCCCGTTTGCCGAGTTCTCTTACAACAACAGTTTCCAAGCAAGTGCCGGCAAAGCTCCTTTTGAAATCCTCTATGGCAGAAAGTGCCGTACCCCTCTCAACTGGTCCGAGACTGGTGAACGTCAACTTCTTGGCAATGATTTGATCTCAGAAGCCAAAGAAATGTGCAAAGTCATACGTGAGAATCTCAAAGTCACTCAATCGCGTCAAAAGAGTTTCTATGACGACAAGCATCGTGATTTGGCCTTCGACATTGGGGATCATGTCTATCTCCGTGTTTCTCCTATGAAAGGAACCCAAAGATTCGGTATCAAAGGAAAGCTTACTCCTAGATACATGGGCCCTTTCAAGATTCTTGGCAAAAGAGGCGATCTAGCCTATCAACTTGAGCTCCCCTCCAACTATGCAAATGTTCATGATGTGTTTCACGTGTCTCAACTCCGCAAGTGCTTCAAGACACCTGAACGCACCATTCCGTTCGAGGAGATTGATCTTCAACAAGACTTATCTTATCGTGAGCATCCTGTTGCTGTTCTCGAGGAAACTGAGCGGAAAACCCGCAACAAGTCAATCAAGTTCTTAAAAGTTAAGTGGTCACATCATACCGACCGAGAAGCTACGTGGGAACGAGAAGATCACCTTCGTTCCGAGTATCCTTCCTTCTTCCAGTCCTAGATCTCGGGACGAGATCTTTTTGTAGTGTAGGAGATTTTGTAATGCCCCACATGTAACACTTTCCAATAATGGCAATAAAACTTCCTATTTGATCCTTGTCATTATCCTTGGGGGTTCTTGTCATTTATCTTATTTGCATTTCCATACCTTTTATTATTTTGCATCCTTGCATTGTTCATCATCATATCATCATGGCATCATAGTTTACCTTATTTTGTGCATGTGTGAGACCTTGTGATATTGTTGTGTGTGAGGTTAAGCTAAGCCTAGCTAAACCCTACCCCTCTTCTTCTTCTTCTTCTTCTTCTTCTTCTTCTTCTTCTTCTTCTTCTTCTTCTTCTTCTTCTTCTTCTTCTTCTTCTTCTTCTTCTTCTTCTTCTTCTTCTTCTTCTTCTTCTTCTTCTTCTTCTTCTTCTTCTCCTTCTTTTCTTTCTGGCCTTTTTCTTTGCTCTATTATGCTAGCCACCTAGCCAAGTGTCTTAGTGGTTCTTTCTCCTCTTTAAATCTTGCTCCATGCCAACATCCTCTCCACCAAATATCACCTCATTTGAAAATGATTTGGTTGGGTTTTAAAATATCAAGAGTTTGATCCATATTCAAACTCCTTTTATTTTTCTGCCTCTAAAAATTTCCAAGTCAATTTATTTAAATAGGGCATAATTCACTGAGCTTGGGGATATTTTTCTTTTCCCTAAACTCTTCTTCTTTATTCCCGTGCTTTTCTTTTTCTTTTTCTGCCCGAAGAAATAAAAGGAAAAGGAAAAGAGGCAGCAGCCAGCATAGTGCACCTGGGCCTCCTCCTCCCTCTCTCTCTCACCGCAGGCCCATCTCTCCTCTCCACCCGCAGCGCAGCCCAACTCCACCGCAGGCCCAGCCAACAGCGCTCGCAGTCGCGCCGTAGCCTTTCCGAGCGCGTGGCCCCACCTGTCTGTGACACAGGGGCGCGTCTCCATCTTCCTCCGTCAGAAAAGCAGAGCACGCCCGCGCTCATCGTCGCGCCGTCAGTTCACGGACGTCGAGGCCGTGCGCCGAGCCCCCCTTTTAAACCCAAAGTGTGTCCTCTCTTCCTCCCTAGGTTTCCTCTCCCCCCTCTCGCCGTCTGGAGAGCCGAGATCCTCCAGATCCGCCGCCCCCATCGACACCGAGAGCATCTGAGAGCAGCCTCTCGTCCCCGGTGAGCCCCACGTTGTCTTCAGCCTCGCCAAAGCTGTCTACCTGCTTCCTCGACGTCGACTCCGTCGTCTACGTCAACTACATGGACCCGATCGCCTCTCCGTCGAGCTCTTCTTCCTCTCCTTCCTCTACGGTGGCCGTAGGTGTTCGAGGTGCGCCATCGTCGACTCCGTCCATGACTGGGCCAGTCGAGCACTCCGCCGTACTCGTGGTGAGCTCCTCTCTCTCCCCGAGCCTTTTTCCCCTTTCTGCGTGTGCTCTAGGCCCTAGTTCTCCGAGTGCCCGATCGCGTCGCCGTCGGACCTCGTCGCCGGCGAGTGTTACGACCCCTCTAGGTCTTGTTGTGCTGCCCGTTCGCATCGCCTAGACGCGTAGGTTCTTCCTGTGCAGTCGCCGTGCCGCCTAGAGCTTTGCATCGCCTCACCGTCGTCCCGTCGCCGCCGTGCTGTAGTTGCTCGCCGCCGGTGATGTAGTGCCCCGTAGGAACTGCTAGTAGGCTGGTTGGATGCAGAACTCCTCAAGGAGCCTCTCGCACCCCTCCGCCGTGCCAATTGGTTGCCGGAGCGGCTCCGACGAGGGCCAGTGTCTCCCCTGTTCTGCCTGTTGCTGTATATTCTTCAGATATACTACCTACTATTTGTCAAGTTCGATTCAGTAGCGCAGTGGTTTGTCTCCGTCAGATTTAGCGAAGGGGCGTGGGTTCGATCCCTCGCGGGCGCAGTGGAAATTCGCCCATTTTTGCCTTTCGCGTGAGGCTGACAGGTAGGCCCCACCTGCCAGCCTCGCAACTCCATCTCCACCCCCGCGCACCCGCTTCGCCAGCTCAGCTACGCCGAGCCCCTCTGTTAGTGGGCATGGCTATCTGAGCCTGGGTTGTTTTAGACCCTAGCGCCTATTTTGTTTTATTTTCTTTTTTGTTTTTGTTTTTGTTTTTTGTTTTCTTATTTAATTAATATCTGCATATTTATGTTTCAGATGAATTTGAGTTATATATGAAAAGTGCTTCGAATTTTGTGTAGATTATGAATATGCTACTTGCTGCCATGTTTAAAAACATTTAAAATGTTGTTTGAATTTAAACTTGTTTTAAATATGCTTAAACTTCCAAAAATCATAACTAAATATCTACAATTCCAAATTTAACAAACTTTATATGCATTTGGGGTAGAAAAATGTGTAGAATATTTTGGTGCTTTTGTTTAGCATGTTTGAAAACTCTTTCATAGAAGTTTTTCAAATCTGTCCCAAATGCATTTAATTAAATATGGGAGTTTCTGGATATTGTTGTATTTATTTCCAGCCCATTTAAATGTGCTAGCATGTTGCTGTTATGTTAGTTGCACCCTTGCCATGTTATCCAACTCTTAAAACTTGTTGGTTGCTTGTAAGAATAAACTACACGGACTTGTTAAAATGTTCCTTTGCTTGTTTCATGTTTGTGTTTGATCTTGTTGGTTGTGATGTTATTTCATTCTTGTGACCCTAGGCCATGCATCATGTCTTTCCATGTTCACATGCTTCATGTTCATGCATCATGTGGTTGAGCACTACATATTGATTGATTTTGTTTCATTATTGCATTGTTGTGTTTGGTTAGAGCCTGGTGACGATATGGAGTACGAGGTTTCTACCGAGGTTGAGTGTGAGGAGCAAGGTTACGTTCCCTCCGAGGATTCAACAGGCAAGATGACCTTACCCAGATATCACTACTATCTTTGCCTATGCTAGATGTCTCGCTCTTAGCTTATTGCCTCGATGCCTATATCTCTTTGTCAGCCTCCTATTGTTGCCATGAACCTCTCTAACCACCCAACCTAGCAAACCTTTGATTGGATACGTAAGCTTCGCTCAGCCCTCTTATAGCATTGTTAGTTGCAGGAGAAGATTTGAAGATTCGTGCTTCATGATGAAGTTATTGTTGGGATATCACAATACATAATCTGTTAAACTAAATCATCTATATACTTGGCAATGGGTGGAAGGCTAAGCCTTTGCTTGGTGTTTTGTTCCACTCATGCCACCCTAGGAACCGTTTAAACCGGTGTTATGTTCCTTGATTTTGCGTCCCTAACACGGGTGGGGTTTATGGGCCCCCCCTTGATAACCCGCTTAGCGCTAAAGCTTTTCCAGCAAGGCCCAACATTGGTTTTACATTTGCCTAATAACTAAAACTTGCATAGGGAGTTATAAACCCTTTTTTATTAATAAACAACCCGGGCCAGTGCTCCACATGAGTGTTGGTCCAAACTGGGCATCCTGCGGGGCCACCTTGGGGAAACGGAGGGCTGGTAAAAACCTGTAGCTTGTCCCATCCGGTCGTGGCCTGATACGAGATACGCGCGGCTACTATCAAGGTGTCGGCACGCCGGGAGGTCTTGATGGATTAGTTTTACCTTAGTCGGAATATCTTGAGCACGAGATTTCAAGAATACTCGGGTCTTCCCACCTTGGAGTTGCGACTCCACAGATCGTGAGCTTTTGATGGGCTAAGTTGGGACACCCCTGCAGGGTTTTGATCTTTCGAAAGCCGTGCCCGCGGTTATGTGGCAGATGGGAATTTGTTAATATCCGGTTGTAGAAAACTTGACACTATGTTCATAATACACTACCAGCGTGAGTAACAGTGACGGTCGCTTTCCGAAGTGGTTCGGGAAGTGAACATGATGGGGTTATGGTTGACGTGCTTAGATAGGATCACTTCGTGATCACATTGTCGATCGTTGGCACTTCTCTTCTCGCTCTAAGCACGTAAGCTAGTGCTAGTGCAGCTGCAACCTTGTCTTTCAGCCTTGTTACACAGCCAAGGCTTTGATAGTATTGCTACCCGGGAACGGGATTGCTGAGTCCTCCGTGGCTCACAGATTCTACACAACACTAGATGCAGGTACCGTTGAGAACTACACAGCTGGTGGTTCAGAGTTGTACTGGGAGTTCGACGAAGAACGTGGGCAATACTATGTGTCTTATCCAGAGGATCAGTAGGGCTCTTACTAGGATGATCGGGACCTTGTGTTGTTTATTTATGGTATCTTTCATTTGTATCTTCGTCCATAGTCGGACTCTGATGTTATTTGGATGATGAATGTTTATGTAATGCATTGTGTGACGTGGCGAGTGTAAGACAACTACTCTTTTACAATTTTATCCCTCTTTTACATGAGTTGTGCAAAGATACCATTCTTGAGATCATTCTAGTATGATATTATGCCTTTAAGTCGTGCCTCGACACGTGGGAGGTATAATCTCATACTGGGCATTACAGATAAACTTGAATCTGAGCATCTTCACGAGAAATCACCGGATGAAAACATTAAAGAAGATTGATGAAGAGGCATCACAAGAATATAAAGACACTTGATTAAGGACTCTGGCTCCATAAAGAAAAGGGATGGGAGGGTGGGGAAAAACAAAGACAACTTGGGATGAATGAAACATGCACCGTTGAGAAAAACCAAGACTTAGTCTTGCACATATTAAAAGGATTGGTTAACTTGAAGAGAAGCACGCCGGTTAACAAGAATTTACATGACAAACTTGATTGATCAAGAAGGATTAGCACTCCCATAGAAATATGAGAACACCAATTAGGAAAAGTATGGAATCAACATTTGACTTCAAAGCAACTCGAATACCAGAATCAAAACAAAACAAAGGATAGATATGTTGCAACATAAACTTCACAATATCATTTGAACAGAGAATCGAAGGAATAAATTCTATAGCTTAGTGATACATCAACTTGTCGAGAAGCCACTTGGGAGAACAAAATGATAGAATAAAACAACAAGGTACAGATGGAACAAATACATAATAGAGGTTTCTTCCCACATGTTCGTGCTGAATGCCCCATGACACGTGTTACAAAGTGTTTTGCAATCCCCGGATCAGCATAGCCAAGGATCCTTTAAGATGCAACTCCCAATTGGAACATCGCACATGAAACCTCTTCACTAGATGTTGAACCCCAAACCTCATACCATGCACTCGTTGGAAGATTACCTATGACCTACTTGAAACCCACCTATTAATTTCCGAAGCTTTTCGGTTATGCAATCTGGTGTTGGGGATACAGGGGAAGCACCGCGCACTCAACTCTAAACCTACATCCAGCTGTATCCATCCGTCAACACATAACCAGTCATCTTCGGAAACTGTTTACCTCGGACCTTTGAAACGCATCCGCTATACTAGCTGTGGAAATACTCCCGAACTATCTCCCCAGTACTGGGTGACGTCGGGGTTATCTCACCACTAACCGCATAGAAGAGTTCTCGATGTCAGCCACCTCTGGTATTCTAGAACCGCTACGATACATTTGTGATGACAACACCTCGAAGCTCAACTCCCCGGGACACTACCACAACCCCTAAATGACAGGAGGCACCAAGAACAATGTTCTCGTCACAAAGATATCGGAACAATCCAAACAATACCCGCGTGATCCTAAAAAAAATTTGGTGAAATTTTTAGAATAGTGCAGTTAAAACAACGTCAGGAGTCCTCACCAGAGCGATGAAGGGGATGAGGAGTAAAAAGAAATCCTACTCTCCGATATATATAGGACTCAAAACATTTTTGTGTGTGTGCCTAGACTCAACCGTCAGCGGTTCGTTCAATCAGGGGGCTCCTAGGTCGGAGAAGGCTCTGATACCAACTTATAATGCCCAGGATGCGACTATGTCTCCTATGTGTCGAGGCACGACTTAAAGACATAAGCGCATTCTGGAATGATCTCAAGTATGGTATCGTTGCACGTCTCATGTAAAAGTTCAGGGATGAAAAAGTAAAAGATAGATGGCTTACACTCGCCACGTCACACAATGAATACAATAACATACAATCATCCAAAACAACATAGGGTCCGACTACGGATGAAAACCCAACGAGAAAGATACCATAAACACAAGCCCGGATCCTCCTAGTAAGAACCACTACTGATCGTCGGGATACGAAACATAGTAACGACCCGCTCTTCATCGAATTCCCACTGAAGTTCTGATCCATCTCATGCATTGTTCTCATCGGTACCTGCATTTGGTGTGTGTTGAATCTGTGAGCCACAAGGACTCAGCAATCCCGTTTCCGGGTATCAAAACTACCTAACCCTTATGTGTGGAAAGGTTATTAAAGTGGTTGCAGCAAGCACTAATCATCTAGCTTACGCGTGTAGAGCGAGAAGAGAACATGTGCCAATGGTCGCCAAGTTGATCAAGAAGTGATCCTAGCTACTCACGATCAAACATAACCCCACCGTGTTCACTTCCCGTAGCCCTTCGGAAAGAGACCATCACGGTTACTCACACAGGTAGTGTATTCTTATGAATAAGGTGTCAAGTTTTCTACAACCGGATATTAACAAATTCCCATTTGCCACATAACCGCGGGCACGGCTTCTGAAAGATCAAACCCTGCAGGGGTGTCCCAACTTAGCCCATCACAAGCTCACGATCTGCGGAGTCGCAACTCCAAAGTGGGAAGACCCGAGTATTCTCGGAATCCCGTTCTCAAGATATTTCGACAAAGGTAAAACTAATCCAGCAAGACCTCCCAGCGTGCCGACACCCTGATAGTAGCCGCGCGTATCTCGTCTCAGGCCACGACCGGATGGGTGATTCTACAGGTAATACCAGATACCTCGGGTTTCCCCAAGGCGGCCCCGTATAACCCCCAGTTTGGACCAACACTCATGAGGAGCATTGGCCCGGGTTGTTAGTTAAGTCCACGGGGTAGCTAGTCCCTACGCAAATTTTAGTTGTTAGGCAAATGGAGTACCAAAGTTGGGCCTTGCTGAAAAAGCTTTAAGCAGTGCGAATTATCAAGGGGGGCCCATAAACCCCAAATGTGTTAGGAACGCAAAATCAACGAACATAACACCGGTTTATCGGGTCCTAAGGTGGCATGAGTGGAACAAAACATCAAGCAAAAGGCCAAGCCTTCCACCCATTGCCAATATATATGTGCATTAATTAATTAAGATAAATATATTGTGTTATCCCAATAACAAGTCCGAACAAGGAGCAATATTCAAACTTCACCTGCAACTAACAACGCTATAAGAGGGGCTGAGCAAAAGCGTACTTAGCCAATCAACGGTTTGCAAGGAAGGTGGTTAGAGTGTTTCATGGCAACAATAGGAGGCTGACAAGCAGGAATAGGCATCGAGGCATATCTAAAGAGCGAGACAACTAGCATAGGCAAAGATAGAGGTGATATCGGGGAATGATCATCTTGCCTGGGATCCCGCAAGGAAGAAGAATGAGTCCATGAAGTAGTCGAACAAAACCTCACAACTCCGGAACGAAACCGAAGCTAACGAGAGAAGCAAACCGGAAAGAAGCAAACAACATGGTAAACACACATATCATAACCATGGCATATGATGCACAAGCAAGTATGATGCATGTCCGGTTTAATTATGCATGGCATGGCAAAGTGCACAAACAATACTACAAGTTAAAAGGAGCTCAATATGCAACGAGTTGCATATGGAGGAAACACCACATTAGATTATTTAGTTTGATCTCGTTATGAACCCAACAAGTTTAAATGTTTTTATTAAACATGGTAAGAGGTGAAGCATGACCAAAACTACACTACCTAGTCATTTTAAACGAGGCCGGAAATAACAACAACAATTCCAGAAACTCCCCATGTCATTTAGCAATTATTGAAGCAAACAACAATTTACATTTTTAATGTTGTTATCATGATGCGGATGACATTTGCAAGTTTTATGCAATTTTTATTAAAAGTTAACATGAACATGTTAGGAAGCATTTGTCACCGAGGTGGAAAGAGAAGGTGCCACGGCGACGAATCCGAAAATGATGCCACGGCAACATATCAGGTCCGGCAACACGTTGGTAGACCGGTGCAAAAGATGAAGGGTGGCGTGAGCGTGTCATGCAAAGAGATAGGTGGGGTGATCCCGGTAACCTGGTTCCCACGTGACGCCGGCAAAAGAGGGGCACGACGGACACGGTGCAAACAAGGGACGCGTCTCATACAACACACAAGCAATATTCGTTCACGGGCGTCGACTCGATGGTATACCTTTGAAGCGTGCATTTCGGGGTGGAACGAGTCGTCGAGGGAAGTAGCCGTTCACGTTTCGTTTCAGAGAGGGAAGTAGGTGTTCACGTGACAGTAGTGGAAGTAGTTGTACATGTTCATTTCGGATAGGTACTTCATGAATCCAACATCTTCGGGGCGACGGTAGTTGTTCACTCGACGGCCTTCAGCGACGGTAGTCGTACACGGTTCGTACGCGTTCGGGTATCGGTAGATGTACTTGTTGCACCTCCGGGCGTAGTCGACCTTGGTGTTTCCGAAGGGGTACTTGTGGAATTTGTGTACTCGAACTTGAAGGTTGTCGG
Source organism: Secale cereale (assembly GCA_902687465.1). Taxonomy (NCBI): domain Eukaryota; kingdom Viridiplantae; phylum Streptophyta; class Magnoliopsida; order Poales; family Poaceae; genus Secale; species Secale cereale. Next base: position 484,625,220 of record LR738709.1, on the reverse strand, counting down.
CGTCGTGCTACTTGGGGTCTCCGGACTTGGCGGTCTTGGTTCTTGTGACGTAGTGGTATGAGGTCACTTTCTGGTCGTGTAGTTGGACTTGGTTGACATCCGAGCCTCGCCGAGATCTCGTCGAGAAGGGTTCTTGGAGCTGCGATCTCGGCACGCAACAAACAACAACGCGTGCATAACAAAACCCGAAGCAAGCAGGGTTGGTCGATGGGGGACGAGCGAGCTCCTGCTCGTGAAGAGGAAGTAGAGGCCATAGTTGCCATGGACGCAGAGGGTTGGAGAGGCTGATGGATGGTCGAAGGAGCTGCGGAGGCCGACCAGGTGGTCGCTGCAACGGGGTGCTCCGGCGAGGCACTTGGCGGGGCGACGCAGTCTGCAAGGGGTGCGAGCGGTGGACGAGAGGTAGCTGGGAGTCCGAGTGCGGGCGTGGGGAAGAGCTGGGCGGCGGCCTCTGGCCGGAGATGATGGGCAGGCGCGCACGGCTGGACGGCGTGGGCGCCGTGGCGGGGAGGCGTCGAGGAAGAGGTCGGGCGTCACAACGAGAAGGTGGCCGAGGAGATCGGGGATGGAGGTCCCGGCAGAGCCACGAGACGGCGAGGACGAGGGAGCTCCTCTCCCTGGAGCGAGGAGGAGAGGCACGGGGAGTCGCGCGGCTGGCTGTCGCAGACGCCGGAGGTGGCGCCATGGCGAGGCGGCAATCTCGCGGCCAGGAGATTTCGGCGCCAAGGAAGGAGGACTGCGGGATGTGTGTTTGGGGCGGCGTTGAGGTGGGAGGACGTGGGAGATGGACGAGAGAGAGATGGGGATCGGGATCGAGCGGGCGGCGGGCATGGGAACGAGAGGGAGAGGGACGAGGGGATCGAGCACATGCTAGGGTTAGCGAGGGAGAGAGAGGTCGGGCCTCGGGCCAAAGTGGCCGACTGGGCCTGGCTCTTCCTGGCTGCACCTGGCTGCGCTGGGCCTGGCTAGCTCTTGCCGTGTGATACGTCTCCAACGTATCTATAATTTTTGATTGTTCCATGCTTTATATTATCCTTCTAGGATGTCTTATGGGCTTTTATATACACTTTTATATGATTTTTGGGACTAACCTATTAACCCAGAGCCCAGTGCCACTTTCTGTTTTTCTCCTGTTTTAGGGTTTTACAGAAAAGGAATATCAAACGGAGTCCAATTGACGTGCCAATTTTTGATGATTTTTTCTGAACCAAAAGAAGCCCCCGAAGTAAAAGAGTTGGGCCAGGAGAGCCACGGGCTGCCCACGAGGGTGGGGGGCGCGCCCTCCTACCTCGTGGACAGCCCAGAAGCGCCCCCTGACATGGGACCTACGCCAAAAATTCCAATAAATACTTAAACCTTCGGAAATTAACCTAGATCGGGAGTTCTGCCGCCGAAAGCCTCTGTAGCTACCGAAAACCAATCTAGACCCCGTTCCGGCACCCTGTCGGAGGGGGGAACCCTCACTGGTGGCCATCTTCATAATCCCGGCACTCTCCATGACGAGGAGGGAGTAGTCCACCCTCGGGGTTGAGGGTATGTACCAGTAGCTATGTGTTTGATCTCTCTCTCTCTCTCTCTCTCTCTCTCTCTCTCTCTCTCTCTCTCGTGTTCTTGAGATGGCATGATCTTGATGTATCGCGAGCTTCGCGATTTTAGTTGGATCTTATGATGCTTCTCCCCCTCTACTCTCTTGTAATGGATTGAGTTTTCCCTTTGAAGTTATCTTATCGGATTGAGTCTTTAAGGAATTGATAACACTTGATGTATGTCTTGCACGTGCTTATGTGTAGTGACAATGGGATATCATGTGATCTACTTGATGTATGTTTTGGTGATCAACATGCGGGTTCTGTGACCTTGGGAATCTATGCATAGGGGTTGCCACACGTTTTCGTCTTGACTTTCCGGTAGAAACTTTGGGGCACTCTTTGAAGTTCTATGTGTTGGTTGAATAGATGTTTCTGAGATTGTGTGATGCATATCGTATAATCATGCTCACGGAGACTTGAGGTGACAATGGAGTATGTAGGTGACATTAGGGTTTTGGTTGATTTGTGTCTTAAGGTGTTATTCTAGTACGAACACTATGATATATTGATCGTTATTACGGACTCTTGAATAGATCGAGCAGAAAGAATAGCTTTGAGGTGGTTTCGTACCCTACCATAATCTCTTTGTTTGTTCTCCGCTATGAGTGACTTTGGAGTGACCCTTTGTTGCATGTTGAGGGCTAGTAATATGATCCAAATATGTTATCCTTGTTGAGAGAACTTGCACTAGTGAAAGTCTGACCCTAGGCCTTGTCTACTATCATTGCAACACCGTTTATGCTCACGCTTACCACTTGCTACCTTGCTGTTTTTTATTTTTAGTTTACAAAAACCTATATCTACCATCCATATTGCACTTGTATCACCATCTCTTTGCCGAACTAGTGCACCTATACAATTTACCATTGTATTTGGTGTGTTGGGGACACAAGAGACTCTTTGTTATTTGGTTGCAGGGCTGTTTGAGAGAGACCATCTTCATCCTACGCCTCCCACGGATTGATAAACCTTAGGTCATCCACTTGAGGGAAATTTGCTACTGTCCTACAAACCTCTGCACTTGGAGGCCCAACAACGTCTACAAGAAGAAGGTTGTGTAGTAGACATCAAGCTCTTTTCTGGCGCCGTTGCCGGGGAGGTGAGTGCTTGAAGGTATATCTTTAGATCTTGCAATCGAATATTTTAGTTTCTTGTTTTATCACTAGTTTAGTTTATAAAAGAAAACTACAAAAACGGAATTAAGGTTACCTCATATGCTTCATCTTTTTAATATCTTTCGTGAAAATGATGGAAAGGAAAATTGTGCTCAAGTACTAGAAGAAGAATTACATAGAATGCTTAGCACTAATGACTTGAATGATGAGCATGCTTGCAATGTTGTTAGTGTGAATCCTTTGAATATCCATGGTACTAATGATGATTGCACTAGTCATGATGAAATTATCACATATAAGCATGTTGATTTTTGTGGAGTGTATAGAGTTTGCAAGTACATACCAAACAGGGAAGATAGATTTTGCAAGAGGCATAAGTATTTAGAAACTAAATGGTTGCTACAGATGCTAGATGATTGTGCTGAAAATTTGAAATATCTTAGCCGTACTTGTGAACTTTGTAATGAACGTGGTCATTTCATTACCTAATGCGAATTGTTTCATGATCGAATCGTGTCCAAAAATTGCGATGACTTGATTTCCCTTGTACATCATAATGAACTTATCTTGCTTTTGGGTTATGAAGAAATTAAATGTAGAACTAAGTTTCTTCCAGGATTTGCCATTGATAAACTTCTTGATTTTGATATAGAGGAAATATATATGTATTGTGCGGTGAATTGCATTGAACATCCTTATATTGCCAATTACCTTAAGTCAAGAAAACAAATAGGAGATGAAGAGAATACTAATGAAAGGGAAGAGATTTCCCAATATCCTCCTATTATTTCTTATGATGAATCAGGTAGCGAGGAGGAGCCTCCTATTCTACCAATCTCAGTAGTAAGGAGCTCCAAAAAGAAGATTAAACCCACACATAATGAGAAGAAGAAAAAGAAAAGACGGAGAAGCAATGACAAAAAGCTATCCCTTCCAAATGATGTTGCTTCCATTACTCATTGTGATGATAATAATTGCTATACTATCGGTCCTATCCATACTATTAACGATGAGATTGATTATGCTTATGATATGGAGAGGCCCAAGCTTGGGGATGCTATGTTTTATGAGAATGATATATTTGAGAATTTATTTGCTGCAACTAATGTTTTTCCCAAGCTTGGGGAGGCTACGTTTGATGAAGATGATATTCTTAGCCTCCCAAGTTTTGATGAGCAAACTATTATGATGAAAGCATGCCTCCTATTTATGATGATTATTGTGATGCCACTTATGCTATAAAAAGTAGTGATGATTATACTGATAAAACTTGTCATGACTATGATTACCATTTCTCCTAACATTACTCTTTTAATGTGGAAACAATCTATAGTATTCAAGTCTCTTATGATACTGCCACTATTCCGAATGAGAAGAAATTTGCTTATGTGGAGAGTAATAAAATTTATATGCTTGGAGATCATGACAAGAATGCTTTATGTGCTGGTTATATTGTTGAATTCATTCATGATGATACTGAAAATTATTACGAGGGAGGAACATATGCTTGTGGGAATTGCAATAATATCAAGTTTCCTCTCTATGTGCTTAAAGTTTGAAGTTATGCTTGTTTTGCCTTCCTATGATAGTTGATTATTGTCCCCATAAGTTGTTTGCTCACAAAATCCCTATGCATAGGAAGTGGGTTAGACTTAAATGTGCTAGTCATATTCCTCATGATGCTCTCTTTATGTTTCAATTTTTATCTTTTACGCGAGCATCATTGAAATCATCATGCCTAGCTAGGGGCATTAAACGATAGCGCTTGTTGGGAGGCAACCTAAATTTATTTTAGTTTCTTTGTTTTTGTTGCTTTTAGGGAATAAATATTACATCTAGCCTCTTATTAGATGTGGTTTCATGTTTTGTTTAGTGTTTGTGCCAAGTAGAACCTTTGGGAAGTCTTGTGTGAAGTTTATGTGATCTTGCTGTGAAAAACAGAATCGTTAGAGCTCGCTAAAGTGGTCGTCATATTTTACTGGAGCGTGCTATTTAGTTGATTATTTTTGCAGATGATTAGTAGACAAATTCCGAAAATTTACCAATTTAGTTTGAATTTTTTGGAGTTCCAGAAGTAGGCGAAACCTGCAGATTACTATAGACTGTTCTGTTTCTGACAGATTCTGTTTTTCGTGTGTTGTTTGCTTATTTCAATGCGTCTATGAGTAGTATTGGGAAGTATGAACCATATAGAAGTTGTAATACAGTAGGTTTAACACAATTATAAACAAATAATGAATTTATTGCAGTACCTCTGAGTAGTGGTTTGCTTTCTTATACTAACGGAGCTCATGAGATTTTTGTCTAAGTTTCGTGTTGTGAAGTTTTCAAGTTTTGAGTATTGCTTTGATGGACTATGGAACAAAGAGTGGAAAGAGCCTAAGCTTGGGGATTCCCAAGGCACCCCAAGGTAAAATTCAAGGACAACCAAAAGCCTAAGCTTGGGGATGCCCCGGGAAGGCATCCCCTCTTTCGTCTTCATCTAACGGTAACTATACTCGGAGCTATATTTTTATTCACCACATGATATGTGTTTTGCTTGGAGCGTCAATTTAGTTTATTTTGTTTTGCTTGCTGTTTGAATAATATCCCAAGATCTGAAGTTCTTAAATGTTAGAGAGTCTTCACATAGTTACATAATTATTCAACTACTCATTGATCTTCACTTATATCTTTCGGAGTAGTTTGTTGTTTGCTCTAGTGCCTCACTTATATCTTTTAGAGCACGGCGGTGGTTTTATTTTGAAGAAATAGATGAACTCTCATGCTTCACTTATATCCTTTTGAGAGTCTATTAAAACAGCTTGGTAATGTGTTTAGGCTAAAGAAACTAGTCTTCACATGATAGACATCGAATGTCAATGTAGTAAAAACATTCACACCAAGTGCATTGAATAGAATGAGATGTTGGATGCTTGATAATTGTTTTGAGATATGAGGATAGTGATATTAGAGTCATGCTAGTGGAGTTATTATGAAATTGAGAAATGCTTGTGTTAAGGTTAGTGATTCCCGTTGCATGCACATATGGTGAACCGCTATGTGACGAAGTTAGAGCATGAGGTATTTGTAAAGTGTCAACCTTTGTGTGGAGGTCGGGGGCGCGCGATGGTTAACTCCTACCAACTTCCCCCTAGGAGCATGCGTTGATTGCTTTGTTTTGATGACTCGTAATTTTTTGCAGTAAGTATATGAGTTCTTATGACTAATGTTGAGTCCATGGATCGCACTCTCACCCTTCCACCATTGCTAGCCTCTCTTGTATCGTGCAACTTTCGCCGGTACCATGCACCCACTATATATCCTTCTCAAAACAACCACCATATATATTCCTCAAAACAGCCACCATACCTACCTATCATGGCATTTCCATAGCCATTCCGAGATATATTGCCATGCAACTTTCCACCGTTCCGTTCATATGACACACATCATATTGTCATATTGCCATGCATGATCATGTAGTTGACATCGTATTTGTGGCAAGGCCACCATGCATAATTTTTCATACATGTCACTCTTGTTTCATTGCACATCCCGGTACACCGCCGGAGGCATTCATATAGAGTCATACTTTGTTGTAATATCGAGTTGTAATGAAAGTGTGATGATCATCATTATTAGAGCATTGTCCTATGGGAGGAAAGGCTAAATCTATAAAGCCCCTCCGCAAAAAAAAGAAAAAAAAGAGAAAGGCCAAAGAAAAAAGAAAGGCCCAAAAAAAAGAAAAAAAGAAAAAATAAAAAGGGACAATTGCTACTATTTTTTTCACACTTGTGCTTCAAAGTAGCACCATGTTCTTCATTGTAGAGAGTCTCATGCTTAGTCACTTTCATATACTAGTGGGAATTTTCGTTATAGAACTTGGCTTGTATATTCCAACGACGGGCTTCCTCAAATGCCCTAGGTCTTCGTGAGCAAGCAAGTTGTATGCACACCCACTTAGTTTCTTTTGTTGAGCTTTCATACATTTTTTGCCCTAGTGCATCCGTTGCATGGCAATCCCTACTCACTCACATTGATATCTATTGATGGACATCTCCATAGCCCGTTGATACGCCTAGTCGATGTGAGACTATCTCCCTCCTTTTTGTCTTCTCCACAACCACCTCTATTCCACCCATAGTGCTATGTCCATGGCTCGCGCTCATGTATTGCGTGAAAGTTGAAAGGTTTGAAAAGATAGAGTATGAAACAAGTGCTTGGCTGAAATCGGGGTTGTGCATGATATGCATATTTTGTGTGATGAAGAGGGAGGATAGCCAGACTATATGATTTTGTAGGGATAACTTTATTTAGCCATAGTATTTTGAGAAGACATGATTGCTTTGTTAGTATGCTTGAAGTATTGTTATTTCTTATGTCAATATAGACTTTTATCTTGAATCTTTCAGATCTGAACATTCATGCCAGAATTAAGAGAATTACATTGAAAAACTATATTGGTTAGCATTCCACATCAAAAATTCTTTCTTTATCATTTACCTACTCGAGGACGAGCAGGAATTAAGCTTGGGGATGCTGATACGTCTCCAACGTATCTATAATTTTTTATTGTTCCATGCTATTATATTATCCTTCTAGGATGTCTTATGGGCTTTTATATACACTTTTATATGATTTTTGGGACTAACCTATTAACCCAGAGCCCAGTGCTAGTTTCTGTTTTTCTCCTGTTTTATGGTTTTACAGAAAAGGAATATCAAACGGAGTCCAATTGACGTGCCAATTTTTGATGGTTTTTTCTAGACCAAAAGAAGTCCCCAAGTAAAAGAGTTGGGCCAGGAGAGCCACGGGGTGCCCACGAGGATGGGGGGCGCGCCCTGGGCAGGGGGGCGCACCCTCCTACCTCGTGGACAGCCTAGAAGCCCCCCTGACGTGGGACCTATGCCAAAAATTCCTATAAATACTAAAACCTTCAGAAATTAACCTAGATCGGGAGTTCCGCCGCCGAAAGCCTATGTAGCCATCGAAAACCAATCTAGACTCCGTTCCGGCACCCTGCCAGAGGGGGGAACCCTCACCGGTGGCCACCTTCATAATCCCGGCACTCTCCATGATGAGGAGGGAGTAGTCCACCCTCGGGGCTGAGGGTATGTACCGGTAGCTATGTGTTTGATCTCTCTCTCTCGTGTTCTTGAGATGGCACGATGTTGATGTATCGCAAGCTTTGCTATTTTAGTTGGATCTTATGATGCTTCTCCCCTCTACTCTCTTGTAATGGATTGAGTTTTCCCTTTGAAGTTATCTTATCGGATTGAGTCTTTAAGGATTTGAGAACACTTGATGTATGTCTTGCACGTGCTTATCTGTGGTGACAATGGGATATCATGTGATCTACTTGATGTTGTTGGAAATATGCCCTAGAGGCAATAATAAAAGAGTTATTATTATATTTCCTTGTTCATGATAATCGTTTATTATCCATGCTATAATTGTATTGATTGGAAACTCAGATACACGTGTGGATGAATAGACAGACTTTGTGTCCCTAGTGAGCCTCTACAGGACTAGCTCGTTGATCAAAGATGACCGCGGTTTCCAGGTCATAGACATGAGTTGTCATTTGATAACGGGATCACATCATTAGGAGAATGATGTGATGGACGAGACCCAAACGTTAACATAGCTTTTGATCGTGACAGTTATCGCTATAGTTTTCTGCATGTCAAGTATAAGTTCCTATGACCATGAGATCATGTAACTCACTGACACCGTAGGAGTGCTTTGTGTGTACCAAACGTCACAACGTAACTGGGTGACTATAAAGGTACTCTACAGGTATCTCCGAGGGTGTCTGTTGAGTTGACATGGATCGAGACTGGGATTTGTCACTCCGTGTGACGGAGAGGTATCTCCGGGCCCACTCGGTAATACGTCATCTCAATGAGCTCAAAGTGACTAAGTGGTTGGGCACGGGATTATGTATTACGGTAACGAGTAAAGAGACTTGCCGGTAACGAGATTGAACTAGGTATAGAGATACCGACGATCGAATCTCGGGCAAGTAACATACCGACGAGACAAAGGGAACTGTATACGGGATTGCCTGAATCCTTGACATCGTGGTTCATCCGATGAGATCATCGAGAAACATGTAGGAACCAATATGGGTATCCAGATCCCGCTATTGGTTATTGACCTGGGAGTGTCTCGGTCATGTCTACATGGTTTCCGAACCCGCAGGGTCTACACACTTAACGTTCGGTGACGCTAGGGTTGTTAGTGAGAAATGTGTATGGTTACCGAAGGTTGTTCGGAGTCCCGGATGAGATCCCGGACATGACGAGGGTCTCCGGAATGGTCCGGAGACGAAGATTGATATATAGGATGAAAGGTTTCGGAGTACCGGAAGTGTTCCGGGGAGCATCGGGAAATCGGCGGAGTACCGGAAGGGGTTTCGGAGGGTCCGGAAGTGGTTCTGGGCCTAGTGGGCCACAAGGGGGAACACCACAGCCCTCAGGGGGCTGTGCGCCCCCCCTGGGCCCTCTCCTCATGCGGCTAAGGGGGTGGGACCCCCTAGGGCTGGCCGCACCCCTTGGCCTTGGGGGGCAAGGCACCTAGGGGGGGAAACCCTAGGGCCTGGCCGCCCCCCCTGCCCTGGCCGCCGCCCCCTCCCCTTGCCCTGGCCGCCGGCCCCTAGGGGGAAACCCTAGGGCGCCCTCACCTCTCCACCCCCCCTATATATAGTGGGGCAAAGGGAGGGCAGCCAACACAGTTTGTGCCTCGGTGCTGCCCTCCCTCTCCCGTTACATCTTCTTCTTCCGCGGTGCTTAGGCGAAGCCCTGCTGGAGTTCTTCTCCACCATCACCACCACGCCGTCGTGCTGCCGGTTCTCCATCAACCTCTCCTCCACCCCTTGCTGGATCAAGAAGGAGGAGACGTCCCCGAGCCGTACGTGTGAAGAACGCGGAGGCACCGTTGCTTCGGTGCTAGGTCTTCGGCGATCTGAATCGCGACGAGTACGACTCCATCATCCGCGTTCATAACGCTTCCGCTTAGCGATCTACAAGGGTACGTAGATCACACTCTCCCCTCGTAGTTGCATCTACTAGATTGATCTTGGTGAACGGTAGGAAAATTTTTGTTTCCCATGCAACGTTCCCCAACAGTGGCATCATGAGCTAGGATCTTGCGTAGATGCTTTCTCGAGTAGAACACAAAAGGGTTTGTGGCGTTGATGTTTAAATTGCTGCCCTCCTTAGTCTTTCTTGATTCAACGGTATTATAGGATGAAGCGGCCCGGACCAACTTTACATGTCCACGTACATGAGACCGGTTCCATCGACAGACATGTGACTTTTGTTGCATAAGATGGCTGGCGGGTGTCTGTCTCTCCTATCTTAGTTGAATCGGAATAGAACAAGACGGTCCTTGTAGAAGGTTAAATAGCAACTTGAATATCACCGTTGTGGTTTTGCGTAGGTAAGAAGCGTTCTTGCTAGATACCCATAGCAGCCACGTAAAACATGCAACAACAAATTAGAGGACGTCTAACTTGTTTTTGCAGGGTATGTATGTGATATGATATGGCCAATGACATGATGAAATATATTTGATGTATGAGATGATCATGTTGTAATAGTTAATATCGACTTGCATGTCGATGCATACGGCAACCGGCAGGAGCCATAGGGTTGTCTTTAATTTTTGTATGACCTGCGTGTCAATCATTAAGCGCTTTGTAATGCTTTACTTTATCGCTAAACGGTAGAAATAGTAGTAAGAGCATGGTGGGCGCACGACAACCCCGATGGCAACACGATGATGGAGATCATGATGATGGAGATCATGGTGTGGCGCCGGTGACGATGGAGATCATGCCGGTGCTTTGGAGATGGAGATCAAAAGCACGAGTTGATGGCCATATCATGTCACTTATGATTTGCATGTGATGTTAATCCTTTTATGCATCTTATTTTGCTTAGGACGACGGTAGCATTATAAGATGATCCTTCACTAAAATTTCAAGATAAAATTGTGTTCCCCCCGAGTGTGCGCCGTTGCGAAGGTTCGTCGTTTCGAAGCACCACGTGATGATCGGGTGTGATAGACTCTACGTTCGCATACAACGGGTGCAAGCCAGTTTTGCACATGCAGAACACTCGGGTTAGACTTGACGAGCCTAGCATGTACAGACATGGCCTCGGAACACGGAGGACCGAAAGGTCGAGCATGAGTCATATAGTAGATATGATCAACATGTTGATGTTCACCATTGACACCACCTCATCTCACGTGATGATCGGACTTGGGTTGGTGAATTTGGATCATGTCACGCTCGAATGACCAGAAGGTTTTGTCGATCCAAAGAATGCTGACAAAGTATGCAGGCTCCAGCGTTCCATTTATGGGCTGGTGCAAGCATCTCGGAGTTGGAATCTTCGCTTTGATGAGGTGATCAAAGCGTTTGGGTTTATACAAGTTTACAATGAAGCTTGTATTTACAAGAAAGTGAGTGGGAGCTCTATAGCGTTTCTGATATTATATGTGGATGACATATTGCTGATTGGAAACAATATAGAATTTTTGGATAGCGTGAAGGGGTATTTGAACAAGAGTTTTTCGATGAAGGATCTCGGTGAAGCTGCTTTCATATTGGGCATCAAGATCTATAGAGATAGATCAAGACGCTTGATAGGACTTTCACAAAGTACATACCTTGATAAAGTTTTGAAGAAGTTCAAAATGGATCAATCCAAGAAGGGGTTCTTGCCGGTATTGCAAGGTACAAAGTTGAGTAAGACTCAGTGCCCAGTGACTGCGGAAGATAGAGAAAAGATGAGTGTCGTCCCCTATGCTTCAGCCATAGGCTCTATCATGTATGCAATGCTGTGCACGAGACCAGATGTCAGCCTTGCCATAAGTATGGCCGGAAGGTTTCAAAGTAATCCTGGTATGGATCACTGGACAGCGGTCAAGAATATCCTAAAGTACCTGAAAAGGACTAAGGATATGTTTCTCGTTTATGGAGGTGATCAAGAGCTCGTCGTAAAGGGTTACGTCGATGCAAGCTTTGACACTGATCCGGATGACTCTAAGTCTCAAACCGGATACGTATATATTCTCAACGGGGGAGCGGTAAGCTGGTGTAGTTCCAAGCAGAGCGTGGTAGCTGATTCTACATGTGAAGCGGAGTATATAGCTGCCTCGGAGGCGGCGAAGGAAGGTGTCTGGATGAAGGAGTTCATGACAGATCTTGGAGTTGTGCCTAGTGCACTGAACCCAATGACTCTGTTCTGTGACAACACTGGTGCCATTGCTCTAGCCAAGGAACCAAGGTTTCACAAGAGGACCAGACACATAAAGCGACGCTTCAATTCCATCCGCGATTCGGTCAAGGAGGAGGACATAAACATTTGCAAAGTACACACGGATTTGAATGTTGCAGATCCGTTGACTAAGCCTCTTCCACGGGCTAAGCATGATCAAACACCAAGACTCTATGGGTGTTAGATTCATTACCTTGTAATGCTAGATTATTGACTCTAGTGCAAGTGGGAGACTGTTGGAAATATGCCCTAGAGGCAATAATAAAAGAGTTATTATTATATTTCCTTGTTCATGATAATCGTTTATTATCCATGCTATAATTGTATTGATTGGAAACTCAGATACACGTGTGGATGAATAGACAGACTTTGTGTCCCTAGTGAGCCTCTACAGGACTAGCTCGTTGATCAAAGATGACCGCGGTTTCCAGGTCATAGACATGAGTTGTCATTTGATAACGGGATCACATCATTAGGAGAATGATGTGATGGACGAGACCCAAACGTTAACATAGCTTTTGATCGTGACAGTTATCGCTATAGTTTTCTGCATGTCAAGTATAAGTTCCTATGACCATGAGATCATGTAACTCACTGACACCGTAGGAGTGCTTTGTGTGTACCAAACGTCACAACGTAACTGGGTGACTATAAAGGTACTCTACAGGTATCTCCGAGGGTGTCTGTTGAGTTGACATGGATCAAGACTGGGATTTGTCACTCCGTGTGACGGAGAGGTATCTCCGGGCCCACTCGGTAATACGTCATCTCAATGAGCTCAAAAGTGACTAAGTATGATACAGGGTGGAACCCTAATCAGCGGATCTTTCACGTTTGGAGGTTGGCACACGATGAACACGGGGAATCACAGGGGAAAGAAGGGGGAAACACAAGAGGAAAACACTCAATCAACACGAAAGCAATCACACAAATGCTAGATTCGCGATACAAGGTTGAGATCCATGATCCAAAGTCAACAACGGTGATACAGATAGTCTTCTCCGTGAGGAGGTCTTGGAATCCCGTGGGATCTTCCCGTTAGGGGTCTTGAATCCAGAGGTGGATCTTCTCCGTAGAGGCGCACCGGTCTCGTGGGAGAAATCCACACAAGTGTCAAATGAGCTAAACCACAGCTAACCCTAAACGGAATGAGGAGAGGAGTATATATAGTCTACGGGGCGAATGGGTACATGGGCCTCGGCCCAGGGGCTGCACGCAGGCAGATCAGGGGCCGGATGTCCGGGCGACGGCCCGGATGTCCGGGTCTTCGAAGGGTGCCGGACGTCCGGGACGAGGAGCCGGATGTCCGGGCTGGAGCGGTCAGGTTTCGGGCGCTCTCTGGACAGAGGCGCCGGATTTCCGGGCCCGGGGCCGGATGTCCGGGCCATGCTTGGCCGGATGTCCGGGCCCTGGCCGGATGTCCGGGCCCTGTAGCTTCAGTTGCTGCTGGCCTTCTGTAGTTGATGGCCCAGGTGCCGGATGTCCGGGCCATGGAGCCGGATGTCCGGGGCCTGGAGCTCCCTTTTGCCCTTCTCGATGCATCAGTTCGTCCGTGGCCTTGGGGACTTGTTCATCTTCACGCTCTTCTCCGAAGCGGTCTCCTTCACACCTGAGCACACAAAGCACACTCGCTTGAGGTAGCAACCATGTCTCGCAAGATTCATAAGGAAGTTGGGCTAGGAGTGACGTCACCTCGGTCTCGAAAGCTCTAGCACGAGCACGTGTCATCGGTCCTTGAGGCACTTGAGGGGGTGAAGGAGGGTCCATGGTGATGGCCCTAGGATACACCGTATCAAATGCTGTGCACGAGACCAGATGTCAGCCTTGCCATAAGTATGGCCGGAAGGTTTCAAAGTAATCCTGGTATGGATCACTGGACAGCGGTCAAGAATATCCTAAAGTACCTGAAAAGGACTAAGGATATGTTTCTCGTTTATGGAGGTGATCAAGAGCTCGTCGTAAAGGGTTACGTCGATGCAAGCTTTGACACTGATCCGGATGACTCTAAGTCTCAAACCGGATACGTATATATTCTCAACGGGGGAGCGGTAAGCTGGTGCAGTTCCAAGCAGAGCGTGGTAGCTGATTCTACATGTGAAGCGGAGTATATAGCTGCCTCGGAGGCGGCAAAGGAAGGTGTCTGGATGAAGGAGTTCATGACAGATCTTGGAGTTGTGCCTAGTGCACTAAACCCAATGACTCTGTTCTGTGACAACACTGGTGCCATTGCTCTAGCCAAGGAACCAAGGTTTCACAAGAGGACCAGACACATAAAGCGACGCTTCAATTCCATCCGCGATTCGGTCAAGGAGGAGGACATAAGCATTTGCAAAGTACACACGGATTTGAATGTTGCAGATCCGTTGACTAAGCCTCTTCCACGGGCTAAGCATGATCAACACCAAGACTCTATGGGTGTTAGATTCATTACCTTGTAATGCTAGATTATTGACTCTAGTGCAAGTGGGAGACTGTTGGAAATATGCCCTAGAGGCAATAATAAAAGAGTTATTATTATATTTCCTTGTTCATGATAATCGTTTATTATCAATGCTATAATTGTATTGATTGGAAACTCAGATACACGTGTGGATGAATAGACAGACTTTGTGTCCCTAGTGAGCCTCTACAGGACTAGCTCGTTGATCAAAGATGACCGCGGTTTCCAGGTCATAGACATGAGTTGTCATTTGATAACGGGATCACATCATTAGGAGAATGATGTGATGGACGAGACCCAAACGTTAACATAGCTTTTGATCGTGTCAGTTATCGCTATAGTTTTCTGCATGTCAAGTATAAGTTCCTATGACCATGAGATCATGTAACTCACTGACACCGTAGGAGTGCTTTGTGTGTACCAAACGTCACAACGTAATTGGGTGACTATAAAGGTACTCTACAGGTATCTCCGAGGGTGTCTGTTGAGTTGACATGGATCAAGACTGGGATTTGTCACTCCGTGTGACGGAGAGGTATCTCCGGGCCCACTCGGTAATACGTCATCTCAATGAGCTCAAAGTGACTAAGTAGTTGGTCACGGGATTATGTATTACGGTAACGAGTAAAGAGACTTGCCGGTAACGAGATTGAACTAGGTATAGAGATACCGACGATCGAATCTCGGGCAAGTAACATACCGACGAGACAAAGGGAACTGTATACGGGATTGCCTGAATCCTTGACATCGTGGTTCATCCGATGAGATCATCGAGAAACATGTAGGAACCAATATGGGTATCCAGATCCCGCTATTGGTTATTGACCTGGGAGTGTCTCGGTCATGTCTACATGGTTTCCGAACCCGCAGGGTCTACACACTTAACGTTCGGTGACGCTAGGGTTGTTAGTGAGAAATGTGTATGGTTACCGAAGGTTGTTCGGAGTCCCGGATGAGATCCCGGACATGACGAGGGTCTCCGGAATGGTCCGGAGACGAAGATTGATATATAGGATGAAAGGTTTCGGAGTACCGGAAGTGTTCCGGGGAGCATCGGGAAATCGGCGGAGTACCGGAAGGGGTTTCGGAGGGTCCGGAAGTGGTTCTGGGCCTAGTGGGCCACAAGGGGGAACACCACAGCCCTCAGGGGGCTGTGCGCCCCCCCTGGGCCCTCTCCTCATGCGGCTAAGGGGGTGGGACCCCCTAGGGCTGGCCGCACCCCTTGGCCTTGGGGGGCAAGGCACCTAGGGGGGGAAACCCTAGGGCCTGGCCGCCCCCCCTGCCCTGGCCGCAGCCCCCTCCCCTTGCCCTGGCCGCCGGCCCCTAGGGGGAAACCCTAGGGCGCCCTCACCTCTCCACCCCCCTATATATAGTGGGGCAAAGGGAGGGCAGCCAACACAGTTTGTGCCTCGGTGCTGCCCTCCCTCTCCCGTTACATCTTCTTCTTCCGCGGTGCTTAGGCGAAGCCCTGCTGGAGTTCTTCTCCACCATCACCACCACGCCGTCGTGCTGCCGGTTCTCCATCAACCTCTCCTCCACCCCTTGCTGGATCAAGAAGGAGGAGACGTCCCCGAGCCGTACGTGTGAAGAACGCGGAGGCACCGTTGCTTCGGTGCTAGGTCTTCGGCGATCTGAATCGCGACGAGTACGACTCCATCATCCGCGTTCATAACGCTTCCGCTTAGCGATCTACAAGGGTACGTAGATCACACTCTCCCCTCGTAGTTGCATCTACTAGATTGATCTTGGTGAACGGTAGGAAAATTTTTGTTTCCCATGCAACGTTCCCCAACAGATGTATGTTTTGGTGATCAACTTGCGTGTTCCGTGACCTTGGGAATCTATGCATAGGGGTTGGCACACATTTTCTTCTTGACTTTCCGGTAGAAACTTTGGGGCACTCTTTGAAGTTCTATGTGTTGGTTGAATAGATGTTTCTGAGATTGTGTGATGCATATCGTATAATCATGCCCATGGATACTTGAGGTGACAATGTAGTATCTAGGTGACATTAGGGTTTTGGTTGATTTGTGTCTTAAGGTGTTATTCTAGTACGAACTCTATGATAGATTGAACGTTATTACAGACTCTTGAATAGATCGAGCAGAAAGAATAGCTTTGAGGTGGTTTTGTACCCTACCAAAATCTCTTCGTTTGTTCTCCGCTATTAGTGACTTTGGATTGACTCTTTGTTGCATGTTAAGGGCTAGTAATATGATCCAATTATGTTATCCTTGTTGAGAGAACTTGCACTAGTGAAAGTATGAACCCTAGGCCTTGTCTACTATCACTGCAACACCGTTTATGCTCACGCTTACCACTTGCTACCTTGCTGTTTTTTTATTTTTAGTTTACAAAAACCTATATCTACCATCCTTATTGCACTTGTGTCACCATCTCTTCGCCGAACTAGTGCACCTATACAATTTTCCATTGTATTTGGTGTGTTGGGGACACAAGAGACTCTTTGTTATTTGGTTGCAGGTTGTTTGAGAGATACCATCTTCATCCTACGCCTCCCACATATTGATAAACTTTAGGTCATCCACTTGAGGGAAATTTGCTACTGTCCTACAAACCTCTGCACTTGGAGACCCAACAACGTCTACAAGAAGAAGGTTGTGTAGTAGACATCACCCTCTCCCTCTTAACCTTCTCTTTTATTCTTTATCAAAAAAAGAAATATAGAGAGAAGAAAAGAAAGAGAGGGCTAGGAAAGAACTTGGGCATGGGGATTATTTCCCCGGACTCACAAAAATATGCATGATCCAAGGAAAATAGAATTGGCATGATCGAAAGATATAAATTCAAACTCGTTTGAATTTAGTTCAAATGAGTGTGAGAAACAAATGGGTGTTTGGTAGGTCCAAAATGTTGAGGATTTTAGGTGGAGCTCCGGAAAGTGATGAAAGAATTTAGGGCAAAGTTTGGAGACCAAACTTGAAGCGGAAAGACATGGAATTATTTT
Source organism: Secale cereale (assembly GCA_902687465.1). Lineage (NCBI taxonomy): Eukaryota > Viridiplantae > Streptophyta > Magnoliopsida > Poales > Poaceae > Secale > Secale cereale. Next base: position 484,607,836 of record LR738709.1, on the reverse strand, counting down.
GCAAGTGTGTTTATGGGTGATTCCAAAAAATGGAATATTTTATAATAGCTCCCTAAATATTGGGAGGTTATGTTTTAAAGAGAATCACCATGTGAATTCCCTCAATTTAAATAGATCAAACGATCTATGCAATTTATTTAGTTGAGTTGCAAAAAAAATATTAATGACATGATGGCATGATGACATGATGCAATGCAAAAATAAATAGAGCAAGCACAAATGAAACACACGGTGACACCGGAACATAAGGAAGTCTTCTGGAGCGTCGGTCTTGGGACGTGACAGCCCTCCACATCGTTCATATGTGCAGACGTCTGACATCCGCATGGAGTACCTCTCAGGTCCATGACGCATGTGTTGGGAAACGTATCATGCAATTTCAAAAATTTCATACGCTAATGCAAGATCTATCTAGAAGATGCATAGCAACGAGAGGGGGAGAGTGTGTCTACGTACCCTCGTAGACCGAAAGCGGAAGCGTTTGACAACACGGTTGATGTAGTCGAACTTCTTCTCGTTCTGACCAATCAAGCACCGAACGTACAACACCTCCGAGTTCTGCACACGTTCAACTCGATGACGTCCCTCGAGCTCTTGATCAAGCAAAGTGTCGAGGAAGTAGATGAGTTCCGTCAGCACAACGGTGTGGTGACGATGATGGGGAAGAGATCCGCGTAGGGATTCGCCTAGGCACTACGAGAATATGGCCAGAGGCGTAAACTGTGTGTGTGTGTGGGGGGGGGGGCACACTATGGCCGGGCCCACAGTTGTACAAACTGTGCGGCCCGCACAGGGCCCTAAATTTCCGGGGCCCCAGATTTGTAAATAAGCCTAGTATGTATTTCTAAAAAAACTGCCGCTGGACGATGGGCCTCTCATGTTGCTGGCCCGCTCCCGCTAGTGCGTCCGCAAATCTCCTAATCGTTCGATGGGAAACAGGATCGTAGGTGCCCTAAAAAAGAGACCGGATCATCAAAGTAATTGGATCGATCTCAAAAGGCAAAATCACAAAAGCACTCGCGTTTGCGTCGCTATGGCCTACAGGAAACGGGATCGTCGCGTTGTCAGCGACGCTCCTCAGGCCGCCGTTGGATTTAAAATGGGATCATCATATCGATCAACGACCGTGTCAGTTCCATCAAGAGGAGGAGATCACGATTTGCTCATTCCAACAAATTTCTCCTCAAGTTTCAATGACAGGTATAATCCTCTTTTTATAATCCACAGGTCAATCTATTTTTTCAGTCAATTTGACTCCATAGTCTTCTTATAACCTTATTCTCCATAAACTTGAAGGGAAATGGGAGATCTAGGGGTCCAAAGACAAGGGGATTACCTAGCAGCAGAGTGGTCCAAGGGCAATGTCAGCAAGGGGATCTCACACCACTCAATCCCCCAGGTTATTTTGTTTCAATTTAATGCCATAATTCGTGTGTTGTTTGTGTGCTAAGATTTCATCTAGAAAAGTAGTTATAGCTTTGTTTGAACATTGATTTGAAGATTGCTTACCGCCCCTAGGAAAGTAGTTTAAGCTGAAAACAAGTTTTTCAATGAATAAGTGTGATTCTTGATATATTATATTCCTATGTAACACATTATAGCCTATATATTACTATTATAGGTCTATTTTTCTAGTGCGGTAGGCCTTGTTTTAAAGTTTGGCACAGGGCCTCATATTTTCTCGGCCCGGCCCTGGGGCACACAGCTAACAATTGTTGGTGTGTGTTCTAGGCACCCCTCCCCATTGAAAGACATGCGATGCCCCCATGTTTGGTTTTGGTAATTGATGACAATCTCTATGGACTAATGGTTGCCTTAAGCTATATTTGAAGGGTTTGTCCATAGGCTTTTCTTGGAGTCCATTTGTTGTTTTCAAGGAGAGTTTGTAATGACCAAGGTGCTATTAAGGAATTATCCAAAGATTGGTCTTGTGAGTTTTGAGCTTATTGCAAGCATGTGTTGAAGAAGAAGAGTGTGTGATCATTCTTGTTTACCTTCAAGACATCATCCAAATGAAGAGAGTTGGAAAGTTTATAGGTTGATCAAGACTAAGTCAAAGAGTGAATCAAGTTGATCAACACACAAAGCGTATAAGATGTACCGAGAGGGATCAAGTGATCCTATGGTAAGGTAAGCATTGTCCTTTATGCTTTGTGTACTAACCCATGGTCTACGTGAGAGCTCTATGTGGGGTTAGGTATGTTTCCATGGGCTTGCGTCAAGAGGGAGATATTATACAACCCATGGAGGATGACATTAAGTGGTGGTCATCATCAAGTTTGTGGTGTGCAAGTTCAAGTGGAGCATCACGAAGAGATCAAGTGCTTGAAGCTTGCCATCCATTGTTGTGACAATGGACTTGTGAAGATGTGCCGAAGAGTGGCTCACCCATAGTAGAGTATGGGGGAGCAATCTACTAGTCTTCACCGAGCCAACACAATCAAGAAAGGTGGTCCAACTTGAGGGAGTCAAGATTGTCATCATCCAGCTCAAGTGGACTATGTGCAAGGCAAAGGTTTGCCCTTGATAGGTTTTTCTATTTTACTGGTCTGATGGTGGTAGTTGGGAGACTGGGTTATAGGATCGTTTTCCGTACTATCAAGGGGGGCTCTCGGTGAGTAGCTTGATCGTATCGTTCGTAGAGAGCTCAAACCATTGCATCCTTGCATCATCTTTATTGGTTCTTGTTTGGTTTTATCCTTGTGATATTTGGAGCTTATGGTCATGTTGATGACAAGCTCGACTTCATCGAAAACGGAGTTCACTCATGCATCTTCTATGATTTCAATGTTGGAGGTTATGCCGGTTCTTCTCAGATGGAGGGTTCACTCCTCTATATCTTTGCATACCTCCCCTGCCTCTTCTTACTATAACCAACCGCTGTTTTGATGCTACTCATCTTCCTCTATCCAACAAGCTTGAGTTTTCTCATTTCGGTGCTCATATGAAGAAGTTATTGCAGTTCTGTTTTTCTCCCTGCGGTAGTACCGCGGTCGGTAGCGGCAGTACCGCTTGTAGCGTCAAGCGGTAGTACCGCTCCAGTACCGCTCTACTACCGCCTCGATTTTAGGTCTGCTCTTTTTGTGTCGGGTTCAGCAGTAGTCGTACGGCAGTTCCGTCTATAAGCGGTAGTGCCGCCGCGGTTGGGCGGTAGTACCGCCTATAAGAGCTAGTACCGCCCCGGTAGGGTGGTAGTACCACTACTGCATTACTGCCATCGTACTATGCTCTACTCTGCCTCCTTGGGTCTTGTGTTCTGCTTCTCCAGCGGTAGTACCGCTAGGGTGAGCGGTGGTACCGCTTATAAGTGGCACTACCACCCCAAGGTTTATATTGTTGCTCTATTTCCTGCTTCCACCGCCCGAGCGGTAGTACCGCTCGTTGGAGCCGTAGTACCGCTCGTGTGCGGGCTGAGCACATAACGGTTGTATTTTTTCCCTCCTATAAAAGGGGGTCTTCTTCCCCAATGAACATTATCCTTTGAGCTCGTGTTCTTCCCCCATTGTTGACCTTCTTCGAGCTTGCTATCTCTTAATCCCTCCATGGATTGTTGCTAGTTTTGGGGGGAAAAGAGAGAGGAGATCTATATCTACGTTTCCACCAATCACTTTCTCTTCTATGTGAGGGGAACCTTTTGGGTCTAGATCTTGGAGTTCTTCGTGTTCTCTTCTCCGTTCTTCCTCTCATTTCCCTCCCTAGCATTAGTTGCTTTGGTGGGATTTGGGAGAGAAGGACTTGGGCACTCCATGTTCCCTTTCCATTGCATTTGGTGCATCGGTTTGAGTTCTCCACGGTGATACGTGGAAGTTATAGTTGAGAAGCTTATTACTCTTGGGTGCTTGGTACCCTTGAGCTTGTTCCTCTTGGGTGCTTGGGCGCCCTAGACAGTTGTGGTCACCTCGGAGCCATATTCCATTGTGGTGAAGCTTCCTGGTGTCGTTGGGGAGATAGCCCCAACCGCTATGGTGTTCGGAGCTCAATCATTGCGGTGTAAAGCTCCGGGCAAGCGTCGGGGTCTCCAATTAGGTTGTGGAGATCGCCCTGAGCAATTTGTACGGGTTCGGTCACCGCCCCCAAGGGTTGCCATTTGTACAGGTTCGGTGACCGCCCTCAAGGGTCCCTTTGTGGAATCACGACATCTTGCATTGTGCGAGGGCGTGAGGAGATTACGGTGGCCCTAGTGGCTTCTTGGGGAGCATTGTGCCTCCACACCGCTCCAAACGGAGATTAGCATCTGCAAGGGTGTGAACTTCGGGATACATTGTCGTCTCCGCGTGCCTCGGTTATCTCTTACCCGAGCCCTTTACTTATGCACTTTACTTTGTGATAGCCATATTGTTTCTTACTATATGTCTTGCTATCACCTAGTTGTCTATCTTGCTTAGCATAAGTTGTTGGTGCACATAGGTGAGCCTAGTTGTTGTAGGTTTTGTGCTTGACAAATTAACCGATAGGTTTATTCTGCATTTGTCCAAGCCTAAACTATAATTATTTTAAAGCGCCTATTCACCCCCCTCTAGGCGACATCCACGATCTTTCACCCATGTATATATAGGTTGGAGGGGAGGAGAGGCAGCCAAGGGGGCGCCCCAAGTAGGAGGAATCCTACTTGGCGTCCTCTCCAATTCTGCTAAACCCCCTCTCCTATTCCTATTCGGAGTAGGAAGGGAAAAGGAAGAGAGGGGAGAGGAAAGGAAGGGGGAGGCCGAATCCCCCGTTTCCTTCTCCCACTTGGCCCGTGGCCTAGGAGGGGTGCACCAACTCCTTGCGGGCTAGTGTTCCCCTTCCCCTTTGGCTCATGTGGACTCCCGGGGGTTCCGGTAACCCCTCCGGTAATTCGATATGTACCCGGTACCCCTCGAAACACTTTTGATGTCCGAATACTATTGTCCTATATATCAATCTTTACCTCTCGACCATTTCGAGACTCCTCGTCATGTCCGTGATCTTACCTAGGACTCCAAACAACATTCAGTCACCAAATCACATAACTCGTATAATACAATATCATCATCGAGCGTTAAGCGTGCGGACCCTACGGGTTCGAGAACTATGTAGACATGACCGAGACACCTCTCTGGTCAATAACCAATAGCGGAACCCGGATGGTCAATGGGATCCCAGTATAAAAGACCTAGTGAGGCAGATCCAACAAATCTTGGCCATTCGTTTGCGTTAATCCAATAGTCCTTATTGTCCTAATGGCGAGCCACTAAACACTTTTAGCGTTAAACTCTTATTTCTCTTCCCCGATGACCCCCTTCCTTTCGCACGAAATAAAAAGAAGGGAAACTGCCATTCACACGAAAGGAAAGGAACTGCTGCCTCGCTCTGCCCCAATCGCCTCCGCCCACAGCACTTTCACGATGTCACCCCCATCACACCGAGCCGCCACACCTTAAGGACGTCTCCCCTCACCTTGTGGCCGCCATCCCTCGGCTCGCCTCAGTCATCGGCCGTCGGGTTCGGTGCCTCATCCTACACCATGTGCCCAGCCGTTGGGGACACCACCTCCTCCTACGCAACATCTAGCCCAGCCAACATTACCTCCACACCATCCAACACCGCCACCCTTCACTGTGTCGGCCGCCTCCCTCAGTCCAATGCCGCAAGCCGCCTCACCGTCCGGACCCACCCGATATGGATTGCCAACGCCCCGGACTTTCTTTGACATGTATGTCTCCAATCAAATTCGATCTCGAAGCTCAACTTTGTCTGTAATCTGAAATCTGGACCAAATTTGATAGTTGTATTGAACTTGTTGCAGGTTTGGTTTGACGAGAATGCAGACAGTTGGGTCACCGAATAGGAGCTCAAATGAGCTCGGAGAATGTTTTCACGAGTCGTGACATTTGAAGCTACGTAGTGTCTTGTTTGTTCAGAATCAGTCATTTGAGTGCTTCTGAATTTCTCTTGATTTGTCAGGTTCAAACTCTGACGGCCTCTGCAAACAAGCTCATCAAGGTCCTCAAGTGCGTTGAGGAGTACACGACGTTGATCATGGAGGCGCTCGACCCCGACCAGCTCTGCAACATCGATGTCCCTCCTTTTTCATCCTTCATCTTTTTTCGTGGAATATTTTGCTTTATGCATAACTACTCTACAAGTTTATTTGGGTAGTATATTTGTTTGATTGACATGATGTGATCTAGAGGTGTGCTTAGTTAAGGAAATATGCCCTAGAGGCAATAATAAAGTTGTTATTTATATTTCAGTATATCATGATAAATGTCTATCATTCATGCTAGAATTGTATTTACACGAAACTTGATACATGTGTGGATACATAGACAAAATACCAAGTCCCTAGTAAGCCTATACTAGACTAGCTTGTTAATCAAAGATGGTTAAGTTTCTTGACCATAGACACGTGTTGTCATTTGATTAACAGGATCACATCATGAGGAGAATGATGTGATGGGCATGACCCATCCGTTAGCTTAGCATATTGATTGTTTAGTTTTATTGCTACTGGTTTCTTCATGTCAAATATATATTCCTTCAACTATGAGATTATGCAACTCCCGGATACCAGAGGAATGCCTTGTGTGCTATCAAATGTCACAATGTAACTAGGTGATTGTAAAGATGCTCTATAGGTATCTGCTAAAATGTTTGTTGGGTTGGCATAGATCGAGATTAGGATTTGTCACTCCAAGTATCGGAGAGGTATCTCTGGGCCCTCTCGGTAATGCACATCATAAGAAGCCTTGCAAGCAATGTGACTAATGAGTTAGTTGCGGGATGATGCGTTATGGAATGAGTAAAGAGACTTGCCGGTAATGAGATTGAACTAGGTATGAAGATACCAACGATCAAATCTCGGGAAGTAACATACCCATGACAAAAGGAATAACGTATGTTGTCACTATGGTTTGACTGATAAAGATCTTTGTAGAATATGTAGGAACCAATATGAGAATCCCGGTTTCGCTGTTGGTTATTGACCGAAGAAGTGTCTCGGTCATGTCTACATAGTTCTCGAACCCGTAGGGTCCGCACGCTTAACGTTCGATGACGATTTGTATTATGAGTTATGTGATTTGGTGACCGAATGTTGTTCGGAGTGCCGGATGAGATCACGGACATGACGAGAAGTCTCTAAATGGTCGAGAGGTAAAGATCGATATATTGGATGATAGTATGATAGTATTCAGACACCGGAAGTGTTCTGGAATGTGTCGGGTGCATATCGGAGTACCGAGGGGTTATCGGAACCCCCCCGGGGAAGATATGGGCCATATGGGCCTTAGGAGGGAGGCAAACTAGCCCACATAAGGGTGGCGCCCCCCAATGGAGGAGTCCAAATTGGACTAGGAGAGGGGGCGGCGCCCCCCTTTCCTTCTCCCTCTCTCTCTCCTTCCCCCTTTCCCCCTTCAATAGAAGGAAGGGGGCCGAATCCTACTAGGAGTCCAAGTGGGACTCCTCCCCACTTGGGGCGCGCCTAGGGCCGGCCTCCTCCCCCTCTCTCCTTTATATACATGGGGAGGGGGTGCCTCCAACACACATCAATTGTTCCAAGCCGTGTGCGGCGCTCCCCTCCACAGTTTGGTCCTCAGGTCATATTCACGTAGTGCTTAGGCGAAGCCCTATGTGGATCACTTCATCATCACCGTCACCACACCGTCGTGCTGACGAAACTCTCCCTCGACACTTTGCTGGATCAATAGTTCGAGGGACGTCATCGAGCTGAACGTGTGCAGAGCTTGTAGGTACCGTACATTCGATGCTTGATCGGTTGAATCGAGAAGACGTTCGACTACATCAACCACGTTAAGTAAACGCTCCCGCTTTCGGTCGTCTACGAGGGTACGTGGACACACTCTCCCCCTCTCGTTGCTATGCATCTCCTAAATAGATCTTGCGTGATCGTAGGATTTTTTTTAAAATTGCATGCTACGTTCCCAACAGTGGCATCATGAGCCAGGTCTATGCATAGATGATATGCACGAGTAGAACACAAAGAGTTCTTATTTTGATTCGGCGGTATTGTTGGATGAAGCAGCCCGGACCAACCTTACATGACCACGTTTAGGAGACCAGTTCCACCGACAGACATGCAACTAGTTTTGCATAAAGGTGGCTGACGGGCGCCTGTTTCTCCTACTTTAGTTGAATCGAATTTGACTACGACCAGTCCTTATTGAAGGTTAAAACAACAAACTTGACGAAACACCGTTGTGGTTTTGATGCGTAGGTAAGAACGGTTCTTGCTAGAAGCCCGTAGCTACCATGTAAAACTTGCAACAACAAAGTAGATGACGTCTAACTTGTTTTTGCAGGGCATGTTGTGATGTGATATGGTCAAGACATGATGAGTTATATGTTATTGTATGAAATGATCATGTTATGTAAATCATCGGCTACCGGCAGGAGCCTTATGGTTGTCTCTTTATTGTATGAAATATGAACGCCAGGTAATTGCTTTACTTTATCACTATGAGTTAGCGACAATATTAGAAGCAATAGTTCGCGAGATGACCACGACGCTACAATGAAGATCAAGGTGTCAAGCCGGTGACGATGGAGATCATGACGGTGCTTTGGAGATGGATATCAAAGGCACAAGATGATGATGGCCATATCATGTCACATATTTTGATTGCATGTGATGTTTATCTTGTTTTGCATCTTATTTTGCTTAGTATGGAGGTAGTATTATAAGATGATCCCTTACTAAAATTTCAAGGTACAAGTATTCTCCCTGAATATGCACCGTTGCGACAGTTCGTCGTGCCGAGACACCACGTGATGATCGGGTGTGATAAGCTCTACGTTCACATACAACGGGTGCAAGACAGTTTTGCACATGTGGAATACTCAGGTTAAACTTGACGAGCCTAGCATGTACATACATGGCCTCAGAACACTGGAGACCGAAAGGTCGAACGTGAATCATATAGTAGATATGATCAACATAGAGATGTTCACCATTGAAGACTACTCCATCTCACATGATGATCGGACATGGTTTAGTTGATTTGGATCACGTATCATTTAGATGACTTGAGGGATGCCTATCTAAGTGGGAGTTCTTTAGTAATATGATTAATTGAACTTAATTTATCATGAACTTAGTCCTGATAGTTTTTGCATATCTATGTTGTAGATCAATGGCCCGTGCTACCATTCCCTTGAATTTTAATGCGTTCCTAGAGAAAGCTAATTTGAAACATGATGGTAGCAACTACGCGGACTGGGTCCATAACTTGAGGATTATCCTCATTGCTGCACACAAGAATTATGTCCTTCATGTACCGCTAGGTGAAAGGCCTACTGCACGAGCAACTGTTGATGTTATGAACGTCTAGTAAGCTCGATCTGATGACTACTCGATAGTTCAGTGTGCCATGCTTTACGGCTTAGAATCGGGACTTCAAAGACGCTTTGAACATCATGGAGCATATGAGATGTTCCAAGAGTTGAAGTTAATATTTCAAGCAAATGCACGAGTTGAGGGATATGAAGTCTCCAACAAGTTCTATAGCTGTAAGATGGAGGAGAACAGTTCTGTCAGTGAACACATACTCAGAATGTTCGGATATCATAATCACTTGACTCAGTTGGGAGTTAATCTTCCGGATGATAGTGTTATTGACAGAGTTCTCCAATCACTCCACCAAGCTATGAAGGCTTTGTGATGAACTATAATATGCAAGGGATGGAGAAGACAATTCCCGAGCTCTTCACAATGCTCGAAACTGCGGAGGTAGAAATCAAAAAGGAGCATCAAGTGATGAATGTTAACAAGACCACTAGTTTCAAGAAAAAGGGCAAGGGAAAGAAGGGGAACTTCAAAAAGAATAGAAAGCAAGTTGCTACTCCCAGGAAGAAACCCAAGTGTTGGTGTACTAGAGTAGGGGTACCCTAGTATCCCGAACTTGTGCACGGGCAGTCGCAGCATCCCACGGCAGGGCTTGCCGGGTGACCGCCAAGGTCCTTCGTGGTTCCTTTGGAGCCATTCAAGAACAAAGTATTCAAGCCAAGGAGACAAGGCCCCGGCAAGAGGAGCTTGCCGGGAAGGCCACTCAAGGCACAAGACCCCAGCGAGAGGAGCTTGCCGGGAAGGCCAACCAAGGCATCTCAAGGAACTTGCCGCGACGCGCCGCGCGTCCCGGCAAGGCCCGGTGAGCGACGAGCTCCCGGACGCGACAAGACAACGACCGCGGCAAGGCGCTCGCCGCGGCAAGCTACCACTCTGTACCCGCGCTCCAGCACATCCACCAACGTGTCGCTCTAGGACCCTTCCAGGCGTACGTGGCGGGAGGCTGTGCAGCCAGCGGTGCGCGATGGCAAGCGGTGCTGACAAGATTGCCATCGTGGCGAGCGGTGGCGCCCCTAACGGTCCCTTTTGCACTATTTGGGCGACGCAGATGGGCATTCAATGCCCTTGTCCCCTGCCGTCAGAGTTAGGTATGATACACTGTAACAAGTAGTTGTACCAACCATAACACCTTTCCATTTTTACCCTTGTCTACGTTGCCACCTGTCGGTGACCCCTTGAGCATATAAAAGGATGCCCATACGCAACGTAGGGGAGGGGGGGGGGGAGAAGAACACTCACGCTCGGTCTCGTTAGCTGCTAGTGTGTACTGTAGCACTCAGCGCTCCCGAGCAAGAACTCAATACAAACCACAAAGCAGGAGTAGGGTTTTACGCATCCGTGCGGCCCGAACCTGGGTAAACTGCTCGTGTGTTTCGCCTCGATCTGCTCTTCGTGCGATCTTCGCCCCCGCCGAACCAAAAGGGGCTCGGTCCGCCGGTCCCATAGGTGCTCGTGGATTCGTTCCCCGACATCTTTGGCGCGCCAGGTAGGGGGCGTCGAGGTTGTGTGAACCTGATCCGGCGTTCACACGAGCTAGATCTTCATCGTCTTCATCGACATGCCGCCGAAGAAGAAGGCTTTGGAGGCGGCTGCTCCATCCGCGCCGAACCCACCACCGCCGGAGCAAACGGTTGGTGGGGTAGACGCTGGCGGAAGAACGGGCGTCGACGAGGGAGCTCACGGTGCTGCCAGGTCCAAGGACAAGGCTGCGCTGCCCATCAGCGGCGTAGTCGGCTCCCACAACGACCGGGCGCACTCCAAGACCTTGGCGTCCGTACATGCACCGCGCCCATCTCAGGAGGCGCGGGACCGGCAGCGTCATGGTACTCACGATACCATACGTTTGCTAGACCAAGATCGAGCTGGTGGATCTCGGAGTGCTCAAGACCAGCATGCACGCCAACATGCTGGCACGAGCGAGGCACGGTCGCCTGGACGGGATACTGCTCCTTCTAACATAGTTAGAAGTCCGAGCATATCCCGCTCCTCACACCGTTCGCCACCGCCACCCACCACTTCACCAGAAGCTTTGGCGCGAGCTCAACTGCTCCTGGACTACCCTCCAACGGCAGACAAGATCGACGACTGGAGGGCCACCATTCAGAGTCTCATCGGCTTCGCCAATGGCGACACTCCACGACAGCCGAGTACATCACAGCCGCGGCAAGTCAGCCAGGCACGAGCCGGTGGCGACGGGACCGGTGAGGGTGCAACCACCGTGCACTCTCCGCCCCGAAGACCAAGATCGCCAACTCGCCGGATCCACCTCGACAGCGACTCCACCGCGTCATCAGATCCACGAGCTCGTCGCGATCAGCGCCAAGTTCTTCACGTACGACAGCAAGAAGACGCTCGTACTCGCATCGAGCGCCGAAGAGAAGCGCGGCGTCAATCGGACCAGCGCATTGGGCCCTCTATCGACATGCATGCTCCAGGGGAACCAGGCGACTTGCCGTACGTGGTAGGTTGTCCTGCGTTTACTCGTGAGCTGCAGCAAGTCCAGTGGCCCAGCAAGAAGAATTTCAAGCCAGACGTACCGGAGAAGTACGACGGCAAGTCGCATCCGTCGGAGTTCCTCAGCATCTACACCATCGCGGTGCAAGCTGCCGGGGGGCGGGACGACAAGATCCTTGCTAACTATTTACCGCTGGTGCTCAATCCCAACGTCAGGTCCTGGCTCATGCACTTGCCGGACAACTCCATATCCTCCTGGGCAGACCTATGCCATCAGTTTGTCGGCGCCTTTACAGGCGGCCACAAACCTCATGGCCAAGAGAGTGACCTTCATCTTCTCGCCCAGAAGGAAGGAGAGCCCCTGCGCAAGTACATTCAGAGATTCAGCCGTGTACAACACAACATCCCAGATGTCCACCTTGCCGCGGTCATCAGCGCGTTCCATCAGAACGTGCGTAACCGCATGATGCGGGAGGAGATGGCGATGTGCAAGATCAGAGACGTCAGTGAGCTGTATGCCCTGGCCGACAAGTGTGCACGTGCTGAGGAAGGGAGGAAACTCCCCGGAGAGAATACATGAGCAGGAGGATCTGACAGCGAGGATGCTGCCCCGGCAAAGAAAAACCGGCGGCGGAACAGCAGGAAGAAGAAAGGCAAAGATGTGCTAGTCATTGAGCAGTCCGGCAATGAAGGTGGCGCCAAGAAAGCCAAAGCTGGTAGCTCCGGCAAGGAGATTGCCGCATGCACCAACTGCCAGGCTGTGGCGGTCGCCGACAAGCAGGACGACACCGACAAGCAGTATTGCAAGATCCACCGCACCAAGGGCCATGACCTCCAGAGCTGCAAGAAGGTCGAGCAGCTTGTCGAGCAGCAAAAGGCTGAATACGAGCGACGCAACAAGGAGAAGGCCCAAGGAGGTGCTGGAGGATCCACGAGAAGCGCACCAGCTGGGGAGGACGCCGCGGCAAGGCCAAGCAGCGGCAAGGAGACAGACCTCCCCGCGGCCGCGACAAGGATGAAGATGACGACGACGATGCAGACATGGATGATGTCGAGACCAGTGAGCAGGAGTTCCAGAAAGCCACAGAGGTCTTGTGCGTTGACGGCGGTGCTTCTCTGCATACTTCACACCGCCAACTCAAGCAGTGGGTGCGGGAAGTCAATGCGGCAAAACCACCTGTCGAGTCACGCAAGCTTCTGAAATGGTCTAGCACGCCTATCATCTTTGTGTGAGGACCACCCTGATCGCACAACTGCGGTCGGGTGCTTGCCGATGTTGGTTTCACCAACTATCCGCAACCTCAAGGTCACTAAGATGCTAGTTGACGGCGGGGCCGGCTTGAACTTGATCTCCTACGCTGTACTCCAGAAACTCCAGATCCCTGACAGCGAGCTTGAAGAGACCGGCACATTCCAAGGAATCAACCCGGGAAGGAGCAAGCCGAAGGGGAAGATCACGTTGCCAGTAACATTTGGCAGCGAGTTGAACTTCAGGACCGAGAGGGTCACTTTTGACGTTGCCGATTTTCCATTACCTTACAATAGGATACTCGGCCGTCCAACACTCGCCAAGTTCATGGCAGCCTCTCACTACGCATACAACATGCTGAAGATGCCAGGCCCGATAAGTGTCATCTTTGTCCCTGGCGACAAGAAGGATGCTCTTATCTGCGCCGACAAGATCTACCGGGAAGCGGCAGCCGCAACAGATCGCAAGTCACCTGCCGTTGAAGCTCCCGGGGGGAAGAAGAAGACCAAGTCCGGCAAGAGTTCTGATGCCCACTCCGGCAAGCGCACCTCTTCGGAGTGCTGCACTACCGTCGAGGACGCACCATCGAGCTCCACCGGCAAGTGTAAGAAGACAATGGCAGCTCCGCCAGAGACCAAGAAGGTGTCCGCCAAGGAGGGCGGCACTGGTGGTACCTTCACCATCAGTGCCACTCTTGACCCTAAATAGGAAAGCGCGCTCATTGCTTTCCTACGGGCGAACGTCGACGTGTTTGCGTGGCAACCGTCTGACATCCCTGGTGTTCCCAGGAAAGTAATTGAGCACCATCTTGCCGTCTGTCCTCGTGCGCGGCCCGTCAAGCAGAAGGTCAGGAAGCAAGCAGTGGAGCACCAAGAATTCATCGCAGAAGAGATCAGGAAGTTGGAAGTAGCAAGCCTTGTCAGAGGAGTGCTCCATCCTACGTGGTTGGCCAATCCTGTAGTCGTGCGCAAGGCAAACGGGAAATGGAGGCTTTGTATCGACTTTACCGATGTCAATAAAGCTTGTCCCAAAGACCCATTTCCCTTACCGCGCATTGACCAGATTGTTGACTCCACGGCCGGATGTGACTTGCTTTCATTTCTTGACGCATACTCAGGATACCATCAGATCTTCATGGCAGAAGAGGATGAGGAGAAGACCGCATTCATCACTCCATGTGGCACGTACTGTTTCATACGGATGCCTTTCGGTTTAAAGAATGCTTGTTCAACATTTGCAAGGGTAGTCCATGTCGCTTTTTAGCCACAAATACACAGGAATGTGGAAGCCTACATGGATGACATAGTGGTCAAGAGCAAGGACAAGGCAACTTTGATTCAAGATTTAGACGAGACCTTTGCAAATCTGCGTAAGATCAACCTCAAGCTGAACCCTGAGAAGTGTGTGTTTGGAGTCCCTTCCGGCAAGCTTCCCGGGTTCTTCGTGTCTCAGCGGGAAAATTGAAGCCAATCCCGACAAGGTCAAGGCCATTGAGCAGATTGAAGCACCAAAGTGTGTCAAAGATGTACGAAGACTTGCCGGTTGCGTGGCTGCTCTCAGCAGGTTTATCTCTAAGTCTGCTGAGCGCGCCCTGCCGTTTTTCAAAATATTGAAAAAGGCAGGTCCAATGAAATGGACTCCGGAAGCAGAGGCTGCGCTACAAGACTTGAAGAGATACCTGTCCTCCACTCCAACACTTGTCGCACCTAAGCCACAAGAGAAGTTGCTGCTGTATATAGCGGCAACCAATCAAGTGGTTAGTGCTGCATTAGTAGCGGAGAGGGAGACAGATGATGAGCCAGCAACCACGGCAGGCGCATCCAACGACAAGCAGGGGGCTTCCCCGACAAGCTCTGGTCCCGACAAAGATGGATCTGCGCAGGCGCGCGAGGAGATACAGAAGAGAATGGTGCAGCGCCCAGTTTACTTTGTCAGTTCCCTTCTGCAGGGGGCTAGGTCAAGGTACTCTGGTGTGCAGAAATTGCTTTTCGGCCTTCTCATGGCCTCGAGAAAGCTGCGCCATTACTTCCAAGCACATGAGATCACAGTTGTCACTCGTTTTCCGCTGAAGAGGATACTGTAGAATCCAGAAGCAACAGGCAGGATTGTTGAGTGGGCACTGGAACTGTCAAGCTTTGGCCTCAAGTTTGAGAGCACTTCAACTATCCAAAGCAGAGCATTGGCAGAATTCATAGCAGAGTGGACGCCAACACCAGATGAAGAAATTCCAGAAACGAGCATCCCCATCAAGGACGCAAGCAAAGAGTGGCTGATGTACTTTGATGGTGCCTTCTCGCTGCAAGGCGCCGGTGCTGGCGTGCTGCTTGTTGCACCCACCAGAGAGCACCTCAAGTACGTAGTCCAGATGCACTTTCCCAAGGAGCAAGCAACAAACAATACCGCAGAGTATGAAGGTTTGCTTGCCGGTCTCAGGATCGCGGCAGACCTTGGGATCAAGAAGCTCATTGTTAGGTGTGACTCGCAGCTTGTCATCCGCCAAGTGAACAAGAGTTATCAGAGTCCGTTGATGGAAGCCTACGTTGATGAAGTGAGAAAGCTAGAAGAGCACTTTGACGACCTGCAGATGGAGCATGTTCCAAGAGCTCAGAACGACATTGCCGATGGCCTGTCGAAGTGCGCTGCACTTAAGTTACCTGTGGAACCAGGGATCTTTGTGCTCAAGCTGACTCAACCGTCTGTAACGCCATCAACTGGACAGAGCAAGAAGAGGAAGTTGATTTCTGGTGACTATTTTCCGGCAGGGCTTCCCGAAGCCACCGCCAAGAAGGTCCCCAAGATCAACACTAAGAGTGCTGAGGAGCAGTCTCCTCCGGCAAGCCCTAGGGTTTGTTCCGTTGAAGCAGAGGCTCCCGACAAGTTTTGCTCCGGCAAGCTTGCCGGGGAACGTCAAGCTCCGGCTAAGCCGCAGGTTCTCGCCGTAGAAGCGGATGTTCCCGCAGCAGCAGATATGCCTTTAGTCCTTGTTGTCAAGCCACAAGCTCCAGCATGGGCACAGCAGATTGTCCGTTCCCTTCACACAGGAGAACTTTCCGAAGAGCAAGAAGAATCGGAAAGAGTAGCCCGGCAGTCAAGTATGTACCAGTTTGTCGACAACACACTGTACAGAAGAAGACTCAACGGTGTGAAATTGAAGTGTATTCACCGGGAAGGCGGACAAGAGCTGTTGGCAGAGATACATGGAGGCATATGTGGTCACCACATTGGCGCAAGAGCACTTCCCGGCAAAGCATTCAGGCAACGTTTCTTTTGGCCGACAGCCCTCCAGGATGCAACTGCACAAGTAACCAAGTGTGAAGCGTGCCAGTTCCATTCCAAGCAGATACACTAGCCAACTCAAGCTCTCCAGACAATCCCTTTATCCTGGCCATTTTCGGTCTGGGGGCTCGACATCCTCGGCCCCTTTCCCCGAGCAGTCGGGGGCTTTGAGTACTTGTACGTTGCAATCAACAAGTTCACAAAGTGGCCGGAAGTGGAAGCAGTGAGGAAGGTGACAGCACAGTCAGCAGTCAAGTTCTTCAGGTCGATTGTTTGCCGCTTCGGGATCCCTAACAGGATCATCACCGACAACGGTACGCAATTCACGAGCCGCACCTTCATGCAGTACGTCCAAGATCTTGGCGCCAAGGTCTGCTTCGCTTCTGTTGCTCACCCGAGAAGCAACTGTCAAGCGGAGAGGGCAAATGCTGAAGTGCTGCGTGGGCTCAAGACCAGGACTTTCGACATGCTACGCAAGTGCGGAAGAAACTGGATTGAGGAGCTGCCAGTAGTTCTTTGGTCGATCAGGACGACGCCAAATCGAGCCACTGGCCAGACACCTTTCGCTCTAGTCTATGGAGCAGAGGCAGTTCTCCCCACAGAACTCGTATACGGGTCACCTCGAGTGCTCGCTTATGATGAGCTTGAGCAAGAGCAGCTGCGACAAGATGACGCGCTGCTCCTTGAGGAAGACCGTCTTCAGGCTGCTGTACGAGCTGCTCGCTACCAGCAAGCTTTGCGCCGCTACCACAGCCGCAAAGTTA
Source organism: Secale cereale (assembly GCA_902687465.1). Classification (NCBI taxonomy): domain Eukaryota; kingdom Viridiplantae; phylum Streptophyta; class Magnoliopsida; order Poales; family Poaceae; genus Secale; species Secale cereale. The sequence goes on along the minus strand of LR738709.1, from coordinate 484,590,768 downwards.
ACGCCAGAAGTCTCGAGGGAGGCGACCTTGTTCTTCGGCGCGTTTAATCCGCCAAGAATTCCAACAAGTTGACGCCGAAGTGGGAAGGCCCTTACTGGGTGAAACGAGTCACTAGGCCTGACGCTGTCCTCCTTGAGACCGAAGATGGCATTCCGGTGAGCAACTCCTGGAACATTGAGCATCTTCGTAAGTTTTACCCGTAAGGCGCGGTTGCCGGAAGTCTTGCCGCTGTTGCATGTAATCCTTTGTACAAAGCCAGGCGCAGACCCCGTGCATAAGTAAAGCTCATGTGTTCCGCACATCTTGACAAATTCATGCTTTCTATTTTTTGCATGTGTTATCTGATACTTTGTGCAGCACCTACCCCCGGTAAGCAATAACGAGCCGTAAGGCTCCATATCTTTATTTTCTCTTCTTTCTTTTTCTCAAGGAAAGGAAGGTTCCCTCGCCCACAAGTTTGCCGGGGGGGGGGGGGAAGGAGAAGATAATGGTATGGACCAGGCGTCGTTCAAGAAAGTTTCACCTTACCGGGAAGCAAACAACAGAAAAGCTAAGTTACCAAAGTTTGAGCAATCAGATTTTAAATTTTTTTAAGTTATCTTCCTTGAACGACCGCGCTTTGTATGGAAAACCTGTGCGCGGAGGAACCAACTCGTAGCTAGTTGTGCCCTTACTTTGTTTCGAGTCCGCTCAACAACTTAAGTGTGCTGCGACTAGTTGCAACAAGGTTTCTTGTCGGTAACGGCACCGCCAGCAGGCTGCTGACGTCCCGCACTCAGCGCTCGCGGCTAAGGTGGCTGCGCCGGCAAGTTCCCTAAAAGCGTAGGGCAAAAATATACAAAGGAAGGAATCAAGTAAAGGAAATAACATTGCAATCATTACCCAAAATAGAGTTATATTACAAGGTAGCTTGTCTCGGCTCTAACAGATTGTTCTCATAACATGACCAGCAGCGACAAGAAAAGAAGAAAACGGGCGGCCTAGTCTACGCGATCGCACTCAATCCTCTTGATCCCGCTCACCTTGTACACAATGGGTGCGACAAGGGTCTTGAGCGCTTCCAGATCAGCATCCGGCGGCAGGGTCTTGAGGACGTTGGTGAGGTTGAGGCCCGGGTTGCGGAAGGCCACCTTCACCAACACCTTTTGAAGAGCTCCCGCGCAGATCTTGCGCGACTCGTCGGCCAGCTGCTTTGGAATCTTCTCCCGGAGTCGCTGGAGGGCCGTCGCCACGCCTTTGAAGAACAAGGTGAGCTTGGCGCTGAGTTGGAGGTTCTCATCGGAGGGATACCCGAGATCCTCCATCCCCAGCTGCGCCAGCTCCCTGTCAATGTCTGCGGCAGCATCCACGAGACCCTCCGTCCAGTGCTCCACATTCTCCCTGAAAGCGTTCTGGGCGGCAGCAGCACTCGCCAGCAGCGCCTTATCGGCCTTGATCTCCTCCTTCAAAGCCACCTCCTGCTCCCTGGCACCGTCCAGCATCTTGGTCAAAGTAGTCAGCTTCAACTCAAGATCTGCGTTGGAGTCCTTGGCGGCGCCAAGTTCCTTGCCCTTCTCGGCGAGACGAACCTTGTCGGGGAAATTGATCGCCCACGAACACATATGGGACCGGAGCCCCTTTTCGGTACGGCAAGGGGGCGGAGGATGCACGAAGAGCGGATCGAGGCAAGCACGCGAGCAGTTTACCCAGGTTCGGGCCGCACGGATGCGTAAAACCCTACTCCTGCCTTGGTTTGTATTGTGTTCTTAGCTCGGGAGCGAGAAGAGCTATAGTGCTTGTCGCTGGCAACACCGAGCCTGAGAGTGATCAAGGATCGGAACCCCTTCTACGTTGCGCATGGGCCTCCTTTTATAGGTCAAAGGGGTCACCGACAGATGGCAACGTAGGTGAGGGTAAAAATGTAAAAACGGTAGTAGTTGGAATAGTATGTGTACAGTGTATCACAGTGCTCTATACCTAACCCTGACGGCAGGGGACAAGGGTATTGAATGCCCGTCGCCGTCGCCCCAAACAGTGCAAAAAGCGTCCGTCAGGGCATCTCCGTTCGCCACGAAGGTGGCCTCGTCATTGCGGCTCGCCACGGTGTACCCCAGGCTGCACAGCCTTCCGCCACGTGCACCTGGAAGGGCCCCAGGGCGACGCGTGGCCGGACGAGCTGGAGCGCGGGCACGTAGTGGGAGCTTGCCGTGGCAAGCGCCTTGCCGCGGTCGCTACCTTGCCGCGCCCGGAAGCTTGTCGCTCTTCGGGCCTTGCCGCGACGCGCGAAGCGTTGCGGCAAGTCTTCTGAAATGCCATGTTTGGCCTTCCTGACAAGCTCCTCTTGCCAGGGCCTTGTGCCAAAGGGGTGGTCTTGAGCCTGGAACGGCCTTCCCGGCAAGCTCCTCTTGCCGGGGTCTTGTTTCTTTAACTTGAATACTTTGTTCTTGAATGGCTCCAAAGGGATCTTAGTGGGCCTTGGCGGGCACGTGGCAAGCCTTGCCACGGGATGCTGCTACTGCCCGTGCACAAGTTGGGATACTAAGGTACCGCTACTTTAGTACACCGACAGGAGCCCCCGGGCCTGGGCCACACACGGTGCCGAGCGCTGTTGGGCCAGCCCAAAACAGTGCACGGGCACACGCGGCCCACGGCGCGCCGTATCCCACTCCGTATCCACCACGTCCCTCCCTAACGGCACGCGTCGATCGCGGCGTCGTGGGAGAGATCGTGGCCTGTTTCTTTAATGGGGGAAATGCGGAACGCCCCCCTTTCCCCCTTAAAAGCAGGGGAAACAGGGGCAGTTCCCTCCATCCGTCCATTGCTTCTTCAACCTCCAGAAACCCCCGCCGCTCTCCTCCTCCCCGAAGGTCAAAAGAGAGCAGCGCTCTGCCCTTCCTCCGCCGCCGCCAGTCTCTCCAGCGCCGTCGACTTCCCCCGCCGCCCCCGCCATGGCCCCGAAGGGCGACAAGGCGAAAGCCGCGAAGACCGCCAGGGTACTGAAGCTAGCGGCAATGCGGAAGAAGATGGTGGTCTTCCCGCAGAGGCTAGGCGCGAGGGAGCTGAGGGACTCCTTCTACCTCTTCTGGTCGAGGGAGACGAAAGCGCACCCGCGCACCAGGGTACTCCCCGCCGAGGCCTGCGACATGTTTCCGGGAGGGTACGCCTATTTCGCTCTGTTCTTCCATTGCGGACTCTGCCCACCATATTCCGAATTCTTCTGCGATATCATGAATACCTACGGGTTTCACCTCCTTGATTTCACCCCAAACGCCGTCTTGACCATGGCCGTTTTCGCACATCTGTGCGAGAACTTTGTCGGAGTGTACCCCAACGTAGCCCTCTTCCGCCATTATTTCACGCCTCGAGTAGAGTCAGGGTCTCCTTTATCCGGCGGGATCTCTTGGATCTTTAGGCTCCATAAGAAAGAGGCATACTTGACTGGAGAACTCCGCGGCAAGTGGGAGGAGTGGAGGGCTAACTGGTGCTGGATCATGGAGGACGAACCTCAGCAGTTCACTGCCCCGCGCCAAGTCGCAATAGTGCGCGGCAATGACTGGAGTGATCTGGCCCCTGAGGACGACGAGCTGAAGATAGCCACCACTAGGATCCTTCGCCTCCGGCAAGCCAAACTCACTGCAGGGGTTGTCGGAGCAGATTTCCTTCGCCGCCGCATCGCTCCCTTGCAGGAGAGGAAAAGGCCTGCTTGGGAATTTGGAAATGCGGCAGACTTTATGAGGCTGCGCCCAGGCCTCAACTACAATTTCACTGTCCTGGAGCTCAAAGGGATGCTCCGTGAGCTGTTCAAGCACGACCCCAAGCATCCAGAGTTGTTCGCGTTGCCGCGGGGCGTAGTTCCGCTCTGCAACAATTTGTCGCTCAGCGCCATCCGCGCGGCGATGCCATGGTGCGACTCCCATGGAATTGACCCCACTTGGCGGGAGCCTTCTGACGAAGCCGTGCAAACGTTCTTCGATAACTTGGTGGAGCTGCCCATCAACCCCGACGAGAAGAAGGGCCTCACCCGCGACACCACCGACGAGGAGATGGCTTATATTGCCACCAGGTTGGAGGAGGCAGATGCAGCCGAGGCCGCGGGCGAGTTTGGGTATACCTTGGAAGAGGCAGATGCAGCGGAGGCGGTGAGTCTGGCCGAGGAGGAAGAGATCCTCAAACTGATAAAGTCTGTCGGGCAGCCTGCCGGGACGAGCGAGGCCACCGGGGAAGGTACAGAGTCGAGCGAGCCCGCCGAGCAGGGCGCCGAATCGGGCGACTCTGCAGAAGACTCGGGCGGGTCTCTGAACCTTGGTTCTTCATCATCCTCGGGGAGTTCTCCGCCACCGGCAAGCCGTCCGGCTCCAGAGAGGAGGCGCCTCCACAAGGTGGCGGAGCGCCCGGCGGGCCAGCAGCCGCAGCGCCGCCTGGCGCGCGCCACCACGACAAGCAAGACTGCCAAGGGAGCGCCCCGCGCTTCAACAACGACTGGAGGAGGATCTTCCCGGGCCGGGGCTAAAGCTCCTGCCGCCCCTCGTTCCTCGGCGACGACCGGAGCGGGGTCCTCTCAGACCACCGACCCTGCTCCCGCCAAGCGGCTGAGGGCGCCTACTCCTCCAGCTCCTCGCGCCGGGCCGCGCGAGGCGGAATTCGACTTCTCCGTGCTTAGTTCCGACGAGGAGGAGGAAGAGTAAGCACGGTCAACTCTTGTTCCCTTCGATTTGTTCTTGTTTTGAATCTTCCTTGCCTCATTTTGATCTTGTTTTTCTTCCAAGACCCTGGCCCAGAGGGCGGCGAAGAGGGACAAGATCCCGGTGGTCGACCTTGAGGACGAGCCCGCCGCAGCAGCAGGGGATGCGCCTGCGACAGGTTTGCCGGACCAGCCAGCTGCTCCACAGAGCAGCCCCCAGCGCAGCCCCTAGCATAAGTCTCATGTTCACTTCTTCGCTTGTCGGGCACGCGCAGGCCTCTTATCCTTGTTAACCTTTTTGCTTGTTTGTTGACTTGTACAGAAGTAGAGCCGCAGCCTCAGGAGCGCCAAGAGACTGCTCCCGACGAGCCGCACGCCCCGACCTCTCCGCTAAGGGGGAGCTCCCCGGCGAGGGAGAATACTCCGCCAAGGGCGGGTACTCCGCCAAGGGCGAGTACCCCGCCAAGGGCGAGCACCCCGCCAAGGGAAGGTGCCAGCGACCCTCCGCCGGCGGGGGCTACCACCACGCCGCCGAGGGAGGACCCCCCGGCAAGGAACCTCATTGAAGAAGAGGCCCGCGCAGGTAACACTTGTACTTTTCTTCTCTTGGACTTCTCTTTTTTTTGGATATTTGCTTGACGATTCTTTTCTTTTTTCTTCTTCTTTCCTTATCTTCAGACCCTTGCCGCGAGCGCTGAGTGCGGAACTTCAGCAGCCTGCTAGCAATGCCGCTACCGGCAAGAAACCTCGTCGCAGCTAGTCGCAGCACACTTAGGTTGTTGAGCGAACTCGAAAACAAAGTAAGGGTGCGACACTTGTCGCAGCACACTTAAGCCATTGAGCGTGCTCGAAACAAAGTAGGGGCGCGGCTAGCTACGAGTAGGTTCCTCCGCGCATAGGTTTTCCATACAAAGTGTGGTCGTTCAAGGAAGATAACTTTAAAATTTAAAAATTTGAATGCTCAAACTTTGGCAACTTAGCTTTTGCGTTGTTTGCTTCCCGGCAAGGCGAGGCTTTCTTGAACGGCACTTGGTCCATACCACTGTCTCCTTCCCCCCGGCAAACTTGTGCACGAGGAAAAGATTCCTTCTGCTTGAGAGAAAAAAAGAAAAAGGGAGGAAACATAGATATGGAGCCTTGCGGCTCATTATTGCTTACCGGGGGTGTGTGCTGCACGAGGTGTCATATGATACATGCTAGAAAAAGGAAAATGCATGAAACGACAAGTTGTGCAAGGCACAAAAGTTTTACTGATGCACGGGGTCTGCGCCCGGTTTTGTACAAAGGTTTACATGCAACAGCGGCAAGACTTGTACAAAAGGGGGGTTGCCGGAGCGGATCATGGCAACCGCGCCTTATGGGTGAAACTTGCGAAGGTGCTCGATGTTCCAGGAGTTGCTCACCGGTAAGCCCTCTTCGGTCTCAAGGCGGACAGCGTCGGGCCTTGTAACTTGTCTCACCCGATAATGGCCTTCCCACTTCGGCGTCAACTTGTTGGAATTCTTGGCGGACTGAACGCGCCGAAGAACAAGGTCGCCTTCCTTGAGACTTCTAGCTTTAACTTTGCGGCTATGGTAACGGCGCAAAGCTTGCTGGTATCGAGCAGCTCGTACAGCAGCCTGAAGACGGTCCTCCTCAAGGAGCAATGCGTCATCTTGTCGCAGCTGCTCTTGCTTGAGCTCATCGTAAGCGAGCACTCGAGGCGACCCGTATACGAGTTCCGTGGGGAGAACTGCCTCTGCTCGATAGATAAGAGCAAAGGGTGTCTGTCCAGTGGCTCGATTTGGTGTCGTTCTGATTGACCAAAGAGCCGCCGGCAACTCTTCAATCCAGTTTCTTCCGCATTTGTGTAGTCTGTTGAAAGTTCTTGTCTTGAGCCCGCGCATCACTTCAGCATTTGCCCACTCCGCTTGACCGTTGCTCCTCGGGTGAGCAACGGAAGCGAAGCAGACCTTGGCGCCAAGGTCTTGGACGTATTGCATGAAGGTGCGACTTGTGAATTGTGTGCCGTTATCGGTGATGATCCTGTTAGGGATTCCAAAACGGCAAACAATTGACCTGAAGAACTTGACTGCTGACTGTGCGGTTACCTTCCTCACTGGTTCCACTTCCGGCCACTTTGTGAACTTGTCGATGGCGACGTACAAGTACTCAAAGCCTCTGGCTGCGCGGGGAAAGGGGCTGAGGATATCGAGCCCCCAGACCGAAAATGGCCAGGACAAAGGGATCGTCTGGAGAGCCTGAGCTAGCTGATTTATTTGCTTGGCATGGAACTGGCACGCTTCACACTTGGTTACTTGTGCAGTTGCATCTTGGAGGGCTTCTGGCCAAAAGAAACCTTGCCGGAATGCCTTGCCGGCAAGTGCTCTTGCGCCAATGTGGTGGCCACATATGCCTCCATGTATCTCTGCCAACAGCTTTTGCCCATCTTCCCGGGGAATGCACTTCAGTCTAACACCGTTGAGTCTTCTTCTGTATAGTTCATTGCCGACGAACTGATACATACTTGACTGCCGGGTTATTCTTTCTGCTTCTTCTGGCTCTTCGGGAAGTTCTCCTGTTTGAAGGAAACGGACAATCTGCTGTGCCCATGCTGGAGCCTGAGGCTCAACAACAAGGACTAAAGGCATCAGTGCTGCTGCGGGAACGTTAGCTTCTACGGCAAGAACCTGTGGCTCGGCCGGAGCTTGACGTTCCCCGGCAAGCTTGCCGGGGCAAAGCTTGTCGGGAACGCCTGCTTCAACTGTACAAACCCTTGGGTCTGCAGGAGCAGACTGTTCCTCAGCAATTTTGTCGTTGATCTTGGGGACCTTGGCGGCGGCTTCAGGAAGTTCTGCTGGCAAGTAGTCACCGGAGACCAACTTTCTCTTCTTAATTTGTCCAATTGATGGTGCAACGGATGGTTGAGTTAACTTGAGCACAAAGATTCCTGGTTCCATAGGTAGCTTTAGTGCAGCACAATTTGACAGGCCGTCTGCGACGTCATTTTGAGCTCTTGGAACGTGCTCCATCTGCAAGCCTTCAAAGTGTTCTTCAAGTTTCCTCACTTCGTCGACGTATGCTTCCATCAACGAACTCTCATAGCTCTTGTTTACTTGTCGGACAACCAACTGCGAATCGCCCCGCACAATGAGCTTCTTGATCCCAAGTTCCGCTGCGATTCTGAGGCCGGCAAGCAAACCTTCATACTCAGCAGTATTGTTCGTTGCTTGCTCCTTGGGAAAAAGCATCTGGACAACGTACTTGAGGTGCTCTCCGGTGGGCGCGACAAGCAGCACGCCAGCGCCGGCGCCTTGCAGCGAGAAGGCACCATCGAAGTACATTATCCATTCTTTGCTCGCTTCTTTGACGGGGATGCTTGTCTCTGGAATCTCTTCGTCTGACGTTGGTGTCCATTCTGCTATGAACTCTGCCAATGCTCTGCTCTGGATAGTAGAAGTACTTTCAAACTTGAGGCCAAAGCTTGACAGCTCTAGTGCCCACTCGACAATCCTGCCTGTTGCTTCTGGATTTTGCAATATCCTCTTCAGCGGAAAGCGAGTGACCACCGTTATCTTATGTGCTTGGAAGTAGTGGCGCAGCTTTCTCGAGGCCATAAGGAGGCCGAAAAGCAGCTTCTGCACCCCAGAGTATCTTGCCCTAGCCCCCTGCAAGAGGGAACTGACAAAATAGACTGGGCGCTGCACCATCTTCTTCCGCACCTCTTCTTGCATCTGCACAGACTCATCCTTGTCGGGGCCAGAGCTTGTCGGGGAAGTCCCCTGCTTGTCGCTGGATGTGCTTGTCGGGGCTGTGGGCCCCTCATCTGCCTCCCTTTCCGCTACCAACGCATCACTAACCACTTGATTGGTTGCTGCTAAGTACAGCAGCAACTTCTCTCGCGGTCTAGGTGCGACAAGTATTGGAGTGGAGGACAGGTACCCTTTCAAGTCCTGCAGCGCTGCCTCCGCTTCCGGAATCCATTTCATTGGACCTGCCTTTTTCAAGATTTTGAAAAATGGCAGGGCGCTTTCTGCAGACTTAGAAATGAACCTGCTGAGAGCAGCCACGCAGCCGTCAAGCCTTCGTACATCCTTGACGCGCCTTGGAGCTTCGATTTGCTCGATGGCTTTGATCTTGTCGGGGTTGGCTTCAATCCCCCTCTGAGACACAAAGAACCCGAGAAGCTTGCCGGAGGGGACTCCGAAGACACACTTCTTGGGGTTAAGCTTGAGTTGTATCTTGCGCAGATTCGCAAAAGTTTCATCTAGGTCTTGAATCAGGGTATCTTTGTCCTTGCTCTTGACCACTATATCATCCATGTAAGCCTCTACATTCCTGTGTATTTGTGGCTCAAAAGCAGTATGGACTACCCTCGCGAACGTTGAACCCGCATTCTTCAATCCAAAGGGCATGCGTATGAAGCAGTAAGTGCCACATGGAGTAATGAACGCGGTCTTCTCTTCATCTTCTTCAGCCATAAATATCTGGTGGTATCCGGAGTATGCATCAAGGAATGAAAGAAACTCACACCCAGCCGTGGAGTCAACGATCTAGTCAATGCGCGGCAAGGGAAATGGATCTTTGGGACAAGCTTTATTCACATCGGTGAAGTCTATACAAAGCCTCCACTTCCCGTTTGCTTTGCGCACGACAACAGGGTTGGCCAGCCACGTGGGGTGAAGTACACCTCTGACAAGGCCTGCTGCTTCCAGCTTCTTGATTTCCTCCGCGATAAACTCTTGGCGCTCCACTGCTTGCTTCCTGACCTTCTGCTTGACGGGCCGCGCGTGAGGACAAACGGCAAGCTTGTGCTCAATCACTTTCCTGGGAATGCCGGGGATGTCAGACGGTTGCCATGCAAACACGTCGACATTCGCCCGCAGGAAAGCAACGAGCGCGCTTTTGTATTTAGGATCGAGCGTGGCACTGATGGTGAAAGTAGCATCAGTGCCGTCCTCCTTGGCGGACACCTTCTTGGTTGCAGGTGGAGCTGCCATTCCCTTCTTGCACTTGCCGGTGGAGGTCCATGGTGCGTCCTCGACGGCAGCGCAGCACTCCGAAGAGGTGCGTTTGCCGGAGTGGGCCCCAGAGCTCGTGCCGGACTTGGTCTTGTTCTTCCCCCCGGGAGCTTCAGCGGCAAGTGCCTTGTTGTCTGTTGCGGCTGCTGCATCCCGGTAGATCTTGTCGGCACAGATAAGCGCGTCCTTCTTGTCGCCGGGGACAGAGATGACGCTTATCGGGCCTGGCATCTTGAGCATGTTATAGGCGTAATGAGAGGCTGCCATGAACTTGGCGAGCGCTGGACGGCCAAGTATCCCATTGTAAGGCAATGGGATATCGGCAACGTCAAAGGTGATCCTCTCGGTCCTGAAGTTCAGCTCTCCGCCAAAAGTCACTGGCAGTGTGATCTTCCCCTTCGGCTTGCTCCTTCTCGGGTTGATCCCTTGGAACGTGCCGGTCTCCTCGAGCTCACTGTCGGGGATCTGCAGTTTCCGGACCACAGTGGAGGAGATCAGGTTCAGGCCGGCCCCGCCGTCAACCAGCATCTTGGTGACCTTGAGGTTGCGGATGGTTGGTGAAACCAACATCGGCAAACACCCGACCACAGTTTTGCGGTCAGGGTGATCCTCAATGTCGAAGATGAGGGGCGTGCTGGACCACTTCAGGAGTTTGCGCGACTCGACGGGTGGCTCTGCTGCATTAACTTCCCGCACCCATTGTTTGAGTTGGCGGTGGGAAGTATGCAGAGAGGCCCCTCCATCGACGCACAGAACTTCTGTGGCCTTCTGGAACTCCTGCTCGCTGTTGTCTCCGTCATCCATGTCTTCATCGCCGTCTTCGTCTTCGTCCTTGTCGCGGCCGCGGGGAGGTCTATCTCCTTGCCGCTGCTTGGCCTTGCCGCGGCGTCCTCCCCGGCCATTGAATGGCCGCTTCTTGCCGGACTCTCCTCCACCTCCCTGGGCCTTCTCCTTGTCATGTCGCTCGTACTCAGCCTTCTGCTGTTCGACGAGGTACTCGACCCTTTTGCAGTTCTGGAGATCGTGGCCCTTGGTGCGGTGGATCTTGCAGTACTGTTTGTCGGCGCCGTCCTGCTTGTCGGCGGCCGCTACAGTGGTAGCTTCCTTGCCGGAGCCACTAGCCTGAGCTTTCTGGGCGCCAGCCTCCTTGCCGGGCTGCTCAATGGCCAGTACTTCCTTGTTCTTCTTTTTCTTGTTGTTCCGCCGCCGGTTCTTCCTTGCCTGGGCGGCATCCTCACTGTCTGTTCCTCCTGCTCCAGTATCCTCCCCGGGGAGTTTCCTCCCCTCTTCAGCGCGTGCGCACTTGTCGGCCAGGGCATAGAGCTCACTGACGTCTCGTATCTTGCACATCGCCATTTCCTCCCTCATGCGGCGGTTACGCACGTTCTGGTGGAACGCGCTAATAACTGCGGCAGGGTGGACGTCCGCGATGTTGTGCTGGACGCGGCTGAATCTCTGGATGTACTTTCGCAGGGACTCTCCTTCCTTCTGGGCAAGTATATGTAGGTCACTCTCCTGGCCATGGGGCTTGTGGCCGCCCGTAAAGGCGCCGACAAACTGATGGCACAGGTCGGCCCAAGAAGAGATGGAGTTCTCCGGCAAGTGCATGAGCCAAGATCTGACGTTCGGCTTGAGCACGAGCGGGAAGTAGTTTGCTAATATCTTCTAGTCGCGCCCCCCGGCAGCCTGCACCGCGATGGTGTAGATGCCGAGGAACTCTGACGGATGAGTCTTGCCGTCGTACTTCTCGGGTACGTCGGGCTTGAAGTTCTTCATGCTGGGCCACTGGACTTGCCGCAGCTCACGGGTGAACGCAGGGCAACCCGCCGCGTACGGCAAGCCGCCTGGTTCTCCGGGCGCGACGACAATCCGACCAGCGCGCCGATGTCGGGGAAACTGATCGCCCACGAACACCTATGGGACCGGAGCCCCTTTTCGGTACGGCAATGGAGCGGAGGATGCACGAAGAGCGGATCGAGGCAAGCACGCGAGCAGTTTACCCAGGTTCGGGCCGCACGGATGCGTAAAACCCTACTCCTGCCTTGGTTTGTATTGTGTTCTTAGCTCGGGAGCGAGAAGAGCTACAGTGCTTGTCACTGGCAACACCGAGCCTGAGAGTGATCAAGGATCGGAACCCCTTCTACGTTGCGCATGGGCCTCCTTTTATAGGTCAAAGGGGTCACCGACAGGTGGCAACATAGGTGAGGGTAAAAATGTAAAATGGTAGTAGTTGGAATAGTATGTGTACAGTGTATGCACAGTGTTCTATACCTAACCCTGACGGCAGGGGACAAGGGTATTGAATGCCCGTCGCCGTCGCCCCAAACAGTGCAAAAAGCGTCCGTCAGGGCATCTCCGTTCGCCACGAAGGTGGCCTCATCATCGCGGCTCGCCACGGTGTACCCCAGGCTGCACATCCTTCCACCACGTGCACCTGGAAGGGCCCCAGGGCGACGCGTGGCCGGACGAGCTGGAGCGCGGGCACGTAGTGGGAGCTTGCCGCGGCAAGCGCCTTGCCGCGGTCGCTACCTTGCCGCGCCCGGAAGCTTGTCGCTCTCCGGGCCTTGCCGCGACGCGCGGAGCGTTGCGGCAAGTCTTCTGAAATGCCATGTTTGGCCTTCCTGACAAGCTCCTCTTGCCAGGGCCTTGTGCCAAAGGGGTGGTCTTGAGCCTGGAACGGCCTTCCCGGCAAGCTCCTCTTCCCGGGGTCTTGTTTGTTTAACTTGAATACTTTGTTCTTGAATGGCTCCAAAGGGATCTTAGTGGGCCTTGGCGGGCACGTGGCAAGCCCTGCCACGGGACGCTGCTACTGCCCGTGCACAAGTTGGGATACTAAGGTACCCCTACTTTAGTACACCGACAAACCTGCAGCTCTGACAAGCTGTAGGCGTCCTTCTCCCGCTCACGCTTGAGCGCGGCAAGCTCTTCACCGCTCGCCTTGAAATCGGCCTCCAGCCGCGCCACCTTCGTCTCCAGCTCCTTCTTGGCGGCCTCGGCAGCTGCGGCAGCATCCTTTGCTTGCTTGAGGGTTCCGCCGAATGTTTGCTCGCGCGCAGTAAGCTCCTCCTCGTGGCTGTCAAGGTTAACCTTCCGCTGCGCCAGCTCGCCCTCCCGCGCAGACAGCTTCTCAGCGGCAAGCCGCTGTTGTTCTTCCACTTCAGCCTTCTCGAGGAGGAAGGCCTTCTGCTCCTCGGCGAGTTGCGCCTGCTCCTCTGCCAGGGACTGGAGAGCTTCCTGGTTGAGACCCCGGAGCTCCTCCGCGCGCTTCTCGATATCCTCCCCCGCCTTCGCGACAAGCGCCCGGGATTCTAGCTTGGCCTGCCGAGCACGGTAGAGCGACACCAGCTTCCGCAGCAGCCGCTCCTCCTCAGGCTCGCTGCTGCTGCTGCTCAGCGCATCAACCAGCATCAGCCCAGCGGAGGCGAGCACCTCTCCATCGAAGCTTTCTCCTTCGACCGGCACCCTGGAGCTTGACGCCCAGGGGAGGTTGATGAAGACGTTTTCGCCGGCCTTCAAGTAGACGCCTGGCTGGGGCTCTTCGGAGCCTGACGCTGCGGCAGCGGCGGAAGGATCGGCGGTCGGCGTAGCGCCTAGCGCTCCTGCGGCCTCGGGGCCGTCAGTGCGATCGCCAGACCCCTCGCCAGCTTCTGCGGCGACAGCTTTGGCGGCCTCTTTGCCGGCGGGATCATCAGCGCCGGCTGCTTCTTCGGTGGCAGCGGCGTCGTCGGCAGCAACCTCGATCTCCATCGGCTCCGCAGCAGATGGGTCTGATGGCCGGAAAAGGGAGAAAAGTCAAGCAAATATCCAAAAAGTAGATCAAAAGAAGAAGAACCCAAGGGAAGTTTTGAAGCGAGAGGATTACCTGTACCGGGTTCTGTAGTCGTAGTCTCCGTCGCCGGAGGGCCGCTGGTGCTGCCGCTTGCCGCTGCAGCGCTGGCCGGCATCCCTCCCGCATGAGCCGGCTCCTCGGCAGAGTCCCTTGCCGGAGAACTCTCCCTTGGCGGCGTAGTCGAAGCAGATGGCATGTCAGGGGCGGTCTCCAGGCGCTCTTGGTGGGGCTGCTCTGCTCCTACACAAACCAACAATCAGATGTCAGCAAAGAAAGAGCATCCATGCGCGCCTAACAGCGGAAAGCGAACCATATACTTACGCTGGGGGCTGCTCTGGAGAATAGTTGCCGGGTCCGGCAAGGTGGTCTCGGACGCACCCTCTGCTGTCGCGGTGGGTTCGTCCTCGATGATAATCACCCCCTTTGGACGCGCCGGGACCTTGGCTCTCTTCGCTGCTCTCTGGGCCAGAGTCCTAAAAAGGAATAAGTTCGGAGTAAAGCAAATGATATACAAGACAAAATAGCAAGAATTGAAGAACTACAAGTACAACAAAGGATCTTACTCTTCTTCTTCCTCGTCGGAGCTGAACGCGGAGAAATCAAAGTCCGGCTCACCTCCGGCGCGAGGAGGCGGAGGAGTAGGTTCTCTTGGCCGCTTGGCGGGAGCACTGGCGGTGGTCCGAGATGACCCCGCTCCGGCTGCCGCCGCGGCGTGAGAAGCGGCAGGAGCAGAAGCGGTGGTCCGGGTGGACCCCGCTCCAGTTGCCGCAGCAACGTGAGGTGCTCCCGCGGCAACAGTGCTTGCCGCGGTGGAGCGTGTCACGCGGCGTAGCGACTGTCGACTCGTCTGCCACTCTGCTACGTCCCCGGCCTTGCAGAGACGCCTTCTTGGTGGAGCTGGGGGCTCTGCTTGCGACGAGCTATCTGAAGATGAGGAGGAAGAGGAGTTGATCTCCAACGAGCCACTCGTATCCGTGGCGGACTCGCTCGACCCGACATCATGCCCGGCAAGCTCTTCCTCGCCGGCAAGCTCCTCTCGCTCGGCACGGCTTGCCGACTCTGCTGCCTCTGCCTCCTCCACGATGAATCCAAACTCGCCCGCGGCTGCGGCTGCCGCCACCTCTTCCAGCCTAGTGGCGATGCGTTTCATCTCCGCATCGGTGGTGGCGCGAGTGAGGATTTTTTGTTCGTCGGAGCGGACCGGCACTTCTACCAAGCCGTCAAAGAACTCCTGCACGACGACGTCTGCAGGCTCTTGCCAAGTTGGGACAATTCCATGCGAGTCGCACAGCGGCATCATTGCACGGATGCGGCTGAGCGAGGAATTGTTGCACAGCGGAACGACATCCTTTGGCAACCTGAACACTTCGGGATGTTGAGGGTCGTACTTGAACAGCTCTCGGAGCATTGTGTCAAGTTCCATAACAGTGAAGTTGAAGTTGAGGCCCGGGCGCAGCCTCATGATGTCCGCCGCATTCTGGAAGTCCCAGGCGGGTCTCCTCCTCTCCTACAGGGGGGCGATGCGGCGGCGAAGAAAATCTGCACCAACCGCGCCTACAGTGAGCCCGGCAAGCCTAAGGCGTTGGATCCAGGTGACGACAATCTTTAGCCTATCGTCTTCCGGGGCCACGTTGCTCCAATCGCTGCCGCGCGCTACTGGGGTTTGGCGCTGGGCGGTAAACGGCTGCGGGTTCTCCTCGACAATCCAGCAACAGTCTGCTCTCCATTCCTCCCACTTGCCGCGGAACTCTCCCTCCAGATAAGCTTCCTTCTTGCTGGCTCTCGAGATCCAGGCGATTCCGCCGGATAAAGGCTCTCCTCTCTCAACTCGGGGCATAAAGAAGTGGCGAAAAAGGGCTACATTTGGATAGACTCCGACAAAGTTTTCGCAGAGATGTGCGAAAACTGCCATGGTCAGAACAACATTGGGGGTGAAGTCTAGGAGGCGGAACCCATAGGTGTTCATAAGATCGCAGAAAAACTCAGAGAAAGGCGAGCAGAGCCCACAGTAGAAGAACAAGGCGAAGAAGGGATATCCATTTGGAGCCATTCTCGAAGCGACGGCTGGAAGTACCTTCGTGCGTGGATGCGCCCGCGTCTCCGTTGACCAGAAGAGGTAGAAACTCTCCCTCAGCTCCTTCACGGTGAGCTTGGGGGGGGAAGATTGCCCGCTCCTTTCGCAGCACCGCGAGCCGCTGTGCCTCGGTCGACTTCACGACCTTCCCCTTGTCGGCTTTCGGAGCCATGGCGGAAGTGGTGAGGGAGGTCGACGGCGTTGGTGGTGCTGGTGGCGACGGGGGCAGAGCGCTGCTCTCTTTCAGCTTTGGGAAGAAGGAGGAGCGGCGGAGGTTTCCGAGATTGGAATAGCAACCGGAAAGTGGGCAAACTGCCCCTGTTTCCCCTGCTTATTAGGAGGGAGGGGGCGGACGTTCCGTCTTTCTGAATAAAGAAACCACCCACGATCTCTCCCACGAAGCCGCATTCAACGCGTGTCGTTCGGGGAGGGCGCGGTGGATACGGAGAGAGATACGGCGTAACCCAGGCCACGCATGCCCGTGCCCTGCTTTGGGCCTGGCCCAATAGCGCTCGGCACCGTGTATGGCCCAGGCCCGGGGGCTCCTGTCGGTGTACTAGAGTAGGGGTACCCTAGTATCCTGAACTTGTGCACGGGCAGTCGCAGCATCCCGCGGCAAGGCTTGCTGGGTGACCACCAAGGTCCTCCGTGGTTCCTTTGGAGCCATTCAAGAACAAAGTATTCAAGCCAAGGAGACAAGGCCCCGGCAAGAGGAGCTTGCCGGGAAGGCCATTCAAGGCACAAGACCCCGGCGAGAGGAGCTTGCCGGGAAGGTCAACCAAGGCATCTGAAGGAACTTGCCGCGACGCGCCACGCGTCCCGGCAAGGCCCGGTGAGCGACGAACTCCCGGACGCGACAAGACAACGACCACGGCAAGGCGCTCACCGCGGCAAGCTACCACTATGTACCCGCGCTCCAGCACATCCACCAACGTGTCGCTCTAGGACCCTTCCAGGCATACGTGGCGGGAGGCTGTGCAGCCAGCGGTGCGCGGTGGCAAGCAGTGCCGACAAGATTGCAATCGTGGCGAGTGGTGGCGCCCCTGACGGTCCCTTTTGCACTATTTGGGCGACGCAGATGGGCATTCAATGCCCTTGTCCCCTGCCGTCAGAGTTAGGTATGATACACTGTAACAAGTAGTTGTACCAACCATAACACCTTTCCATTTTTACCCTTGTCTACGTTGCCACGTGTCGGTGACCCCTTGAGCATATAAAAGGAGGCCCATGCGCAACGTAGGGGGGGGGGGGAAGAACACTCACGCTCGGTCTCGTTAGCTGCTGGTGTGTACTGTAGCACTCAGCGCTGCCGAGCAAGAACTCAATACAAACCACAAAGCAGGAGTAGGGTTTTACGCATCCGTGCGGCCCGAACCTGGGTAAACTGCTCATGTGTTTCGCCTCGATCCGCTCTTCGTGCGATCTTCGCCCCCGCCGAACCGAAAGGGGCTCGGTCCGTCGGTTCCATAGGTGCTCGTGGATTCGTTCCCCGACACCAAGTCTGGAGTTAATCCTGAAATTGAGTGCTTCTACTTCAAAGGGACTGGTCACTGGAAGCGGAACTGCCCCAAGTATTTGGCGGATAAGAAGGATGCAAAGTGAACAAAGGTATATTTGATATACATGTTATTGATGTGTACCTTACTAATGCTTGTAGTCACACCTGGGTATTTGATATTGGTTCGGTTGCTCATATTTGTAACTCGAAACAGGGGCTACGGATTAAACAAAGATTGGCTATGGATGAGGTGACGATGCGTGTGGGAAATGGTTCCAAAGTCGATGTGATCGTCGTCGGTATGCTACCTCTGCATCTACCTTCGGGATTAGTTTTAGACCTGAATAATTGTTATTTGGTGCCAGCGTTGAGCATGAACATTATATATGGATCTTGTTTGTTGCGAGACGGTTATTCATTTAAATCAGAAAATAATTGTTGTTCTATTTTTACGAGTAATATCTTTTATGGTCATGCACCCTTGAGTAATATCTTTTGGCAAAAATCAGAGACATCTTACCTATTTACCACTATCGTTTTGGGGTTATGCATTAGAGACAACTGCATTCACGTTAAATAGGGCACCGTCTAAATCCGTTGAGACGGCACCGTATGAACTGTGGTTTGGCAAGAAACCTAAGCTGTCGTTTCTTAAAGTTTGGGGTTGCGATGCTTATGTGAAAAAGCTTCAACCTGATAAGCTTGAACCAAAGAAGTGCGTCTTGATAGGATACGCAAAAGAAACTGTTGGGTACACCTTCTATCATAGATCCAAAGGCAAGATTCTTGTTGTTGAGAATAGATCCTTTCCAGAAAAGGAGTTTCTCTCGGAAGAAGTGAGTGGGAGGAAATTAGAAATTGATGAGGTAATTCTATGTTCTCTTGAATTGGACTGTAGCTCATCACAGAAAGTTGTTCAATTGATACCTACACCAATTTGTAAGGAAGCAAATGATAATGATCATGAAACTTCAGATCAAGTTACTACCAAACCTCGTAGGTCAAACAGAGCACGTTCCACACCAGAGTGGTACTGTAATCCTATTCTGGAAGTCATGTTACTAGACCATGATGAATCTACGAATTATGAGAAAGAAATGATGAGCCCAGATGCCGCAAAATGGCTTGAGGCCATGAAATCTGAGATGGGATCCATGTATGAGAACAAAGTATGGACTTTGGTTGACTTGCCCAATGATCGACAAGCCATAGAGAATAAATGGATCTTCAAGAAGAAGACTGATGCCGATGGTAATGTTACTGTCTACAAAGCTCGACTTGTTGCGAAGGGTTTTCGACAAGTTCAAGGAGTTAACTACGATGAGACCTTCTCACCCGTAGCGATGCTTAAGTGTGCTCGAATCATGTTAACAATTGCCGCATTTTATGATTATGAAATCTAGCAAATGGACATCAAAACTGCATTCCTTAATGGATTTCTTAAAGAAGAGTTGTATATGATGCAACCAAAAGGTTTTGTCGATCCTAAAGGTGCTAACAAAGTGTGCAAGCTCCAGCGATCCATCTATGGACTAGTGCAAGCATCTCGGAGTTGGAATTTATGCTTTGATGAGGTGATCAAAGCATATGGTTTTATACAAACTTTTGGAAAAGCCTGTATTTACAAGAAAGTGAGTGGGAGCTCTGTAGCATTTCTGATATTATATGTGGATAACATATTATTGATTGGAAATGATGTAGAATTTCTGGATAGCATAAAAGGACACTTGAATAAGAATTTTTCAATGAAAGACCTCGGTGAAGCTGCTTATATATTGGGCATCAAGATCTATAGAGATAGATCAAGATGCTTAATTGGACTTTCACAAAGCACATACCTTGATAAAGTTTTGAAAAGGTTCAAAATGGATCAGTCAAAGAAAGAGTTCTTGCCTATATTACAGGGTGTGAAGTTGATTCAGACTCAATGCCCGACCACCGTAGAAGATAGAGAGAAAATGAAAGTCATTCGCTATGCCCCATCCATAGGTTCTACCATGTATGCAATGTTGTGTACCAGACCTGATGTGTGCCTTGATATAAGACTAGCAGGGAGGTATCGAAGTAATCCAGGAGTGGATCACTGGACATTGGTCGAGAACATCCTAAAGTACCTAAAAAGGACCAAGGATATGTTCCTCGTTTATGGAGGTGACAAAGAGCTCATTGTAAAAGGTTAGGTCGATGCTAGCTATGACACTGATCCGGCTGACTCGATGTCACAAACCGGATACATATTTTTGTTGAATGGTGGAGCTGTCAGTTGGTGCAGTTCCAAGCAGAGCGTCGTGGCAGGATCTACATGTGAAGCGGAGTACATAGCTGCTTCGGATGTAGCAAATGAAGGAGTCTTGATGAAGGAGTTCATATCCGATGTAGGTGTAATACCTAGTGCATCAGGTCCAATGAAAATCTTTTGTGACAACACTAAAGAAATTGCCTTGGCAAAGGAATCTAGGTTTCACAAGAGAACCAAACACATGAAGAGACGCTTCAACTCCATCCGCGATCAAGTCAAGGAGGGAGACATAGAGATTTGCAAAATACATACGGATCTAAATGTGGCAGACCCATTGACTAAGCCTCTTCCACGAGCAAAACATGGTCAGCACCAAGACTCCATGGGTGTTAGAATCATTACTATGTAATATACATTATTGACTCTAGTGCAAGTGGGAGACTGAAGGAAATATGCCCTAGAGGCAATAATAAAGTCGTTATTTATATTTCCTTATATCATGATAGATGTCTATTATTAATGCTAGAATTGTATTAACCAGAAACTTGATACATGTGTGGATACATAGACAAAATACCAAGTCCCCAGTAAGCCTCTACTAGAATAGCTTGTTAATCAAAGATGATTAAGTTTCCTGACCATATATATGTTTTGTCATTTGATTAACGGGATCACATCATTAGGAGAATGATGTGATGGACATGACCCTTCCATTAGCTTAGCATATTGATCGTTCAGTTTTATTGCTACTGCTTTCTTCATGTCAAATACATATTCCTCCGACTATGATATTATGCAACTCCCCGATACCGGAGGAATGCCTTGTGTGCTATCAAACGTCACAACATAATTGGGTGATTATAAAGATGATCTACAGGTATCTCCGAAGGTGTTTGTTGGGTTGGCATAGATCGAGATTAGGATTTGTCACTCCGAGTATCGAAGAGGTATCTCTAGGCCCTCTCGGTAATGCACATCATAAGAAGCCTTGCAAGAAATGTGACTAATGAGTTAGTTGCGGGATGATTCATTACGGAACGAGTAAAGAGACTTGCCGGTAACGAGATTGAACTAGGTATGAAGATACTGACGATCGAATCTCGGGCAAGTAACATACCGATGACAAAGGGAATAACGTATGTTGTCATTACAATTTGATCGATAAAGATGTTCGTAGAATATGTAGGAACCAATATGAGCATCCAGGTTTCGCTGTTGGTTATTGACCTGAGAAGTGTCTTGGTCATGTCTACATAGTTCTCGAACCCGTAGGGTCCGCACGCTTAGCGTTCGATGACGATTTGTATTATGTGTTATGTGATTTGGTGACCGAATGTTGCTCGGAGTCCCAGACGAGATAACCGACATGACGAGGAGTCTCGAAATGGTCGAGAGGTAAATATTGATTTATTGGATGATAGTATTCAGACACCGTAAGTGTTCCTGAATGTGTTGGGTACATATCGGAGTACCGGGGGTTATCGGAACCCCCCCAAGTAAGATATGGGCCTTAGGAGGGAGGCAAACCAAACCACATAGGGGTGGCGCACCTCCGAAGGGAGGAGTCCGAATTGGACTAGGAGAGGGGGCGACACACCCCTTTCCTTCTCCCTCTCTCTCTCCTCCCCCCTTTCCCCCTCCAATAGAAGGAAGGGGGGCCGAATCCTACTAGGAGTCCAAGTGGGACTCCTCCCCACTTGTGGCGCGCCTAGGGCCGGCCTCCTGCCCCTCTCTCCTTTATATATGTGGGGAGGGGGCGCCTCCAACACACATCAATTGTTCCAAGCCGTGTGCGGCGCCCCCCTCCATAGTTTGCTCCTCGGGTCATATTCACGTAGTGCTTAGGCGAAGCCCTGCCCGGATCACTTCATCATCACCGTCACCACGCCGTCGTGCTGACCGAACTCTCCCTCAACACTTTGCTAGATCAAGAGTTCGAGGGACGTCATCGAGCTGAACGTGTGTAGAACTCGGAGGTACCGTACGTTCAGTGTTTGATCGGTTGAATCGAGAAGACGTTCGAATACATCAACCGCGTTAAGTAAACGCTTCCGCTTTTGGTCTACGAGGGTACGTGGACACACTCTCCCCCACTGGTGTGCCTCGGTGATATACAAACGGTTTTAACCCCTTTCTGCGACGACATTTGGAACCGTCGCCAAGTGAGTGTGTGCGATAGGGTGTCCTTTCCACATGACCCAGAAATCATCGGGGATAGGCCCTGCTGGGACCCAGGCTAGGGCCGTGTGCGATCCGGCGAGGCATCGGAACCCTATCATTTCCGTAGGTATGTACATCCCACACGGTAATCCAAGAAAATCATTTCCGTAGGTATGTACATCCCACACGGTGAATCCCAGAAAAACATTTCCGTTCGCATGTATATCACACACAGTCAATCCAAGGGATATGTTCCGTTCTTATGTACATCCCACACAGTCAATCGAGGGAAAATGTTTTCATTCGGATGTATATCCCACACAGTTTTTTGTATACGCTCGTGTGTGAAAGGTGTAACTATCACACACGCTCTGCCTTGGTTAACTGTTTGCTTTCATTAACTACATCACACACGATTTGATATAGAAAACTATGTGGCATTGGGCTATCCATCACAAGTGCTTTTGCTGCCAGAACCGTTTGCAAAGTTCCATGACCGCCTGTTCTCTTTTTATTTTTGCCTGTAATTTATTATTCTTATTGGAAATTTTGAAATATGAAACGTGCAATTCAAATTCCCAGCACAATGGTTCAACAACGAATCCATAAATAAAATTGCCAGTACAATATGTTCAGCAATTACAAGATTAGGCAGCAATTAACTATGATGAACCACAATATTTAAAGGCGGTAAAGGTGAAGAGACAAGTGTAAATCATTTTGACTGCCGACGGTGTTGAAGAAGCGGAATGCCCATAACGTGCCTTCCTGCATGCCATAGGTACGAACCACTTTTGTCCGACCCCTTGTGACGATCGCCCGCCCATCCTTCACCGCCTTCAGGAAGACTTCTAGAGCGTTACCATGATAGCATGAATTATATACTTTAACCTTAGTTGCCGCCACTCCGGTCATGTAGTCTGCAAGTAATCATCAGTAAATAGCTTCGGAAACCATTGAAAAGAGAAAAATATCAGATATTGAGGTCTAAAAGAGTAACTTGTTGTGGGCAGGGGGAAAAGGCAACACATTACTTACCATCCTAAAGTTCATTGTTGTCTTCGACAAAGTGTAAATAAAGTGTAAATAAAGGCAACACATTACTTACCATGCCTAACAATCTCATTGCCCCATACGCAAAAGGGATCGAAGCGTGGATCAGTACTGCTCATATATGTACCTACAAGCAACCAGTAAATGTTAGAAGCTAAACTGAGATTGCACAAATGATGTAAAATACAACTACCTATGTTCCTAAGTACAAGTATTTTTTTTAGATTTCAATGTGAACTACATACAGATGTATATAGAATTGTAGATATAACTTAGATTATAATCTAGAATTCTAGATTCACTCATTTACCTCCTTATGTAGTCTATATTGTAATCTCTAAAAATACTTATATTTAGGAAAAGATGGTGTATAAGACATGGGATGCAGCTAACCTCGACGGCAAACAACATCATCGCCCATTGTAGCCCCGTGTAAGTACATGGAAAGACAATGTTAACTACAACAGGGTTAACATCGACCAAAAATAGCAAATGGTAATAAAATGGCAGCATCTATAGTGATATCTTCATTTCGAAAGAGTAGTATGGTAGCAAAGGGACGGATTAAAAAATGGATACAACTGTTAATTGCAACAGGCTTAACAACATCCTAATTCATGTTTTGTAAGTCTGTAGCCATTGAAATACAACTCTTTAAAAATGGATACAACTGTTAATTGTAACAGGCTCAATGGCCATTGAAACCGGTACTGATTAAAATGCAATTGGCAGAGTTAAACATCACAGGGCAGGTGCTGCCAGAGCAGATAATGGCCCAGTTGTCTATAAAAAGGTAGGGAAAATAGCTCAAACGTGTTAGGCATGTTTACTACAACATGCTTAATACATCGATAGTACAAAACATAGCCATTAATTGCAACTGGTATTGGTAATATTGAACTGGTGGGTACATACTTGGTAATTCCTGAGAGGTAGTTGCTAGGGCATTTCATCTTGGCCAGAGCCCGCCCAAAGTCAGCGGCGATGGAGGCGAGCTGTTCCTCCAGGTCGAAGTGTGGATCAGTGGCACTGACATGTGTACCTACAGGCAACCAGTAAATGGTAGAAGTTAAACTGCAATTACACAAATGATGTGAAATACTGGAAGACATGGGATGCAGCTAACCTCGATGGCAAACAACAGCATCAACCGTTATTGTCGGGACCCCGATCCTAAGTCACACCGGTCTAGCATGTAACACACAATATCACTTTGCGGCCTCACGCACGGTATCCCCACGGGTGCCACCTTACCTGGCCCGGGACCGTTTGCGCATTTTGGCTCACGTATATAATAGTGTCGCTAGCATCCATATGACAGAGAACCCGGGCCGACATGACCAGTTATAAACCAAAAGTGGCACTAAATTACAGAGACAGGCATTCATGACCCAGCAACGAACGTGTCGGTCATCAACGTATGAACCCAAGTCGTAGCAAGCTACAAGGACTTGAAGGAACAACGCGTGACATTTCCCCTAAGGGACAGACACAGGAACGAAGAAGGACACATGCCGGTCAGCCTAGGTGTCCCGGAGCAGTAGCAGGCTACCAAGGCTCAGTGGAAACACTAGGAGACATTTCCCTGTAAGATAGGCTACCAAGGGTAAACAATTAGGTGTCGGATCCCACACATACCAAGCATTTCAATAACATACACACAATATGCTCGATATGTGCAAATACAACATGGCATCACAACAAGACTCTAATCAACAAAGTATTTATTCATTAGGCTCCGAGGAGCCAGATATTACAAACATGAGTCTCATGACCCAACATTAAGAGCATACAAGCAACAAGCGGAAGTACAACATGTCTGAGTACAGACATCTACAAATGAAAAAGGCTGAAGAGCCTCACTATCTACAACACTCGTCCAAGAACGTAGCTGAGGTACAAGCTACTTGTCGAAGTCCAAGCGAAACTACTAGTGAGACATCAATCTCACCTGCAAAACATAAATTAAGCAAACATGAGTACAAAGGTCTCAGCAAGACTTACATCAGATCCTATCATACATGCACTTGTATCAAGATGGCAAAGTGGGGTTTAGTTGCAGCAAGCCAGCTTTGACTCAGTGGCTATCCTATTCCATGATTGCTGGTAACTCTTTTGAGGTGGCGCACACGAGTCCACTAAGCACCACACAATACACCACTATGGATTCATCCCCGTCTCCCTACGAGAAGGCCATCCATAACACTCACACTTGTCTTGAGTATTTTAGAGTATCCACTTCAAGTTGTCTATGTACCACATAAGCATCCAAGAAGTCCATATCCACGGACCCGGCTATTCGAATAGATCATGTTAACCCTGCAGGGGTGTACTTCTTCACACACGCTCTCGCCACTTACCGCCATGTACACGTCGTGTATCCCGGCAACCTTCAAGCGGAAGCCTGGCGAGGGTGTCGGCCATGACCTGACTAACCACACAAGTCTCTCGTCCAGGTTTATCGCCTATTCGGGTTCCGTCCGCAAGGGAGTCCGGCCGAGGTTTCCATCACGGCCCAAACGATGTGTACAGGGTTCCCGAGCCCACCATCCGGGTGCCACTCGGTACACCGGGCCACGTGTGCCTAGTCTGTCCCAAGCCCACCCTGCCGGGTGCCACCTGGTAGAGAAATAACACTACCTACAAACACCAGAAACTAGTTGCAACTGCTGGACAGAGATCATGTTGATTAATAAGTCGAGAGGGGCACTTAAGCATTCCAATGCGTGGTAGTAGTTGGTCATTGGACAACATACACAGAACTCAGTTCTTAGGGACGGTTCCAGTGAGACAACCCACCATGTACTCCTACATGGCCTCTCACCACTACCTTTACCAAATCGTGTTCACACACTTAACCCTCAGCATCAGAACATATCATTGTACTCCAATTCATTCCCGATGAATCGGACCTGACACACTCTAAGCAATAGCAAGCAAGGCATGGTAAGATCGCAACATGGCTTCAAACAACTCCTACACATGCTAGTGGGTTTCAACTATTTACTGTGGAATGACAGGTCATGCAGAGGAATGGGTTCAACTACCGCAACATAAAGTAGCAGTTGAAGTCGCTGTTGTCCTAATGCAATAACAGGGAGCAGGAGCGAGAGAGTAGGATTGTATCGGAATGAACAAAGGGGTTTGCTTGCCTGGTAAAACAACGTGCAGAGCACTGCTCCTCTGACAGGTACTCTGGATCGGTCTCCGGAGCTGAACCTATCGAGAAGAACGGTGCCGACAATCAAACACAACCATATGCAACAATATGATGCATGAATATGGCATGAAGATGTGATGCTGTTTGTGCTAAATGCACCAAGCCTTCATTTGGTTGAGGTCCATTTGAACCAAAGGTTCAAATGCAACTCCAAAATAAGCTCTTA
Organism: Secale cereale; assembly: GCA_902687465.1. NCBI lineage: Eukaryota > Viridiplantae > Streptophyta > Magnoliopsida > Poales > Poaceae > Secale > Secale cereale. The sequence goes on along the minus strand of LR738709.1, from coordinate 484,564,869 downwards.
TAAAAGCCATTTTAGTGTTTCACTTATACATCAGGTTTAACTTGGTTTTCCATGCATGAAACTGGTATAGATGGATAGGTTGCATTTTTCTGATAATTTTTCATACATAGATTATTTCTATCTGAGCTACGGTTGAATTGATATGAAATTTTGAAGTTTTGAATATTTTCTGGAATTTCCTGTTTAAAAATAATTCCAGAAAATAATTAATTGCGTCAGCACTGCGTCATGCTTGCGTCAGCAAGTCAACAACGCTGACTGGGTCAAACCTGACGTGTGGGGCCACACGTCAGTGACACCGGGGCTAAACCCGAGTCAAACCCAGCTGACTAGGGTTTGACCAAGCCCTGGGGCCCATAGTCAGTGGCTTAGGGGGTGGTTTAGGTGGCAGGGTTAGCAGCTAATCACGCGCCACTTCAGTCGCCGGAGTTTCACCGGCGACGACCTCGAGCCATGGCGGAAGTTCGCCGGAACGAGCTGGAGGCCACGGTTTGGCATACGGAGGCCACCGGCGGGTAGCCCATGCACGGGCGCATCCAGCCGCGCTCAGGGGAGGTCATGGGAACCGCGGAGCTCGCCGGAGCAGGGCTCGCGGCGGCGGTGGCTTCGGCCGGGATGAAAACCACGGCTACGACGCGGGAGGAGGGGGAGAAGAGAGGGAAAACAGGGGGGAAACGGAGAGGAGCTCACGGCGGGGTTGCTGAGCAGGCCAGTGGGCTCGGGGAGGCACTGAAGACGGCGAATCAGAGTCGGCGGTCGGCGGCGTCCGAGGAGGAAGACGATGACGACGGCGGCTCCACAGGGCGTCCGGCGTCTTGTGGCTTGACGGAGAGGACGAGGGAGTCGTGGCGGAGCTCGTGGGCTCTACGGAGGGGCGAGGGGACGGCTCTGACAGCGACTACAGCGAGCGGCGGCGAGGATGGCGCTCGGTTTCGCGAGAGAACGAGGGGGAGGGAGAGAGAGTGAAAGAGAGGGAGCGCTCGATCCAGATGGCAGTGGCGACGTCGGCCATCTCGTCACGCTAGCAGGGGAGGGCAGGCAGGCAGCTCGCGTGGCGTGCGGAGCGCTCGCGTGCGCCGGGCACGCGCCTCGCCTACTGGCACGAGGCGGGGGACTGTGCGGTGGCCGGTGGGCTGGGCCGACTGCTGGGCCAAGCTAGGCCGCATAGTGCCGGGCTGCGCAGATATGTGGCCCAGGCAAGTTTCTTTTTATTTCTTTTAATTTAGTTTCTGTTTTCTATTTTCTGCAATTATGTTTTGATTTAGTTTCTAAACTAAATCAATTATTTTCTTCTGACATTATTATTTTGCAGGGACCTAGGAATTAATCCAAGCCCCTCAAAATAAAGAATCAGAATTTTGGACATATATAAAATATATAATATATATTCATCCAATGCAAATAACTAATGCATTAATTCCAAACTAGTAGTGTGACCCGCGCATTTGCGCGGCTAGGTTCCTTGTATACTATAGATTTCGAATGTAAGATATTGTTATGTTAGTAGATAGAGATTTAAAATTATAGTAAAGCTTGAATTTTCTGTCAAGTGTCAATTTTTTCAGTTTATATTGGATTTAAGAAAATACTATATTGAAAGGACATATTACAGACGTGGTTGACCATTCAAAATTCTTGTACGGTATGATTGGACTTTGGACTCCTCATTTTTATTCTCCACGGCTCACTCACTTTCAGTATAATTCGCCTTTTTAACTGTACTCACATCCTACTCTGTTGGTGCCGACTTAGTTTCATTAGTGCTTTCACATAAAGGGTCGCTTATGTTATTTTCTATTGCAATTACACATCACTTTTCTCCCATCATATAATTCCCTCAAAGTTCTAATATTTTTTGTAAGAATATATACACATATTTTTATTTACAGTATGCATATGATATAATTTTGATTTTGTACCGATATAATTTTTTGTATCGATTCGAGCTTTATTAGGTACATAAGACATATTATAACTCTTTGTTTCTTCGTGTGAGTGAAGGTACTTAGGAAAAGTGTAATATTTACTCTATAAATAACAAATGTGAATTTACGTTGCATAGGCCAGGTATAAAGCCGATACAGACCCGTCGTTTTGTCATATTTGTCCAAGTAAAATAGCCGGTACAGTTCATCTGCACAGAAATCTCCTCTCATTAACCTAAAAGAAAAAAGAAAATATCCTCTGATGTCGTGCAATCCCCACCAAGCTTCTCATCCACATGCGCCATTTCTTCTAATTTGATGTCTGCGATGGAACATGTCACTGCCGAGCTGTACAACCCAAGCACCCAGGTTTGAGTCCTCACTGACGCAAGTTTAGCTTTTTATGACTTATAAAGAATGTTCTATGTGCCTTGGTACGTTTATTTAAAAGAATTTAATTGCTATTTCTCACAGAAAATTTATTGTAGAGTTTAGTATAATGGGGTTTATATATGTGCGTACAGAAAACCAAACTGCTATCTGGTTTTTTATCTTTTATTTCAAATTTTATTTTAGGATAAACAAGAAAATCTCTATAACTGGCATGCCTCTGGTCTTAAAGTTATCATCTGCCTCCCTATTCAGAATGTTTGGGTGTTCCATGGAGTAACATGCGTATACAAATGAACATGCATTTGGGTGCCACATTTTTAATATGACACACCTTATCTTATGTATGCATTATGTTGATGAAAACTCTCACAATGATTATTGAATTTTTGTAGGCTTAGTAATCTTTTTGCAGCAGTACCGTTATTATAAATAAGACATACCTCATATTATAGGTGCATTATATTAGATGAAGCCTTCGTGATGATTATGATGAAAGATTCTCAAAAAATGATTATGATGAAACCTTTGCGATGATTTTTTTATACTTTTAGTACTTTTTAGAGTCGATCCCTATTTTTACTCTCAAAAAAATGTCCGGTGCTATTTTTTTAGTTTTGAAGTGCAACATTCTTTTTTAGTTGCTAGTGTTACATTTTTCTTAGTGCTCGCTAGTGTTGCAGTAAGCGACCAAACTTTTTTTTAGAACAGCCACAGAACAAATGAGAAAAAGGTTTGTCCGGATCCATATTGAGCTTTGGGCCAGCTGCATCGTATTTGTTTTTCTAATCGGTTGTTGGGCAGCTCGTAGGTGTTTCTCACGTAGGTGTTTCTCATGTACGTGTCCCAGTAGGATAGGACTTTGTTTTCTAATGCAAGGATATGACCTTTTCTTTTGGTATAGATCTGTGATAAATTCCCTAAAAAAAGGATGTGGTGCAAATTATAGTACCTGTCCTTTTCATGTACGTCATGCACCTATGCATGTCCGTGACCATGACAGGCCGATATACTTCCCTACATATTATTGGTATGTAACGTTATATCTTTAAATCTCAATCGTTTATATCTAAAAATTTACGGTTGAGATAATTTAATCGGTGTGGATGAACGTGGTGGCTTATTTTACTCTTGTTTTAATAATATAATAGATGCCCAAAACAAATACTTATGAGCTCCTAATAATATTGGTTTGATTTTTATCTCTAACCAATATTTTCAGAGGGCCACATGAACATTTTCTTGGACCTTTTTGGAGCAATTTTTATTTGGGTCATTTTCAAAAAGGGTTTCTGAGGGTTTCACAAGTCCTCAATTCAATTTCATTTGAAAATTAAACATGATGCAAACCACAAGACTAACCTAGTGCATACCAGTACTAGGGTTGTGACAACTCGCCTCCACTCGAAAGAATCTCGTCCCGAGATTCAGGAGTAGGCGGAAAGAAGGTGGGGTACTCCAGTCGGAGACGATCTTCTCGCTCCCAAGTAGCTTCTGTCTCGGAATGATGAGACCACTGAACCTTTAGAAACTTGATGTTATGACGTCGAGTGACACGCTCTGCTTGATCCAGAATGCGAATGGGATACTCTCGATATGTGAGGTTATCTTGGAGATCAAGCGTTTCGTGGTCCACTCCGTGGATGGGATCCGAGAAGCAACACCTGAGTTGAGAGACGTGGAAGACATCATGAACTCGAGAAAGATGTGGGGGTAGTTCCAATTGGTAGGCAACCTCTCCTCGTTTAGCAAGAATGCGAAAAGAACCAATGTAACGAGGAGCCAACTTGCCCTTGATACCGAAACGATGGGTACCCTTCAAAGGAGTAACCCGAAGATAAACTTTGCCACCAACCTCATAAGCCACTTCCTTATGATGACGATCATACTGGCTCTTTTGACGAGACTGGGCTGTTTTCAAATTCTCACGAATGATACGAACTTGCTCTTCTACTTCCTGGATCATATCCGGTCCAAAGAATTGTCTTTCACCGGTTTCTGACCAGTTCAAAGGTGTTCGACATCTTCGTCCATAGAGTATCTCAAAAGAAGCTTGCTTGAGACTGGATTGATAGCTATTGTTATAAGCAAACTCGGCGAAAGGAAGACATTTCTCCCAATCCATATCGAATGAGATAACGCAAGCTCTAAGCATGTCTTCGAGAATTTGGTTAACCCGTTCCACTTGACCACTTGACTGAGGGTGGAAAGCAGTACTGAAAGAAAGATGGGTGCCCATGGCAGTCTGGAAACTCTCCCAGAAATGAGAAGTGAAAAGACTACCACAGTCTGAATTGGTCTCTAGTGGAACACCATGAAGTGACACTATTCGAGAAATATACAAGTCAGCAAGCTGACTAGCAGTGATACTCTCTCGAACAGGTAGGAAGTGAGCCACTTTGGAGAGACGATCAATGACTATGAAGATAGCATTATTCCCTCTCTTGGTCCTGGGAAAGCCGGTGATGAAGTCCATACCAACTTTATCCCATTTCCACTCAGGAATAGCTAGAGGCTGAAGGGTGCCAGCAGGTCTTTGATGTTCTGCCTTAACGCGACGACAAACGTCACATTTAGCAATGAACTCAGCAATTTCTCTCTTCATCCTAGTCCACCAGAACCTCTGGCGTAGGTCCTGATACATCTTAGTACTACCGGGATGAATCGTGAGAGGAGATTCATGAGCCTCTTTAAGGATTAATTGTCGCAGATGTTGATTCTTGGGAACCACCAGGCGATTCACGAAGAAAACAACACCTCGATCATCCATAGAGAAACATCCACCAACTCCCCTTTTAATGTTTCTCTTGATGCGGACAACACCCCTAACAAACTTCTGGTCAGAAATGATCTGATCCTCAAGGGTAGGTTTCGCCACCAAGGTAGAAAGGAATCCGCGAGGAGCAATGTGAAGGTTAAGCTTACATAGTTCCTCATGGAGAAGTGGTTGGCCCTGCTGCAACATGAGATTGTTGCAATAGGTCTTACGACTTAGCGCATCAGCCATGACATTTCCCTTGCCTGGGGTGTAGGTAATTCCTAAGTAGTAATCTGAGATCAACCCCAACCAACGTCTTTGCCTAAGGTTCAAATCTGGTTGGGTGAAGATATACTTGAGACTCTGGTGATCGGTGTAGATCTCGCAACGATTACCAAGGAGGTAATGCCGCCAGGTCTTAAGTGCATAGACTACAGCTGCAAGCTCTAGATCATGTGTAGGATAATTCTCCTCATGTGGATGCAACTGTCGAGATGCATAGGCAATCAAACGACGATCCTGCATAAGAATGCAACCTAGTCCCTGTCGTGAGGCATCACAGTAGATAACAAAATCCTTAGTGAAATCCGATGGCACAAGTATGGGAGCAGAGGTCAGGCGTCTTTTCAGTTCCTGAAAACTGTGCTCACACTATGGGGACCACTCAAACTTTTTATCTTTCTTGAGAAGTTCCGTGAGAGGTTTGGCCACTTTCGAGAAGTTTTCAACAAAGCGGCGACAATAGCTGGCTAGACCAAGGAAACTCCTAACTTGTTTAACTGTTTCAGGCAGAGTCCAATCAAGAACGGCCTGAACTCTCTCAGGATTGACAGCAATGCCCTTACCTGAGATTACGTGGCCGAGATAGGTCACTTCTGGCAACCAAAATTCGCACTTGGAGAACTTGGCATAAAGGCGGTGCTCTCTGAGTTTTTCTAGAACAAGTCTAAGATGTTCGGCATGCTCTTCCTCGTTCTTCGAGTAAATAAGAATATCATCGAGGTAAACCACGACGAACTTATCCAAATACTCCATGAAGATCGAGTTCATCAAGCGGGAGAAAGTGGCTGGAGCATTGGTTAAACCGAAAGACATGACGGTGTACTCGTACTGGCCATAACGAGTGACAAAAGCCGTCTTAGGAATGTCTCCGTTTCTAATTTTGATTTGATGGTAGCCTAACCTCAAATCCATTTTGGAGAAGACTAAGGATCCAGCGAGCTGATCATACAGGTCGTTGATCCTGGGGAGCGGATACTTGTTCTTTATCGTGACCAAATTAATGGGACGATAATCTACAACCATCCGTTCCGTGCCATCCTTCTTCTTGATGAAGAGGACGGGACAAGCCCAAGGAGAAGAACTAGGACGAATAAAACCCTTTTGCAAGGACTCATCAAGTTGTTTCTTAAGCTCAGCTAGTTCTAGGGGTGCCATCTTGTAAGGTCTCCTAGAAATTGGAACAGTTCCTGGGATAAGATCTATGACGAACTCTACATCCCTATCAGGTGGAACACCTGGTAGTTCTTCTGGAAAGACATCCGGAAAGTCTCGGACTACCGGGATATCTTCAAGGTCTGGAAGGGGGCTGGCATTAAGAGAATAGAGTTGACGCTTTGCAACTCTAGTGGAGACAGTGACTATCTTGCCAGATGGGTGTGTAAGCTGAACAGACCTAGTGTAACAATCGATCTTGGCATGATGAGCTGTCATCCAGTCCATACCCAAGATGATGTTAATATCTGAAGACTTGAGGGCTATGAGTGAGGCAAGGAATACAAGTCTGTCAACAAGGATTCCATTACCATGGCTTATTCTGGTAGTTTGCCATCTAGACCCTGGGGTTTGGATTTCGAGCGGAGTTGGCATGTCACAAAATGACATGTCGTGCAAACGAGCATAGCCTTCAGAGATGAAGGAGTGAGATGCTTCGGTATCGAACAGAACCGAAGCCGGATGGCAATTGACAAGGAGTGTAGCAAGAACGACATTTGGATCATCATGAGCGACTTTAGCTGAGACGTGATGCACACGTCCATGTTTAGTGGGAGCTGGATTAGCACTGATCGTCTTGCGTGGTGGCTTATTACGAAGAACGGACTTCTCGGGCTAGGGTGGAACAAGACTGGCCTGAGAACAGTCATGTGCATAGTGTCCTGGCTTTCCGCATGTAAAGCAAGTCCCTGAGGTAGGTCGTGGACCCGCATTGACAAGCGGTTTGCCAATAGGCTTGGGTGGAACATAAGACTGAGCTGGATGAGGTACCACACAAGATGGCCTCGGAGGATAAGTGGGTGGAAGAACAGAGTTCGGAACCCAAATCCGGCGCTTCTGGGAACTAGTACCGGAGGAAGATCCCAAATCAAGGGTGTGCTTACGAGACTCCTCGTAAGTGAGTTGAGCTGTCTCTGCATTGATGGCCTTGTTCACAAGAGCCTGGAATGTGTTGCAATGATGCAAGTGGAGATCACGACGCAATTTGGGGTTGAGACCCTTCCGGAACCTAGCCTGCTTCTTGGCGTCCGTGGACACTTCTTCTGTAGCATAGCGGGCGAGGTTCTCAAACTTTTGACTATAAGCATCAACAGCCATCTTAGCCTGTGTAAGACTACAGAACTCTTCTCTCTTACGATCGATAAGGGCTAGAGGGATATGATGCTCACGAAAAGCCTCGGTGAAATCTCTCCAGGTAGGAATCTGGCCAGCTGGAATCATGGCCTCATAGTTCTGCCACCAAAGACTAGCAGGACCTTCCAGGTGATAAGTGGCATAGATGACCTTGTCATCTTCAGCTACGTTCGCAAAACGCAGCTTGTGAGTGATACTACGGAGCCAGTCATCTGAGTCGAGTGGCTCAATGGGATGATGGAAGGTGGGTGGTTTCAGACGAATGAAGTCATGGATGGTTGCTGATTCCTTGCACTGATGTGCGGTGTTCTCCTCAATACGTGCCAACAATCGGTTAGACTCACGCTTGTTTCTCTCCATCTCTAACATTAACTCCGCCAACGAAGGCTGGTCGGGAGGATCCTCCTCATCCCTACCACCTCCGGGGTTCTGTCTATGAGCAGCTGAGCTTCGCTTAACTGAAGACATCCTGAGAAGCGAAACCGAAGATGGAAACATCAACAACTATAGGATGCATAAGGTAGAACAAGAAATTAGTATCTCTCGAACTACTACGATAATTCGGGCAACATAACGGCAGTAAAATGCTCAGAATGAGACATCCTTCTAACAAACGGTAATACAACATCTCAACATCATCACTCAAGGTACTGTGATAGTACTAAACAAACTATACTGAAAGAACTAGAAAACGGGAGTAGGACTCTGATCAACCAATCCTAAGGGACTACGGAGTAGTAACTCGTGATCCTGATAGACGGAAGAGAAAGCCTAGTTCCTTAACCCCGTAGGAAAAGTAAGATGACTCAGATCAGAAGACACGAGGTAAAAGGAGTAAAAAGAGCCTTACGTTCCCTTCCACAATCAATTCCCTTATATAACTAAGGAATTTCTAGACTCAACTTCGACCATTTGGCTTGGTAATCCTACAGGCAGTCAGGCTCTGATACCAACGCTGTCGGGACCCCGATCCTAAGTCACACCGGTCTAGCATGTAACACACCATATCACTTTGCGGCCACACTCACGGTATCCCCACGGGTGCCACCTTACCTGGCCCGGGACCGTTTGCGCATTTTGGCTCACGTATATAATAGTGTCGCTAGCATCCATATGACAGAGAACCCGGGCCGACATGACAAGTTATAAACCAAAAGTGGCACTAAATTACAGAGACAGGCATTCATGACCCAGCAACGAACGTGTCGGTCATCAACGTATGAACCCAAGTCGTAGCAAGCTACAAGGACTTGAAGGAACAACGCGTGACATTTCCCCTAAGGGACAGACACAGGAATGAAGAAGGACACATGACGGTCAGCCTAGGTGTCCCGGAGCAGTAGCAGGCTACCAAGGCTCAGTGGAAACACTAGGAGACATTTCCCTGTAAGATAGGCTACCAAGGGTAAACAACTAGGTGTCGGATCCCACACATACCAAGCATTTCAATAACATACACACAATATGCTCGATATGTGCAAATACAACATGGCATCACAACAAGACTCTAATCAACAAAGTATTTATTCATTAGGCTCCGAGGAGCCAGATATTACAAACATGAGTCTCATGACCCAACATTCAGAGCATACAAGGAACAAGTGGAAGTACAACATGTCTGAGTACAGACATCTACAAATGAAAAAGGCTGAAGAGCCTGACTATCTACAACACTCGTCCAAGAACATAGCTGAGGTACAAGCTACTTGTCGAAGTCCAAGCGGAACTACTAGTGAGACATCAATCTCACCTGCAAAACATAAATTAAGCAAACATGAGTACAAAGGTACTCAACAAGACTTACATCAGATCCTATCATACATGCACTTGTATCAAGATGGCAAAGTGGGGTTTAGTTGCAGCAAGCCAACTTTGACTCAGTGGCTATCCTATTCCACGATTGCTAGTAACTCTTTTGAGGTGGCGCACACGAGTCCACTAAGCACCACACAATACACCACTATGGATTCATCCCCGTCTCCCTACGAGAAGGCCATCCATAGCACTCACACTTGTCTTGAGTATTTTAGAGAATCCACTTCAAGTTGTCTATGTACCACGTAAGCATCCAAGAAGTCCATATCCGCGGACCCGGCTATTCGAATAGATCATGTTAACCCTGCAGGTGTGTACTTCTTCACACACGCTCTCGCCACTTACCGCCATGTACACGTCGTGTATCTCGGCAACCTTCAAGCGGAAGCCTGGCAAGGGTGTCGGCCACAACCTGACTAACCACACAAGTCTCTCGTCCAGGTTTATCGCCTATTCGGGTTCCATCCGCAAGGGAGTTCGGCCGAGGTTTCCATCGCGGCCCCAAACGATGTGTACAGGGTTCCCGAGCCCACCATCCGGGTGCCACTCAGTACACCGGGCCACGTGTGCCTAGTCTGTTCCAAGCCCACCCTGCCGGGTGCCACCTGGTAGAGAAATAACACTACCTACAAACACCAAAAACTAGTTGCAACTCCTGGACAGAGATCATGTTGATTAATAAGTCGAGAGGGGCACTTAAGCATTCCAATGCGTGGTAGTAGCTGGTCATTGGACAACATACACAGAACTCAGTTCTTAGGGACGGTTCCAGTGAGACAACCCACCATGTACTCCTACATGGCCTCTCACCACTGCCTTTACCAAATCGTGTTCACACACTTAACCCTCAGCATCAGAACATATCATTGTACTCCAATTCATTCCCGATGAATCGGACCTGACACACTCTAAGCAATAGCAAGCAAGGCATGGTAAGATCGCAACATGGCTTCAAACAACTCCTACACATGCTAGTGGGTTTCAACTATTTACTGTGGAATGACAGGTCATGCAGAGGAATGGGTTCAACTACCGCAGCATAAAGTAGCAGTTGAAGTCGCTGTTGTCCTAATGCAATAACAGGGAGCAGGAGCGAGAGAGTAGGATTGTATCGGAATGAACAAAGGGTTTTGCTTTCCTGGTAAAACAATGTGCAGAGCACTGCTCCTCTGACAGGTACTCTGAATCGGTCTCCGGAGCTGGACCTATCGAGAAGAACGGTGCCGAAAATCAAACACAAGCATATGCAACAATATGATGCATGAATATGGCATGAAGATGTGATGCTGTTTGTGCTAAATGCACCTAGCCTTCATTTGGTTGAGGTCCATTTGAACCAAAGGTTCAAATGCAACTCCAAAATAAGCTCTTATAAATGCCATTTTAGTTTTTCACTTATACAGCAGGTTTAACTTGGTTTTCATGCATGAAACTGGTACAGATGGATAGGTTGCATTTTTCTGATAATTTTTCATATATAGATTATTTCAATCTGAGCTACGGTTGAATTGATATGAAATTTTGAAGTTTTGAATATTTTCTGGAATTTCCTGTTTAAAAATAATTCCAGAAAATAATTAATTGCGTCAGCACTGCGTCATGCTTGCGTCAGCAAGTCAACAGCGCTGACTGGGTCAAACCTGACGTGTGGGGCCAGACGTCAGTGACACCAGGGCTAAACCCGAGTCAAACCCAGCTGACCAGGGTTTGACCAAGCCCTGGGGCCCATAGTCAGTGGCTTAGGGGGTGGTTTAGGTGGCAGGGTTAGCAGCTAATCACGCGCCACGTCAGTCGCCGGAGTTTCGCCGACGACGACCTCGAGCCATGGCGGAAGTTCGCCGGAACGAGCTGGAGGCCACGGTTTGGCATACGGAGGCCACCGGCGGGTAGCCCGTGCACGGGCACATCCAGCCGCGCTCAGGGGAGGTCGTGGGAACCGCAGAGCTCGCCGGAGCAGGGCTCGCGGCGGCGGTGGCTTCGACCGGGATGAAAACCACGGCTACGACGCGGGAGGAGGGGGAGAAGAGAGGGAAAACAGGGGGGAAACGGAGAGGAGCTCACGGCGGGGTTGCTGAGCAGGCCAGTGGGCTCGGGGAGGCGCTGAAGACGGCGAATCGGAGTCGGCGATCGGCGGCGTCCGAGGAGGAAGACGATGACGACGGCGGCTCCACAGGGCGTCCGGCGTCTTGTGGCTTGACGGAGAGGACGAGGGAGTCATGGCGGAGCTCGTGGGCTCTACGGAGGGGCGAGGGGACGGCTTTGGCAGCGACTACGGCGAGCGGTGGCGAGGATGGCGCTCGGTTTCGGGAGAGAACGAGGGGGAGGGAGAGAGAGCGAAAGAGAGGGAGCGCTCGATCTAGACGACAGTGGCGACGTCGGCCATCTCGTCGCGCTGGCAGGGGAGGGCAGGCAGGCAGCTCGCGTGGCGCGCGGAGCGCTCGCGTGCGCCGGGCACGCGCCTCGCCTACTGGCGCGAGGTGGGGGACGGTGCGGTGGCCGGTGGGCTGGGCCGACTGCTGGGCCATGCTAGGCTGCACAGTGCCGGGCTGCGCAGATATGTCGCCCAGGCAAGTTTCTTTTTATTTCTTTTAATTTAGTTTCTATTTTCTATTTTCTATTTTCTGCAATTATGTTTTGATTTAGTTTCTAAACTAAATCAATTATTTTCTTCTGACATTATTATTTTGCAGGGACCTAGGAATTTATCCAAGCCCCTCAAAATAAAGAATCAAAATTTTGGACATATATAAAATATATAATATATATTTATCCAAGTCAAATAACTAATGCATTAATTCCAAATGCCCAAAACAAATACTTATGAGCTCCTAATAATATTGGTTTGATTTTTATCTCTAACCAATATTTTCAGAGGGCCACATGAACATTTTCTTGGAACTTTTTGGAGCAATTTTTATTTGGGTCATTTTGAAAAAGGGTTTCTGAGGGTTTCACAAGTCCTCAATTCAATTTCATTTGAAAATTAAACATGATGCAAACCACAAGACTAACCTAGCGCATACTACTACTAGGGTTGTGACAGTTATGACCATGCATAAGTACATGGACAAGCATGTTAAGTACAACAATGTTAGCATCCACCAAAAAAAGCAAATGGGGCATCATCTCTAGTATATCTTCGTTGCGGTGAGTAGCATGGTAGCAAATGGACAGATTAAAAAATGGATACAGCCGTTAATTGCAACAGGCTTAACAACATCCTAAGTCATGTTTTGTAAGTTTGTAGCCATTGAAATACAATTGGTTAAAAATGGATTCAACTGTTAATTGCAACAGGCATAATAGACATTGAAACCGGTACTGATAAAAATGCAATTGGCATAGTAAAACATCACAAGGTAGGTGCTGCCAGAGCAGAGAATGGCCCAGATGTCTATAAGAAGGTAGGGAAAGTAGCAAAAACGTGGTAGGCATGTTTACTAGAACATGCTTAATACATCGACCGTACAAAACATAGCCATTAATTGCAACTGGTATTGGTAAGATTGAACTGGTGAGTACATACTTGGTAAGTCCTGAGAGGTAGTTGCTGGGGCACTTCATCTTGGCCAGAGCTTGCCCAAAGTCAGCAACGGCGGAGGCGAGCTATTCCTTCGGGTCGAAGCGTGGATCAGTGCCACTGACATATGTACCTACAGGCAACTAGTAAATGGTAGAAGTTAAACTGCAATTGCACAAATTATGCGAATTAATGTAAGACATGGGATGCAGCTCACCTAGACGGCAAACAAAAGTATCGGCCGTTATGACCCTACATAAGTACATGGACATGCTTGTTAAGTACAACAGGGTTAGCATCCACTAAAAATAGAAAATGGGCAGCATTTCTAGTGATATCCCGAGTCATGTATTGTAAGTTTGTTGCTGGTATTTGTGAAATTGAGCTGGACACGGTAACATTCGAACATCAAACAGTGTGTAGTACTGAAATAAACAAGGCACAAACATGCTTAATACATCAACCGTACAAATCATAGCCATTGCAAGTGGTATTGGTAAGATTTAGCTGGTCAAATCTTACCTGTTAAGTCCCGGGGGTAGTCGCTGGGGGACTTCAACTGGGCCAGAGCCTGCACCATGTCGGCGACGGAGACGGAGGCGAGGTGTTCCTCCGGGTCAACACGCACAGCGGCTATCGCGCCATGGACCGCCATCAGCTCCTGGCGGGGGCGG
>LR738709.1:484379653-484550859 GCA_902687465.1 Secale cereale | reverse complement strand
TGATAGAGCTCGGTGGGTTACCTAACAAGATCCGAGTAGAACGTATATGTGGTTGAAGCCGTGGTTGCGGTGGTGGCGGTTTGAGATGCCGGTAGGGGGAGACGCGATGGGAGGGGGGGGGATACTGAGGGGAAGGGGATGTGGTTGGAGGAATAAATTATGAAATCGCGCGTCTAATGAAAAGTTCGGTGCGAAACTTGAAACTTGGGCGGGGGAAACACATAACACAGACGAAGCGCGTAAAAATACTCGTGTGCAAGAAAAAAGAAAGTTGGCAGATCCCATCTCCAAAAAAATGTACACGCATACTTGATTTTTTTCGGTCAATGGTACGCCTGGTTTATTTGGAAATATCGCACAGGTAACTGACTTATGGGTCATTAACGCAAAAAATGCAGACGGGTACAGCATAGAAACCGTGTGTTTTGTGATCTTCTAATGATTAACGCAAAAAACGCACACGGGCACACATGCTAAACAGCGCTCAAAGCCCTCAAAGGATGCTCTTACCGACATTGTACGTTAATACAAAAACTCAAAGTACTAGTGGTAATTTGCTCTAATACTACAAACTTAAACTACTTCTCATTATCGCACACGGTTCATCTCCGTCGCTTCCGGAAATAGTGTGCGCTGAGCCTATTGTGTGTTGCGTTATGATTGGCCGTAACACCGGCCACGTGGATCGCGCGTGTGGACTATTGGATGCGCCGCGATCGAATGGCAATCCATGTCCCTAACATCACACCCGTACACCTATAGCTGGATTGGATTTATATGCGCTAAATGCCTAGAAAATGCACATAATCCCCTAAATATGGTAAATGAGCCCAGAAAAATTCCAAATTTGAACACGGTGATTTGCAGGGTGTATGTTCCTCGTAGAAAAAACTCCATGGCAAAGAACAAATAAAATTTGGATTCCCTTTCAATCTTGGGGATTTCCCTCTCGAAAGCATGGAACTTCCTTGGTGATGGTTCGATTTATGAAGTGCGTGCATGACGACATAAGACAAACCTTCTCAAATTTTTACTAGGGCATGGTGAGGTCATACCATGGCACCATGCTAGGCATCATGTTTTTAAGCATTTATTTCATTTTTTCTATAGTTGAAAACCCAACAAACAAACATTTTTGGTTTACTATTTGTCGTGGTTTTGTCATGGCAGATGTCCTAGCATAAGGACTTAGTCGTGGAGCCATCGCTATGGGTTAGCTTAAAGGGGTTAAAGCAGACAAAGGACGCACGAGCTTTTTATACTAGTTCAGCCCCTTACGATGAAGGTAAAAGCCTAAGCCTAGTTGTTGTGGTATTGCTAGGGTTTCGATGACCAGGGAGCGAATCCGCTTTGCCTGTGTCTCGAGCTATTGTCTGTTGTCCCTGAACCGTCGCCAGGTCGTCCCTTTATATACACAGGATGACGCCCGGCCGGCTTACAGAATCCCGAGGCCGGCTCATAAACGTGCCCGGCTCGGTCTCTACTTTACCTATCTTATAGTACAAGTTACACACCGTATGGCGGTTTATATCTACGGGCCCTAATACCTTTTGGGCCCTGCGCCTTTTAATCTTCTGTAGTAAAACGCCATATTCTATGTCCTGATGGGCTTCATAGGAGTAATTCGTCATGGGCATAAACCAGCCCCTTCTGGGCGGTTTATACCTAATAGTTATATCCCTGATATTAGGCCCTAGATTGATTTGAACCTGTTCATGTCAATCTTCAACACTTCGGGAAAGCCTTGTCCTCCGTGCCTTCAAATGACCTTGTAAACCGCGATGACGTCATCTTCTATGATCATGTTAAACCGCCATGAAATCACCTGTTCATTTAAAACCAGTATATGCTTTTAATCGTTATTTATTAATCCTCCGAATACCGAGGCGACAGCTCCGCCCTATATCCATTTTTCGGGCTCCTTGATTCCCGCGCCTGCCATTTATCCCTTCGGCTTATAAATAGGGCGAGGGGTACCTTTTCTTTTTCCTCCCTTTGCCCTTCGTCCTTCTTCTTCCTCGCACCTCCTCTATGCCTAAGCTCCGCCGCCGCCGTTAACATTCGCATCTGCTCCAATCCAGGCCGCTGCATCAACCTGGGTTGACCAGAGTTTCGCCGGCGCGCCTCCGCATCCGACAGCTCCGGTAAGTCCTTTCTTCGCTCCTCCTATAGATCTCATTAGGGTTTTTTCCGCGAGTTCATCAACGCTACAGTACCATTCTTCCCTGTTCTTCACCATGGCTTCGATGGCAAGTGTAGATCTGATGCTTTTGTACGTGGTTGTAGAGATAACCCTCCTTTCTTATCATAAGCGCACTTGTCTTTTAAAGTAATCCCCATCTAGGTCTGATGAACTGCTGCAGT
Organism: Secale cereale; assembly: GCA_902687465.1. Classification (NCBI taxonomy): domain Eukaryota; kingdom Viridiplantae; phylum Streptophyta; class Magnoliopsida; order Poales; family Poaceae; genus Secale; species Secale cereale. The sequence goes on along the minus strand of LR738709.1, from coordinate 484,548,495 downwards.
ACCTGTTCAACTTAAATCTGAATATACGTGAATTTATTGACACGCTGTAGATCTGTAATTTTGCTGCTGATCTGTGAAACTTGTTTTCATCACTTAGTTACTTTAGATCTGCATCTTTCATACCTTCATCGACGATTTAACTTTTAGAAAACTCATAACCCAGTAGGTTAAACCGCCGTTGCAGCTATCTTTATAATACTTCCAATACCTACCTCTGGTTTAATATTGCGTATATACCTCAATACTTGTCAACATTTTAGATCTGTCAACCATGAATCATAAACCGCCCCTTATCTGTAATTTCAGCTTTTTTCCTTTGAAATGGCAAAGCAAGCCAAGCAATTTTATTCCTGCAACTGGGTTTCATCCCGAGTTACTGAAGAAGATGTCATCCATTGGAGAATCCCTGGTCTGGAAAACCCTCCTGAACCCAAAGATGGAGAATTAATTGTATTTGTTGACCACTTGGCCCGAGGGTTTAGCCCTCCCGGATCAATATTCTTCCGTGATGTGCTGGCTAGCTTCCAACTCCACCCTCAAGATATTGGAGCAAACTCTGTGTCCAATATTTGAAACTTTCAAGTATTCTGTTAGGCTTATTTGCAAGAGGAGCCCACAGTTGAGCCGTTTAGAGATTTCTTCCACTTGAACCGCCGTACAGAATTTACGGACGGACCCAACACCGAACTTGGCGGGATGTTCATTCAGAAAAGAAAAGATGTCAGTTTCCCTCACGCCAAGCATCATAGCCATCCTAAAGACTGGAATCAGACTTGGTTTTATTGTCAAGATACATCTCCAGTTGGTGAGAATCCTCTGCTGGGTTATCGTCCGCATCGGCTTTCCAACCATCATCCATTTCCCCAACGGCTTAGTGCCCAAGAGCGATCCAAGTATGCCCCCACAGCTTTCAAAGCTTCGGGCCTTTACCGCAAATGGTTTAACACGCATCGAGTGTGTTCGTTGCTGGATTTCTTGGAGCATTTCACCTCTAAGCCGGCACCCCGGTTTGATGTGCGAGTACACAGGGGACCCAAAAGACCCTCAACATTATACTGAGGTTTTGCTAACAGAAAATGAAATCAATGAATCTGTCAAGAAGATATTGGATGAACCGGTGGCTGTCTGCAACAAAACTAGGCTGGCTCCCTTATGTGAATCCAATAAACCGCCAGCTGTAAGTATCCTTATAACTTGTTGCTTTATTTCAATTTTTAAGTATCCTTTCTAAAGCTCCTCAATTTCTGACAGGGTAATGATTCGTTCTGGAAGAGGAAAGCTCAAGATAAACCGGCAAAGATATCTCGCCTCAAGACCAAGGCCATCAAGAAGACTGTCAAAAAGAAAACTACCGAATCATCCGAGTTAAACATTGAGAATGATGAACCGGCATCAAGGGTAGAACTTGACTCCCTTAGCTCCCTTTTCTTGCACCTCATTGACAATGATTATATTTAGGAAAGCGCTGAAGGCAGCCAAGCTGATGATGTAGAGGTAATTATCCTTTCCTCCGGTTCAGATCCTCTACCAACACAGAAAATCCATCAAGCAAACCGGAAAGTAAGATTTTCTCACCCTTTAGCTTACTTGGACCCAAACTTTATTTTGAAGAAGCAGCAACATGAAGCTCGCCGCACAACCCGGCACAGCGGCCAAGTAATTACCTCCACCGGTTTACCAAATACTCCGACCCGGAAGCGTCGATCAGAGGTCTTATATATACCTGATGTTCTTTATCCCAAAGTGGGCCATTTCTGATAGCCTCTTAATCCATCTGATACCAACTACCAGGAAACCCCTCATTCATCATCTGGCGAGTCAACGGCCACCCAGCTTCCACCTCTCAAGACCGTTCATGGGTGAGTTTTTATTTTTCTGTTAACTTTTATGTTTTTAGTCCACGGACTAACTTTTACCTTTATCTTTCTCAGTAGGCCAAAACCTAGTAAGAAGGCCAAACTGAGTAAACCGGCTGATGGCGATGTAGTCCCTGAACCGGAGAAGACTCCAGAGCTGGCAGAAGAAAATGCTGACGCCTTGCATGATGATTCGCCGCCCCTGGATCAAGATATTTTTGCTGAACAAGAAGCTACACCAATGGATCTTGGTGACAAACAAAATGGCCCAGCCCGAGCCAGTGATAACCCGGCAAGTCCAGCCAAAGCTGCTAATACAACATAAGATGTTATGGTTACTGGTTTTGGCCACACCACTCCTGGCGAGCCCGTCGCTTTGTCAAAGCATAGTGCCAAGGAGGAAGTTTCTGATATGGACAAGGGCAAGTGGAATGCCGATTTGTCGAGCTATGCTCATCTCAGCGCCCAGGACCTTCACTCCGGCTATCTATGCCGATTGTACACAAGCCGTGACTATGAAGCCGGTTTGGTGAAACTGATGAAGGAACGATATGAGGTAAATGTTGCTTGAATTCTACAATACTGTTTCTTTTTTCGTCAAACTCCTTGTATCAGCTCCAGTGTAGCCCCCAAGGGTCGGTTTATCTCTTCAAGATGAATCGGGACTTTAGAACATCTAATATGTATTTTTTTCGCTTGTGTAGCCCCCAAGGGCCGGTTTATCTTTGCAAGATGAACCGGGACTTTTTGTCCTGTAACTTTACTTTGAACCAATATGCATTAGCCCCCAAGTGCCAGGAACAATACTTGTATTGAGCTTGGGACTTGTAAAAAACTTCTGATAACAACAAATATGCATTAGCCCCCAACGACCAAGTGTATAACTTGTTATGTGCTTGGGACTTCCAATATAATTCACCAACTGATGATATGTACATCTCTTTATAGGCTGATCTGAGTCAGAAGGAATCTCAAACCACTGACCTTCAAGAAAACCTTAAGTTCCAGCAAGCAGCAACCTCCAAATCCAAGGATGAGTTGACCAGCGCTTTGGCAAGTATGGAAAAACTGAAAAGAGACTTCCAGAAGGAGTGGGCGGATTGGGATACAGAGAAATCCGCTTTGAAGAAATGGGCTGATGACGCAGAGGCCGCCCTTAAACCGGTGGCTGAAGAACTATCCGGCCTGAAGCGTCAAATAAATGCCATGACCACTGCTGTCTTCGGTAAGTACCCTTATTATAAAATCTCAATATTTATCATCTCGTAAACTACCGGTTTAACCCTGGTTGTAATGATGCAGGAAAGCGCACTGACCATTTAGGCTCTGACATGCAGAAAAAATTGAAGGCTGCTTATACACTTATAGAACAACTTTATACCGGTGCGCAACAGATCATTTGTACCACCACTCACAACAAACCGCCCCCAACTTTGATCAAGGAAACCCTAGAAAAGCTATCAATGCTGCCCACCCGGTTTGAAGAACTGAAGAGATCGACTGCAAGGGGCTTTGACTGCACTAACCCGGGCGAAAGCATGGGTACCCGACCTTGATCCGGCTGACGTAGTGAATGGTTATCCAAGCTTGAAATAGGACGGAACAAAATTTAATAATGATGACCTTCGGGCTTTGACGATGGAAATGCGGCCCTTGGCTAGCAAGTTAGCTGAAGAAGCTGATCTGTCCCACTAGCAGGCGGTTTATGACGCTGACAACAAACAGATTAATGCGCCGACTCATGACGTGGAAGATCTTATCCCACCCGTCCGTAAGCGCACTTATGCTCCTGATGTTGAACCCTCCGAGCTTATAAATGATGAAGCTGTTTTCCAAGCCCTAACTAGGATCAATTGGGCAACCACTGACTTCTAGCTACTAGGTGGAGACGAGGAAGAGGAAACGGCGCAGGGTGATCCGCAGCCGTCTGGCCGAGCTGGCGAGGAGTCATGAGCCGGGGCCGGTTTAATCTTCGATATACCATAGCACTTGGTGAACAACTGTTATTCTTTGGGCTGTAAAACGTCTTGTAATAGGCTAGCTGAAAACACTTGGTCTGTTATGCCATCGTGCATATTCCCTTTGCATAACACTGCTTAATCCGGTATCCTTATAATATGTCTGCCTATTCTTCTGAACAGCTTTACTCAACCTGTTTCTGCATAGAACAAGTTTAAAGTGTCCTGGCGGTTCATCGCCGGACGGGTCGTAATGCCCAAACACATGACCTAGGTTTATAACCCAGGCTGCATTTTGAAATAAATAAATATGAAATGGATCATACCTATGATATTGAATCAGATCGTTGGTTTTACCAACTTTTTGTAGTAAGGGTGATAATCCCAAATTGCGAGTATTGATGACTCTTGCAGTACTTGCTGGTTTATGATAAAACCATACCGGGTTGTGATAAACACCGGATTATACTGATATGATACTGGAGATTTGTAATCAAACCAGACCGGGTTAATAAACACCGGTTTTACTTGATGGTGGTGACTTATAGTCAGCCACTATGCCGAGTCAATAAATATCGGTTTAACATAAAAAAGGTGTCATAAGTCGCAAAAGAGAAAACAACTTCTAAAAAAATCATACGAGGCTTTTTATGGGCTGCCAGGCCTAAATTTGACGCTTTTCCTGGGCTGCCAGGCCACTGAGTTAAACCATTTCACGAAGCCTGTTAAGATGGACCTCACATTAACCAATCATCGTTTTAACGTTGACAAGTTCAGGGTCTGTATAAGATTGACTTGTCAAACGTTCGGCGGGTCATACCAGGTTTAACTGGATGGAGTGACTTACTTGATGTAGGCAGGTTAACCCGGGGTTTTAGGTGCATGCGCCTGGCTTCCAAGCCTGGCTTGATAGCCTATTACAAGGGCCTTAAAAACTCTTTGTCGTTGTGCAACAAGAGCCCCCAAGTAACATTGTGAGCTGCGCTCAATGGGTGCCTATGTTTGAGTTGTGCGATGCATCAAACTCTCTTTTGCCCCTTATCATCATGTTGGCTTGATTGCCGGATTACCGAAGTAACCAGAGCTGTGCTCTTATGATAATATTGGCTTAATAGCCGGTTTAAGAGGGCCATGAGAACTCCGTTTTATACACAGAAGCCCCCATGTGACAAACTCTTATGGAAAAAATAGTAGAGGCCCCGCTTTAACAGGGATGCCGGTTTATTATATTGAACATAATATATACATTGTGAAAATATGTACATAAAGGGAGCCTATGGCTCAGGTGTAGTAAGGCCGAAGATGAGCAATGTTCCACGGCCGTTGGGTCTCCTCCCCCGCTGTGCGTGAGTCCTTGTGTTCTTGAACGTCGATGAGGTAGTATGACCCATTTTACAGATTCTTGCTGACCACAAAGGGTCCTTCCCAAGGTGGGGATAGCTTGTGCATATCAGTCTGGTCCTGGATGAGCCGGAGCACCAGATCCCCTTCTTGAAAAGTTCTGGTTCTAACCCGGCGATTGTGATATCGACGCAGATCTTGCTGGTAAATCGCCGACCGAGCTGCTGCAATGTCAAGTTCCTCATCCAACCGGTCTAGTGCTTCTTGTCGTGCCTTCTCGTTGTCAGCTTCAACATAAGCCGCCACGCAGGGCGAATCATGACGGATGTCACTAGGGAGAATTGCCTCTGCTCCGTAAAGCATGAAAAAAGGCGTGTAACCCGTAGATCTGTTTGGCGTGGTGTTGATGCTCCATAATACGGAAGGTAACTCCTCCACCCAACAACCCGGCGTCCTCTGTAACGGAATCATAAGCCGGGGCTTGATGCCTCTCAAGATCTCTTGATTGGCTCTCTCTGCTTGACCATTAGATTGAGGGTGAGCCACTGAAGATACATCAAGCCGGATATGCTCTCGTTGACAAAATTCTTTCATAGCCCCCTTGGACAGATTAGTGCCATTATCAGTTATAATGCTGTGTGGAAAGCCAAACCGGGAAATCACCTTTTTGATGAACTGAACCGCCATAGCTGCATCACACTTACTGACTGGCTCTGCCTCCACCCACTTGGTAAACTTATCAACCTTCCTATCTGGAGATCTCTTAAAGGGCCCAACCATATCTAGCCCCCAAGTCGTGAAAGGCCAAGTGATTGGAATCATCCTTAATTCTTAAGCCGGTACATGAGCACGCCTTGAGAATTTCTGACAGGCATCACACCTTTTGACCAAGTCTTCAACATCAGCATGAGCCATCAGCCAATAGAAACCATGACGAAAAGCTTTAGCTACCAAGGACTTTGAACCGGCGTGGTGACCACAACTCCTTCGTGAATCTCCCGCAGAATCTCACAACCTTCATCCGGAGATACGCAACGCTGAAACGGCCCTATTACACTACAATGATGTAATTCTCCATTGATGATAGTCATTTATTTGGCACCCCGGATTATCTGCCTGGCCAAGACTTCATCCTCTGGTAACTCGCCTCGGTTCATATATGCCAAATATGGGACTGTCCAATCTGGGATACCATGAAGAGCCGCTACCAACTAAGCCTCCGGATCAGGAACAACCAAGTCCTCCTCTGAAGGTAACTTAACCGACGGCTTAATGCGTCTGCCGCTTCATTCTTTCGCCGGTCCACATGGTCCACCTGATAACCCTTGAAGTGTCCAACGACAATATCCATCTCTCGATGATATGCTGCCATGAGCAGGTCCTTTGAATCCCAAGTACCAGATACTTGTTGAGCCACCAGGTCCGAGTCACCAAAGCATTTAACCCGGCTTAAATTCATCTCCTTAGCCACTCGAAGAGCATGGAGGAGAGCCTCATATTCAGCTGCATTGTTAGTGCAAGGGAACATTAAACGGAGAACATAACAAAATTTATCACCTCGTGGGGAAGTTAATACGACTCCAGCCCCCGAGCCCTCCAATTGCCTGGATCCATCAAAGTGAATAGTCCAGTATGTGTGATCTGGCTTTTCTTCCGGCGCCTTTAACTCCATCCAATCATTGATGAAATCCACCAGTGCCTGGGACTTGATTGTAGTACGAGGCACATTTTAACCTGTGAGGTCCACACTCAATGGACCACTTGGCAACCCGGCCAGTTGCTTCTCTATTTTGGATTATATCTCCCAGAAGGGCAGAGCTGACCACAGTGATGGGATGACCCTAAAAATATTGATTGAGCTTCCGGCTTGCCATGAAGACACCATACAACAGTTCCTGCCAATGCGGATACCTCTGCTTAGACTCAATGAGCACCTCGCTGATGTAGTAAACCGGCCGTTGAACCGGATATTCCTTCCCAGCTTCCTTGCGCTCCACTACAATGGCGACACTGACAGCCCGGGCATTAGTAGCCACGTATGATAATAGTGGCTCATTGTCGATTGGAGCAGCAAGGATAGGCGGCTCTGCCAACTGTTTCTTCAAGTCCTCAAACGCCGCATCAGCAGCACTGCTCTAAACAAAATTGTCTGTCTTTTTCATCATCTGATAGATAGGGATAGCCTTTTCTCCCAACCGGCTCAACGCTGCATTAAGGCCTGCCAGACGTTGAACATCATTGATACACGCTGGTTTAGGCAATGATGTAATATTCTCCGGATTAGCTTCAATTCCCCTGTTTGACACCAGAAACCCCAGGAGCTTGCCTGCCGGTACACCAAAAACGCACTTGGCCGGATTAAGCATCATCTTATAGACCCGGAGATTATTAAAGTGTCCTTCAAGTCATCTATCAACGTCTCTTCCTTTCTGGATTTTACCACAATATCATCCACATATGCATGAACATTACGCCCAATCTGTGTATGAAGACAATTCTGCACGCAATGTTGATAAGTCGCCTGGGCACTCTTGAGCCCAACAGGCATAGATACATAGCAGAAGGCTCCAAAGGGAGTTATAAAAGCTATCTTCTCCTGGTCCTTAACTGCCATTTTGATCTAATGATAGCCGGAATATGCATCTAGAAAACTTAAACTCTCACAACCGCTGTAGCATCAATGATTTGATCAATACGAGGAGAGCAAAGGGATCAGCTGGGCAAGCCTTGTTCAAATCCGTGTAATCCACACACATATGCCAAGTGTCATTCTTCTTGAGTACGAGCACCAGATTAGCCAACCACTCAGGGTGGAACACTTCTACAATAAACCCAGCCGCCAAGAGCCTGGCTACCTCTTCACCAATAGCTTTGCGTCTTTCTTCATTGAAGCGGCGGAGAAACTGTTTGACCGGATTGAACTTAGGATCGACATTAAGAGTGTGCTCGGCGGGTTCTCTCGGTACACCTGGCATATTAGAAGGTTTCCATGCAAAGATGTCCCGGTTCTCACGGATGAACTAGATGAGCGCGCTTTCCTATTTCGGATTCAAATTAGCGCTGATGCTAAACTGCTTAGATGAATCGGCAGGGACAAAATCAACCAGCTTAGTCTCATCAGCCTATTTAAACTTTAAGGCCGGATCATGCTCTGTAGTTGGCTTCTTCAAAGGAGATATATCTGCCGAATCAACATTACCTTTGTAAAACTTCAATTCCTCTGTTGCACAAACCGACTCAGCATAAGCTGCATCACCTTCTTCACACTCCAAAGCAATCTTACGGCTCCCATGTACTGTGATGGTCCCCTTATGACCCGGCATTTTGAGCTGCAAATACACATAATAGGGCCGTTGTCGTGGTTTTGTCACGGTAGATGTCCTAGCATAAGGACTTAGTCGTGGAGCCATCGCTACGGGTTATCTTAAAGGGGTTAAAGAGGATGAAGGACGCAAGGGATTTTATACTAGTTCGGCCCCTTCGATGAAGGTAATAGCCTACGTCTAGTTGTTGTGGTATTGCTAGGGTTTCGATGACCAGGGAGCGAATCCGCTTTGACTTTGTCTCGAGTTGTTGTCTCTTGTCCCTGAACCGCCGCCGGGTTGTCCCTTTATATACACAGGATGACGCCCGGCCCGGCTTACAGAATCCCGAGGCCGGCTAATAAACGTGCCCGGCCCGGTCTCTATCTTTCCTATCTTACAATACCGTTTATATGTTGTATGACGGTTTAAATTCACGGGCCTTGACACCTTTTGGGCCCTAGGCTTTTTAACTTTTCTATATTAAAATGTCATAATCTATATCTTGCTGGGCTTCAGTAGAAGTAATCCTTCATAGGCATAAACCGGCCCCTCCTGGGCGGTTTATACCTGATTGTTATATCCCTGACATTAGGCCCGAAATTGATTTGAACCTGTTGATGTCAATCTTCAACACTTCGGGAAAATTCGGTCCTTCGTTGCTTCAAATGACCTTGTAAACCGCCATGACGTCATCTTCCTTGATTATGTTAAACCGTCATGACATCACCTGTTCATTTAATGCATGTATCTGTTTTAACCTTTATTTATTAAACCTCCAAAGATCGAGGCGACATCGCCGCCCCATGTCCATTTTTGGGCTCCTTGATTCCCACGCCTGCCGTTTATCCGTTTGGCTTACAAATAGGGCGAGGGGTCGTTTCGTTTTTCCCCTCGTCTCTTCACTCTTCTTCTTCCTCGCGCCCCCTCAGCGCTCAAGCATCGCCGCCGCCATCGACCTTCACCTCTGCTCCAACCCAGGCCGCTGCATCAACCTGTTCGAACCAGAGTTTCTCCAGTGCACCTCCGCATCCGATAGCTGTGGTAAGCCCTTTCTTTCCTTCTCCTGTAGATCTCATTAGGGTTTCCTTCGCGAGTTCATCCCAGCGGCCACGCTGTTCCTTCCTGTTCTTCATCGTGGTTTAAGTGTAGATATGATACTTTTTGTCCGCAGCTGTAGTGATAATCCTTCTTTCTGTTCATTAACACACTTATCCTTTTAAAGTAATCCCCCATCTAGGTTTGTTTGAACTGCTGCGGTGACTCTTCAGTTTAAGCCTGAATATTTCTGAATTTATTGATATGCTGTAGATCCATAATTCTGCTGTTGATTTGTGAAACCTGTTTTCCCATAACTTTATATCTGCATCTTTCGTATCCTCATTGGCGGTTTAACCTTAGAAAAATCATAATCCGGTAGGTAACATTAGACCCCACTTAAACCGCCGTTGCAGCAGATGTCCTTGTAACACTTCCAATGCTTAGTTCCGATTTATTATTGCGTATATCTCAATACATACCAATCATAAACCGTAAACCGGCCCTTATCTGTAATTTCAGCTTTTTCCTTTGAAATGGCAAAGCAAGCCAAGCAATTTACTTCCTGCAACTGGGTTCGGTCTCGGGTTACCGAAGAGGAACTGAACGGTTTGGTTGAGGTTGGCGCTTAGCCAAAAAGGATGTTATCCATTGGAGAGTCCCTGGTCCGGAACACCCTCCTCAACCCAAAGATGGAGAAATAATTGTATTTGTTGATCACTTAGCCCGAGGGTTTAGTCCTCCTGGATCAAAATTCTTCCGTGATGTACTGACTAGCTTCCAACTCCACCCTCAAGATATTGGACCAAACTCTGTGTCCAATATTTGCAATTTTCAAGTATTCTGTGAGGCTTATTTGCAAGAGGAGCTACAGTGGAGGTGTTTAGAGATTTCTTCCACCTAAACCGCCGTACGGAATTTACGGATGGACCTAACACTGAGCTTGGCGGAATGACCATTCAAAAAAGGAAAGATGTCAGTTTTCCTCACGGCAAGCATCGCAATCATCCTAAAGATTGGAACCAGACTTGGTTTTATTGTCGAGATACATCCCCAGCTGACGAGAATCCTCTGCCGGGTTATCGTCCTCATCGGCTTACCAATAATCATCCATTCCCCCAACGACTAAGTGCTCAGGAGCGATCCCAATACGTACCGCAACTTTCAAAGCTCCGGGCCTTTACCGCAAACGGTTTAACAGGCATTGATTTTGTTCGTTGCTGGATTTCTTGGAGCATTCTACCGCTAAGCCGGCGTTCCGGTTTGATGTGTGAGAACACAGGGGATCCCAAAAGACCCTCAACGTCATACTAAAGTTGTGCTGTCAGATAATGATATCAATGAGTCTGTCAAGAAAATATTGGATGAACCGGTGGATGTCTACAGCAAAACTGGGCTGGCTCCCTTATGTGAATCCAATAAACCGCCCGCGGTAAGTCTACTTATACTTTTTTCTTTATTTCAATCTGTTTAAGTATCCTTTCTAAAAACTCCTCAACTTCTGACAGGGTAATGATCCGTTCTGGAAGAGGAAACCCCAGGATAAACCGACAAAGGCAGCTCGTCTTAAGACCAAGACCGTCAAGAAGACTGTTAAGAAGAAAACCACTGAAGCATCCGATTTAAACCTTGATGATGATGAACCGGCCTCAGAGGTAGCGCTTGATTCCCTTGGCTCCCTTTTCTTGCACTTTATTGATAATGATTATATTCAGGAAAATGCTGAAGGCAGCCAAGCTGATGGTGTTGAGGTAATTACCCTTTCCTCCGGTTCAGACCCTCTGCCAACACAGAAAATCCGTCAAGCAAACCGGAAAGTAAGATTTTCTCACCCTTTAGCTTACTTGGATCCAAACTTTGTTTTGAAGAAATAGCAACATGAAGCTCGCCGCTTAATTCGGCACAGTGGTCAAGTAATTAAATCCACCGGTTTACCACATACTCCGGTCCGGAAGCATCGATCAGAGGTCTTGTATATTCCAGATGCTCTTTATCCCAAAGCGGGTCATTTCCGCTAGCCTCTTAATCCGTCTGATTCAAATTATCAGGACACCCCTTGTTCATCATCTCGAGAGTCGACAGCTACACAGCTTCCTCCTCTCAAAACCATTCCTGGGTGATTTTTATTTTCCTGTTAATCCTTCTATTTTAATCCACTGACTAACTTTTACTTTTATCTTTCTGAGTAGGCCAAAACCTAGTAAGAAGGCTAAATTGAGTAAACCGGCAGATGATGATATAAACCCTGAACCGGAAAAGACTCCAGAGCCGGCAGAAGAAGATGCTGATGCCTTGCGTGATGATCCACCTCCACCGGATCATGAATTTTTTACTGAACAAGAAGCTGCGCCAATGGACCTTGATGATAATCAAAATAGCCCAGTTCGGGCCAGTAACAATCCGGCAAGTCCTGCTAGAGCCGCTGTTGCTACAACAGATGATGTTACGATTACCGATTTTGGCCACACCACTCCTGGTGAACCCATCTCTTTGTCAAAGCATAACGCCAAGGAAGAAGTTTCTGGTATGGACAAAGGCAAGTGGAATGCCGATTTGTCGAGCTATGCTCATCTCAGCACCGAGGACCTTCACTCCGGCTATCTGAACCGGTTGTATACAAGCCGTGATTATGAAGCCTGTTTGGTGAACCTTATGAAGGAACGATATTAGGTAACTTCTACTTAATTTCTGCAATATTTTTTCTGCCTAAGTCCAGTAGCTTGGCTCAACTCCACTGTAGCCCCCAAGGGCCGGTTTATCTCTTCAGGATGAACCGGGACTTCAGAACACCAAATCTATAGCTTTTCGCCTGTGTAGTCCCCAAGGGCCGGTTTATCCCTTTAGGATGACCCGGGACTTTTAGTTTGTAACTTTCCTTTGAACAATTATGCATTAGCCCCCAAGTGCCAAGTGCATAACTTGTTATGTGCTTGGGACTTTGATAAAAATATCTGATAACTGCAAATATGCATTAGCCCCCAACTGCCAAGTGTATAACTTGATATGTGCTTGGGACTTTAAATATCATTTACCAATGTATGATGTGTATATCTCTTTGTAGGCTGACCTAAACCAGAAGGAATCTCAAGCCGCTGACCTTCAAGAGAATCTGAAATTCCAGCAAACAGCCACCTCCAAAGCCAAGGATGAGCTGACTAGTGCTTTGGCAAGCATGGAAAAGTTGAAAAGAGACTTCCAGAAGGAGCGGGCGGATTGGGAAACAGAGAAATCTGCTTTGGAGATAAGAGCCATTGATGCAGAGGCCGCCCTTAAACCGGTGTCCGAAGAGCTATCTGGCCTAATGCATCAAATAAACGCTATGACCACTCCTGTCTTTGGTAAGCACCCTTATCACAACTCTGAATATACCATGCCCACAAATTTCCGGCTTAACATTGGTTGCACTGATGCAGGAAAGCGCACTGCCCATCTAGGCTCTGACATGCAGAAGAAGTGAAGGCCGGCTATACACTTATAGAGCAACTTTATACCGGCACACAACGTATCATTTGTATAGCCGCTCACAACAAACGGCCCCCAACGTTGATCAAGGAAACCTTGGAGAAGCTGTCAGTGCTGCCCGCCTGGTTTGAAGAGCTGAAGAGATCGGCTGCAAGGGCAGGTGCTTTAACTGCACTAACCCGGGCGAAGGCATGGGTACCCGACCTTGATACGGCTGATGTAGTAAGCGGTTATCCAAACTGGAAAGAGGACGGGTCAGAATTCACCAATGATGATCTTCGAGTTTTAAGAAAAGAAATGCGACCCTTTGCCAGCAAGATAGCCGAAGAAGCTGATCTGTCCCACTACCAGGCGGTTTATGACGCTGACAACAAACGGGTTAATGCACCGACTCATGATGTGGAGGATCTCATCCCGTCTGTCCGTAAGCATACTTACGCCCCTGATGTTGAACCGTCTGAACTTATAAGCGATGAAGTTGTTTTTCAGGCCCTAACTGGAATCAATTAGGCAACCATTGACTTCCAGCTGGTAGGTGGATACGAGGAGGAGGCAACAGCGCAGGGTGATCCGCAGCCGTCTGGCCGGGCTGGTGAGGAGTCATAAACCGGAGCCGGTTAAACCTTCAATATCTCATGATCCTTGATGAGCAACTGCTATTCTTTTGGGCTGCAAAACGCCTTGTAATAGGCTAGGTGAAAACATTTGGTCTGTTATGCCATCATGCAGATTTCCATTGCATAATATTGCTTAATCCAACAACTTTATAGTATTTCTGCTTATTCTTCTGAACAGCTTTACCCAATCTGTTTCTGCATAAGACAAATTTAAAGTGTCCCGGCGGCTTATCGCCGGACGGGTCATAATGCCCAAATACATGACCCAGGTTTATAACCCAAGTTGTATTTTGAAATAAATACGAAAATACATATCATACCTTTGATATCAAATCGTATCATTAGCTTTACCAACTTTTGTACTAAGGACGATCATCCCAAATTGTGAGTATCGATGACTCCTGCAATATTTCACCGGTTTATGATGAAACCATACCGGGTTGTGATAAACACCGGATTAGCTGCAGATGATACTAGCGATTTGTAATCAAACCAAACCGGGTTTAATAAACACCGGTTTATTTAATGTTAGTGACTTATCATCAACCACTAGGCCGAATCGACAGATATTGGATGAATACTAAGAATCTCATTAAAGGATTAAAAATTCGGCAAATAAAAGCATATGAGAACTTGTAGTCGAGGCTTTCTACGGGCTGCCAGGCCCCAAATTCGAGGCTTTTCATGGGCTGCCAGGCCGCTGAGTTAAACCATTTCACAAAGCCTGCTTAAGATGGACCTCAAAGTAACCAATCGTCGTTTTAACGTTGACAAGTTCAGGGTCTGTTATAAGATTGACTTGTCAATTATTCGATGGGTCATACCTGGTTTACCTGGACGGAGTGACTTACTTGATGCAGGCAGGTTAACCCGGGGTTTTAGGTGTATACACCAGACTTCCAAGTCGTGGCTTGATAGCCTATTACAAGGGCCTTAAAAGCTCTTTGTCGCTGTGCGACAAGAGCCCCCAAGTAACATTGTGAGCTGTGCTCGATGGGTGCCTATGTTTGAGTTGTGCTATGCATCAAACTCTCTTTTGCCCCTTATCATCATGTTGGCTTGATAGCCGGATTACCGAAGTAACCAGAGTTGTGCTCTTAATGGCTTGATAGCCTGTCTAAGAGGGCCATGGGAACTCCGTTTGCACACAGAAGCCCCCATGTGATAAACTCTTATGGAAAAAATAGCAGAGGCCCCGCTTTAATAGGGATGCGGGTTTATTATATTGATCATAATATATACATTGTGAATATATGTACATAAAGAGGAGCCTATGGCTCAGGTGTAGTAAGGCCGAAGATGAGCAATGTTCCACGGCCGTTGGGTCTCCTCCTCCGCGGTGCATGAGTCCTTGTGCTCTCGAATGTCGATGATGTAGTAGGACCCATTGAGTAGATTCTTGCTGACCACAAAGGGTCCTTCCCAAGGCGGGGACAACTTTTGCATATCTGTCTAGTCTTGGATGAGCCGGAGCACCAGATCGCCTTCTTGAAATGTTCTGGTTCTTACTCGGCGACTATGGTATCGACGCAGATCTTGCTGGTAAATCACCGACCGAGCCGCTGCAATGTCACGTTCCTCATCCAACCGGTCAAGTGCTTCTTGTCGCGCCTTCTCATTATCAGCTTCAACGTAAGCCGCCACGCGAGGCGAATCATGATGGATGTCACTAGGGAGAACTGCTTCAGCTCCGTATACCATGAAAAAAGGCGTGTAACCCGTAGATCTGTTGGGCATGGTAGTGTTGCTCCATAATACAGAAGGTAACTCTTCCACCCAACAACTCGGCGTCCTTTGTAAGGGAACCATAAGCCGGGGTATGATGCCTCTCAAGATCTCTTGATTGGCTCTCTCCACTTGACCATTAGATTGAGGGTGAGCCACTGAAGATACGTCAAGCTGGATGTGTTCTCGTTGACAAAATTCTTTCATAGCCCCCTTGGACAAGTTAGTGCCATTATCAGTTATAATACTGTGTGGAAAGCCAAACTGGAAAATCACCTTCTTGATGAACTGAACCGCAATTGCTGCATCACACTTGCTGACTAGCTCTGCCTCAACCCACTTGGTAAACTTATCACCCGCCACCAGAAGGTGGGTCTTTTTATCTGGAGATCTCTTAAAGGGTCCAACCATATCTAGCCCCCAAGTCGTGAATGGCCAAGTAATTGGAATCATCCTCAATTCTTGAGCCAGTACATGAGCACGCCTTGAGAATTTCTAAAAGGCATCACACTTTTTGACCAAGTCCTCCGCATCAGCATGAGCCGCCAACCAATAGAATCTGTGACGAAAAGCTTTGGCTACCAAGGACTTTGAACCGGCGTGGTGACCACAATCTCCTTCATGGATCTCTCGAAGAATCTCACAGCCTTCATCCGAAGACACGCAACATTGAAACGCCCCTGTCACACTGCAATGATGTAACTCTCCATTGACAATAGTCATTGACTTGGACCGCCGGACTATCTGCCGGGCTAAGATTTCATCCTCTGGTAACTCGCCTCGGTTCATATATGCCGCATATGGGACTGTCCAATCCGGGATAGTGTGAAGCGCCGCTACCAACCGTGCCTCTGGATCAGGAACAGCCAAGTCCTCTTCTGATAGTAATTTAACCGATAGATTATGCAGAACATCCAGAAAAATATTAGGGGGAACCGGTTTACGCTGGGAACCCAGACGACTTAATGCGTCCGCCTCTTCATTCTTTCGCTGGTCCACATGGTCCACCTGATAACCCTTGAAATATCCAGCAACAGTATCCACCTCTTGACGGTATGCTGCCATGAGCGGGTCCTTGGAATCCCAAGTACCAGATACTTGTTGGGCCACCAGGTCTGAGTCACCAAAGCATTTAACCCGGCTTAAATTCATCTCTTTAGCCATTCGAAGACCATTGAGGAGAGCCTCATATTCAGCTGCATTGTTAGTGCAAGGGAACATTAAACGGAGGACATAACAAAATTTATCACCTCGTGGGGAAGTTAATACGACTCCAGCCCCCGAGCCTTCCAATTGCCTGGATCCATCAAAGTGAATAGTCCAGTATGTGTGATCCGGATTTTCTTCCGGTGCTTGTAACTCCGTCCAATCATTGATGAAATCCACCAGCGCCTTAGACTTGATTGCTGTACGAGGCACATATTTTAACCCATGAGGTCCAAGCTCAATGGCCCACTTCGCAACCCGGCCAGTTGCTTCTCTGTTCTGTATTATATCTCCCAGAGGGGCAGAACTGACCACCGTTATGGGGTGACCCTAAAAATATTGCTTGAGCTTCCGGCTTGCCATGAAAACTCCATACACCAACTTCTGCCAATGCGGATACCTCTGCTCAGATTCAATGAGCACTTCACTGATGTAGTAAACCGGCCGTCAGCCTCCTTGCGTTCCACTACAATGGCGACACTGATAGCCCGGGCATTAGCAGCCACATACAACTACAGTGGCTCATTATCGACCGGAGCAGCAAGGATAGGTGGTTCAGCCAATTGCTTCTTCAAATCCTCAAACGCAGCATCACTCCAGACAAAATTGTCTGTCTTTTTCATCATCTGGTAAATTGGAATAACCTTCTCTCCCAATTGGCTGATAAACCGGCTCAACGCTGCAATGCGGCCTGCCAGATGTTGAACATCATTGATACACACCGGGTTAGCGAATGACGTAATAGCTTTGATCTTCTCCGGATTAGCTTCAATTCCCCTATTTGACACCAGGAACCCCAGGAGCTTGCCTGCCGGTACACCAAAGACACACTTGGCCGGATTAATCATCATCTTATAAACCCAAAGATTATCAAAAGTTTCCTTCAAGTCATCTATCAACGTCTCTTCCTTTCTGGATTTTACCACAATATCATCCACATATGCATGAACATTATGCCCGATCTGTGTATGAAGACAATTCTGTACGCAACGTCGATAAGTCGCCTGGGCACTCAAGCTATCTTCTCCTAGTCCTTAACTGCCATCTTGATATGATGATATCCGGAATATGCATCTAGAAAACTTAAACACTCACAACCCGTCGTAGCATCAATGATTTGATCAATACGGGGGAGAGCAAAAGGATCAACCATGCAAGCCTTGTTCAGATCTGTGTAATCAACACACATACGCCAAGTGCCATTCTTTTTTAGCACTAGCACCGGATAAGCCAACCACTCAGGATGAAACACTTCGACGATGAACCCGGTCGCTAAGAGCCTGGCTAACTCCTCACCAATAGCCTTGCGCCTTTCCCCATTGAAGCAGCGGAGAAACTGTTTGACCGGTTTGAACTTGGGATCAACATTAAGAGTGTGCTCAGCGAGTTCCCTCGGTACACCTTGCATGTCAGAAGGTTTCCATGTAAAGATGTCCCGGTTCTCACGGATGAACTCGATGAGTGCGCTTTCCTATTTCGGATCCAGGTTAGCACTGATGCTAAACTGCTTGGATGAATCGCCAGGAACAAAATCAACTAGCTTGGTGTCATCAACCGATTTAAACTTTAAGGCCGGATCATGCTCTGTAGTTGGCTTCTTCAAAGGAGACATATCCGCTAGATCAACATTGTCCTTCTAGAACTTCAACTCCTCTGTTGCACAAACCGACTCTGCGTAGGCCGCATCACCTACTTCACATTCCAAAGCAATCTTACGGCTCCCATGTACTGTGATAGTGCCCTTAGGACCCAACATCTTGAGCTGTAGATAAACGTAACACGGCCTCGCCATGAACTTAGCATAAACCGGCTGCCCGAACAAGGCATGATACGGGCTCTTGATTTTTACCACTTCAAAGGTCAAAGTCTCTGACCTTGAGTCATGCTCATCTCCAAAGGTAATCTCCAGGTCTATCTTACCGATCGAATACGCTGATTTACCAGGTACCACGCCATGGAAAACAGTGTTGGACGGTCTGAGCTTCTTGTCTGTCAGCCCCATGCGACGGAAGGTCTCATAATACTGGATGTTAATGCCGCTCCCTCCATCCATGAGCACCTTAGTGAACTTATACCCCCGACCTGAGGTGCCACCACCAGTGCCAGCTGACCCAGATTATCAACTCGGGGCGGATGATCCTCACGACTCCACACAATGGGCTGTTCCGACCAGCGTAAATAACGAGGTACTGCCGGTTCAACAGAGTGCACCGCCCTCTTGTAAACCTTGTGATCACATTTACACAGGCTAGTGGTGAAGACATGATACTGCCCACTACTCAACTACTTCGGGTTGCTCTGATAACCTGATTGCTGTTGTAGATGATTCCTCTGATGATTATAACCACCTTGGCTGCTTTGATGGTTGTTCCCATTCTGATTGCCATGTCCGCCCTGATTGTTTTGGAATCTTGGACCAGGACCACCACCTTGATAACCTGGCCCATGAAAACCAGGGCCTGAACCGCCAGGCGGTCCATGATCGTACTGGAATCGATCCGTATTTTTGAACTCCCTCATGATAAAGCAGTCCTTCCAAAGGTGTGTTGCTGGTTTTTCCTTCATGCCGTGCATAGGGCAAAGTAGATTCATCTGGCGCTCCAGATTGATATTCGCCCCCACCCCGCGGGGGTGGCCTACCCTTACGACGTTGACCATCATTCTGCGCACTGGTGTTAGCCATGAAATCTAAATTATTATCTGCTTTACGCTTATTGCTGTATCCATGACTCGCCGGATTAGACTACGGTGCTTTACCGTTCTTCTTTCCCTTTCTTGACTTCTCGTCATCAGACTCTCGATATTTGGCGCTACCAGAATCAGCATACTTTACCAGAGCTGCCATAAGTGTTCCCATGTCATCAGAGTGACGTTTGAGCCGTCCCAACTTCAGCTTCAGAGGCTCAAACCGGCAATTGCCATCGAGTGTCAAGACTGCTATGTCCGGATTGATGCGGTCTGAAGAATGGAGGATCTCGGAAACCCGGCGTACCCAATGACTTGTTCATTCGTTCTCTCCTTGAGAACATGCATCTAAGTCCACAATTGACATGGGCTGCTTGCATGTATCTTTGAAATTATTGATAAACTGGCGCCGTAACTCGGCCCATGACTCAAGCTGGCAATGGTTAACTGTTACCCACGTCCCCATGGGTAATTACTCTATTAGGGGACGGGTATGTGCCAATTTTAATGCCCACGGGGAAGTCGGTGGGTCAAATAGCTTACCCAGCGTGCAAGACGGGTATGGGGATGGGATAACATTACCCATGCCCATTACCCACCTTACCCGTGAAGGCCTTACATGTAGGCTCTAAAATTAGTAGACCACATGCAATTCCTATGCTTACCCACCGAAATTTCCACCCATCCGACCCCTTTGGCCAAAAAACCCTAAGAAAACCCTAACCTAGCCACAACACATTATTTATTATGCTGAAGTGCTATTTTTATGAGTGAAATGCTATCGAAGGGTGTTGTTAATTACGTGCGTGGGTTTCCCCACGGGGATAAAAAACCGACGGGGATGGGGATGGGAATACTTTTATCCCCACAGACGGGTATGGGGACGGGGTCGGGCATGGAAGGCTGTCGCGGCGACGGGGATGGGAGTCCAATACCCGCATGGGTAATACCAATTGCCAGGTTGACCCATGATCCAATGGAATTAGCCGGTAAACTTTTCAACCAAGTACGAGTCGTTCCCTCCAGCATCATGGTGAAGTATTTAGCACACGCCACATCGTCCACATCCAACATCTCCATTGCCATCTCATAGCTTTCAACCCATGCCTTAGGGGATAGATCAGCAGTATAATTGAGTACTTTCCATGGTCCTTTGAAATCTTTAGGCAGCCGCACATTGCGTAAAGCAGGGGTGAGACATGGCACTCCCAAAGAGATGGAAGAAACTCCTGGCTCCATCGTAGTAGTTGTACGGACCGCGGTAAGCTGACGGGTTGTATATTGCGCCGCTAACTCAGCTTCTCGATGCCGTCTACCCTGGTCTACCACATCCTGAGCATTTGCACCACCACCTGCCGGGTTATCCCCCCGTGGCGGGTTACGGTTCCGCGCACTACTAGATACAACCGGTTCATCCATATGCCTGCTGTAACTCTGGCTTGGGCGGGGGGTGGAATGAATCCTTTCGCGGCTATGAGAATAAGCATGCTGCTGAGTCAAAGCCGTCTCTAGGAACTCCCTAGCTCGTCTCGCCTCCACTGCTATAGGGGATTCTCCTTCAACGGGGAGGGCCGCTAGTCATGAAGCGACTACGACTATGTTATCAAAGGGGTTGGAGTAATGACCGGGAGGTGTTGGCACACGTTGTGAGGGAATGATCTGACGTGACGGGTCCGTTGCGTGAGGCTGAACCGACGCCCCCGTTCCAGGAACTTCCGTCTGATTTATCGCTGGCTGATTGCTGGTTCCTGTCCCTGGCGTATTAAAGAGATTCCTTGCCTCGTAAACCCGAGGCAGGCGAGACTGGCGCCTTCTCCTCATCACATCATTTGATGTGTATTGATCTAACAAAAGCCGATAAGCCTGAGCATCCAACTCATCTTGTCTTGCGGCCATCCTGGTATTTTCAGCCGCCAGGTCCACCTTGGCTTGATCTAACTGACCCCTTATTTTAGCAACTCTGCGTCGTGCTGCTCCTTATCGGCCTGGCTGACTTCCATGGTCAACAGCGCTGTCAAAGTGTCGAATAAACCGGACATGACTTGAGCCGGTGGCTGCACAGGGCCCCCAGCCCCAGCTGCTGCTGCCGTTGCCAGACCAGACGTTAATGCTGCCGCAGTCGAAGATTGCTGCACAGATTGTGATCCGGCCATGAAGGCCGCAACCCGGCTTGGCGGATCAAGGGTGTCCGAAATACTGTCGCCGTCGGAACAGTCCCCAGACTGGCCATCCTGCAGTAAGTATAAAGACTCGGTCTCTCCGGTAGATGACTCATCGCCGGAATAAACAACGGTCTCACCACCACATTCTGATACACAGCTTCCGCTCCGTGAACAACTCCCACGAAGACACGCTTCATGGCGGGCCGAACCCGGGCAGGTCTCGCACGCTGAGCCGACTTGACGATGTTGGAGGAGATGTTCGGCTCAGGGCCCGGTTCGCCGATCTTGCCAATGAAAACATGGATGCCGCTGAAGGGGACCCGGTACCCGTACTCGATTGAATCGGCCTCGGGGCCTCAGCCCGCGTCATCGATGTAGATCTTGCTGCGATGACTCTTAGTCATCCGGCCCACTGTATAGCCCTTGAGTCCTTCAAAGATGCCCTCTAAGAACTCGAAACCATCATGCGATAGCCCCACGGTGGGCGCCAACTCTCGTGGTTTTATCATGACAAATGTCCTAGCATAAGGACTTAGTCGTGGTGCCATCGCTACGGGTTAGCTTAAAGGGGTTAAAGCGAACAAAGGATGTAAGGGATTTCATACTAGTTCGGCCCCTTTGACGAAGGTAAAAGCCTATGTCTAGTTGTTGTGGTATTGCTAGGGTTTCGATGACTAGGGAGCGAATCCACTTTGCCTGTGTCTCAAGTTGTAGTCTCTTGTCCATGAACCACCGCCGGGTCGTCCCTTTATATACACAGGATGACGCCCGACCTGGCTTATAGAATCCCGAGGCTGACTTATAAACATGCCCGGCTCGGTCTCTATCTTTCCTATCTTACAATACTGTTTATACGTCGTATGACAGTTTACATTCACGGGACTTGACACCTTTTGGGCCATGAGCTTTTTAAATTTTCTATATTAAAATGCCATAATCTATATCTTGCTGGGCTTCAGTAGAAGTAATCCTTCATAGGCATAAACCGGCCCCTCCTGGGCGGTTTATACCTGATAGTTATATCCCTGACAGCCGTGCCATGAACTTAGCGTAAACCGGCCGCCCAAACAAGGCATGATACGGGCTCTTGATTTTTACCACTTCGAAGGTCAAAGTCTCTGATCTTGAGTCATGCTCATCTCCAAAGGTAACTTCTAGATCTATCTTGCCAACTGGATATGCCGATTTACCAGGTACTACACCATGGAAGATAGTGTTTGACGGTCTGAGCTTTTTATCTGTTAAGCCCATGCGACGGAAGGTTTCATAATAAAGAATGTTGATGCTGCTTCCTCCGTCCATGAGTACCTTGGTAAACTTATACCCCCAACCTTAGGTACCATCACTAGTGCCAGCTGACCCGAATTATCAACCCTGGGCGGATGATCCTCACGGCTCCACACAATAGGCTGCTCCGAGCATCATAAATAATGAGGCACCGCCGGTTCAATGGAATGCACCGCCCTTTTATAAACCTGCTGATCCCGCTTACATAGGCTAGTGGTGAAGACATGATACTGCCCACTATTCAACTGCTTCGGGTTGCTCTGATAACCTGACTGTTGCTGTTGATGACTCCCTTGATGATTATAACCACCTTGGTTGCCCTGACTGCCCTGATTACCGTGTCCATTCTGATTGCCTTGGAATCCTGAGCCAGAACCACCACCATTATAACCCGACCCATGAGAACCATGGCCTGAACCGCCGGGCGGTCCATGATCATATTGAAAACGATCCGAATTTTTGAACTCCCACATAATAAAGCAATCCTTCCAGAGGTGTGTGGCTGGTCTTTCCTTGGTCCCGTGCCTAGGGCAAGGCAGGTTCATCTGGCGCTCAAGATTGATATTTGATCCTCTGCTCCATGGGGCGGCCTACCTTTACGATGCTGACCGTTATTCTGTGTATTAGTGTTAGCCACAAAATCTAAATTATTATCCGCCTTACGCTTACCGATGTGTCCAAGGCTCGCCGGATTAGGCTGCGGCGCTTTACCGTTCTTCTTTCCCTTTCCCGACTTTTCATCGTCAGACTCTGGATCCTTGGTATTGTTAGAATCGGCGTACTTCACCAGAGCCGCCATGAGCGTTCCCATGTCATCGCAGTGATGTTTGAGCCATCCCAATTTCAGCTTCAGAGGCGGGAACCGGCAATTGCCTTCCAGTGTCAAGACTGTTGTGTCAGGCTTGATGCGGTCTGATGAATGTAGGATATCTAAAACCCGGCGCACCCAATGACTTGTTGATTCGTTCTCTCCTTGGACACAGGCAGCTAAGTCCACAATTGACATGGGCTGCTTGCATGTATCTTTGAAATTCTGGATTAACTGGCGCCTTAACTCAGCCCATGACCCGATGGAATTAGCTGGTAAACTTTTCAACCAAGTACGAGCCGTTCCTTCCAGCATCATGGTGAAGTACTTAGCACATGCCGCATCGTCCACATCCAGCATCTCCATCGCTATCTCATAGCTTTCAACCCATGCCTCGGGGGATAGATCAACAGTATAATTGGGCACCTTCCGCGGTCCTTTGAAATCTTCAGGCAGTCGCACATTACGTAAAGCGGGGGTGAGGCACGACACTCCCAAAGAGCTGGAAGAAACTCCTGGTTCCATCGTGGTCGTTGGACGAACCGGGGTAAGCTGACGGGTTGTATATTGTGCTGCTAACTCGGCTTCCCGACGCTGTCTACCATGATCTACCACATCCTGAGCATTTGCACCACCACCTCCCGGGTTATCCCCCTGTCGGGGATATACCCCGCGGTATGACCTGGCTAGAGTTATAACCCGGCTGACAGTTAAGACAGACGATAAACTAGATGGTAAACCGGCTCACAGATAAGTCAGATGATAACCCGACAGACCGTCATAAACCAGCAGACAATCATAAACCGACAGACCATCATAAACCGGCAGATAGTGATAACTCGGTGGCCAGGGGTTATGAAGCCCAAGATGTTGAGAAGCCCGTGAAAAGAAGTCAGAATAGTTAAGTCTTAAGTCCGAGTTGGAATCTACATGTAACCCGCCCCTTTCAACTTATATAAGGAGGGGCAGGGCTCCCCAAAGAGGGACAACTAAGAAAGAAACAATCGATAGGGCTAGACACAAAGAGCCGGTTTATCGGCGACTCCCTCGTGATCATAATGAGACCTAGCCTCAAACATCATGTAAGGCTATGACCGGATGATGTTTCCCGGGGCCCGAAGCTGTCTAAACCCTTGTCTTATGTTGCGTCTCTCGATTTCGCTCAACCCCTCTCAAGCTACCACATATATGCATTGGCCTCACGACTAAGTCCTTATGCTAGGACATCTGCGGTGACAATTTCAGAACAGTTGGCACCCACCGTGGGGCCTGCGCATGATGGTGTGGAGTTCTTGGCGGGATCTTTTCTATGGATCGAGAAACTCATGATGTGCCAGATTACAGAAGGATCTACATCATCTACATGACGGGCGGTCGGAATAGCAGAAACCAGATTAAGATGGAAAATAATTAGGGTTTGACGCTCTGTGCGCCGCCGGCGACGCAATATGATCCGTCAAAACCAACTGGAGATGAATTTCGTTCGGACGCCAAGTCCTACAAGCGGTCAAATCCTAGGTTCCGTGAAGACCAACACAAATTTCTGCAGCTGTCTGTTCCAGCAAGTTCCATAAATTCCTGACGCCGGCTCATCTCCCGAGGAAATCAAGCGCTACTGCTCGCTAAATACTGGCGTACTAGTTCTGTATATTACCTTTCTATTCTACGTGGGATTTCCTCAAGGCCGAGCAGAATACGTGCATGCATGATCAAGGAGATTTGGTGGACAAATCGATTGTTAGGTCAAAAGCTACTACCGAGTCATCCTGACTTGAAGAAAAAGAGGAAAAGCTACTACCGGAGGATGCGGACGTGAATCCGTCCAAAACCAACTACGACCCGTGGTTGTCCTCATTTCCGCCTCCGGCTCAAAATTCGCCGCTGCCTGCAAACCGCCCCGAGTCGATCGTCTCGCCCCGCAACCGCGACCTTGTCGAGCTGCACGCCCGCCAGGCCTCCTGGCCACCAAGCCGCCCTGCTCCATCTCCGCCGACTGCGCCAAAAGGGGCCTCACCTCGCCTCGCTTCCAAATCGACTCGATGACCCGGCCTCGTTCGCCCCGCCAAGATGCCGGGTCACCTCGACAGGCCGCTGCCATGGCCAAATCAATCACCGGCCGCCCTTGCGCCCTGCCCTACTCCTTCGTGGCCTCGCCTGAGCCGCCGCACCTCAAGCCGACCCTTCCGAATAAAAGTAAATAAGCAGCTAGAAATATAGGTAAAGCTCGTAGGCATTGGATCGGTGATGGGAAATTATGTCAGATGCAATTCATCATGTAGAAGTTATTGTTGGGAACGTAGTATTTTAAAATTTTCCTGCGATCACACAAGATCTATCTACCAGATGCATAGCAACGAGAGGGAAGAGTGTGTCTACATACCCTCGTAGACCGGAAGCGGAAGCGTCAAGTGACGCGGTTGATGTAGTCGAACTTCTTCGCGATTCAACCGATCAAGCACCGAACGTACGGCACCTCCGCGTTCAGCACACGTTCAGCTTGATGACGTCCCACGAGCTCTTGATCCAGTTGAGCTTCACGGGAGAGTTTCGTCAGCACGACGGCGTGGTGATGGATATGATGTATTCACCGGCGTAGGGCTTCGCCTAAGCACTGCGACGGTATGACCGAGGTGTGTTTCTGTGGAGGGGGGCACCACACACGGCTGGAACAATTCAACTTGTGTGTCTTTGGGTGCCCCCCTGCCCCCGTATATAAAGGAGCAAGAGGGGAGGGCCGGCCGGCCTCCTATGGTGCGGCTAGGGCAATCCTACTAGGAATAGGATTGCAATCCTATTCCTAGTAGGAGTCCACCAAGAAGGAAGAGAGGGAAAGGAAAAGAGGGAGAGGTGGCGCCCCCCAATCCTAGTCCAACTAGGATCCCTAGGTGGGGCGCCGGCCAGCCTCTATGGGCTGCCTCTCTCCTTTCCTCAAGGCCCACTATGGACCATCCCCCCTCGTAGGGGGTTCCGGTAACCCCCTCCGGCAATCCAGTTAAATCCGAAACTTTTCCGGAACACTTCTGGTGTCCGAATATAGTCGTCCAATATATCAATCTTTATGTCTCGGACATTCCGAGACTCCTCGTCATGTCCGTGATCTCATCCGGGACTCCGAACTACCTTCGGTACATCAAAACTCATAAACTCATAATACCGATCGTCATCAAACGTTAAGCGTGCGGACCCTACGGGTTCGAGAACTATGTAGACATGACCGAGACTCAACTCCAGTCAATAACCAATAGCGGAACCTGGATGTTCATATTGGCTCCTACATATTCTACGAAGATCTTTATCGGTCAAACCGCATAACAACATACGTTGTTCCTTTTGTCATCGGTATGTTACTTGCCCGAGATTCAATCGTTGGTATCTCTATACCTAGTTCAATCTCGTTACCGGCAAGTCTCTTTACTCGTTCCGTAACACATCATCTCGTGACTAACTCATTAGTCTTTTGCTTGCAAGGCTTATTATGATGTGTGTTACCGAGAGGGCCCAGAGATACCTCTCCGACACTCGGAGTGACAAATCCTAATCTTGATCTATGCCAACACCACGAATACTTTTGGAGATACCTGTAGAGCATCTTTATGATCACCCAGTTACGTTGTGACGTTTGATAGCACACAAGGTGTTCCTACGGTATTCGGGAGTTGCATAATCTCATAGTCATAGGAACATGTATAAGTCATGGAGAAAGCAATAGTAGTAAATTAAACGATCATAGTGCTATGCTAACGGATGGGTCTTGTCCATCACATCATTCTCCTAATGATGTGATCCCGTTGATCAAATGACAACTCATGTCTATGGCTAGGAAACATAACCATCTTTGATCAATGAGCTAGCCTAGTAGAGGCATACTAGGGACATACTATTTTGTCTATGTATCCACACATGTACTAAGTTTCCGGTTAATACAATTCTAGCATGAATAAAAGACATTTATCATGATATAAGGAAATACAAATAACATCTTTATTATTGCCTATAGGGCATATTTCCTTCAGTCTCCCACTTGAACTAGAGTCAATAATCTAGATTACAAAGTGATGATCCTCACACCCATGGAGTCCTGGTGCTGATCATGTTTTGCCCGTGGAAGAGGCTTAGTCAACGGGTCTGCAACATTCAGATCCGTATGTATTTTGCAAATCTCTATGTCTCCCTCCTTGACTAGATCGCGGATGGAATTGAAGCGTCTTTTGATGTGCTTTGTTCTCTTGTGGAACCAGGATTCCTTCGCCAAGGCTATTGCTCCAGTGTTGTCACAAAAGATTTTCATTGGACCCGATGCACTAGGTATTACACCTAGATCGGATATGAACTCCTTCATCCAGACTCCTTCATTTGCTGCTTCCGAAGCAGCTATGTATTCCGCTTCATACGTAGATCCCGCCACGACGCTCTGCTTGGAACTGCACCAACTGACAGCTCCACCATTCAATAAAAATACATATCCGGTTTGTGACTTAGAGTCATCCGGATCAATGTCAAAGCAAGAATCGACGTAACCGTTTACGAC
The DNA here is from genome assembly GCA_902687465.1 of Secale cereale. Lineage (NCBI taxonomy): Eukaryota > Viridiplantae > Streptophyta > Magnoliopsida > Poales > Poaceae > Secale > Secale cereale. Next base: position 484,520,520 of record LR738709.1, on the reverse strand, counting down.
GAGCTCTTTGTCACCTCCATACACGAGAAACATATCCTTAGTCCTTTTCAGGTATTTTAGGATGTTCTTGACCGCTGTCCAGTGATCCACTCCTGGATTACTTTGGTACCTCCCTGCCAGACTTATAGCAAGGCACACATCAGGTCTGGTACACAGCATTGCATACATGATAGATCCTATGGCTGAAGCATAGGGAATGACTTTCATTTTCTCTCTATCTTCTGCAGTGGTTGGGCATTGAGTCTTACTCAACTTCATACCTTGTAATACAGGCAAGAACCCTTTCTTTGACTGATCCATTTTGAACTTCTTCAAAATCTTATCAAGGTATGTGCTTTGTGAAAGTCCAATTAAGCGTCTTGATCTATCTCTATAGATCTTGATGCCTAATATATAAGCAGCTTCACCGAGGTCTTTAAAAATTCTTATTCAAGTATCCTTTTATGCTATCCAGAAATTCTATATCATTTCCAATCAGCAATATGTCATCCACATATAATATTAGAAATGCTACAGAGCTCCCACTCACTTTCTTGTAAATACAGGCTTCTCCAAAAGTCTGTATAAAACCATAAGCTTTGATCACCTCATCAAAGTGTATATTCCAACTCCGAGATGCTTGCACCAGTCCATAGATGGATCGCTGGAGCTTGCACAGTTTGTTAGCACCTTTTGGATCAACAAAACCTTCTGGTTGCATCATATACAACTCTTCTTTGAGATATCCATTCAGGAATGCAGTTTTGACATCCATTTGCCAGATTTCATAATCATAAAATGCGGCAATTGCTAACATGATTCGGACAGACTTAAGCATCGCTACAGGTGAGAAAGTCTCATCGTAGTCAACTCCTTGAACTTGTCGAAACCCTTTTGCAACAAGTCGAGCTTTGTAAACAGTAATATTACCGTCTGCGTCGGTCTTTCTCTTGAAGATCCATTTATTTTCGATGGCCTGCCGATCATCGGGCAAGTCAACCAAAGTCCACACTTTGTTCTCATACATGGATCCCATCTCAGATTTCATGGCCTCAAGCCATTTTGCGGAATCTGGGCTCATCATCGCTTCCTCATAGTTCGCAGGTTCATCATGGTCTAGTAACATGATTTCCAGAACTGGGTTGCCGTACCACTCTGGTGCGGAACGTACTCTGGTTGATCTACGACGTTCAACAAAAACTTGATCTGAAGTTTCATGATCATCATCATTAACTTCCTCACTGATTGGTGTAGGAATCACTGGAACAATTTTCTGTGATGTACTACTTTCCAATTCGGGAGAAGGTACAATTACCTCATCAAGTTCTACTTTCCTCCCACTCACTTCTTTCGAGAGAAACTCCTTCTCTAGAAAGGATCCATTCTTAGCAACGAATATCTTGCCTTCGGATCTGTGATAGAAGGTGTACCCAACTGTCTCTTTTGGGTATCCTATGAAGACACATTTCTCCGACTTGGGTTCGAGCTTATCAGGTTGAAGCTTTTTCTCATAAGCATCGCAGCCCCAAACTTTAAGAAACGACAACTTTGGTTTCTTGCCAAACCATAGTTCATAAGGTGTCGTATCAACGGATTTAGATGGTGCCCTATTTAACGTGAATGCAGCTGTCTCTAAAGCATAACCCCAAAAACGATAGTGGTAAATCAGTAAGAGACATCATAGATCGCACCATATCCAATAAAGTACGGTTACGACGTTCGGACACACCATTACGCTGTGGTGTTCCGGGTGGCGTGAGTTGTGAAACTATTCCACATTGTTTCAAATGAAGACCAAACTCGTAACTCAAATATTCTCCTCCACGATCAGATCATAGAAACTTTATTTTCTTGTTACGATGATTCTCTACTTCACTCTGAAATTCTTTGAACTTTTCAAATGTTTCAGACTTGTGCTTCATTAAGTAGATATACCCATATCTTCTCAAATCATCAGTGAAGGTCAGAAAATAACGATACCCGCTGCGAGCTTCAACACTCATTGGCCCACATACATCAGTATGTATGATTTCCAACAAATATGTTGCTTGCTCCATAGTTCCTGAGAACGGAGTTTTAGTCATCTTGCCCATGAGGCATGGTTCGCAAGCACCAAGTGATTCATAATCAAGTGATTCCAAAAGTCCATCACTATGGAGTTTCTTCATGCATTTTACACCAATATGACCTAAACGGCAGTGCCACAAATAAGTTGCACTATCATTATTAACCTTGCATCTTTTGGTTTCAATATTATGAATATGTGTATCACTACAATCGAGATCTAATAAGAATAGACCACTCTTCAAGGGTGCATGACCATAAAAGATATTATTCATAAAAATAGAACAACCATTATTCTCTGATTTAAATGAATAACCGTCTCGCAACAAACAAGATCCAGATATAATGTTCATGCTCAACGCTGGCACCAAATAACAATTATTTAGGTCTAAAACTAATCCCAAAGGTAGATGTAGAGGTAGCGTGTCGACGGCGATCACATCGACTTTGGAACCATTTCCCACGCGCATCGTCACCTTGTCCTTAGCCAATCTTCGTTTAATCCATAGTCCCTGTTTCGAGTTACAAATATTAGCAACCGAACCGGTATCAAATACCCAGGTACTACTACGAGCATTAGTAAGGTACACATCAATAACATGTATATCACATATACCTTTGTTCACCTTGCCATCCTTCTTATCCGCCAAATACTTGGGGCAGTTCCGCTTCCAGTGTCCAGTCCCCTTGCAGTAGAAGCACTCAGTTTCAGGCTTGGCTCCAGACTTGGGTTTCTTCATGGGAGTAGCAACTGTCTATAGCGACCCAACCCAAATAGATCGAAGTCTCTGTGCTTAAGTGTCATCCCTGGATCGGTATGCTGACACACACAGTACTCGATGAATTATAACAGAGTTCAATCACACACTTTATTACATCGAGGTCATCAAAACAGTATTTATTATAATAATATGGCCAAAGGCCATCTGGATAAAAATAGCTGCGGAAGCATCAAAAGTAAAATGAGTCCATCAACTCCGCGGCAAACTGAGTGCAGAACAACGACCTATCGCACCTTTACTCCTCGTCGGAAAACTCTGCAACATGAGACGTTGCAGCCATGTAGGTCAGCACATGGAATATGCTGGCAATGTCACACCATAGAAATAATAATAAAGAAAAAGACTATCTCTATATGCAAATTTAGCTGGTGGAGGCTCTAAGTTTAATTTTTGCATAAAGCCAATTTTTACCCTACAACAAAGAAATACATTTTTATTTACTACTAAGTTAGAAATGCCATTATTGAGAAGGTTCCTCCAACTCAATCCCAAAATTCCGAAGTTATTAGTAACCCAATGATTTCATTAAATAAAGTGATGAGATCAACCAATAATTCACTTCTAGATACTCAAGTTGTCCATAACCGGGGACACGGCTAATCATGATTAGTTTGTACACTCTGCAGAGGTTTGCGCATTTTCCCCCACAAGACTCGACCACCTCCATGATCGGAAGATCGAGACATAGCATTTCTGAAGTATTTCCTCCAAACCCTGGGTAGACCGGTACACCTACTTTCCCCTACATCAGCTAGTCTACCACGGAAAGAGGTCACACAACTTACTCAACTATGCCAGAGCCCATAATGGCTTGTGGCTGCACACGGAAGTTTCTAGGCATGAAATATCTTATGATCCCTTTGAGCCTGGGTGGCGGACCTAGGGTAATCACACGGGTACTCCGGGATTCCCCTTGGGCAAGAACTGGTTTCTCCAGGTGCCCCAAACAATCCACCCAGATGTGTATTATAGTTGCCACCTTATGTTGTCCCAAAATTATTATCTCTCGCAACTTGCATGTATCACACATACCAATCCCCGTCTACGAGCATGGCTAAGCAATATATGATATAACGAACATTCCCGGGGTGATAAAAGGTCATAGGTTCCTACCAAATGAACTACATTGCATAACCACATGTTCCCAATCTTACTCATGCAATCTTTGAGGGTGAAACTAATGCATAGTAAAAACTGGGTATTTAAACTTATGATCAAAGTGTGAACTTGCCTTGCTGACGTTCGTTGAACTCTAAAGATTCGTAGTAGCAAGCTTCGCACTCCGGATGATCTAGCGTAAGCAAGCAATAACATACATAAGCATACAAGCAAGGATCCAAAAAGGAAACAAATAAAAGACTTAGAAAAACTCAAAAAACACCAAAATAAAGTTTCTGTACAAAACTTAATTTTTACAGCAACAAAAATAAATGGTTTTGGTTTTAACAGAAAGTACATGTCACAAGCTTCGATTTGCAAAAAGAATCACCCAAAACGGTGTTACGAAACTCAAGTTATGGCCTAACGAAGTTTGAATTCAGATCTGTTTGAATTCAAATTTTAAAAATTTCAAAAATATATTTCGTTTGGTTCTCTGGATAGAGGATATTTTTATGAAACCGTAGGAAAAAGAATCAACTAAATCGGATCTATAGACTAAAAGATATACTAGAAACAAGATTCGGTAAAGAATCTGAATTGGAAAATATACTGATAAAAGAGAAAAAAAATCGGACAGGGTGTTCACCGGACTTGGCGAGGGATTTTCGTCTGAATCGGTCTAGGAGGGTCGTGGCTATTTATAGGACATCTTCCTAGGAAGTGAAACGGGCTGGAGAATTGATTGCCAAGAATTTCAAACGAAGGGGCGACGGGATATGTACGCGGACGTTTCTGTTCGTGATGGTGGAAGGAAGAAGAAAAAGAAAAAAATGCGGGGCCCAGGCGTCAGGGGAGATAGAGAGAGAGCACCTTACGTGAGGGAGAGGGAGAGCGAGCGAGGAAAACGTGCGTGCCAGGAAAACTTGCGAGCGGAGTTGGGAGGCTCGGCCCCATCCTTTTTTTACGTGTGTGTGCGCTGCTGCTAGCACTCTCGTTTGCCTAAGTTGGCCGCTGGTTGGGCCAGCTAGCCTGCTGGCGCTGCTAGTTGGGCCGGCTGGCCTAGCTAGCGTAGGCAGGTTTTTTTTAATTAGACAGAGGAAAAACACATATAAAGAGAAAAAAATTTATATAAGACTTATATATATATATAAAATCAGAAAAATAAATCCTACAAGATGAACTATTTTTCAGAGGCTAAATAAAAACTTTATAAAAAAACATTTTTCTAAAAAAATTTAAAAGAAACTTAAATTTGAATTCAAAACTTTCGGCATTGATTTCTTCTGACTTTATGGAGTGTCATGTTAGCTCCTCTCACACTTTTGAACAAGTGCTTGTCAGGGATTTTTTTTGAAATAAATTTCAATTGCCAAGTAGAATTCAAAGTCAGATAAAATTCAAATGCCTCTGAAATTTCAAATGACACTCAAATAAAAAAATGCATAGATGCTTAGTTAATAATTGTAAAACATTCCAAATTGAAAATTTGGGATGTTACAAACCTACCCCCTTAAGATGAATCTCGCCCTCGAGATTCGGGTTGGCTAGCAAAAAGGTGTGGGTGGTCTTGTCGAAGATCTTCTTCGCGTTCCTAGGTGGCTTCTTCCTCAGTATGATGACTCCACTGAACCTTGCAAAACTTGATGACCTTGCTGCGGGTAACCCTGCTTGTTGTTTCGAGAATCTTGACGGGCTTCTCCTCATAGGTCAGATCACTATCCAACTGTATGGCCTCCAGTGGCACTGTATCTCTCAAAGGAATATCAGCCATCTCTGCATGGCACTTCTTCAACTGGGAAACGTGAAACACATCATGAACTCCTGACAAGGCTTCGGATAATTCCAACTTGTAGGCAACTTCACCCATGCGTTCCAAAATTCTGTATGGCCCCACAAATCGTGGTGCTAGTTTGTCTTTAAATCCAAACCGTTTGACACCTCAAAGTGGAGACACACGAAGATATGCTCTATCTCCGACTTCATAAGTTACTTCCTTGCGTTTAGTATCGGCATAACTCTTCTGTCTGGATTGGGCTATCTTAAGTCTGTCACGGATCAACTTGACTTTCTCCTCCGAATCTCTGATAAGGTCGGGACCAAATAATTTACGGTCTCCAACTCCATCCCACATCAATGGTGTCCTGCACCTCCTTCCGTACAAAGCTTCGAAAGGGGCCATCTTCAAACTAGCTTGATAGCTGTTGTTATATGAGAATTCTGCGTATGGCAAATTATCATCCCAACTAGATCCATAATCTAGCGCACAAGCTCTCAACATGTCCTCCAGAATCTGATTGACTCTCTCGGTCTGCCCATCTGTCTGCGGATGAAAGGCTGTACTAAACTCTAGCCTGGTACCCAAAGTTTCGTGTAACTGATGCCAAAACTTTGAGGTAAATTGTGTTCCTCTATCTGATACGATGGTCCTCGAAAATCCATGCAGACATACGATCCTGGTCATGTATACCTTGGCCAATTTAGCACTTGTATATGTGGTTTTCACGGGGATGAAGTGAGCTACCTTGGTCAAGCGATCAACTACTACCCAAATAGAATCATAGCCTGATCGGGTCTTGGGTAATCCTGTAATGAAGTCCATGCCAAGCTTGTCCCACTTCCAATCCGGTATCGGCAAAGGCTGAAGTAATCCTGCTGGTTTCTGGTGCTCTGCCTTAACCCTTTGACATACATCACATACTGCGACATACTCGGCAATATCCTTTTTCATACCTGTCCACCATAAACTTTCCTTCAAGTCCAAATACATCTTGGTGTTTCCTGGGTGTATCGAATAAGGCGAATCACGAGCCTCCTGAAGAATCAACTTCCTGATCTCTGTGTCATTTGGCACATAAATACGCTGCTCAAACCATAAGGTTCCGTGTTCATCCTCACGAAATCCTTCTGCCTTTCCTTGGTTCATCCTTTCCTTTATTTCTGCAATACCTTTGTCTAACTTCTGGGCATCTCGGATCTTTCCCAACAAGGTGGATTGAATTTCCATTGCGGTAACAAAACCTCGTGGTACTATCTCCAGTCGAAGATCTCTGAGATCAGCAATTAACTCTTGAGGTAATCCTCTGTTGGGGAACGTTGCATGGAAAACAAAAATTTTTCTCTACGTTCACCAAGATCAATCTAGTAGATGCAACTACGAGGGGAGAGTAGGATCCACATACCCTTGTAGATCGCTAAGCGGAAGCGTTAAGAACGCGGTTGATGGAGTCGTACTCGCCGCGATTCAGATCGCTGAAGATCCAAGCACCGAAGCAACGGTGCCTCCGCGTTCTTCACACGTACGGCTCGGGGACGTCTCCTCCTTCTTGATCCAGCAAGGGGTGGAGGAGAGGTTGATGGAGAACCGGCAGCACGACGGCGTGGTGGTGATGGTGGAGAAGAACTCCGGCAGGGCTTCGCCTAAGCACCGCGGGAGAAGAAGATGTTATGGGAGAGGGAGGGCAGCACCGAGGCACGAACTTGTGTTTGCTGCCCTCCCTTTGCCTCACTATATATAGGGGGGGTGGAGAGGTGAGGGGCGCCCTAGGGTTTCCCCTAGGGGGCCGGCGGCCAGGGCAAGGGGAGGGGGCGGCGGCCAAGGCTGGCCCTAGGGTTTCCCCCCCTAGGTGCCTTGCCCCCCAAGGCTAAGGGGGTGCGGCCACCCTAGGGGGTCCCACCTCCCTTGGCGCACAAGGAGAGGGCCCAGGGGGGGCGCACAGCCCCCTGAGGGCTGTGGTGTTCCCCCTTGTAGCCCATTAGGCCCAGAACTTCTTCCGGAACCCCCGAAACCCTTTCCGGTACTCCGCCGATTTCCCGATGCTCCCCGGAACACTTCCGGACTCCGAAACCTTTCATCCTATATATCAATCTTCGTCTCCGGACCATTCCGGAGACCCTCGTCATGTCCGGGATCTCATCCGGGACTCCGAACAACCTTCGGTAACCATACACTTTTCTCACTAACAACCCTAGCGTCACTGAACGTTAAGTGTGTAGACCCTGCGGGTTCGGAAACCATGTAGACATGACCGAGACACTCCCAGGTCAATAACCAATAGCGAGATCTGGATACCCATATTGGTTCCCACATGTTTCTCGATGATCTCATCGGATGAACCACGATGTCAAGGATTCAGATAATCCCGTATACAGTTCCCTTTGTCTCGTCGGTATGTTACTTGCCCGAGATTCGATCGTCGGTATCTCTATACCTAGTTCAATCTCGTTACCGGCAAGTCTCTTTACTCGTTACCGTAATACATAATCCCGTGACCAACTACTTAGTCACTTTGAGCTCATTGAGATGACGTATTACCGAGTGGGCCCGGAGATACCTCTCCGTCACACGGAGTGACAAATCCCAGTCTCGATCCATGTCAACTCAACGGATACCCTCGGAGATACCTGTAGAGTACCTTTATAGTCACCCAGTTACGTTGCGACGTTTGGCACACACAAAGCACTCCTACGGTGTCAGTGAGTTACATGATCTCATGGTCATAGGAACTTATACTTGACATGCAGAAAACTATAGCGATAACTGACACGATCAAAAGCTATGTTAACGTTTGGGTCTCGTCCATCACATCATTCTCCTAATGATGTGATCCCGTTATCAAATGACAACTCATGCCTTATGACCTGGAAACCGCGGTCATCTTTGATCAACGAGCTAGTCCTGTAGAGGCACACTAGGGACACAAAGTCTGTCTATTCATCCACACGTGTATCTGAGTTTCCAATCAATACAGTTATAGCATGGATAATAAACGATTATCATGAACAAGGAAATATAATAATAACTCTTTTATTATTGCCTCTAGGGCATATTTCCAACAGCTGTTGGGGAACGTTGCATGGGAAACAAAAATTTTTCCTACCGTTCACCAAGATCAATCTAGTAGATGCAACTACGAGGAAGGAGTGTGATCTACGTACCCTTGTAGATCGCTAAGCGGAAGCGTTATGAACGCGGATGATGGAGTCGTACTCGTCGCGATTCAGATCGCCGAAGACCTAGCACCGAAGCAACGGTGCCTCCGCGTTCTTCACACGTACGGCTCGGGGACGTCTCCTCCTTCTTGATCCAGCAAGGGGTGGAGGAGAGGTTGATGGAGAACCGGCAGCACGACGGCGTGGTGGTGATGGTGGAGAAGAACTCCAGCAGGGCTTCGCCTAAGCACCGCGGGAGAAGAAGATATGACGGGAGAGGGAGGGCAGCACCGAGGCACGAACTGTGTTGGCTGCCCTCCCTTTGCCCCACTATATATAGGGGGGGTGGAGAGGCCAGGGCGCCCTAGGGTTTCCCCCTAGGGGCCGGCGGCCAGGGCAAGGGGAGGGGGGCGGCGGCCAGGGCAGGGGAAGGCGCCCAGGCCCTAGGGTTTCCCCCCTAGGTGCCTTGCCCCCCAAGTCCCAAGGGGTGCGGCCAGCCCTAGGGGGTCCCACCCCCTTAGCCGCATGGGGAGAGGGCCCAGGGGGGGCGCACAGCCCCCTGAGGGCTGTGGTGTCCCCCTTTGTGGCCCAATAGGCCCAGAACACCTTCCGGACCCCCGAAAACCTTCCCGGCACTCCGCCGATTTCCCGATGCTCCCCGGAACACTTCCGGTACTCCGAAACCTTTCATCCTATATATCAATCTTCGTCTCCGGACCATTCCGGAGACCCTCGTCATGTCCGGGATCTCATCCGGGACTCCGAACAACCTTCGGTAACCATGCACTCTTCTCACTAACAACCCTAGCGTCACCGAACGTTAAGTGTGTAGACCCTGCGGGTTCGGAAACCATGTAGACATGACCGAGACACTCCCAGGTCAATAACCAATAGCGGGATCTGGATACCCATATTGGCTCCTACATGTTTCTCGATGATCTCATCGGATGAACCACGATGTCAAGGATTCAGGCAATCCCTTATACAGTTCCCTTTGTCTCGTCGGTATGTTACTTGCCCGAGATTCGATCGTCGGTATCTCTATACCTAGTTCAATCTCGTTACCGGCAAGTCTCTTTACTCGTTACCGTAATACATAATCCCGTGACCAACTACTTAGTCACTTTGAGCTCATTGAGATGACGTATTACCGAGTGGGCCCGGAGATACCTCTCCGTCATACGGAGTGACAAATCCCAGTCTCGATCCATGTCAACTCAACAGACACCCTCGGAGATACCTGTAGAGTACCTTTATAGTCACCCAGTTACGTTGTGACGTTTGGCACACACAAAGCACTCCTACGGTGTCAGTGAGTTACATGATCTCATGGTCATAGGAACTTATACTTGACATGCAGAAAACTATAGCGATAACTGACACGATCAAAAGCTATGTTTAATGTTTGGGTCTCGTCCATCACATCATTCTCCTAATGATGTGATCCCGTTATCAAATGACAACTCATGTCTATGACCTGGAAACCGCGGTCATCTTTGATTAACGAGCTAGTCCTGTAGAGGCTCACTAGGGACACAAAGTCTGTCTATTCATCCACACATGTATTTGAGTTTCCAATCAATACAGTTATAGCATGGATAATAAACGATTATCATGAACAAGGAAATATAATAATAACTCTTTTATTATTGCCTCTAGGGCATATTTCCAACAGTCTCCCACTTGCACTAGAGTCAATAATCTAGCATTACAAGGTAATGAATCTAACACCCATAGAGTCTTGGTGTTGATCATGCTTAGCCCGTGGAAGAGGCTTAGTCAACGGATCTGCAACATTCAAATCCGTGTGTACTTTGCAAATACTTATGTCCTCCTCCTTGACCGAATCGCGGATGGAATTGAAGCGTCGCTTTATGTGTCTGGTCCTCTTGTGAAACCTTGGTTCCTTGGCTAGAGCAATGGCACCAGTGTTATCACAGAACAGAGTCATTGGGTTCAGTGCACTAGGCACAACTCCAAGATCTGTCATGAACTCCTTCATCCAGACACCTTCCTTTGCCGCCTCCGAGGCAGCTATATACTCCGCTTCACATGTAGAATCAGCTACCACGCTTTGCTTGGAACTGCACCAGCTTACCGCTCCCCCGTTGAGAATATATACGTATCCGGTTTGAGACTTAGAGTCATCCGGATCAGTGTCAAAGCTTGCATCGACGTAACCCTTTACGACGAGCTCTTGATCACCTCCATAAACGAGAAACATATCCTTAGTCCTTTTCAGGTACTTCAGGATATTCTTGACCGCTGTCCAGTGATCCATACCAGGATTACTTTGAAACCTTCCGGCCATACTTATGGCAAGGCTGACATCTGGTCTTGTGCACAGCATTGCATACATGATAGAGCCTATGGTTGAAGCATAGGGGACGACACTCATCTTTTCTCTATCTTCCGCAGTCACTGGGCATTGAGTCTTACTCAACTTTGTACCTTGCAATACCGGCAAGAACCCCTTCTTGGATTGATCCATTTTGAACTTCTTCAAAACTTTATCAAGGTATGTACTTTGTGAAAGTCCTATCAAGCGTCTTGATCTATCTCTATAGATTTTGATGCCCAATATGAAAGCAGCTTCACCGAGATCTTTCATCGAAAAACTCTTGTTCAAATACCCCTTTACGCTATCCAAAAATTCTATATTGTTTCCAATCAGCAATATGTCATCCACATATAATATTAGAAACGCTATAGAGCTCCCACTCACTTTCTTGTAAATACAAGCTTCATTGTAAACTTGTATAAAACCAAACGCTTTGATCACCTCATCAAAGCGAAGATTCCAACTCCGAGATGCTTGCACCAGCCCATAAATAGAACGTTGAAGCCTGCATACTTTGTCAGCATTCTCTGGATCGACAAAACCTTCTGGTTGCATCATATACAACTCTTCCTTAAGAAAACCGTTAAGGAACGCTGTTTTGACATCCATCTGCCAAATTTCATAATCGAAATATGCAGCTATTGCTAACATGATTCGGACGGATTTAAGCATCGCTACGGGTGAGAAAGTCTCATCGTAGTCAATCCCTTGAACTTGTGAAAAACCCTTTGCCACAAGTCGAGCTTTATACACGGTGACATTACCGTCAGCGTCCGTCTTCCTCTTAAAAATCCATTTATTCTGAATGGCCTTCCGCCCTTCAGGTAATACTTCCAAAGTCCATACTTTGTTTTCATACATGGATCCCATCTCGGATTTCATGGCCTCTAACCATTTGTCGGAATCCGGGCCCACCATCGCTTCTCCATAGCTCGTAGGTTCACCGTTGTCTAACAACATGACCTCCAAGACAGGGTTACCGTACCACTCAGGTGCAGTGCGTACCCTTGTCGACCTACGAGGTTCGGTAGTAACTGGATCAGAAGCTTCTTGATCATCATCATTGGCTTCTTCTTCAACCTCTGCAGGCTCCACAAAAACATCTTTCTGTGCTGCGCTACTCTCTGGTTGAAGCAAAGGTTCAATAACCTCATCAAGTTCTACCTTCCTCCCACTCAATTCTTTCGAGAGAAACTCTTTCTCGAGAAAGAACCCGTTCTTAGCGACAAACACTTTGCTCTCGGATCTGAGATAGAAGGTGTACCCAACAGTTTCTTTTGGGTATCCTATGAAGACACATTTGTCCGCTTTGGGTTCGAGCTTTTCTGGCTGAAGCCTTTTGACATAAGCATCGCAACCCCAAACCTTGAGAAAAGACAACTTAGGTTTCTTACCAAACCACAGTTCATACGGTGTTGTCTCAACGGACTTGGATGGAGCCCTATTTAAAGTGAATGCAGCTGTCTCTAACGCATATCCCCAAAACGATAGTGGCAAATCGGCAAGAGACATCATAGAACGTACCATATCTAATAGGGTTCGATTACGACGTTCGGACACACCATTACGCTGTGGTGTTCCAGGTGGCGTTAACTGTGAAACAATTCCACATTTTCTTAAGTGATCACCAAACTCATAACTCAGATATTCTCCCCCTCGATCAGATCGTAGGAACTTGATCTTCTTGTTACGATGATTTTCTACTTCACTCTGAAATTGCTTGAACTTTTCAAAAGTTTCAGACTTATGCTTCATCAAGTAAATATACCCATATCTACTTAAGTCGTCAGTGAAGGTGAGAAAATAACGATATCCACCGCGCGCCGTTACACTCATCTGACCGCACACATCAGTATGTATGATTTCCAATAAGTCACTTGCCCGTTCCATTGTCCCTGAAAACGGGGTCCTTGTCATCTTGCCCATGAGGCACGGCTCGCACGCGTCAAGTGATTCAAAATCAAGAGACTCCAAAAGTCCATCAGCATGGAGCTTCCTCATGCGTTTTACGCCGATATGACCGAGACGGCAGTGCCACAAGAAAGTGGTATTATCATTATCTACTCTACATCTTTTGGCATCAATGTTATGAACATGTGTATCATCACTATCGAGATTCAATAAGAATAAACCCCTAACTTCGGGTGCATGACCATAAAAGATATTACTCATATAAATAGAACAACCATTATTCTCTGACTTAAATGAGTAACCGTCTCGCAATAAACAAGATCCAGATATAATGTTCATGCTTAACGCAGGCACTAAATAACAATTATTCAGGTTCATAACTAATCCCGATGGTAATCGAAGAGCGAGCGTGCCGACGGCGATCACATCAACCTTGGAACCATTTCCCACGCGCATCGTCACTTCGTCCTTCGCCAGCCTCCGTTTATTCCGCAGTTCCTGTTTAGAGTTGCAAATGTGAGCAATCGAACCGGTATCAAATACCCAGGCACTACAACGAGAGTTGGTAAGGTACACATCAATAACATGTATATCACATATACCTTTGTTGTTGTTGGCCCCCTTCTTGTCCGCCAGATACTTGGGGCAGTTCCGCTTCCAGTGGCCGTTCCCCTTGCAATAGAAACACTCAGTCTCTGGCTTGGGCCCAGCCTTGGGTTTCTTCACTGGATTAGCAACTGCTTTGCCACCCTTCTTAGAGTTACCCTTCTTGCCCTTGCCATTCTTCTTGAAACTAGTGGTTTTATTGACCATCAACACTTGATACTCCTTCTGGATGTCTGCCTCAGCGACTTTCAGCATCGAAAACAGCTCGGCGATGGTCTTGTTCATCCCTTGCATGTTATACTGCTGCACGAAGCTCTTGTAGCTTGGAGGGAGTGACTGGAGAATTCTGTCAATGATAGCCTCATCCAGGAACACAAGTCCCAGATCAGCTATGCGGGTATAGTACCCAGACATCTTCAGTAAGTGCTCACTGACAGACGAATTCTCCTCCATCTTGCAAGCGAAGAATTTATCGGTGGTCTCATACCTCTCGATCTTAGCATTCTTCTCAAAGATGAACTTCAACTCCTGGTACATCTCATATGCACCATGACGTTCAAAACGTCTTTGAAGTCCTCCTTCCAAGCCATACAACATGGCACACTGCACTATCGAATAGTCATCCGAACGTGTCTGCCAGACATTCAAAACGTCTGCAGGGGCTGTAGGAGCGGGGGGGTCACCTAGCGGTGCATTCAGGACATAAACCTTTTGGGCAGCTGTGAGGATGATCCTCAGATTGCGGAGCCAGTCCACAAAGTTGCTCCCGTCATCTTTCAGTTTAGCTTTCTCTAGGAACGCATTAAAATTCAGGGGAGCTACTGCGCGAGCCATCTACAACCAAAAATTTGCAAAGACATTTTAGACTATTGTTCATGATAAGTGAGTTATTACCTAATCAAATTAATTATAACTCCCACTCAAATTGACATCCCTCTGGTCATTCGAGCGTGACATGATCCAAATTCACCAACCCAAGTCCGATCATCACGTGAGATGAGGTGGTGTCAATGGTGAACATCAACATGTTGATCATATCTACTATATGACTCATGCTCGACCTTTCGGTCCTCCGTGTTCCGAGGCCATGTCTGTACATGCTAGGCTCGTCAAGTCTAACCCGAGTGTTCTGCATGTGCAAAACTGGCTTGCACCCGTTGTATGCGAACGTAGAGTCTATCACACCCGATCATCACGTGGTGCTTCGAATCGACGAACCTTCGCAACGGCGCACACTCGGGGGGAACACAATTTTATCTTGAAATTTTAGTGAAGGATCACCTTATAATGCTACCGTCGTCCTAAGCAAAATAAGATGCATAAAAGGATTAACATCACATGCAAATCATAAGTGACATGATATGGCCATCAACTCGTGCTTTTGATCTCCATCTCCAAAGCACCGGCATGATCTCCATCGTCACCGGCGCCACACCATGATCTCCATCATCGTGTCGCCATCGGGGTTGTCGGCGCCCACCATGCTCTTACTACTATTGCTACCGTTTAGCGATAAAGTAAAGCATTACAAAGCGCTTAATGATTGACACGCAGGTCATACAAAAATTAAAGACAACCCTATGGCTCCTGCCGGTTGCCGTATGCATCGACATGCAAGTCGATATTAACTATTACAACATGATCATCTCATACATCAAATATAACTCATCATGTCATTGGCCATATCATATCACATGCATACCCTGCAAAAACAAGTTAGACGTCCTCTAATTTGTTGTTGCATGTTTTACGTGGCTGCTATGGGTATCTAGCAAGAACGCTTCTTACCTACGCAAAACCACAACGGTGATATTCAAGTTGCTATTTAACCTTCTACAAGGACCGCCTTGTTCTATTCCGATTCAACTAAGATAGGAGAGACAGACACCCGCCAGCCATCTTATGCAACAAAAGTCACATGTCTGTCGATGGAACCGGTCTCATGTACGTGGACATGTAAAGTTGGTCCGGGCCGCTTCATCCTATAATACCGCTGAATCAAGAAAGACTAAGGAGGGCAGCAATTTAAACATCAACGCCACAAACCCTTTTGTGTTCTACTCGAGAAAGCATCTACGCAAGATCCTGGCTCATGATGCCACTGTTGGGGAACGTTGCATGGAAAACAAAAAATTTTCTCTACGTTCACCAAGATCAATCTAGTAGATGCAACTACGAGGGGAGAGTAGGATCCACATACCCTTGTAGATCGCTAAGCGGAAGCGTTAAGAACGCGGTTGATGGAGTCGTACTCGCCGCGATTCAGATCGCTGAAGATCCAAGCACCGAAGCAACGGTGCCTCCGCGTTCTTCACACGTACGGCTCGGGGACGTCTCCTCCTTCTTGATCCAGCAAGGGGTGGAGGAGAGGTTGATGGAGAACCGGCAGCACGACGGCGTGGTGGTGATGGTGGAGAAGAACTCCGGCAGGGCTTCGCCTAAGCACCGCGGGAGAAGAAGATGTTATGGGAGAGGGAGGGCAGCACCGAGGCACGAACTTGTGTTTGCTGCCCTCCCTTTGCCTCACTATATATAGGGGGGGTGGAGAGGTGAGGGGCGCCCTAGGGTTTCCCCTAGGGGGCCGGCGGCCAGGGCAAGGGGAGGGGGCGGCGGCAAAGGCTGGCCCTAGGGTTTCCCCCCCTAGGTGCCTTGCCCCCCAAGGCTAAGGGGGTGCGGCCACCCTAGGGGGTCCCACCTCCCTTGGCGCACAAGGAGAGGGCCCAGGGGGGGCGCACAGCCCCCTGAGGGCTGTGGTGTTCCCCCTTGTAGCCCATTAGGCCCAGAACTTCTTCCGGAACCCCCGAAACCCTTTCCGGTACTCCGCCGATTTCCGATGCTCCCCGGAACACTTCCGGACTCCGAAACCTTTCATCCTATATATCAATCTTCGTCTCCGGACCATTCCGGAGACCCTCGTCATGTCCGGGATCTCATCCGGGACTCCGAACAACCTTCGGTAACCATACACTTTTCTCACTAACAACCCTAGCGTCACTGAACGTTAAGTGTGTAGACCCTGCGGGTTCGGAAACCATGTAGACATGACCGAGACACTCCCAGGTCAATAACCAATAGCGGGATCTGGATACCCATATTGGTTCCCACATGTTTCTCGATGATCTCATCGGATGAACCACGATGTCAAGGATTCAGATAATCCCGTATACAGTTCCCTTTGTCTCGTCGGTATGTTACTTGCCCGAGATTCGATCGTCGGTATCTCTATACCTAGTTCAATCTCGTTACCGGCAAGTCTCTTTACTCGTTACCGTAATACATAATCCCGTGACCAACTACTTAGTCACTTTGAGCTCATTGAGATGACGTATTACCGAGTGGGCCCGGAGATACCTCTCCGTCACACGGAGTGACAAATCCCAGTCTCGATCCATGTCAACTCAACGGATACCCTCGGAGATACCTGTAGAGTACCTTTATAGTCACCCAGTTACGTTGCGACGTTTGGCACACACAAAGCACTCCTACGGTGTCAGTGAGTTACATGATCTCATGGTCATAGGAACTTATACTTGACATGCAGAAAACTATAGCGATAACTGACACGATCAAAAGCTATGTTTAACGTTTGGGTCTCGTCCATCACATCATTCTCCTAATGATGTGATCCCGTTATCAAATGACAACTCATGTCTATGACCTGGAAACCGCGGTCATCTTTGATCAACGAGCTAGTCCTGTAGAGGCTCACTAGGGACACAAAGTCTGTCTATTTATCCACACATGTATTTGAGTTTCCAATCAATACAATTATAGCATGGATAATAAACGATTATCATGAACAAGGAAATATAATAATAACTCTTTTATTATTGCCTCTAGGGCATATTTCCAACATCCTCCTGCTGTGAGGGTATTGACATAACTCTTGCGGCTCAATGCATCTGCCACAACATTGGCCTTTCCTGGGTGATAGTGCAATTTCATGTCATAATCTTTTATGAGCTCCAACCATCTTCTCTGCCTGAGGTTCAACTCCTTTTGTGTGAAGATGTATTTCAAACTCTTGTGATCCGTGTAAACATCACAATGATTTCCAATAAGAAAATGCCTCCAGGTCTTGAGCGCATGCACTACGGCTGCTAACTCCAAATCATGCGTGACATAATTCCGCTCATGAGGTCGAAGTTGACGTGAGGCATATGAAACAACTCTTCCTTCTTGCATAAGAACACCTCCAAGTCCCTGACGAGAAGCATCGCAATATACCTGAAAATCCTTGCGTATATTCGGAAGAATTAGTACGGGGGCTGTGACCAAACGTTTCTTCAACTCCTGAAAACTGGCCTCACATTCCTCGGTCCAATTAAACTTGTTGTCTTTCTTCAATAACTCTGTCATGGGCTTTGCGATCTTGGAGAAATTCTCAATAAATCTTAGGTAATATCCTGCAAGTCCAAGGAAACTGCGAATCTCTCCGACTGAGGTGGGTGCCTTCCATTCGGTGACGGCTTCAACTTTCGAAGGATCCACTGCTATTCCTTCCCTTGATATAACATGTCCGAGAAATCCAACTTTCTTCAACCAGAATTCACACTTGCTGAACTTTGCATATAACTGATGTTCCCTAAGCTTCTCAAGAACCAAGCGCAAATGTTCCTTGTGTTCTTCTTCATTCTTTGAGTAAATCAATATATCATCAATGAATACCACAACAAACTTATCCAAGAACTCCATGAATACCTTATTCATCATATTCATAAAATAGGCAGGGGCATTAGTCAAACCAAAAGACATGACTGTATACTCATAAAGCCCATATCTCGTGGTAAAGGCTGTCTTGGGTATATCCTGTTCTCGAATCTTCAGCTGGTGATATCCAGATCGAAGATCGATTTTTGAGAAAACTTTTGCTCCTTGTAGCTGGTCAAACAAATCATTGATCATCGGCAGAGGGTACTTGTTCTTGATCGTCACCTCATTCAACGCACGGTAATCCACAACCATTCTCAAGGATCCATCCTTCTTCTCAACTAGAAGCACTGGGGCTCCCCAAGGTGATGAACTCAGTCGAATATAACCTTTCTCCAATAATTCCTTAATCTGCTTCTTAATTTCTTCCAGATCATTTGCGGACATCTGATACGGTCTCTTGGATATTGGTCCGGTGCCTGGCAACAACTCAATCAAAAACTCTATGTCCCGATCCGGTGGCATGCCTGGTAGTTCCTTCGGGAAAACATCGGGATAATCCTTCACAACTGGAACTTCTTCCTGAACAACTCCTGAAAGAGAATTCACTTGAGTCCTCCTTGGCGTATGCCTCGACACATACTTGATCCGTTTCCCCTCTGTGGTGGTGAGAAGAATCGACTTACTAGCACAATCAATATTCCCTTCATACTTGGATAGCCAGTCCATGCCTAGAATTACGTCCAATCCTTGTGATTCGAGGATGATGAGGTCTGTGGGGAAAACGTGTCTCCCTACGGTCAAGGGCAACTGAATACATCCCCGACTAGCCATGTTCTCTGCTCCCGGGGAACTCAGTAACATTGGTGTTTTAAGGGCTATGGTCGACAACTTAAACTTATCCACAAACCCCCTTGATATGAATGAATGCGATGCACCAGTGTCAAAAAGAACAAGGGCTGTAAATGAATTAATCAAGAACTTACCAACAACGGCGTCAGGCTGGTCATAAACTTCCTCCACATTGACATGGTTCACCTGACCTCTGGTAAAAGGATTTGGCTTCTTTCCAGAGCTTCCATTGCCATTCCCGTTCTTTGCCTCGGGACATTCGGTGGCGTAGTGTCCGGTCTTTCCGCACTTGAAACAGGTAATGTGGCTCAGATCCTTCTTTGCCAGTGTAGCGGGGTTGGAGTGATGCTGATTGTTGTTTCCTCCGTTTCCATTGCCATTTCTATGGCCATTATTGTTGTGTCCATTCACTCCATGATGTGAATGTCCTCCATGGTTATGGTGAGTGTGTCCACCATACTTGCCAGATCCTGATCCATTATTTCCCGAGTACGGGGTATAGCGGGGCTTCTACTGAACTCCAGAGTTGTACTTTCCCTGTCCGTACTTCCTCTTGCGGTTTTCCACCTGCTGTTGCTTGCCTTCCAGAATGAGAGCCTTGCCAACCAACTCTTGATAATTGTTAAAGGTAGCCACAGTCAACCGAAATCCCAGATCATCATTTAGTCCCTCAAGAAATTTCTCCTGCTTAGCAGCATCATCAGCCACGTCTCCGGGAGCATACCTGGATAACTTGCTGAATTCCTCCACATAATCACCAACAGAACGATTACCCTGGCGTAAGTTGCAGAACTCACGCTTCTTCAGACTCATAGCTCCGGCTGAAACATGTGCTGTACGAAACGCCTGCTGGAACTGATCCCAAGTAACATTTGCTATGGGGAATGTGGTGGTGTAATTCTCCCACCACGAAGCTGCTGGTCCATCCAGTTGATGTGCGGCAAAGCGCACCTTCTCTGCGTCAGTACATCCTGCGGTGGTCAGCTCCCTTCCGATCTTGCGAAGCCAGTCATCTGCGACGATCGGCTCCGTGCTGCTTGAGAACACGGGTGGGTTCAACCTCAGGAAATGGGTAAGGTTTTCGACCGGGGGTGGCGGTGGTGGGTTGTTGTTGTTCTGGTTCTGATTCTGGATGAGGGCATTCTGGTTCTGGATCAACTGGGTAAGTTCCGGCGGAAATTCCGGGTCACGTCTCGGAGGCATCTGTTAGGTTTAGAGTGGATGAGAAATTAGAATAGAATAAGGGCCTAATGAGAGAAATCACTACCCATATGCTTATGATAGCAATATAACTTCAAATCAAGCAATTCACACAAATCACACCACACAAGCAAAACCTACAGGTAAGGTCATATCCACAAGAGATATGATCTCTTCATACTACCGCAATCATTCGTTGGACTCAATTTGGTAGTGGTAGTCTGAACTAAATATTCTCAAATCAAAGTCAATTCTAGCTTCTTCTTCTTCGTCAATGATGTCTTCATGGGTCTTGGTCTCATCAGTTGAGAAACTTGGTCATGGGGTTCAACAACTATTGAATTTAAGTAGAGAAGAGATAGAAATGAATAGAGAAGAGTACAGACCAACGGATATATAAGGAAGTGGTAAAATATAGTTTTATTCCTATGGTTTTCCATTTCCTAGTGGTCGCTTGCTACAGTCAGCATGTGCTCTGATAACATGTTGTAGCGACCCGACCCAAATGGATCGAAGTCTCTGTGCTTAAGTGTCATCCCTGGATCG
This sequence comes from Secale cereale, assembly GCA_902687465.1. Classification (NCBI taxonomy): domain Eukaryota; kingdom Viridiplantae; phylum Streptophyta; class Magnoliopsida; order Poales; family Poaceae; genus Secale; species Secale cereale. The sequence goes on along the minus strand of LR738709.1, from coordinate 484,499,559 downwards.
GTATGCTGACACATACAATACTCGATGAATTATAACAGAGTTCAATCACACACTTTATTACATCGAGGTCATCAAAAGAGTATTTATTACAATAATATGGCCAAAGGCCATCTGGATAAAAATAACTGCGGAAGCATCAAAAGTAAAATGAGTCCATCAACTCCACGGCAAACTGAGTGCAGAACAACGACCTATCGCACCTTTACTCCTCGTCGGAAAACTCTGCAACATGAGACGTTGCAGCCGTGTAGGTCAGCAATGGAATATGCTGGCAATGTCACACCATAGAAATAATAATAAAGAAAAAGACTATATCTATATGCAAATTTAGCTGGTGGAGGCTCTAAGTTTAATTTTTGCATAAAGCCAATTTTTACCCTACAACAAAGGAATACATTTTTATTTACTACTAAGTTAGAAATGCCATTATTGAGAAGGTTCCTCCAACTCAATCCCAAAATTCCCAAGTTATTAGTAACCCAATGATTTCATTAAATAAAGTGATGATATCAACCAATAATTCACTTCTAGATACTCAAGTTGTCCATAACCGGGGACACGGCTAATCATGATTAGTTTGTACACTCTGCAGAGGTTTGCGCATTTTTCCCCACAAGACTCGACCACCTCCATGATCGGAAGATCGAGACATAGCCTTTCTGAAGTATTTCCTCCAAACCCTGGGTAGACAGGTACACCTACTTTCCCCTACATCAGCTAGTCTACCACGGAAAGAGGTCACACAACTTACTCAACTATGCCAGAGCCCATAATGGCTTGTGGCCGCACACGGAAGTTTCTAGGCATGAAATATCTTATGATCCCTTTGAGCCTGGGTGGCGGACCTAGGGTAATCACACGGGTACTCCGGGATTCCCCTTGGGCAAGAACTGGTTTCTCCAGGTGCCCCAAACAATCGACCCAGATGTGTTTTATAGTTGCCACCTTATCTCGTCCCAAAATTATTATCTCTCGCAACTTGCATGTATCACACATACCAATCCCCGTCTACGAGCATGGCTAAGCAATATATGATATAATGAACATTCCCGGGGTGATAAAAGGTCATAGGTTCCTACCAAATGAACTACATAGCATAACCACATGGTCCCAATCCTACTCATGCAATCTTTGAGGGTGAAACTAATGCATAGTAAAAACTGGGTATTTAAACTTATGATCAAAGTGTGAACTTGCCTTGCTGACGTTCGTTGAACTCTAAAGATTCGTAGTAGCAAGCTTCGCACTCCGGATGATCTAGCGTAAGCAAGCAATAACATACATAAGCATACAAGCAAGGATCCAAAAAGGAAACAAATAAAAGACTTCGAAAAACTCCAAAAACACCAAAATAAAGTTTCTGTACAAAACGTAATTTTTACAGCAACAAAAATAAATGGTTTCGGTTTTAACAGAAAGTACATGTCACAAGCTTCGATTTGCAAAAAGAATCACCCAAAACGGTGTTACGAAACTCAAGTTATGGCCTAACGAAGTTTGAATTCAAATATGTTTGAATTCAAATTTTAAAAATTTCAAAAATATATTTCGTTTGGTTCTCTGGATAGAGGATATTTTATGAAACCGTAGGAAAAAGAATCAACTAAATCGGATCTACAGACTAAAAGATATACTAGAAACAAGATTCGGTAAAGAATCTGAATTGGAAAATATACTGATAAAAGAGAAAAAAAATCGGACAGGGTGTTCACCGGACTTGGCGAGGGATTGTCGTCTGAATCGGTCTAGGAGGGTCGTGGCTATTTATAGGACATCTTCCTAGGAAGTGAAACGGGCTGGAGAATTGATTGCCAAGAATTTCAAACGAAGGGGCGACGGGATATGTACGCAGACGTTTCTGTTCGTGATGGTGGAAGGAAGAAGAAAGAGAAAAAAAATGCGGGGCCCAGGCGTCAGGGGAGATAGAGAGAGAGCACCTTACGTGAGGGAGAGGGAGAGCGAGCAAGGAAAACGTGGGTGCCAGGAAAAATTGCGAGCGGAGTTGGGAGGCTCGGCCCCATCCTTTTTTTACGTGTGTGTGCGCTGCTGCTAGCACTCTCGTTTGCCTAAGTTGGCCGCTGGTTGGGCCAGCTAGCCTGCTGGCGCTGCTAGTTGGGCCGGCTGGCCTAGCTAGCGTAGGCAGGTTTTTTTTAATTAGACAGAGGAAAAACACATATAAAGAGAAAAAAAATTATATAAGACTTATATATATAAAAAAAAATCAGAAAAATAAATCCTACAAGATGAACTATTTTTCAGAGGCTAAATAAAAACTTTATAAAAAACATTTTTCTAATTTTTTTTAAAAGAAACTTAAATTTGAATTCAAAACTTTCGGCACTGATTTCTTCTGACTTTATGGAGTGTCATGTTAGCTCCTCTCACACTTTTGAACAAGTGCTTGTCAGGGATTTTTTTTGAAATAAATTTCAATTGCCAAGTAGAATTCAAAGTCAGATAAAATTCAAATGCCTCTGAAATTTCCAAATGACACTCAAATAAAAAAATTGCATAGATGCTTAGTTAATAATTGTAAAACATTCCAAATTGAAAATTTGAGATGTTACACTGTCTTGCTATTCTTCTTGAAGTTCCCCTTCTTTCCCTTGCCCTTTTTCTTAAAACTAGTGGTCTTGTTAACCATCAACACTTGATGCCCCTTCTTGATTTCTACCTCCGCAGCCTTGAGCACAGCGAAGAGCTCGGGAATTGTCTTTTGCATTCCTTGCATATTATAGTTCATCACAAAGCCTTTATAGCTTGGTGGCAGTGATTGAAGAACTCTATCAATAACACTATCCTCATCAACTTTGCAACCAAGTTGAGTCATATGATTGTAGTACCCAGACATTCTGAGCAAGTGTTCACTGATAGAACTATTCTCCTCCATCTCGCAGCTGTAGAACTTATTGGAAATCTCATATTTCTCAATCCGGGCATTTGCTTGAAATATTAACTTCAACTCCTGGAACATCTCATATGGTCCATGACGTTCAAAACGTCGTTGAAGTCCCGGTTCTAAGCCGTAGAGCATGGCACACTGAACTATCGTGTAGTCATCAGACCGCGACTGCCAGACGTTCAAAGCGTCTACATTAGCGGGAGGGGGCTTGTCACCTAGCGGTGCTTCAAGGACATAATTCTTCTGTGCAGCAATGAGGATAATCCTCAAGTTATGGACCCAGTCCGTGTAATTGCTACCATCATCTTTCAACTTAGCTTTCTCTAGGAATGCATTAAAATTCAAAGGAATGGTAGCACGGGCCATTGATCTACAACAACATAGATATGCAAAAACTATCAGGACTAAGTTCATGATAAATTAAAGTTCAATTTAATCATATTAATTTAAAGAACTCCCACTTAGATAGACATCCCTCCGGTCATCTAAATGATCACGTGATCCAAATCAACTAAACCATGTCCGATCATCACGTGAGATGGAGTAGTTTCAATGGTGAACATCTTATGTTGATCATATCTACTATATGATTCACGCTCGACCTTTCGGTCTCCAGTGTTCCGAGGCCATATCTGCATATGCTAGGCTCGTCAAGTTTAACCCGAGTATTCTGCGTGTGCAAAACTGGCTTACACCCGTTGTATTTGAACGTAGAGCTTATCACACCCGATCATCACGTGGTGTCTCGGCACGACGAACTTTCGCAACGGTGCATACTCAGGGAGAACACATATACCTTGAAATTTAGTAAGGGATCTGTGGGGACCCCGACTTAGAAGTCGAGATCACCGAATGCACGTGTACAGTGATCCCAGAGATCAATGCTCACTGAACACACAGAAGCTGAAATAACAAGAGTCTTACATCCATACAAATAGTCTTACACAAGTTATGGCCGTTAAGGCCAAGTCTTACATAGATAGAGCCTCACGGGCTGAATAGCAAATAACTCAAATAGCGAAAGTCTTCGAAAACGGGTAGAACCCATGCCATCTGCCTTAACCCTACAGGCATTCTGACTGGGATAGCGTCCTAGTTCGCATGTTCGTTTCCAAAGAACTCTTCCTCATAATCCTGTTCTTCCATGCCTGGCCAATTAAATAACGAGTGGCAAGCCAATGAGTACTTTGAATGTACTCGCAAGCAACCCATGATGTGGTTCAAGGTAACAATGCAATTGAATGGTAATGAACAATCTAGCAAGGTCTAGAATAAACATCCTACTATCAAGTTTATGCATCAATAACCTCGCGTAACCTCGAAGACAGGTTACCGATATCAACATGAATAAGATTCAACTCATCGAGTCAAGTCACCACCTTGACTCACATACACACGCATGGTTTCTCAAACATTGGACGTAGCCCAAGAGCGGTTACCCAACTGTCCATGACCGTGGACACGGCTATTCGAATAGTTTTACACTCTGCAGAGGTTGTACACTTTACCCACAAGATCCGGGGAACTTCCGTGTCATCCACGACCCGCGGTACCTCAAGTACCCGGGGTAAGTACTCGGTCATTACCTTTCCTTAGACGACACTAACATAGAGTCCACTCGTTGGTACACGGCCCTCGGGTACATACAATAGATCACGGGACTTGCCCTAACTTCAATGTTCACGCGTACCCGAAGGGACCAACGGTGTGTCCGGTGCCCTGTAAAAACAGTCATGGCCGTCTATTCAAGCACGACCCCGTCCCGGGAAAGACCTCAAGTCTTCCCGTCACTAGTAATGCGGGCACCATGCTAGTATCGACCTAAGTAATCAATAAAGCCCCGTCCCATAAGGGGTAGTGTGGTTGCACATGTTTGGTTGAGGTAACGGTCGCAACTTAAACCAATCTGTTTGATAAACACACACACTTGCCTCGGTACACCACTTCGTCATCAAGTGGTCACCTAACTCATCATCATCTCCCTCGGGCATGAATGGCACCCGACGGGGTTTTATGTAAAGACTTCAACCACGAAGGTTCATGTCACACATGCATCACTAATCATAACCACTAACCATATGCATGTTAACTAGCACATAGCAAGATCAAGATCATGGCATGCATCATATGGTGGAATCAACTAGGTCACTATCGTAACCCTAACATCATGCATCGGAAACATACGGGTTCCGAAGAACAAGTGTATCATGGTCAAAGGGCTGCTTGCCTGGATTGGCTTGGTCTTCAAAGTCTTCAAATCCTTCTCCTTCTTCTTCCACAACAACTTCGTCAAATACGGGATCTATACGTCGCATAATAATAACGGAAAAATAAGACCACAAATAAAACAGAAAAATCAAAGTGCTCAGAAAAATGTCAACTTATTTTTGTAAAATACTAGAGGGATTTCTAAGATGGGGAAAAATCTTAGTTGGAGTTTTGGAGTAACAGAATGGAATCTACTGATTTTTGAACAGGAGTATTACTGCCCAAATTTGAATTTAAATTTGAACAGTACAGAAAAGTTTCATGATTATGAGTGAAAGTAGTACCATTAAATAGGTTGGAATATTACAAGTTTTTTGGAGTTGGAATTATTTTATTTGGACCACTATTCTTTTCTGTAGAAATGTTTGAATTAATACAGAAAAGAAAAAGGAGAAAAAGACCTGTGCAACTGGGCCAGAGAGGCCACAGTGCACGGCCCAGGGCGGTCCAGCCCAGCTGCACGGGTGCCTGCGCGCGCACGTCAGGTTTTTGAACCTGACGGGCGGGGCCCGTGGGTCAGTGGCAGAGAGGAGGGGGAGAGAGGTGTGGGGATGACAGGCGGGGCCCGCCTGTCATCTCCAACCTTGCGGCCACGGCCACGGCGAGCTCACCGGCGAGGTTTCCGGCCACGGCGACGGCAACGGAGGCCAGGAATGGACTCAGCGTCGAGTGGCGGTTGCAGTGGTGGTGGTCCGGCACGCCGGGGAGGTCAGGTTCGCCGGCGGTGAGGTGGGACGGTGGAAGCTCGTCGGAGTGTCGTTGCTCCGGTCGTTTCCGACTGCAAACGGAGGGGGAAACAGGGGGGAAATGGTCAGTGGAGTGCGGCGGTTTCAGATCGGGTGAAAGGAAGGGCAGGGGAGGCTCGTACTGCGGGATCACCGGCGGCCCGACGCGGCGGAGCTCCGGTCGATCCCGAGCACTGGGACTTCCTGGGAGGAGTGGATGGTGCTGGGGGACTCAGTGGAGTGAGGTGAGGCTGTTGGTGTTGCTGGAGAGGCCCGGGGGGGTCCTATTTATAGGAGGTCGACGGAGGCCCGAGGTCCAGTGCACCGGTGAGCTCCGGCTCGAGGCTACAGCGTACGGGAGGCAAGAGGGATGAGTCCACGGAGTTCCTGGACGAGCTCTACGTCCAGTAGAGGTGAGAGGAGGAGCGGGGGAGCTTCTGGAGCGTGCGCGCGTGCGAGGCAGAGGAGTGTCCGTTGCGGGCGGCCGGTGCGCGTGCGACGACATTCACTGGAGGGCGCAGGAGGAGGGGGGGACAGCGCCGGGGAGGTTGCGGACGTCGAGAGGCCTCGACTGGCGCGAAGGAGGAGCCCGAGGCTGTCGGGAGCCAGCGATTGGCCGAAGCCACCATGTGGGGGTGCACTGTAGCGCGCCCCAGAGCACGCGTATGGCTGGCATCATCGTGCTCTCGCCGTCCTGGTCAAAACCAACGTGTCCAAGAGTGTCTAGAAGGTTGAGGGATGAGTAAAGAATGGCCTGCGGCCTTGGATGCCTTGGAGATGCTGAGAGAGAGAGGGAGTGCTGGTGACTTGGTGAAAACTTGCTGTCCAGCAAGGTAAAACAGGGTTCTTACCCCTCAATCATGGAGCTGGGGTGCTGTGGAAGTTACTGGAGGTAGCTAGTAACTCAATGATCATGTGGTAAAAAGTTGAGGCCATGGAGAAGAGTAAAAGTGATCAAGATGGAGGTTTTAGTAAATCTGCAGAAGGTGTTTGATCAGTGTTTGGTGAAGGAAATGACTCCCACTTGACATGGCACTTAACATGATTGAATAATATGTGTAAATAGGGTGCTTCACCAAATTTGGGCTCATTTGAAGAAACTAGCCAATGTACCTTTGGTGAACCCTAGAAATCAACAGAAACAGCTTCATCTTGATTGAGTCAAGCTAATCATCTCCCCTTGATGCACCACTTGGTGTAGCATCATCATTTGGGGTATTTATCATGCCCACAAAGTTTGAAGCTCCAAATAAAAAGTTGGTAATGTAAAGTTGTTCAAATTTGCTTTTGAACAGAAAGGGTTTTAGGGTGATCTGATCATGTTGCTCTATTCCAAATCTTGTGCCATTTGGTCTAGGTGCCTTATTAGGCCATTCTAGCATGTGCACCAAGTTTGAGAGCAGTTGGACAAGTTTGGCAATGTAAAGTTGCTCAAACTTCAAATATGGATAGAATGGTTATGAAGGGGTTTGAGGATGTTTTCTTGCTTCCCAAGGCATGGGACTTGGCAAGATCATCAAATATGTCATATATGACATGATAGAATTTCCCTGGAATTTTTGGAGAATATTTCCTTTGTAAATATTTCAAAAGCTTGAAATATCCAGAGAGGGTTTTAGAGGGTTTAGCCCATTATTTTGAACATGACCAAGTGTTGAAACTCTTATATATGGACAATATATGTCCTCTGAGTCTCTCTGAATTTTGGCAAATATTTTTGAAACAGTTAAATAATTTTCCCCTATTAAAGACCATTTCTGGCCTTAAGAAAAAGCTTTTAAATAAAATGGGAAATTAACTTTTAAAATTATACCTTTGTGGTTTTTGGGAGTCCTATGACTACTAGGTCTCAAATAAACTTTTTGAAATAATTTTCTCACCCTAAATCAAGTACTTGCAGTGCAAATCTCAATTCAGGGGTTTTTGGAAAACTAAATTTATAAAATACATTTTGGCCAAATTAAGTTTGTAAGAAAATACTATACTATTATATAACACTTGGCATGATCATTGGGCAGAAGTTTTGGGTATGGAGATGAATTCTACAAGAGGTCATAGTTGACTTTAATGAGCACATGAAAAAGCATATGAAGAAAACTCAATTTCAAATAAAAGCCAAATGATGCTAAAAAATTTTGCTGGTCCAAATTTTCATGCTTCAAAGGTACAAATAACATGTTACAAAAATGCAGGGTGTGACAGGATCATCTTATAATGCTACCGTCGTTCTAAGCAAAATAAGAAGCATAATAAGATAAACATCACATGCAATCAAAATATGTGACATGATATGGCCATCATCATCTTGTGCTTTTGATCTCCATCTCCAAAGCACCTTCATGATCACCTTCGTCACCGGCGCGACACCTTGATCTCCATCGTAGCATCGTTGTCGTCTTGCCAACTATTGCTTCTACGACTATCGCTACCGCTTAGTGATAAAGTAAAGCAATTACATGGTGATTGCATTTCATACAATAAAGCGACAACCATATGGCTCCTGCCAGTTGCCGATAACATTACAGCACATGATCATCTCATACAAAACCATATAACTCATCATGTCTTGACCATATCACATCACAACATGCCCTGCAAAAACAAGTTAGACGTCCTCTACTTTGTTGTTGCAAGTTTTACGTTGCTGCTACGGGCTTAGCAAGAACTGTTCTTACCTACGCATACAAAACCACAACGATGTTTCATCAAGTATGTGCTGTTTTAACCTTCACAAGGACCGGGCGTAGCCACACTTGATTCAGCTAAAGTGAGAGAGACAGACACCCGCCAGTCACCTTTAAGCAACGAGTGCTCGTAACGGTGAAACCAGTCTCGCGTAAGCGTACGCGTAAAGTCGGTCCGGGCCGCTTCATCTCACAATACCGCCGAAGCAAAGTATGACATGCTGGTAAGCAGTATGACTAGTATCGCCCACAACTCATTGTGTTCTACTCGTGCATATCATCTACGCATAGACCTGGCTCTGATGCCACTGTTGGGGAACGTAGTATTTTAAAATTTTCCTATGATCACGCAAGATCTATCTACCAGATGCATAGCAACGAGAGGGAAGAGTGTGTCTACGTACCCTCGTAGACCGGAAGCGGAAGCGTCAAGTGACGCGGTTGATGTAGTCGAACATCTTCGCGATTCAACCGATCAAGCACCGAACGTACGGTACCTCCGCGTTCAGCACACGTTCAGCTTGATGACGTCCCACGAGCTCTTGATCCAGTTGAGCTTCACGGGAGAGTTTCGTCAGCACGACGGCGTGGTGACGGATATGATGTATTCACCGGCGCAGGGCTTCGCCTAAGCACTGCGACGGTATGACCGAGGTGTGTTTCTGTGGAGGGGGGCACCGCACACGGCTGGAACAATTCAACTTGTGTGTCTTTGGGTGCCCCCCTGCCCCCGTATATAAAGGAGCAAGAGGGGAGGGCCGGCCGGCCTCCTATGGTGCGGCTAGGGCAATCCTACTAGGAATAGGATTGCAATCCTATTCCTAGTAGGAGTCCACCAAGAAGGAAGAGAGGGAAAGGAAAAGAGGGAGAGGTGGCACCCCCCCAATCCTAGTCCAACTAGGATCCCTAGGTGGGGCGCCGGCCAGCCTCTATGGGCTGCCTCTCTCCTTTCCTCAAGGCCCACTATGGACCATCCCCCCTCGTAGGGGGTTCCGGTAACCCCCTCCGGCAATCCAGTTAAATCCGAAACTTTTCCGGAACACTTCCGGTGTCCGAATATAGTCGTCCAATATATCAATCTTTATGTCTCGGACATTCCGAGACTCCTCGTCATGTCCGTGATCTCATCCGGGACTCCGAACTACCTTCGGTACATCAAAACTCATAAACTCATAATACCGATCGTCATCAAACGTTAAGCGTGCAGACCGTACGGGTTCGAGAACTATGTAGACATGACCGAGACTCATCTCCGGTCAATAACCAATAGCGGAACCTAGATGTTCATATTGGCTCCTACATATTCTACGAAGATGTTTATCGGTCAAACCGCATAACAACATACGTTGTTCCTTTTGTCATCGGTATGTTACTTGCCCGAGATTCGATCATTGGTATCTCTATACCTAGTTCAATCTCGTTACCGGCAAGTCTCTTTACTCGTTCCGTAACACATCATCTCGTGACTAACTCATTAGTCTTTTGCTTGCAAGGCTTATTATGATGTGTGTTACCGAGAGGGCCCAGAGATACCTCTCCGACACTCGGAGTGACAAATCCTAATCTTGATCTATGCCAACACCACGAATACTTTCGGAGACACCTGTAGAGCATCTTTATGATCACCCAGTTACGTTGTGACGTTTGATAGCACACAAGGTGTTCCTACGGTATTCAGGAGTTGCATAATCTCATAGTCATAGGAACATGTATAAGTCATGAAGAAAGCAATAGCAGTAAAACTAAACGATCATAGTGCTATGCTAACGGATGGGTCTTGTCCATCACATCATTCTCCTAATGATGTGATCCCGTTGATCAAATGACAACTCATGTCTATGGCTAGGAAACATAACCATCTTTGATCAATGAGCTAGCCTAGTAGAGGCATAATAGGGACATACTGTTTTGTCTATGTATCCACACATGTACTAAGTTTCCGGTTAATACAATTCTAGCATGAATAAAAGACATTTATCATGATTTAAGGAAATACAAATAACATCTTTATTATTGCCTCTAGGGCATATTTCCTTTAGTTATAACCTAGGGTGAAACATAACTAGCTCCACTTCATCAATGCAATGTAGGCATGTATTCCGAATATAGTCATACGTGCTTATGGAAAAGAACTTGCATGACATCTTTTGTCCTACCCTCCCGTGGCAGCGGGGTCCTATTGGAAATTAAGGGATATTAAGGCCTCCTTTTAATATAGTACCGGACCAAAGCATTAACACATAGTAAATACATGAACTCCTCAAACTATGGTCATCATCGGGAGTGGTCCCGATTATTGTCACTTCTGGGTTGCCGGATCATAACACATAGTAGGTGACTATAGACTTGCAAGATAGGATCAAGAACACACATATATTCATGAAAACATAATAGGTTCAGATCTGAAATCATGGCACTCGGGCCCTAGTGACAAGCATTAAGCATAGCAAAGCCATAGCAACATCAATCTTAGAACATAGTGGATACTAGGGATCAAACCCTAACAAAACTAACTCGATTACATGATAGATCCCATCCAACCCATCACCGTACAGCAAGCCTACGATGGAATTACTCACACACGGCAGTGAGCATCATGGAATTGGTGATGGAGGAAGGTTGATGATGACGATGGCGACAATCTCCACTCTCCGGAGCCCCGAACGGACTCCAGATCAGCCCTCCCGAGAGAGATTAGGGCTAGGCGGCGGCTCCGTCTCGTGAAACGCGATAATTCCTTCTCTCCTATTTGTCGGGGGAAACTGTCCACCACGAGCACCTATGGGACCGGAGCCCCTTTGTACGTTGCGGTAAGGGAGCGGAGGGAGCACAAAGAGCGGATCGAGGAGCGCACGCGGGCAGTTTACCCAGGTTCGGGCCGCGCGGACGCGTAAAACCCTACTCCTGCTTAGATTGTATTGAGTTCTTGGGCTCGGGAGCTTGAAGAACTAGCTATACCGAGCAAGAGAGCTGTCTAGGTTCCGAACCCTTTCTACGTTGTGCATGGGCCTCCTTTTATAGCTCAAGGGGTCACCGACAGGTGTCAACGTAGAGGAGGGTAAAAATGTAACTTTGGTGGTAGTTGTAACAGTGTGGGAATAGTGCGTGAACAGTGGATGAACCGTGGTCATCACCTACTTTGACAGTGGGGGACAAGGGCATTAAATGCCCGTCACCGTCGACCCCAAAAGCACCCGTCCATGCGTCTCCGTTCGCCACGGCGGTAGCCTCGTCACCGTGGCGTGCCACCGTGTCCCCCAGGCTGCACAGCCATCCGCCACGCGTCCCTGGAAGGACCCCAGGGCGATGCGTGGGCCGATGAGCTGGAGCGCGGGCACACAGCGCAGGCTTCCCCCAGCAAGCACCTTGCCGGGGTCTTGGTCTTGCCGGGCCCGGAAGCTTGTCGCTCCCCGGGTCCTGCCGGGGCGCAGGGTGCGCCGAGGCATGTCTTCTGAGATGCAGTCTTCTGGTCTTCCTGGCAAGCTCCTCATCCATGGTCTTGTGTTAATGTGATAGTCTTGAGCCTGGGACGGCCTTCCCGGCAAGCTCCACTTGCCGGGGCCTTGATCTTCTGTCTTGTATACTTTGTTTTTGAATGGCTTAATAAGGACCGGAAAGGTTTCCGGCAAGCACGTGGTAAACCCCGCCGCGGGAAGCTGCTACTGCCCGTGCACAAGTTGGGGTACTAAGGTACCCTTATCTTAGTACACCGACAGGAGCCCCCGGGCCTGGGCCACACACGGTGCCGAGCGCTGTTGGGCCAGGCCCAAAACAGTGCACGGGCACACGCGGCCCACGGCGAGCCGTAGATTCCCTTCCGCATCCGCCGCGTCCCTCCCTAACGGCACGCGTTGATTGCGGCGTCGTGGGAGAGATCGTGGCCTCGTTCTTTAATGGGAAATGCGGAGCGTCCCCCACTCCCCCCTTAAAAGCAGAGGAAGCAGGGGCAGTTTCCCTCCTTCGTCTTCATTGTGTCTTCAACCTCCAGAAAAACTTCCGCTGCTCTTTGCCTCCACACCTCCTCCGCCGCCTTCCGCATCCGCGGCGCCGTCGAGCTCCTCGCCCCTTCCCTCGCCGCCTCCGCCATGGCTCCGAAGAGTGAGAAGGCGAAAGCGGAGAAGGCCAAAAGGGAGAAGTCCGAGCAGGCGGCGAAGCTTGCCGGCCTGCGGAAGAGGAACGTGGTCTTCGCGCCGAGGCTCAGCGCGAGGGAGCTGTGGAACAAGTACTACCTTTTCTAGGACAAGGAGACGAAGGCTCACCCTCGCACCAGAGTCTACCCCCCCGTCGCCAGAGATCTGTTTCCCGGCGGGTATTTCTTCTTCGCTGTCTTCTTTCACTGCGGCTTGTGCCCTCCATTCTTGGAGTTTTTCTGTGACATTATGAACACATACGGCCTCCACCTCCTAGACTTCACCCCCAATGCCATCCTTACGATGGCGGTTTTCGCACATCTGTGCGAAAACTATGTAGGGATCCATCCCAATGTAGCGCTCTTTCGCCATTTCTTTATGCCTAGAGTAGAGGCCGGCGCTCCCCTCTCCGGGGATATCTCCTGGATCTTCCGCTTGAACAAGAAGGACTCATATCTGAAAGGAGAACTCCGCGGCAAGTGGGAAGAGTGGCGCGCAGATTGGTGTTGGGTAGTGGAGGACCAGCCGGAGACTTTCACCGCGCCGCGCACAACTGCCATAGTGCGCGGCAGAGACTGGAGCGAGTTGGCCCCGGAGGACGGCAAGCTCAACATCGCCCTTATCAGGATACTCCGCCTCCGGGTAGCTAAATTGACCATTGGAGAAGTAGGGGCAGATTTCCTCCGCCGCCGCATTGCCCCTTTACAAGAAAGGAAAAGGCCAGCATGGGAATTTGGCAATGCGGCGGATATTATGAGGCTGCGCCCAGGATTGAATTTCAACTTCACGGCTTTGGAGCTGAAGGGGATGGTCCGGGAGCTTTTCAAGCACGACCCGGCCCACCCGGAGTGGTTTGCATCTCCCCGGGGAGTGGTGCCGCTGTGCAACAGCACTGCCCGGGACTCCTTGCGCGCGGCGATGCCCGCGTGTGACTCCCACGGCGTCGACCCCACCTGGATAGAGCCTCCGCCAGACGCGATACTGAGTTTCTTCGACAACTTGGTTGAGGTGCCGAAGAACACCGAGGAGAATAAGGGTCTCACCCGGGCCACCATAGAGCGGGATATCGCTTATATTGCTTCCCGGATGGAAGAAGCCGCCACAGCTGCAGCGGCAGGAGACTTCGGATTCACCGTCGACGAGGCGCAGGCTGCGGACGAGGCGTGCCAAGCCGAGGAGGCAGAGATCCGCAGACTGCTCAAGCTTCCGCACGACGAGCTTGCCGGGGTTCCTTCCCTGAGGTATGCCGGGATTCCCGGGATTGTGAGCGAGGCCGCCGCAGGAGGCGAGGTTGTCGGAGGGAGCGGGGCCGCCGGAGGGAGCGGGACCGCCGGAGGGAGCGAGGTCGCCGGGCATGGTGCTGGGCCCAGCGAGCCTGCCGGGGAGGAGGAGGAGGACGTCGAGGCCGATGAAGACACCGGCGGATCTCTGGGGCTTGATGACGACGCCTCCTCGTCATCAGAGAACTCCCCGCCTCCGGCAAGTCCCACGCACGCACCGAGGAAACGCCTCCGGAAGGCGGCGACAGCGACGAGGACGCAGGCGCCCCGACAACAGCCTGCTCGCCGGGCGACGCGAGCCACCAGGGCGAGCCAAGCCGCGACGGAGGCGCCCCGCGCACCAGCCGCGGCGGAGACGCCCCGCGCACCAGCTGCGGCGGAGGCGCCCCGCGCACCAGCGCCAAGCGGAGGGGGATCCTCCCGGAGCGAAGCGGCCGCTCCGTCTGCTCCTCGGGCCTCGGCGCCAACGGAGGCGGGGTCTTCGCAGCCCCCAGCCCCGGAGACCGCCAAGCGCCCGAGGGAGTCTTCTCCTCCTGCTCCTCGCGCGGGAGCACCTCAGGTGGAGTTCGATTTCTCCGCCCTCAGCTCCGACGACGAGGAAGAGGAGTAAGTGTTTGTAATTTGTAACTTCTTTGACTCTTTCTTTGTCTTGGTCTTTCTTGATGATCCTGATCTGGTTTTTTCTTTGCTTTCAGGCCCCAGGCCCAGCGGATGGCAAAGAGGGCCAAGGTCCCCGTGGTTGAGGTCGAGGACGACTCGCCCGTCGCGGCGACAGGGGACGCATCGGCGACGAACTTGCCGGATCAACCCGCTGCTCCGAGGACCAGCCCCCAGCGCAGCCCCCAGCGTAAGTCTGGTCTTGAACTTTCCGCTCGTCGGGCGCGCTTGAGGTCTTTACCTGTACTAATATCTTGCTGTCTTGTTTGTCTTGTTTGTCTTGTGTAGAGGTGGAGCCGCAGCCGCAGGAGCAACCGGAGGTCACCCCCGAGGAGCCGCATGTTCCACCCTCCCCGCCAAGGGCGAGCTCCCCGGCGAGGGAGGACGCTCCGCCAAGGACGGGCTCCCCGCCAAGGACGGGCTCCCCGCCAAGGACGGGTAGCCCGACGAGGGTGGCCACCCCGCCAAGGGAGGGCGCGGGCGGCCCTCCGCCGGCAGGGGCCACCGCTCCACCGCCAAGGGAGGACTCCCCGGCGAGGGAGCCTGTCGTCGAAGACGTCCGCGAAGGTGAGTCTTGTAGCTTCTTCTTCTTGGACTTGTCTTTTTGGATATTTGCTTGATCGTTTTTTTTCTGTTAGATCCTCCTCCCCCGGAGCGGATGGAGACGGAAGTCACTGTCGAGGAGGAGGTGCACGGCGGCGACGGCAACGCCACTGCCACTGAGGGCATGGCTGGAGCCGACGAGCCCGCTGCTGAGGAGACCGCCCCGGCCGCAGACGCCGCGGCCGGGGAGGGGGACGGCGACCACACTGCTGGCCCGGAGGCTGCAGGAGCGTCAAGCGCTGCACCGGCCGCCGATCCCTCCGCCGCCAAGGAGCAGCCGGGCGTCTACCTTGAGGCCCCCAACGACGTATTCATACAAGTTCCGTGGGGTTCCTCGTTGCGAGCCCCCGTGGAGGGAGAGACCTTTGATGGAGAGGACCTCGCCTCCGCGGGGTTGAAGATTGTTGAAGCGCCTGGCGGGAGCGACAAGCCCGAAGAGGAGAAGCTTCTTCGCCAGCTCCTAGCCCTTTACCGGGCTAGGCAGGCGAAACTGGAGTCCCGGGAAGTCCTCACCGCCAAGGCTGGACCAGACTTGGAGAAGCGCGCCGCGGAGCTCCGCGCCGCCAACCAGGCGGCCCTCCGCGACTTGGCAGAGGAGCGCGAAAGGCTTGCTGGAGAGCAGCAAGAGTTCCTCCTGGAGAAAGCTGAGGTCGAGGAGTAGTAGCGACTGGTTGGTGAAGAGCTGTCCCGGCGAGAAGGAGCGCTCAACCAGCGGAAGGTTGAGCTCGACGCCCACGACGACGAGCTCACCGACCGGGAGCAAGCTATGAAGGAGGCGAAGGAAGCCGCAGTCGCCGCGGAAACCGCCAAGAGGGACCTAGAGCTCAAGGTTGAATAGTTGGAGCGATACCTGAAGGCCAGCGAGGACAGGGTCACCGCGCTCAACGTAGAGCGCGAGAAGGACGCCCACAGCAACTCCGAGCTTCAGGTACGCCTCTCCAAGAAGGGCGACGAGCTTACCGCCGCCAAGGACTCGATCGCTGACTTGGAGTTGAAGGTCTCCACTTTGAAAGATTCACTCGACGCCGCCCGGGACCGCGAGACCAAGCTGAAGGAGGAGCTCCGCAAGGAGCGGGAGCTGGTGGAGAGCGCTGCCACCTCTGCAAACAACTTCAACCGGGCGGTGGAGCAATGGACGGATGACCTGGTCACTTCCGCCGCCAACATCGACAAGGAGCTGATGGCGCTGAGGGTGGAGCACCTCGTGTACTCTCCGGACCCGAATCTTCCCCACAGCGCCAAGCTAAGTCTTTTCTTCAGGGGAGTCGCGCCGGCGCTTGCACGGCTGCAGGAGAAGCTCCCCGTGTAGCTGGCCGAGGAGTCGCGCCAGCTCTGCGCGGGTACCTTGGAGCGCGTCTTGACGAAGATAGTCTACCGCAACCCTGGTATCAATCTTGTCAACGTCCTCCGCAGCTTGCCGGCCGATGCAGATCTGGAGGCGCTGAAGGCGCAGGTCGCCCACATCATCCCCAAGGTGAACAAGATCTCCAGGCGTGAGGGCGACCGCGTAGATTAGGCCTCTTTCTTTTTATTTCCTTTGCTGCTGCAAAGTGTGCCATGAACATGAATCTATTAGTCATTGCGACAAGTTATCTCTGTAATATACTATCTTGTTTTCGAGCAATCAGTGCGGTGTTATCTCCCTTGCTTTTATTCCTTTACTTTGTATGCTTTTTACCCTACGCTTTCAGGGAACTTGCCGGCAAGTGGCCCTTGCCGCGAGCGCCGAGGCAAAGGTCTTACCGGCAAGTAACCTTGCCGCAGCTAGTCGCAACGCACTTAGCTTGCTGAGCGAACTCGAAAACGAAGCAAGGGCGTGACACTTGTCGCAGCTCACTTAAGTCGTTGAGCGTACTCGAAAACAAAGTAAGGGTGCGGCTAGCCACGGGTAGGTTCCTCCGCGCACAGGTTTACCATAGAAAGTGTGGTTGTTCAAGGAAGATAACTAAAATTAAAAAATTTGAATTGCTCAAATTCTGGTAACTTAGCTTTCATATATTGCTTGTTTCCCCGACAAGGCTTCTCTTTCTTGAACATCACTTGGTTCATCCTCCATCTCCTTCCCCCCCGGCAAACTTGTACGCGAGGAAAATTCCTTCTGCTTAAGAGGGAAAGAAAAAGAAGAGGGAAAAACAAGTACAGGGCCTTTCGGCGTGCTAATGCTTACCGGGTTTGTGTGTCGCACAAGATGCCAAACAATGTATGCAAATATCGAAGAAAAGCATGGAAAAGGCAAATAGTGCAAAACACAAAAGCTTTACTGATGCACGGGATCTGCGCCCGGCTTTGTACAAAGGATTACATGCGACAGCGGCAAGACTTGTACAAAAGGTGGTTGCCGAAGCGGATCACGGCAACCGCGCCTTATGGATGAAACTTGCGAAGATGCTCTATGTTCCAGGAGTTGCTCACTAGTAAGCCTTCTTCAGTCTCAAGGCGGACAGCGCCGGGCCTTGTGACTTGTCTCACCCGATAAGGGCCTTCCCACTTCGGCGTCAACTTGTTGGAATTCTTGGCGGACTGAACACGCCGAAGAACAAGGTCGCCTTCCTCGAGACTCCTGGCTTTAACCTTGCGGCTATGATAGCGGCGCAAGGCTTGCTGGTATCGAGCAGCTCGTACAGCAGCCTGGAGACGTTCCTCCTCAAGGAGCAATGCATCATCTTGTCACAGTTGCTCTTGCTCGAGCTCATCATAAGCGAGCACTCGAGGAGATCCGTATACGAGTTCCGTGGGGAGAACTGCCTCTGCTCCATAGACTAGAGCAAAGGGTGTCTGTCCGGTGGCTCGACTTGGTGTCGTTCTGATTGACCAAAGAGCCGCCGGCAGCTCCTCTATCCAGTTTCTTCCGCACTTGGGCAGCCTGTCAAAGGTTCTTGTCCTGAGTCCGCGCAGCACTTCAGCATTTGCCCTCTCCGCTTGACCATTGCTCCTCAGGTGAGCAACAAAAGCGAAGCAGACCTTGGCGCCAAGGTCTTGGACGTACTGCATGAAGGTGCGACTAGTGAATTGTGTATCGTTGTCGGTGATGATCCTGTTAGGGATCCCGAAACGGCAAACAATCGACCTGAAGAACCTGACTGCTGACTGTGCTGTCACCTTTCTCACTGGTTCCACTTCCGGCCACTTTGTGAACTTGTCGATTGCAATGTACAAGTACTCAAAGCCCCCGACAACACGGGGGAAAGGGCCGAGGATATCGAGCCCCCAGACCGAGAAGGGCCAGGACAAAGGGATTGTTTGGAGAGCTTGAGCTGGCTGATGAATTTGCTTGGCATGGAACTGGCACGCTTCACACTTGGTTACTTGTGCAGTTGCATCTTGGAGGGCTTCTGGCCAGAAGAACCCTTGCCGGAATGCCTTCCCGGCAAGTGCCCTTGCGCCAATGTGGTGGCCACATATGCCTCCATGTATTTCTGCCAATAGCTTCTGTCCATCTTCTCTGGAAATGCACTTCAACCTGACACCATTGAGCCTTCTTCTGTACAGTTCATTGTCAACGAACTGGTACATACTTGACTGCCTGGTTATCTTCTCTATCTCTTCTGGGTCGTCGGGAAGTTCTCCAGTTTGCAGAAAACGGACGATCTGTTGTGCCCATGCTGGAGCCTGAGGCTCAACAGCAAGGACTAAAGGCATGAGGGCTGCTGCGGGAACCTCAGCTTCTACGGCAAGAACCTACGGTTCTGCCAGAGCTGATGGCTCCCCGGCAAGCCTGCCGGGGCAAGGCTTGTCGGGAACGCTTGCTTCAACTGTACAGACCCTTGGATCTGCAGGAGCAAACTGTTCCTCAGCATTCTGGTTGTTGATCTTGGGGACCTTGGCGGCGGCTTCTGGAAGATTCGCCGGCAAGTAGTCGCCGGAGACCAACTTTCTCTTCTTACTTTGCCCAACTGATGGTGTAACGGATGGTTGAGTTAGCTTGAGCAAGAAGGTCCCTGGTTCCACAGGTAACTTCATCGCAGCACACTTTGAAAGGCCATCTGCAATATCATTCTGAGCTTTTGGAACGTGTTCCATCTGCAGACCTTCAAAGTGTTCTTCAAGCTTCCTCACTTCATCAACATAGGCTTCCATCAAAGGGCTCTGGTAACTCTTGTTAACTTGTTGGACCACCAACTGAGAATCTCCTCGCATAATCAACTTCTTGATCCCAAGTTCGGCCGCAATCCTGAGGCCGGCAAGCAAGCCTTCATACTCAGCAGTATTGTTTGTCGCTTGCTCCTTGGGAAAGTGCATCTGGATAACATACTTGAGGTGTTCCCCGGTGGGCGCGATGAGTACCACGCCGGCACCGGCGCCTTGCAGCGAGAAGGCACCGTCAAAGTACATTACCCATTCACTTGTCGCTTCTTGTACGGGAACACTTGTTTCTGGAACTTCTTCATCGGGCATTGGGGTCCATTCAGCTATGAATTCCGCCAAAGCTCTTCTCTGTATAGTTGAAGTACTCTCAAATTTGAGACCAAAGATTGACAGCTCCAGTGCCCACTCGACGATCCTGCCTGTTGCTTCTGGATTCTGCAATATCTTCTTCAACGGAAAGCGAGTGACCACTGTTATCTCATGTGCTTGGAAGTAATGGCGCAGCTTTCTCGAGGCCATGAGGAGGCCGAAAAGCAACTTCTGCACCCCAGAGTATCTTGATCTAGCCCCCTGCAAGAGGGAACTTACGAAATACACCGGGCGCTGCACCATCTTCCTTCGCACTTCTCCTTGCTCCTGCGCAGACTTGTCCTTGTCGGGGCCAGAGCTTGCCGGTGGAGCCCCCTGCTTGTCGCTGGACTCGCTTGACGGTGGTGTAGACTCTTCCTCTGCCTCCCTCTCCGCTACCAACGCAGCACTAACCACTTGATTGGTTGCTGCTAGGTACAGCAGCAACTTCTCTTGTGGCCTAGGTGCGACAAGTATTGGAGTGGAGGATAGGTATCCTTTCAAGTCTTGCAGCGCTGCCTCCGCTTCCGGAGTCCATTTCATAGGACCTGCCTTTTTCAAGATTTTGAAGAAAGGCAGGGCGCGTTCTGCAGACTTTGAAATGAACCTACTGAGGGCAGCCACACAACCTGCAAGTCTCCTTACGTCCTTGACGCGCTTCGGGGCTTCGATCTGCTCGATGGCTTTTATCTTGTCGGGATTGGCTTCAATCCCCCTCTGGGATACAAAGAACCCGAGAAGCTTGCCGGATGGGACTCCAAAGACGCACTTCTCGGGGTTCAACTTGAGCTGGATCTTGCGCAGGTTCTCAAACGTCTCTTCCAAATCTTGGATCAGTGTATCTTTGCTCTTGCTCTTCACCACTATGTCATCCATGTAGGCTTCCACATTTCTGTGTATCTGTGGCTCAAAAGCAGTGTGCACCACCCTTGCAAATGTCGAGCCTGCATTCTTCAATCCAAAGGGCATGCGTATGAAGCAATATGTGCCGCATGGAGTGATAAATGCAGTCTTCTCTTCGTCTTCCTTGGCCATGAATATCTGGTGGTAACCTGAGTATGCATCAAGGAAGGAAAGCAGCTCACATCCAGCAGTGGAGTTAACAATCTGGTCAATACGCGGCAAGGGAAATGGATCCTTAGGACATGCTTTATTCACATCGGTGAAGTCTATACACAGTCTCCATTTCCCATTGGCCTTGCGTACGACAACTGGATTGGCCAACCACGTGGGATGGATCACGCCTCTAACCAGGCCTGCTGCTTCCAACTTCTTGATTTCTTCAGCGATGAATTCTTGGCGCTCCACGGCTTGCTTCCTGACCTTCTGCTTGATGGGCCGCGCATGAGGACAAACAGCAAGCTTGTGCTCAATTACCTTCCTGGGAACACCGGGGATGTCAGATGGTTGCCATGCAAACACATCGACATTCGCTCGCAGGAAGGCAACGAGCGCGCTTTCCTATTTGTTGTCAAGGGTAGCACTGATGGTGAAGGTACCACCAGTGCCGTCCTCCTTGGCGGACACTTTCTTGGTTGCCGGTGGAGCGGCCATCTTCTTCTTGCACTTGCCGGTGGAGCTCGATGGAACGTCCTCGACGGCAGCGCAGCACTCCGAAGAGGTGCGTTTGCCGGAGTGGGCTCCAGAGCACTTGCCGGACTTGGTCTTGGTCTTCTTCCCCCCGGGAGCTTCAGCGGCAAGTGTGTTGCTCTCCGCTGCGGCTGCTGCGTCCCGGTATATCTTGTCGGCGCAGATAAGCGCGTCCTTCTTGTCGCTAGCGACAGAGATGACGCTTATCGGCCCCGGCATCTTGAGTACATTGTAGGCATAGTGGGAAGCTTCCATGAACTTGGCGAGGGCAGGACGTCCAAGTATCCCATTGTATGGCAATGGGATATCGGCAACATCAAAGGTTATCCTCTCCGTCCTGAAGTTGAGCTCCCCGCCAAAGGTCACTGGCAGAGTGATCTTCCCCTTGGGCTTGCTACTTCCCGAGTTTATTCCTTGGAACGAACCGGTCTCTTCGAGCTTGCCGTCTGGGATCTGGAGTTTCTTGATCACAGCCGAGGAGATCAAGTTCAGGCCGGCCCCGCCGTCTACCAACATTTTGGTGACCTTGAGGTTGCAGATGGTTGGTGAGACCAACATCGGCAAGCACCCGACCGCAGTGGTGCGGTCAGGGTGATCTTCAAGATCAAAAATGATGGGCGTGCTAGACCACTTCAGGAGCCTGCGTGACTCAACGGGCGGCTCAGCTGCATTTACTTCCCGCACCCACTGCTTGAGTTGGCGGTGGGAAGTATGCAGAGAGGCGCCTCCGTCAACACACAGGACTTCTGTGGCCTTCTGGAACTCCTGCTCGCTGTTATCACCTTCCTCCATGTCGTCGTCGTCGTCTTCTTCCTCATCCTTATCGCGGCCCTGGGGAGGTCGATCACCTTGCCGCTGCTTGGCCTTGCCGCGGTGCCCTCCCCGGCCATTGAATGGCCGCTTCTTGCTTGGCTCTCCTCCGCCACCTTGGGCCTTCTCCTTGTCGCGCCGCTCGTATTCAGCTTTCTGCTGCTCTACGAGGTACTCGACGCGCTTGCAGTTCGAAAGGTCATGACCCTTGGTGCGGTGGATCTTGCAATATTGCTTGTCGGAGCCGTCCTGCTTGTCGGCTGCCGCTACAGGGGCAGGCTCCTTGCCGGAGCCGCCAGCCTGTGCCTTCTTGGCGGGAGCCTCCTTGCCGGACTGCTCGACGACCAGCACTTCCTTACTCTTCTTCTTTCTATTGTTCCGCCGCCGGCTCTTCTTTGCCGGGGCGGCATCCTCACCGTCGCTTCCCCCTGCGCCAGCATCCTCTCCGGGGAGTCTCCTCCCCTCTTTGGCGCGTGCGCACTTGTCAGCCAAAGCATAGAGCTCGCTGACATCCCGAATCTTGGTCATGGCCATCCCTTCGCGCATGCGGTGGTTACGCACGTTCTGGTGGAACGCGCTGATAACCGCAGCAGGGTGGACGTCGGGAATGTTGTGCTGTACACGGCTGAATCGTTGCATGTACTTGCGCAAGGGTTCTCCTTCCTTCTGGGCCAAGATGTGGAGATCACTCTCCTGGCCGTGGGGTTTGTGGCCGCCCGTGAAGGCGCCAACAAACTGGTGGCACAAATCTGCCCACGAAGAAATGGAGCCTTCCGGCAAGTGCATAAGCCAAGAACGGACGTTTGGCTTAAGCACCAGCGGGAAGTAGTTGGCCAATATCTTCTCGTCGCGTACCCCGGCAGCCTGCACCGCGATGGTGTAGATGCTGAGGAACTCCGAGGGGTGCGTCTTGCCGTCGTACTTCTCCGGTACGTCGGGCTTGAAATTTTTCATGCTGGGCCACTGGACGCGCCGCAGCTCTCGGGTGAACGCAGGGCAACCTGCCGCATACGGCAAGTCGCCTGGTTCACCGGGCGCGTGCGTGTCGACAGCGGTCCCAGCGCGCTGATCTGATTGTCGCCGGGCTTCTCGTCGGCGCTCAATTGTAGTTCGAGCGTCTTCTTGCCGCCGATCGTCAAGGACTTGGCGCTGGTCCCGACGAGCCCGCAGATCCGACGACACCGTGGAATCATCGTCGACATTAATCCGGCGGGGAGGCGTCTTCTGCTTCCGCGGCGGGGAGTGCATGGTGGTTGCACCCCCGGCGGTCTTGTCGCCGTCGGCCTTCGTCTGGTCGACTTGCCGCGGCCGCGATGTCGCCGGCTGCTGCGGCGTGTCGTTGTTGGCAAAGGCGATGAGGCTTTGAATCGTCGCCCTCCAGTCTTCGGCCTTGTCTGCCGCTGGAAGGAAGTCGAGCAGCAGTTGCGCTCTTGCGAGAGCTTCTGCTGGAGAGGAGGGGAGCGGGGGCGAGCGGTGCGAGGAGCGGGATATGCTCGGACTCCTAACAGGGTTAGAAGGAGCAGTTTCCCGCCCCGGCGACCGTGCCTTGCTCGTGCCGGGACGGTGGCCTGGAGCATCCCGCGAACCTCCGGTTTGCCCTTGGCCCAGCAAGCGGATGGTACCTCCTGTACCACGGCGCTGCTGGCCTGTCGTCTGCTGAGATGGACGTGGCGCATCTATGGACACCGAGGCTCGGTCGTCCGTCTTGTCCTTGGATTTAGTGGTGCCGCGAGTTTCCTCGCCGGTGACTACCCTTCCGCCAGCATCTCCTCCACCAACCGTTGGTTCTGGTGGTGGTGGGATCGATGCAGACGGGCCTGCAACCTCCGAAGCCTTCTTCTTCGGGGCCATGTTGCTGTTGGTGATGAAGTTGGTGAAGCTGGAGAGGTTGATGAAGAATGCGCCCGCGTGAACGCCGGATCAGGTTCGCACAACCTCGACGCCCCCTACCTAGCGCGCCAAAGATGTCGGGGGAAACTGTCCACCACGAGCACCTATGGGACCGGAGCCCCTTTGTACGTTGCGGTAAGGGAGCGGAGGGAGCACAAAGAGCGGATCGAGGAGCGCACACAGGCAGTTTACCCAGGTTCGGGCCGCGCGGACGCGTAAAACCCTACTCCTGCTTAGATTGTATTGAGTTCTTGGGCTCGGGAGCTTGAAGAACTAGCTATACCGAGCAAGAGAGCTGTCTAGGTTCCGAACCCTTTCTACGTTGTGCATGGGCCTCCTTTTATAGCTCAAGGGGTCACCGACAGGTGTCAACGTAGAG
This sequence comes from Secale cereale, assembly GCA_902687465.1. Lineage (NCBI taxonomy): Eukaryota > Viridiplantae > Streptophyta > Magnoliopsida > Poales > Poaceae > Secale > Secale cereale. Next base: position 484,475,207 of record LR738709.1, on the reverse strand, counting down.
GAGGGTAAAAATGTAACTTTGGTGGTAGTTGTAACAGTGTGGGAATAGTGCGTGAACAGTGGATGAACAGTGGTCATCACCTACTTTGACAGTGGGGGACAAGGGCATTAAATGCCCATCACCGTCGACCCCAAAAGCACCCGTCCATGCGTCTCCGTTCGCCACGGCGGTAGCCTCGTCACCGTGGCGTGCCACCGTGTCCACCAGGCTGCACAGCCATCCGCCACGCGTCCCTGGAAGGACCCCAGGGCGATGCGTGGGCCGATGAGCTGGAGCGCGGGCACACAGCGCAGGCTTCCCCCGGCAAGCACCTTGCCGGGGTCTTGGTCTTGCCGGGCCCGGAAGCTTGTCGCTCCCCGGGTCCTGCCGGGGCGCAGGGTGCGCCGAGGCATGTCTTCTGAGATGCAGTCTTCTGGTCATCCTGGCAAGCTCCTCTTGCCAGGGTCTTGTGTTAATGTGATAGTCTTGAGCCTGGGACGGCCTTCCCGGCAAGCTCCACTTGCCGGGGCCTTGATCTTCTGTCTTGTATACTTTGTTTTTGAATGGCTTAATAAGGACCGGAAAGGTTTCCGGCAAGCACGTGGTAAACCCCACCGCGGGAAGCTGCTACTGCCCGTGCACAAGTTGGGGTACTAAGGTACCCTTATCTTAGTACACCGACACTATTTTTTTCTCCCTAAAACGGAAGATATAGGATCTGGGGGTACGTCGGTGGAGCATCAGGGGGCCCTCGAGGCAGGGGGCGCGCCCTCGGAAGGGGGGCGCGCCCCCACCCTCGAGGATAGGGTGTGGGTCCCCCGATGAGTATCTTCTTGCAGATATTTTTTATATTTTCTGAAATAATTCTCCGTTGATTTTTAGGCAATTCCGAGAACTTTTTATTCTACACAAAACTACACCATGGTAGTATTACTGAAAATAGTGTCAGTCCGGGTTAGTTCCATTCAAATCATGCAAGTTAGAGTCCAAAACAAGGGCAAAAATGGTTTGCAAAAGTAGATACGTTGGAGACATGTCAACTCCCCCAAGCTTAAACCTTTGCTTGTCCTCAAGCAATTCAGTTGATAAACTGAAAGTGATAAAGAAAAACTTTGACAAAATGTGTTTGCTCTTCTTGTTGTAAATATGTAAGCTAGCATTCATGTTTTCAACAAGATCATGAACTAACCATATTTACAATAACTTTCAGGTCTCAAGACTACTCACATCAATGGCATAATCAACTAGCGAGCAATAATAATAAACCTCAGATGACAACACTTCTCAAAACAATCATGACATGATATAACATGATGGTATCTCGCTAGCCCTTTCTGAGACCGCAAAACATAAATGCAGAGCACCTTTAAGGATCAAGGACCGACTAGACATTGTAATTCATGGTAAAAGAGATCCAGTCATGATCATACTCAATGCAAATTAATAGTAATACATGCAATGATAGAGGTGCTCTCCTACTGGAGCTCTTTGATAAGAGGATGATGACTCTGCGTAAAAGTAAATAGATAGGCCCTTCGCAGAGGGAAGCAGGGATTTGTAGAGGTGCCAGAGTTCGGTTTTTAAATAGAGATTGAATAGCGTTTTGAGCGGTATTCTTTCATTGTCAACATAACAACCAAGAATCTTGATATCTCCCATGCTACGCACATTATAGGCGGTTCCCAAACAGAATGGTAAAGTTTATACTCCCCCAACCACCAACTAGCACACTCCACGGCTAGCCCGAAACAATGGGTACCGTCCAAACCAGCAACAGCCCTGGGGGAGTTTTGTTTAATTATTATGATTTTGAGCATGGGACTGGGCATCCCGGTTACCAGCCATTTTCTCATGAATGATGAGCGGAGTCCACTCATCGTGAGAATAACCCACCTAGCATGGAAGATATAGACATCCCTAGTTGATACATGAGCTGTTCGAGCATACAAAACATAATTTCATTTGAAGGTTTAGTGTTTGGCACATACAAATTTACTTGGAACGACAGGTAAATACCGCATATAGGAAGGTATGGTGGACTCATATGGAATAACTTTGGGGTTTATGGAAGTGGGTGCACAAGCAGTATTCCCACTTAGTATAGGTGAAGGCTAGAAAGAGATTGGGAAGCGACCAGCTAGAGAGCAACAATGGTCATGAACATGCATTAAAATTAATAAACAATGAATGCAAGCATGAGTAGGATATAAATCACCATGAACATAAATATCGTGAACGCTATGTTGATTTGTTTCAACTACATGCGTGAATATGTGCCAAGTCAAGTCACTTAAATTGTTCAAAGGAGGATACCACCCATCATACCCCATCACAACCATTTTAATATCATGTTGGCACGCAAGATAGACCATTATAAACTCTCAGCTAATTAAGCATGTCATAAGCAGCTATGATCTCTAGTTATCATTGCAAACACGTTTCATTCATAAGAAGCTGAATCAAGAACGACGAGCAATCATATTTACAAAAATAAGAGAGGTCGAGTTCATACCAGCTTTTCTCATCTCAATTAGTTCATCATATATCATCTTTATTGCCTTTTACTCGCACGACCGAACGGTGTGGATAATAATAATAGTGCACGTGCGTTGGACTAAGCTGGAATTTGCAGACATTTGATACAAGAGAGAAGACAAGGTAATATGGCTCAAGGTTAAATCAACAACAAAGCATATGAGAGCCACTAAGCATTTTAATCATGGTCTTCTACTCTCAACCCCTAAAGAAAAGAAAAAAAACTACTTACACGGAAAAGCTCCCAACAAGCAAAAGAAGAACGGGAAATCTTTTTGTTTTTTGTTTTTTAGTTACTACTACAAGCAAAGAAAGTAAACTAGCTGGAAGCTACAACTAATATTTTTTTGTTTTTCTGGGTTTTTCTAGCACACAAGAAAAAATACTAAGAAAAAGAAACTGAAACTAAGCATGGATGGTACAGTGAAAGAGTGTGAGCACCGACAACTAGAATAAGTGTGTGAACATGAATGTAAAGTCGGTGAGAAACACATACTCCCCCAAGCTTAGGCTTTTGGCCTAAGTTGGTCTATGGCCACGGATTGAAGCCACTCCCTCCAGTGTAATGAGATGTGTCCTCTGGGTGCCACTGGTTGGCGAGCTCGTCCACCTCCCACCCATAAACAGATTGACGGGAAGGATCAAGTGGTGGTTCTGGCACAGGCTCTGAGGCTTGTGCCTGGCCTTGGTACTTTTAGAAGGCATCTGAGGTGATGAGGAATACGCTTATATATAGATCAAACAAAGAAGGTGCAGGCAAGGTAACAATTTCACATTATATTTCATCAATCCTCAATTTATAATTGAGCTGCATATTATTGTCTTTAACAATAAAGTCATGAGCTACCATGCTCTTGTAGTCTAGATAAACAGGGGCAAGCAATTTTTCTTCCTTCTCATGATGCCTAATATGTATATTAGAATATTCAGCAAGGCGAGAAGCAAAGATGCCTCCAAAGACGGGCCCCTTTCAGCGGTTCAGACTCAATCGTTTGGCAACGACGGCGCCCAAGCTAAAAGTTGTGTCATGAAACAAAGCATGGCGTAAAATGATAATATCAGGGGCACTGAGATTCCCACTGTTCCCGCGACCAATTAAACATCTACTAGCAAATAAAGCAAAGTAGCACAGAACAGGGAAGTGTATACTAGTGATTCTTGCTCCTGAAACTTGTCTAGTTTCACCTACGGCTATCATATCAATAAACCCTTTGACGTCTTCATGACGTGGTTCATCAAGTCTACCTCCAAAGGGTACTTTGCATATTTCACAAAAAATATAAAAGTGATATCTCCTTACTCACCTCATATAAGCAAAACTCCACCGTAGGTGGTGTTTTCCTAGAATGAAAGTGAATACTTTGCGTGAAAATATTGGTGAGTAAGAGATACTGTTCTTTCTGGTCGTTGAGGAAGCCGGTGAGGCCTGTATTATTCGCCAACCAATAAAAGTCTTCGTAAATACCGGCGGACATCATGAAATTATGACACAGCCATTAGCACGGTCGAACTTCTGCCATACGAGGAAGATTATACTTGGGCTTCTTATTTTCTTCTTTCTTCTTCTCCTTTGAGCTCTTGCTGGAGGAGCCCCTCAATAGTCTTTTCAACATTTTCCTTTTCTGAAAATTTCTGAAATTTTTAGTAACTCACAATAAAAGTTAACCAAACTCAACAAGATTGATAGCAACAACTCCTACAAGTGCCTAGATGCTATATCATGCATCAGAATACTTGGGACCAAGAAAATTTGACATGCAAGCTCAAGAACAAGGTCACCACAACAGCATAAATTTGCAACAAATAAAGCACTAGAACAAAAACTAATTGTACCAATGGAGGAGTCACATACCAAGGAACAATCTCCCCAAACAGTTTGGTGAATGGTGCTTTGAGCAAGGAGATCGAAAATGGCAGCAAAATGAGCTAGAACTCGGGTTTGAGCTGGTTGGGGATTTTTTTGGGAGGAAGATGTAGAGCATGGGTGAAAGGATAAGTGGAGGGGGGCCACTTGGGGCCCTCGAGGCGGGGGGGGGGCCTGTGCCCTCGTGGCCACGTGCTGGCTCCCCTCGATGTGTGTTTAGTGCCATATTTTCTTAAATATTCTAGAAAAAATCATATTTCATTTTCATGGCATTTGAAGAACTTTTATTTGCGGGATATTTTTTTATTGCACGGATAAGTCTGGAAACAGACAGACAATGTTATTTTTGTTTTATTTAACCTAATTAACAGAAAGTAAAAGGTGGGTACAAAAGATTTGTGCTATCTCTATTCACCTATCCCATGTTCATCAAAAGGAATCCATTAACAAGGTTGATTAGGTCTTGTTAATAAACTCTTTCCGAGTAACATGAAATCGGAGAATTTTCGAATAACACTAGGTTACCTCAATGGCGATATGCATGTCCCCAACAATAAGTATGTCATATGCCTTCTTGATAGTAGGAAGAGGAAACTCAAAACCAACAATAGTAATAGTTGAAGTTTTTCCAATATAATTGATACTGTAGACCTGAGGTTGTTTCCTCGGAAAGTGTATTGTATGCTCATTACCATTGACATGAAAAGTGACATTGCCTTTGTTGCAATCAATAAAAGCCCCTGCAGTATTCAAAAAAGGTCTTCCAAGAATAATAGACATACTATCATCCTTGGGAATATCAAGTATAACAAAGTCCATTAGAATAGTAACATTTGCAACTACAACAGGCACATCCTCACAAATACCGACATGCATAGCAGTTGATTTATCAGCCATTTGCAAGGATATTTCAGTAGGTGTCAGCTTACTCAAGTCAAGTCTACGATATAAAGAGAGAGGCATAACACTAACACCGGCTCCAAGATCACACAAAGCAGTTTTAACATAGTTTCTCTTAATGGAGCATGGTATAGTAGGTACTCCTGGATCTCCTATTTTCTTAGGCATTCCACCCTCAAAAGTGTAATTGGCAAGCATGGTGGAGATTTCTACTTCAGGTATCTTTCTTTTGTTGGTAATAATATCTTTCATATACTTAGCATAAGGATTTGTTTTAAGCACATCAGTCAAACGCATACGCAAAAAGATAGGTCTAATCATGTCAGCGAAGCGCTCAAAATCCTCATCATCCTTTTTCTTGGATGGTTTCGGAGGAAAGGGCATGGGTTTCTGAACCCATGGTTCTCTTTCCCTACCGTGCTTCCTAGCAACAAAGTCTCTCTTATCATAACGTTGATTCTTTGATTATGGGTTATCAAGATCAACAACAGGTTCAATCTCTACATCATTATCATTGCTAGGATGAGCATCATCATGAACATCATCACTAACATTATCACTAGGTTCATGTTCATTACCAGATTGTGTCTCAGCATCAGAAACAGATATATCATTGGGATTCTCAGGTGTGTCAGCTACAGGTTCATTAGAAGCATGCAAGGTTCTATCATTTTTCTTTTTCTTCTTCTTAGAAGAACTAGGTGCATCTAAATTAGCTCTCTGAGAATCTTTCTCAATTCTCTTAGGGTGGCCCTCAGGATACAGAGGTTCCTGAGTCATTTTACCACCTCTAGTAGCAACTCTAACAGCATAGTCATTATTCTTACTATTTAACTCATTGAGCAAATCGTTCCGAGCCTTAAGTACTTGTTCTACTTGAGTGGTGACCATGGAAGCATGTATACTAATGAGTTTCAGTTCACGTTTAGCTCTAGACAGATAATCACTCAAGCGTTCAATCATATAAGCATTATGTTGTAATTGTCTACCAACATAAGCATTGAAGTTTTCTTGTTTCACAATAAAATTGTAAAACTCATCTAAGCATTGGCTAGCAGACTTATAACGAGGAATATCACCTTCATCAAATCTATAAAGAGAATTTACCTTTACTACCTGTGTCGGGTTATCAAGACCATGTATTTCTTCAATAGGTGGTAAATTCTTAACATCTTCAGCTTTAATACCTTTTTCTTTCATGGATTTCTTTGCCTCTTGCATATCTTCAGGACTAAGAAATAGAACACCTCTTTTCTTCGGAGTTGGCTTAGGGGCTGGTTCAGGAAGTGTCCAATTATTTTCATTGGCTAGCATATTATTCAATTGTAATTCAGCTTGTTCAACTGTTCTTTCCCTGAAAACACAACCAGCACAACTATCCAGGTGGTCTCTGGAAGCATCGGTTAGTCCATTATAAAAGACATCAAGTATATCATGCATCTCAAGAGGATGATCAGGCAAAGCATTAAGTAACTGGAGAAGCCTCCCCCAAGCTTGTGGGAGACTCTCTTCTTTAGTTTGAGCAAAGTTATATATTTCCCGTAAGGCAGCTTGTTTTTTATGACCGGGGAAATATTTAGCAGAAAAGTAATACAGCATATCCTGGGGACTACGCACACAACCATGATCAAGAGAATTAAACCAAGTCTTAGCATCACCCTTTAACGATAAAGGAAATAGCTTAAGGATATAATAGTAGCAGATTTTTTCATCATTGGTAAACAGGGTGGCTATATCATTCAACTTAGTAAGATGTGCCACAACATTTTCAGACTCATAGCCATGGAAAGGATCAAATTCAACCAAAGTAATTAAATCAGGATCAACAGAGAATTCATAATCCTTATCAGTAACACATATAGGTGAAGTAGCAAAAGCAGGGTCATGTTTCATTCTAGCATTTAAGGACTTTTCTTTCAGCTTAGCTAATAACTTCTTAAGAACATATCTATCATTGCAAGCAAGAAAGTCTCTAGCAGTTTCTTCATCCATAACATAACCCTCAGGCACAACAGGCAATTTATATCTATTGGGAGTAGTTTCATCATCACTTTCATAAATATCATCAACATTTGCACTCTCCCTAACCTTAGCAATTTGTTCATCTAGAAATTCACCTAGTGGCACAATATCAGGCATAGAGGTAGTTCCATCATACATAGCAGAAGTAGCATCATCAAGAACATACGACATATCAGATTCAATAGCTGGAGTAGGTGTCACAAGTTTACTCATAACAGAAGGAGAATCAAGTGCAGAGCTAGATGGCAGTTCCTTACCTCCCCTCGTAGTTGAGGGTAAGATCTTGGTTTTTGAGTCCATTAAATTCTTCATAGTGATAAGCAGATATAAATCCCAAATGACTTAAAGAATAGAGCTATGCTCCCCGGCAACGGCGCCAGAAAATAGTCTTGATAACCCACAAGTGTAGGGGATCGCAACAATTTTCGTGGGTAAAGTATTAAACCCAAATTTGTTGATTCGACACAAGGGGAGCCAAAGAATACTCTTAAGTATTAGCAGCTGAGTTGTCAATTCAACCACACCTGGAAACTTAGTATCTGCAGCAAGATAGTTTAGTAGCAAAGTAATATGATAGTGGTGGTAGCAGCAATAAAAGTAACGATAGTGTTTTTGTAGTTTTTGTGATAGTAGCAACGGAAAAGTAAATAAGCAACTAGCAATATAGGTAAAGCTCCTAGGCATTGGATCGGTGATGGGAAATTATGTCGGATGCAATTCATCATGTAGAAGTTATAACCTAGGGTGACACAGAACTAGCTCCAGTTCATCAATGCAATGTAGGCTTGTATTCCGAATATAGTCATATGTGCTTATGAAAAAGAACTTGCATTACATCTTTTGTCCTACCCTCCCGTGGCAGCGGGGTCCTATTGGAAACTAAGGGATATTAAGGCCTCCTATTAATAGAGTATCGGACCAAAGCATTAACACATAGTGAATACATGAACTCCTCAAACTACGGTCATCATCGGGAGTGGTCCCGATTATTGTCACTTCGGGGTTGCCGGATCGTAACACATAGTAGGTGACTATAGACTTGCAAGATAGGATCAAGAACACACATATATTCATGGAAACATAATAGGTTCAGATTTGAAATCATGGCACTCGGGCCCTAGTGACAACCATTAAGCATAGCAAAGTCATAGCAACATCAATCTCAGAACATAGTGGATGCTAGGGATCAAACCCTAAGAAAACTAACTCGATTACATGATACATCCCATCCAACCCATCACCGTCCAGCAAGCCTACAATGGAATTACTCACACACGGCGGCGAGCATCATGTAATTGGTGATGGAGGAAGGTTGATGATGACGATGCCGACGATCTCCACTCTCCGGAGCCCCGAACAGACTCCAGATCAGCCCTCCCGAGAGAGATTAGGGCTTGGCGGCGGCTCCGTCTCGTGAAACGCGATAATTCCTTCTCTTCTATTTTTTCTCCCCGAAACGGAAGATATAGGATCTGGGGGTACGTCGGTGGAGCATCGGGGGGCCCTCAAGGCAAGGGGCGCGCCCTGGAAAGGGGTTCGCGCCCCCCATCCTTGAGGACAGGGTGTGGGCCCCCCGGTGAGTATCTTCTTGCATATATTTTTTATATTTTCTGAAATAATTCTCCATTGATTTTCAGGTGATTCCGAGAACTTTTTATTCTGCACAGAAACAACACCATGGCAGTTCTACTGAAAACAGCGTTAGTTCGGGTTAGTTCCATTCAAATCATGCAAGTTAGAGTCCAAAACAAGGGCAAAAAGGGTTCGGAAGAGTAGATACGTTGGAGACGTATCAAAGCCCCGGCCGTCGCTGCATTCGAGCCGTCTCCTCCGTCGGTCTCCACAAGCCAGCTCCGGTGTCTACCAAGACTGCACCGTTAAACCACCCTCGTCGTGGGCGGTCTCACATTCGTCGTAAACCGTCGACGCCTTAACCCGCCAGCGCCCTTGTTAAGCCGCCTTGACTTGCTCTGCTTCACCTCTTCCAACCGATAGCGAGCAGCTGCATCGCTTCGCCAAACCGGCCGCGCCTGAGCCACCGAGGCCCTTCTGCTGCTAAACCGCCGCGGCCATCGCAGAGAGCCACCCCCTGCTCTGTTGAACCGCCCGCTGCCGCCATTGACGGCCGGCCTACCGCCTTACCTTTCCTCGACAGAGGCATACTCCAGCTGCTAGCCTCGGAGCGGGCGCCGCGACCCCGTTTTCGAGCCACTGTGAGTCGCACTCGCCGAAGCTGCCGCGAACCACCCGCCTCCATGGCGAGTTCCGCCTCTGAGGTTCCTCCTACTAGTCACCAACTCTGCTTTGGTTAGCCTCGCGCTTCTTCTGCCTTAGCAGCACCAAGTCCACCTTGAGTTGCTATGTATGAATCATGAACGGCCGCTCCTGCCATGACCGCCATTTCCGACCCGCCCTCGCCCGGTCTCTGCTCCAGGCCGCGTCTGCACCCTCGTCTCCACCGAGCAACCTCCGGGTTGTATCCTCCGAACCACCTGCATCAACTCTAAGTCGTCGCGGTCGCGAACCGCCCTGTTTAGGCCGTCGCGGATTTGCTGCTGTTGCTAATGCTGGTCGCCCATGCCGAACTACTGTTGGCTCCGCCGCACCGTTTCTGACCCGCCGTGGCCGCGTCTGCTCTCGCTATTCCCCACGTGCCAGAACCTGCCGCCATTTTATCTTCGCCTCCAACAACGGCGTGAGCCGCCCGATGTGCCAAGCCAACGCTCGCTGCTCCACTCTCTCACGTGGCTGTCAAAATCAAAAATCACCCAACCTATTTTTTCCTCTGACCGGAAATTGTCGCTGTTGGGTACAAGTTTGAGACTTGATGCGTTTGAAGCCATGTATTAGTACATCAGGCTGCATACTCGAAATCACCTGATGAGGTTGATTGAATCTGAACATACGGGTGCATAATGGACATGCGGGTGCAGTACATGCCCGCGACATGATTCATAGCACTCAACATCTAGGTGAAGTTATGATGATTTGGACCTTTACAGTCAGATGTTTAATGACAAGGCACCTCGGAGGAGATACCAAGAGCAGTCCAAAGATAAAAATGTTAGTGCCGCTACACAAGTCCCAAAAAAGATGATGCAAGGTCGTCATGGTATCTTATCACGTGAGGAAAAGAAGCAAGGTGTACTACTGCTTCAAACTTTTGTCTTCCCAAATTGCTCCAACCACCCACGTCAAGGGCCAAGCACCAACGTCTACGTGAGAATCAAAAACAAGAGCTGCCCCGGTTTAAGGTCTCCTCGAGAAAGTGATTAAAGCGCCACTGGAATCACTATGGATTACTCATGGACGCTATGTGTACTGATCATCCATCGTCCAGACAAATCAGGTGATATCTATCTAAGTCTATTTCAACATATATTGTTTTTGTCAAAAAACAATTACTTGCTCTATAATATTTTTCGCAGGACCATTATTCCTTAAAAAAAGGGGTATGCCGCGTAAGGGGTGAGCGCCAACATCACTTTTGCACTAGTGATTGTCCGTGCCGTGATGCTTGATAGATACATACCTTCACCGTGGTGATGATCAATTCCGTGGTGGATAATTTATGGCCTAATATATCAAGTGAAATCCATCCTGTATATTTTAATATTATATATTGTTTTCTTTAAAAGAGCAATTACTCCGGTTGGCAAGGTTATTTTATGCAGGACCCTAAACCGCCATGTTGGTGCAAATTTAAAGGTCAACTCACCCGTCTGCGCCGGTTTACAACGCCGCAGACAACTTACCCATCCGCGCCCGCGGCCGGTTCACCAGACTGCAGCGGCTTACAACGCCATGGCCAACTCATTTATCTATATCGCAGTCGGGGAAACTGATCGCCCACGAACACCTATGGGACCGGAGCCCCTTTTCGGTACGGCAAGGGAGCGGAGGGAGCACGAAGAGTGGATCGAGGTGCACATGCGAGCAGTTTACCCAGGTTCGGGCCGCACGGATGCGTAAAACCCTACTCCTGCCTTGGTTGTATTGAGTTCTTGGCTCGGGAGCAAGAAGATCTATAGTACTAGCTACACCGAGCGTGGGAGTGATCAAGTTTCGGAACCTCCTCTACGTTGTGCATGGGCCTCCTTTTATAGTTCAAAGGGGTCACCGACAGGTGTCAACGTAGGCGAGGGCAAAAGCATAAAATTGGTGGTAGTTGTAATAGTGCATGTACAGTGTACGCACAGTGGTCTATACCTAACCCAGACGGTGGGGGACAAGGGCATTGAATGCCCGTCACCGTCGCCCCAAACAGTGTAAAAAGCGTCCGTCCGGGCGTCTCCGTTCGCCACGATGGAGGCCTCGTCATCGTGGCTTGCCACCGTGTACCCCCAGGCTGCACAGCCATCCGCCACGTGCCCCAGGAAGGGCCCCAGGGCGACGCGTGGTCAGGTGAGCTGGAGCGCAGGCACATAGTGAAAGCTTGCCGCGGCAAGCACCTTGCCGCGGTCGCTACCTTGCCGGGCCCGGAAGCTTGCCGCTCTCCGGGTCTTGCCGGGGCGGGCGATGCGCCACGGCATGTCTTCTGAAATGCTGTTCTTTGGCCTTCCTGGCAAGCTCCTCTTGCCAGGGTCTTGAGCAGAAGGGATGATCTCGAGCCTGGAGCGGCCTTCCCGGCAAGCTCCTCTTGCCGGGATCTTGTTTCCTAGCTTGAATACTTTGTTCTTGAATGGCTTCAAGGGAACTAGAGTGGGCTTTGGCGGGCGCGTGGTGAGCCTGACCACGGGACGCTGCTACTGCCCGTGCACAAGTCGGGATACTAAGGTACCCCTACTTTAGTACACCGACAGGAGCCCCCGGGCCTGGGCCACACACGGTGCCGAGCGTTGTTGGGCTAGGCCCAAAACAGTGCACGGGCTCACATGGCCCACGGCGCGCCGTTTCCCACTCCGTATCCGCCGCATCCCTCCCTAACGACACGCGTCGATTGCGGCGTCGTGGGAGAGATCGTGGCCTGTTTCTTTAATGGGAAAATGCGGAACGTCCCCCACTTCCCCCTTCAAAGCAGAGGAAGCAGGGGCAGTTTCCCCCCATTGCTTCATTGCGTCTTCAATCTCCATAAACCCCCGCTGTTCTCCGCCTCCCCAAAGGTCGACAGAGAGCCGAGCCCCACCCTTCCTCCGCCGTCTCCAGCATCCTCAGCGCCGCCGACCCCCCTCACTATCCCCGCCATGGCCCCGAAGAGCGACAAGGCGAAGAACACGAAGTCCGAGAAGGCGGTGAAGCTGGCAGCAATGCGGAAGAGGATGGTGGTCTTCCCGCCGAGGCTCGGCGCGAGGGAGCTGAGGGACAAGTACTACTTGTTCTGGGCGAGGGAGACGAAGGCTCACCCGCGCACCAGGGTCCTCCCCGCTGAAGCGGATTCCATCTCCTCGATTTCACCCCGAATGCTGTTCTCACTATGGCCGTTTTCGCACATCTGAGCGAAAACTTTGTCGGGGTCCACCCCAACGTAGCTCTCTTCAGCCACTTCTTCACACCTAGAGTAGAGTCTGGGTCTCCACTCTCCGGTGGCATCTCCTGGATCTTTAGGCTCAACAAGAAAGAGGCGTACTTGATTGGAGAGCTCCGCGGCAAGTGGGATGAGTGGAGGGCCGTTTGGCGCTGGATTGTAGAAGAGGAACCTCAGCAGTTTACATCACCTCGCCGGGCCGCAATAGTGCGCGGCAAGGACTGGAGCGATCTGGTCCCGGAGGACGAGATGCTGAAGATTGCCCTTACTAGGATCCTTCGTCTCCGGGCCGCCAACCTTACTGTAGGTGAGGTCGGGGCGGATTTCCTTCGCCGCCGCATTGCCCCCTTGCAGGACAGGAAGAGGTCCGCTTGGGAATTCGGCAACGCGGCAGACTGCATGAGGCTGCGCCCCGGCCTGAATTACAACTTCACCGTCTTGGAACTCAAGGGAATGGTCCGTTCGCTGTTCAAGCATGACCCCAAGCACACGGAGTGGTTTACTCCATCGCGGGGAGTAGTTCCATTATGCAACAATTCTTCACTTAGTGCCATCCGTGCGGTAATGCCTCTGTGCGATTCCCACGGGGTGGATCCCACTTGGCTGCCGCCTTCAGAAGAGACCGTGCAAACCTTCTTTGACAACCTGGTTGAGCGGCCGGTCAATCCCGAAGAGAAGAAGGGTCTCACCCGCGCGACCACCGACCGGGATGTGGCGTATATCGCCAGCAGAATGGAGGAGGCCGCCGCAGCTGAGGCCGCGGGCGAGTTTGGTTACTCTATGGAGGAGGCAGAAGCAGCGGATGCAGTGAGCAGGGCCGAGGAGGAAGAGATCCTCAAGCTGTTGAAGCCCGCCGGGAAGCCTGCCGGGGAGCCTGCCGGGGAGCCTGCCGGGAGGAGCGAGGCTGCCGGGCAGGGGACCGAGTCCAGTGAGCCCGCCGAGGAGGACGCCGAATCGGGCGATTCTGACGAAGACTCGGGCGGGTCACTGAACCTCGACGACATTTCTTCATCCTCGGAGAATTCTCCGCCACTGCCAAGTCCTCCGCCACAGCCAAAGAAGCGCCTCCGCAAGACCACTGAGACGGTGAAGCAGCCGGCGCCCCGACAGCAGCCGAAGCGTCGCGCGACGCGTGCCACCACGACGAGCAAGGTCGTCAAGGAGGCGCCTCGCGCCTCAGCGGCAAGCGGAGGGGGATCTTCCCGAACCGGTTCTGGTGTTCCTTCCGCCCCTCGGTCCTCGGCGACGACCGGAGCGGGGTCTTCTCAGCCCATGGCTCCAGAGCCCGCCAAGCGTCCGAGGGAGCCTACTCCTCCAGCTCCTCGCGCTGGGACGCGCGAGGCAGACTTTGACTTCTCCGCCCTTAGTTCCGACGAGGAAGAGGAAGAGTAAGCATTTGCAACTTTTATTTCCTTTGATTCTTGTTGCTCTTGTCTTGAATTCTCTTTGCCTAACTCTAATCTTGTTTGGCTTCCAGGACCCTGACCCAGAGGATGGCGAAGAGGGCCAAGATCCCTGTAGTTGATCTGGAGGGGGACGAGCCCGTCGCAGTGGCAGGAGATGCGCCCGCGACAGGCTTGCCGGACCAGCCTGCTGCTCCGGAGAGCAGCCCCCAGCGCAGCCCCAGCGTAAGTCTCTTTGTTTGCTTCTTCGCTTGTCGGGCGCGCTTGAGCTTCTTATCCTTACTAATGTCCTGTTCGCTTGTTGACTTGTGCAGAAGTGGAGCCGCAGCCGCAGGAGCATCAAGAGGCTGCTCCCAACGAGCCGCTCGTCCCACCCTCCCCGCCAAGGAGGAGTTCCCCGGCGAGGGAGGGTGCTCCGCCAAGGGCGGGTACTCCGCCAAGGACGAGTACCCCACCAAGGGCGAGCACCCCGACAAGGGCGGGCATCCCGCCATGGGAAGGCGCCAGCGGCCCTCCGCCGGCGGGAGCCACTACTACGCCGCCAAGGGAGGACTCCCCGGCAAGGATCCTCGTAGAGGATGAGGCCCGCGCAGGTAACCCTTGTACTTCCCTTCTCTTGAATTCTTATTTTTGGATATTTGCTTGACGATTCTTCCTTTCTTATTCTTCTGTCAGATCCGCCCGCCCCTGAGTCGATGGAGACAGAGGCCATCGCCGAGGAGGACGTGCGCGGTGATGCCGGGGACTCCACCACCGCTGAAGGGACGGCCAGCGTTGACGAGCCAGCCGCCGACGAGCCCCCCGCGGCCACTGACGCGGCAACTGGGGAGGGGACCGGCGACCGCACTGACGGCCCTGAGGCCGCAGGAGCGCCGGACGCTGCACCGGCCGCCGATTCCTCCGCTGCCGCGACAGGGCCGGGCGTTTATCTGGAGGCCGCCAACGGGGTCTTCATCCAAGTCTCATGGGCGTCCTCATCAAGGGCACCCGCGGAGGGGGAGAGCTTTGACGGAGAAGTTCTCGCCTCCGCCGGGCTAAGGCTTGTCGACGCGCCCGGCAGCAGCAGCGAGTCCGAAGAGGAGCAGCTCCTGCGCCGGCTTCTGGCCTTGTACCGGGCCAGGCAGGCCAAGCTGGAGTCCCGAGAGGCTCTGGCTGCCAAGGCCGGTGCCGACTTGGAGAAGCGCGCCGCGGAGCTCCGCGCCGCCAACCAAGCGGCCCTCCGGAACTTGGCGGAGGAGCGCGAGGAGCTCGCCGGGGCGCACCAGGCGTTCATCCTCGAGAAGGCCGAGGTTGAGGAGCAGCAGCGACTGGCCGCCGAGGATCTGTCTCAGCGGGAAGGAGAGCTGAACCAGCGGAAGGTCGACCTCGATAGCCACGAGGACGACCTTGCCGCGCACGAGCAGTCCATTGTCGGGGCTCTGCAGGAGGCGAGGGATGCCACTGCTGCCGCAGAGACCGCCAAGAGGGACCTGGAGGCGAGGGTGGCGCAGTTGGAGCTCGATCTGAAGACGAGCGAGGAGAAGGTTGCCGCGCTCAAACTTGAAAGGGAGAAGGACGCCCACAGCCACTCGGAGCTGCAGGTCCGACTCTCTGACAGGGGCAAGGAGCTCAACGACGCCAAGGACTCCATCGCGGACTTGGAGCTGAAGGTTTCTACCCTCACTGAGTCACTTGACGGTGCCCGGATCCGTGAAACGAAGCTGAACGAGGATCTTCGCGCTGAGAGGGCATTGCTGGACAGCGCCGCCCTTACGCAGAATAACTTCCAGTGGACGGTGGAGCAGTGGACCGAGGAGCTCGTCGCCTCCGCCGTCAACATTGACAAAGAGATGGTGGCGCTGGGGACGGAGCACCTCGTGTACTCCCCCGACGAGAGCCTCCCCCACAGCGCCAAGCTGAGCTTGTTCTTCAGAGGAGTGGCGCCGACCCTTGCGCAGCTACGGGAGAAGCTCCCCATGCAGCTGGCTAACGAGCCACGCCGGCTTTGCATGGGTACTATGGAGCGGGTGTTGACGAAGATCGTCTACCGCAACCCCGGGATTAATCTTGAGAACGTCCTCCGGACCTTGCCGCCAGAAGCTGACTAGGAAGCGTTGAAGGCACAAGTTGCCCACATCGTGGCCAAGGTGGGCAAGATTAAGAGGGTTGACGGAGACCGCGTAGACTAGGCTTCCTTCTTTCTGCTTCCCTTGCCGCTGTCGATTAAGTCATCGATAGTAGTTTGTTAGAACAGTGGCAAGTTATCTTGTAATATAACTTTATTTTGGATAGTCAATGCAGTGTTATCTCCCTTGCCCGATCCCTTTACTTTGTACGCTTCTCACCCTACGCTTCTAGGGAGCTTGCCGGCAAAGGGACCCTTGCCGCGAGCGCTGAGTGCGGGACTTCAGCGGCCTGCTGGCAATGCCGTTGCCGACAAGAAACCTTGCCGCAGCTAGTCGCATCACACTTAGGTTGTTGAGCGAACTCGAAAACGAAATAAGGGCGCGACACTTGTCGCAGCTCACTTAAGCCGTTGAGCGTGCTCGAAACAAAGTAAGGGCGCGGCTAGCCATGGGTAGGTTCCTCCGCGCACAGGTTTTCCATACAAAGTGTGGTCGTTCAAGGAAGATAACTAAAAATTTTAAAATTGTGAATGCTCAAACTTTGGCCACTTAGCTTTTGTGTTCTGTTTGCTTCCCGGCAAGGCTTTCCTTCCTTGAACAGCACTTGGTCCATACCACTGTCTCCTACCCCCCGGCAAACTTGTGCGCGAGGAACACTTCTTCTGCTTGAGAGAAAAAGGAAGAGGGGAAGAAACATAGATATGGAGCCTTGCGGCTTGTTATTGCTTACCGGGATCGTGTTCTGCACAAAGTGTCAGATAATACATGCAATAAAAACAAGAATGCATGAAACGACACGCCGTGCGAAGCACAAAAGTTTTACTGATGCACGGGGTCTGCGCCCGGCTTTGTACAAAGGTTTACATGCAACAGCGGCAAGACTTGTACAAAAGGTGGTTGCCGGAGCGGATCACGACAACCGCGCCTCATGGGTGAAACTTGTGAAGATGCTCAATGTTCCAGGAGTTGCTCACCGGTAAGCCTTCTTCGGTCTCAAGGCGGACAGCGCCGGGCCTTGTGACTTGTCTCACCCGATAAGGGCCTTCCCACTTCGGCGTCAACTTGTTGGAGTTCTTGGCGGACTGAACGCGCCGAAGAACAAGGTCGCCTTCCTCGAGACTCCTGGCCTTGACTTTGCGGCTATGATAGCGACGCAAAGCTTGCTGGTATCGAGCAGCTCGTACAGCAGCCTGGAGACGGTCCTCCTCGAGGAGCAATGCATCATCTTGTCGCAGCTGCTCCTGCTCAAACTCATCGTAAGCGAGCACTCGAGGAGACCCGTATACGAGTTCCGTGGGGAGAACTGCCTCTGCTCCATAGACAAGAGCAAAGGGTGTCTGTCCGGTGGCTCGATTTGGTGTCGTCCTGATTGACCAAAGAGCCGCCGGCAACTCCTCGATCCAGTTTCTTCCGCACTTGTGCAGCCTGTCAAAGGTTCTTGTCTTGAGTCCGCGCACCACTTCAGCATTTGCCCTCTCCGCTTGACAATTGCTCCTCGTGTGAGCAACTGAAGCGAAGCAGACCTTGGCGCCAAGGTCTTGGACGTATTGCATGAAGGTGCGACTTGTGAACTGTGTGCCATTGTCGGTGATGATCCTGTTAGGGATTCCGAAACGGCAAACGATCGATCTGAAGAACCTGACTGCTGATTGTGCGGTCACCTTTCTCACAGGTTCCACTTCCGGCCACTTTGTGAACTTGTCGATAGCAACGTACAAGTACTCAAAGCCCCCGACAGCGCGGGGAAAGGAGCCGAGGATGTCGAGCCCCCAGACCGAAAAGGGCCAGGAAAAGGGATCATCTGGAGAGCTTGAGCTGGCTGGTGTATTTGCTTGGCATGGAACTGGCACGCTTCACACTTGGTTACTTGTGCAGTTGCATCTTGGAGGGCTTCTGGCCAAAAGAAACCTTGCCGGAACGCCTTCCCGGCAAGTGCTCTCGCGCCAATGTGGTGTCCACATATGCCTCCGTGTATCTCCGCCAACAGCTTCTGTCCATCTTCCCGGGAAATGCATTTCAATCTGACACCATTGAGTCTTCTTCTGTACAGTTCGTTGCCGACGAACTGGTACATACATGACTGCCTGGTTATTCTCTCTATCTCTTCTGGTTCTTCGGGAAGTTCTCCAATTTGAAGGAAACGGACAATTTGCTGTGCCCAGGTTGGAGCTTGAGGCTCAACAACAAGGACTAAAGGCATCAGTGCTGCTGCGGGAACGTCAGCTTCCACGGCAAGAACCTGCGGCTCTGCCGGAGCTGAACGTTCCCCGGCAAGCCTGCCGGAGCAAGACTTGCCGGGAACATCTGCTTCAACTGCACTAACCCTAGGGTCCGCAGGAGCAGACTGTTCCTCAGCAACTTGGTCGTCGATCTTGGGGATCTTGGCGGCGGCTTCAGGAAGATCCGCCGGCAAGTAGTCACCTTAGACCAACTTTATTTTCTTGCTCTGCCCAACTGACGGTGTAACGGATGGCTGAGTTAGCTTGAGCACGAAGGTCCCTGGTTCCACAGGTAGCTTCAGTGCAGCACACTTTAACAGGCCGTCTGCGATATCATTTTGAGCTCTTGGAACGTGCTCCATCTGCAGGCCTTCAAAGTGTTCTTCAAGTTTCCTCACTTCATCGACATAAGTTTCCATCAAAGGACTCTGGTAGCTCTTGTTTACTTGTCGGACCACCAACTGCGAATCTCCCCGCACAATCAGCTTCTTGATCCCAAGTTCGGCTGCAATTCTGAGGCTGACAAGCAAACCTTCATACTCTGCAGTATTGTTTGTCGCTTGCTCCTTGGGAAAGTGCATTTGAACAACGTACTTGAGGTGCTCCCCGGTGGGCGCTACGAGTAACACACCAGCGCCGGTGCCTTGTAGCGAGAAGGCTACATCGAAGTACATTATCCATTCTTTGCTTGCTTCTTTGACGGGGATGTTTGTCTTTGGAACTTCTTCGTCTGGTGTTGGGGTCCATTCTGCTATGAACTCTGCCAAAGCTCTGCTCTGTATAGTTGAAGTGCTTTCAAACTTAAGACCAAAGCTTGACAGCTCCAGTGCCCACTCGACAATCCTACCTGTTGCTTCTGGGTTTTGCAATATCCTCTTCAGCGGAAAGCGAGTGACCACTGTTATCTCATGTGCTTGGAAGTAATGGCGCAGCTTTCTCTAGGCCATGAGGAGGCCGAAAAGCAGCTTCTGCACCCCAGAGTATCTTGATCTAGCCCCCTGCAAGAGGGAACTTGCAAAATAAACTGGGCGCTGTACCATCTTCTTTCGCACTTCTCCTTGTATCTGCACAGACTCGTCCTTGTCGGGGCCAGAGCTTGTCAGGGAAGCCCCCTGCTTGTCGCTGGATGCGCTTGCCGGGGCTGTGGACTCCTCATCTGCCTCCCTCTCCGCTACCAATGCAGCACTAACCACTTGATTGGTTGCTGCTAAATACAGCATCAACTTCTCTTGTGGCCTAGGTGCGACAAGTATTGGAGTGGAGGACAGGTATCCTTTCAAGTCATGCAGTGCTGCCTCCGCCTCTGGAGTCCATTTCATAGGACTTGCCTTTTTCAAGATTTTGAAAAAAGGCAGGGCGCGTTCTGCAGACTTTGAAATGAACCTGCTGAGGGTAGCCACGCAACCAGCAAGTCTCCGTACATCCTTGACGCGCTTCGGAGCTTCGATCTGCTCAATGGCCATGATCTTGTCGGGATTGGCTTCAATCCCCCTCTGGGACACAAAGAACCCGAGAAGCTTGCCGGAGGGGACTCCGAAGACGCACTTCTCGGGGTTCAGCTTGAGTTGTATCTTGCGCAGATTTGCAAAAGTCTCATCCAGGTCTTGGATCAGGGTATCCTTGTCCTTGCTCTTGACCACTATGTCATCCATGTAGGCTTCTACATTCCTGTGTATCTGTGGCTCAAAAGCAGTGTGGACCACCCTTGCAAATGTTGAGCCCGCATTCTTCAGTCCAAAGGGCATGCGTATGAAACAGTAAGTGCCACACGGAGTAATGAATGCGGTCTTCTCTTCATCTTCCCCAGCCATGAATATCTGGTGATACCCGGAGTATGCGTCAAGAAATGAAAGCAATTCACATCCAGCCGTGGAGTCAACGATCTGGTAAATACGCGGCAAGGGGAATGGATCCTTTTGACAAGCTTTATTCACATCAATGAAGTCTATACAAAGTCTCCACTTCCCATTAGCTTTGCGCACGACAACTGGATTGGCCAGCCACATAGGATGAAGTACACCTCTAACAAGGCCTGCTGCTTCCAACTTCTTGATCTCTTCAGCAATGAACTCTTGGCGCTCCACCGCTTGCTTCCTGACCTTCTGCTTGACGGGCCGCGCGTGAGGACAAACAGCAAGCTTGTGCTCAATTACCTTCCTGGGAACGCCGGGGATGTCAGACGGTTGCCATGCAAACACGTCGACATTCGCCCGCAGGAAGGCAACGAGCGCGCTTTCCTATTTGGGATCGAGCGCAGCACTGATGGTGAAGGTACCACCAGTGCCGTCCTCCTTGGCGGACACCTTCTTGGTTGCCGGTGGAGCTGCCATTCCTTTCTTGCACTTGCCGGTGGAGCTCGATGGTGCGTCCTCGACGGCAGCGCAGCACTCCGAAGAGGTGCGCTTGCCGGAGTGGGCTCCATGGCTCTTGCCGGACTTGGTCTTGGTCTTCCCCCCGGGAGCTTCAGCGGCAAGTGTCTTGCTGTCTGCCGCCGCTGCTGCGTCCCGGTAGATCTTGTCGGCGCAAACAAGCGCGTCCTTCTTGTCGCCGGGGACAGAGATGACGCTTATTGGCCCTGGCATCTTGAGCATGTTATATGCATAGTGAGAGGCTGCCATGTACTTGGCGAGCGCAGGACGGCCAAGTATCCCATTGTATGGCAATGGGATATCGGCGACGTCGAAGGTGATCCTCTCAGTCCTGAAGTTTAGCTCTCCGCCAAAGGTCACTGGCAGTGTTATCTTCTCTTTCGGCTTGCTCCTTCCCAGGTTGATTCCTTGGAAAGTTCCGGTTTCCTCGAGCTCGCTGTCGGGGATCTGCAGCTTCCGGATTACAGCAGAGGAGATCAAGTTTAGGCCGGCCCCGCCGTCAACCAACATCTTGGTGACCTTGAGGTTGTGGATGGTTGGCGAAACCAACATTGGCAAGCACCCGACCGCAGTTGTGCGGTCAGGGTGGTCCTCAAGGTCGAAGATGATGGGCGTGCTGGACCACTTCAGCAGCTTGCGCGACTCGACGGGTGGCTCAGCTGCATTCACTTCCCGCACCCATTGCTTGAGTTGGCGGTGGGAAGTGTGCAGAGAGGCACCTCCATCGAAGCACAAAATTTCTGTGGCCTTCTGGAACTCCTGCTCGCTGTTGTCTCCGTCATCCATGTCCTCGTCATCGTCTTCGTCTTCATCCTTGTCTCGGCCGCGGGGAGGTCTATCTCCTTGCCGCTGCTTGGCCTTGCCGCGACGTCCTCCCCGGCCATTGAATGGCCGCTTCTTGCCGGACTCTCCTCCACCTCCTCGGGCCTTCTCCTTGTCGCGTCGTTCGTATTCAGCCTTCTGCTGCTCTACGAGGTATTCGACCCTCTTGCAGTTCTGGAGATCGTGGCCCTTGGTGCGGTGGATCTTGCAGTACTGCTTGTCGGAGCCGTCCTACTTGTCAGCGGCGGCCACTGGGGTGGCCTCCTTGCCGGAGCCACAAGCCTGCGTCTTCTTGGTGGCAGCCTCCTTGCCGGACTGCTCGACAACCAGTACTTCCTTGTTCTTCTTCTTCTTGTTCCGCCGCCGGCCTTTCCTTGCCGGGGCGGCATCCTCGCTGTCCGTTCCTCCTGCTCCAGTATCCTCTCCGGGGAGTCTCCTCCCATCTTCAGCGCGCGCACACTTGTCAGCCAGAGCGTAAAGCTCGCTAACGTCTCGGATCTTGGTCATCGCCATTTCCTCCCTCATCCGGCGGTTACGCACGTTCTGGTGGAACACGCTGATAACCGCGGCAGGGTGGACATCCAAGATGTTGTGCTGAACGCGGCTGAACCTCTGGATGTACTTTCGCAGGGACTCTCCCTCCTTCTGGGCAAGAATGTGGAGGTCGCTCTCCTGGCCGTGGGGTTTGTGGCCGCCTGTGAAGGCGCCGACAAACTGGTGGCACAGGTCTGCCCAAGAAGAGATGGAGTTCTCCGGCAAGTGCATAAGCCAAGACCTGACGTTTGGCTTAAGCACGAGCGGGAAGTAATTCGCTAGAATCTTCTCGTCGCGTCCCCCGGGAGCCTGCACCGCAATGGTGTAGATGCTGAGGAACTCCGAGGGATGGGTCTTGCCGTTGTACTTCTCGGGTACGCCGGGCTTGAAGTTCTTCATGCTAGGCCACTAGACTTGCCGCAGCTCTCGGGTGAACGCAGGGCAACCTGCCGCATACGGCAAGTCGCCTGGTTCACCGGGCGCGTGCAAGTCGACAGCGGTCCCAGCGTGCTGGTCGGACTGTCGCCGTGCTTCTCTTCGACGCTCGGTGCGAGTTCGAGCGTCCTCTTGTCGCCTGTCGTCGAGGACTTGGCGCTGATCGCGGCGAGCTCGCGGATCCGACGACGCCGTGGAGTCGTCGTCGACGTTGATCCGGCGAGTCGGCGATTTTTTGCTTTTGTGGCGGGGAGTGCACGGTAGTTGCACCCCCGGCGGTCTTGTCTCCATCAGCCTTCGCTTGGCTGACTTGCCGCGGCCGTGATGTTGTCCGCTGCTGCGGCGTGTCGTTGTTGGCGAAGGCGACGATGCTCTAGATTGTAGCCCTCCAGTCTTCGGCCTTGTCCGCCGCTGGAGGGAAGTCGAGGAGCAGCTGAGCCCTAGCTAGAGCTTCTGCTGGAGAGGAGGGAAGCGGTGGCGAGCGGTGCGAGGAGCGAGATATGCTCGGACTTCTAACAGCGTTAGAAGGAGCAGGGTCTCGCCCCGGCGACCGCGCCTTGCCCGTACCGACGCGTTGGCCTTGAGCATCCCGCGACCCGCCGGCTTGGCCACGTCCCAGCAAGCGTATGGTACCCTGGGTACCACGCCGCTGCTGGTCCGGCACCTCCTGAGAGGGGCGTGGTGCATGCACGGACGCCGAAGTTTTGGAATCGGCTCGGTCGTCCGTCTTGTCCTTGGATTTGGCGGCGCCGTGAGTTTCCTGGCCGGCGTCCACCCTTCCGCCAGCGTCTACCCCACCAACCGTTGGTTCTAGAGGTGGCGGGATCGACGCGGACGGGCCTCCGACCTACGAAGCTTTCTTCTTCGGCGACATGTCGATGTAGTCGATGAAGCTGACGAAGTTGGAGAAGGTGGCGCCCGCGAGAGTGCCGGATCAGGTTCGCACAACCTCGACGCCCCCTACCTGGCGCGCCAAAGATATCGGGGAAACTGATCGCCCACGAACACCTATGGGACCGGAGCCCCTTTTCGGTACGGCAAGGGAGCGAAGGGAGCACGAAGAGCGGATCGAGGGGCACACGCGAGCAGTTTACCCAGGTTCGGGCCGCACGGATGCGTAAAACCCTACTCCTGTCTTGGTTGTATTGAGTTCTTGGCTCGGGAGCAAGAAGATCTACAGTACTAGCTACACCGAGCGTGGGAGTGATCAAGTTTCGGATCCTCCTCTACGTTGTGCATGGGCCTCCTTTTATAGTTCAAAGGGGTCACCGACAGGTGTCAACGTAGGCGAGGGCAAAAGCGTAAAATTGGTGGTAGTTGTAACACTGCATGTACAGTGTACGCATAGTGGTCTATACCTAACCCAGACGGTGGGGGACAAGGGGATTGAATGCCCGTCACCGTCGCCCCAAACAGTGTAAAAAGCGTCCGTCCGGGCGGCTCCGTTCGCCACGACAGAGGCCTCGTCATCGTGGCTTGCCACCGTGTACCCCCAGGCTGCACAGCCATCCGCCACGTGCCCCAGGAAGGGCCCCAGGGCGACGCGTGGTCAGGTGAGCTGGAGCGCAGGCACATAGTGAAAGATTGCCGCGGCAAGCACCTTGCCGTAGTCGCTACCTTGCCAGGCCCGGAAGCTTGCCGCTCTCCGGGTCTTGCCGGGGCGCGCGATGCGCCACGGCATGTCTTCTGAAATGCTGTTCTTTGGCCTTCCTGGCAAGCTCCTCTTGCCAGGGTCTTGTGCAGAAGGGATGATCTCGAGCCTGGAGCGGCCTTCCCGGCAAGCTCCTCTTGCCGGGATCTTGTTTCCTAGCTTGAATACTTTGTTCTTGAATGGCTTCAAGGGAACTAGAGTGGGCTTTGGCGGGCGCGTGGTGAGCCTGACCACGGGACGCTGCTACTGCCCGTGCACAAGTCGGGATACTAAGGTACCCCTACTTTAGTACACCGACAATCGCCTCTGATGTTGCGGTCGTCTTTGCTGTCCGACTCTCGCGGCCTGGTTTACATCGACATACTGGGCCGCACCTGTCTGCATGGGCTGTTTATTGAGTATGAGCAAGTCATAGTTTAGGTAGCCCGATTTTCTTTCAACAAAATGGAGGCAAATTATCATATACTATCAACCGCCGTCTGCTCTAGGTGGCTCGATGGGCAGACGCACAAGTCGCCGCCACTACAGTTTGGTTAACTTCAAATCGCCAGTTGGAAGGAACCATTGGCCGAGTTGCTGACATGGCTCACACGGGATCATTTATAACCCACCGCAGTCACCTCAACCTTCTGTGGATTCACATCGAGCTATCAACACCAATGATATACACCTTATGCTATTGTCAAATATGGAGAGTTTCAAGACAACTCCTCGAGTAGTCTCAAGACTCGGGGGCTACGATGACATGACTCAGCAAATCTTGCCAGTTTCAGCAAATTTAAGAATCCCAGGACGATGGAGGGAAAGATAACCTGGTCCCGGAGGCAACTGCTATATTGATGAAAAATTAAAGGCCATCAGAAAATGTCCGGCTTAAAAAGTAAATGACAATTACAAAATCCCGGCTCAATGAAGAAGTTTCCGGGTCATCAGAAAGGAATTCGGTTTATAATCTGGCTCAAAGGACATCAGTCTTACTGAAGCTCTCAAATATCCGGTTCACAATCCAGTTTAAGGGAAATCTGTCTCCTACAAAGCTCTGAAGCTCTCAAATCCGGTTTTAAGAATTTCCGGTTAAAAAAGAATTAATCTCTCGCAAGTTCGAGTTTAAAGGCCGTCAGAAAAATTCCGGCTGAAAATGAAGATTCCGGTTTAAGATCCGGTTCAAGGGAAAGATGTCTCCCGCAATGCTTTGAAGCTGTCAATATTCGTTTTAAGAATTTCCGGTTCAAAAGAATAATCTCTCGCAAGTTCGAGTTCTCAAGGAAAATTAAAGGGACCAAAGAGAGTTTGTTGCACAGCACAACTCAAACATAGGCACCCGGCGAGCACAGCTCAGAAATATATCAAATGGGGGCTTTTGTTTATAAAGCTGAGTTCTAACTACCCTATTGATCCGGCTATCAAGCCAATACTATCATAAGAGCATAGCTCTAGTTACTACGGTAATCCGGCTATCAAGCCAACATTATCATAAGGGGTAAAAGAGAGTTTGATGCACAGCACAACCCAAACATAGGCACCCGCTGAGCACAGCTCAAAATGTTACTTGGGGGCTCTTGTTGCACAGCAACAAAGAGCTTTTAAGGCCCTTGTAATAGGCTATCAAGCCACGTCTTGGAAGCCTGGTGTATACACTTAAAACCCCGGGTTAACCTGCTTGCATCAAGTAAGTCACTCCGCCCAGGTAAACTTGGTATGACCCGTCGAACGATTGACAAGTCATTCTTATAACAGACCCTGAACTGGTCAACGTTAAAACGACGATCGGTTAAAGATTGAAGTCAATCTTAACACGCTTTGTAAAATGGTATAACTCAGTGGCCTGGCAGCCCATGAAAAGCCTTGAATTTGGAGTCTGGCAGCTCGTAAAAAGCCTCGACTACAAGTTTTCATATGCTTTTGTTTTCCAAGTTTTTAATCCTTTAATGAGATTGTAGTATTCATCTGATATCTATCGATTCGGCCTAGTGGTTGACTACAAGTCACCACCATCAAGTAAACCGGTGTTCATTAACCCGGCTTGGCTTTCAACTACAACTTGTGAGTACATGATCAGTTATAATGACCGGTGTTTATTAACCCGACCTGGCTTGGGACTACAAGTCGCTAGTATATATTTGGATTGCGCCATTGGAATCATGCGCTCATAAATCATTGGATTATATTATTCAAATTTTCAAATAGCCAACATGGCTGGATTTTATTATGGTTATCAATAACCAATATTATGATTGAGGTTTTCAAAGTCGCTTCAACACAATGGATATTATTTTATCAATGGGTATGATTTATTCTACAAAGGAATAGTCCCGAGTCGCTGCGGGCTTACGACCCGGCACTTGGGAGCTACATTATTCAAATTGAGATTACATAAAATATGCAAGTCCCATGTCACTGCCAGCATGCACCATGGCACTTGGGGGCTAATGCAAAGTCATTTTTTGCTCACCTTATTGAAGACCCAACTCATCACATGGTAATGAACCGGCCCTTGGGGGCTACCAATTGCTCCTGTCAACAATTCAAGGTACACAAGTCTTAATCCATTATATTGAAGGATCCACTGCTCAGTTGGTAAAGCACAGGGCTATTAACCTTGTGGACGTGGGTTCAAGCCCCATGATGGGAGTTACATTATATAATGTTATTTTTGATGAAGTATATACAAAGTCTCTGCTCATTATTACATAATGACCCGGCCCTTGGGGGCTACAATGGTTGAAGTTTTTGAGCATCAGGCAATTACAAGTCCCAGGTTGCTGCAAGCATGACAACCCGGCACTTGGGGGCTACATAATATGGAGTATTCAGTTTTTACTAGTGACTGGGATGAATAATCTGGATTTCTTCAAGGTTGCAACATTTATATTCAAACAAGTCTTAAGATATCACTATGTTCTCCTCTTAAGACTTGGGGGCTACAGGTAATATGCATATAAAGGAGGAACATCTTCAAATTCTCAGTTTCTGGCAAATCAGGAAGATTAATTGTGTGACCTGGCGTTGGCAACAATCATAACCCGGCATCCATAAACAGTCATGACCCAAGATCATCAGTTTTTATAACCCGACAATTTTTGCAATGATGAACCGGCTAGTTTTACATTCTTAAACCGGCTGAAGAACAGATGAGTATTTCAAAGACCAATATTTTTGATTAAGCATTGGGAGGTGAGTCAAAGGAGTTATTCTTCACAATATTTCTCTGTGACAAGCCAATGCCAGCAAATTGATTATGAAGCTGGCCTATTGACCCGGATTTTCTAGAAGTGACTTAAGGATGATCAGGATCAGTTTAACATGGATAAATCCAAATTAAACTGCGGGCTAATGTTGGGGATATACCCCGCGGTATGACCCGACTGGAGTTATAACCCGGCTAATAGTTAAGACTGATAAACCAGATGGTAAACCGGCTCACAGATAAGTCAGATGATAACCCGGCTGACCGTCATAAACCAGCAGACAATCATAAAACGATAGACAATCATAAACCGGCAGATCATCATAAACGGACAGACAGTGATAACTCGGTGGCCAAGGGTTATGAAGCCCGAGACGTTATGAAGCCCAAGACGTTGAGAAGCTCGTGAAGAGAAGTCAGAAGAGTTAAGTCTTAAGTCCGAGTTGGACTCTACATGTAACCCGCCCCTTTCAACTTATATAAGGAGGGGCAGGGCTCCCCAAAGAGGGACAAGTAAGAATGATTCAATCGATAGGGATAGACACAAAGAGCCAGTTTACCGGCGACTCCCTTGTGATCATAATGAGACCTAGCATCAAACAGCATGTAGGGCTATTACCAGATGATGTTTCCCGGGGCCCGAAGCTGTCTAAACCCTTGTCTTATGTTGCGTCTCTCGATTCCGCTCAACCATCTCAAGCTACCACATAGATGCGTTGGCCTCACGACTAAGTCCTTATGTTAGGACATCTGCCGTGACAATTCCACGACACCCCCCGATGTGGGTTACGGTTCCGCGCACTACTTGACACGGCCGGTTCGTCAATATGCCTGCTGTAACTCCGGCTTGGGTGGGGTGTGGAATGAATCCTCTCGTGGCTGTGGGAATAAGCTTGCTGCTGAGTTAATGCCGTCTGAATGAACTCCCTAGCCCGTCGCGCCTCCACTACTACATGTGATTCACCTTCAATGGGGAGGGCCGCCAATCGTGAAGCAGCGGCGACTATGTTATCCAAGGGGTTGGAGTAATGACCTGGAGGCATCGGTACATGTTGTGATGGAATAATATGACGAGACGGATCTGTTGCGTGCGGCTGGACCGACGCCCATGTTCCAGGTGCTCCTGCCCGGTCTACCACTGGCTGATTGTTGGTCCTACTCCTGGCATCGTAAAGAGATTCCTTGCCTCACAAAACGGAGGTAAGCGAGACTGATACCTTCTCCTCATTGCATCATTTGATGCGTTCTGATCCAACATGAGCCGATAAGCCTAAGCATCCAACTCGCCCTATTTCGCGGCCATCTTGGTGTTTTCGGCTGCCAGATCTGCCTTGGCTTGATCTATCCGACCCTTTACCTTAGCAACTTCTGCATCGTGCTGCTCCTTATCGGCCTGGCTGACTTCCGCGGTTAATAGTGTTGTCAAAGTGTCGAATAAATCGGATAGGACTTGAGCCAGCGGCTGCACAGGGCCTCCTACCCCAGCTGCTGCTGCCGCTGCCAAACCGGATGTTAACGTTGCCGCAGTCGAAGAGTGTTGCACAGACTGTGGTCTGGCCATGAAGACCGCAACCTGACTCGGTGGATCGATGGGGTCCGGAAACTGTCACCGTCGGAACAGCCCCCAGACCGGCCATCTTGTAGTAGGTATAAAGATTCGGTCTCCCCGGTGGATGACTCGTCGCCAAAATAAACAACGGTCTCACCACCAGATTCCGATCTATCCTCAGATTCCGCTCCGTGGACAACTCCCACAAAGACATGCTTCTCGGCAGGCCGAACCCGGGCAGGTCTCGCACGCTGAGCCAACTCGACGATGTTGGTGCAGATTTCCGGCTCAGGGTCTGGTTCACCGACCTTGCCAATGAAGACGTGGATGCCACCGAAGGGGACCCGGTACCCATACTCAATTGAATCGGCTTCGGGGCCCCAGCCTGAGTCGTCGATGTAGATCTTGCCGTGACGACTCTTAGTCATCCGGCGCACTGCATAGCCCTTGAGCCCTTCAAAGCTGCCCTCTAATAATTCGAAACCATCGTGCGATAGCCCCATAGTGGGCGCCAACTGTCGTGGTTTCGTCATGACAGATGTCCTAGCATAAGGACTTAGTCGTGGAGCCATCACTACGGGTTAGCTTAAAGGGGTTAAAGCGGACAAAGGACGCAAGGGATATTTATACTAGTTCAGCCCCTTACGATGAAGGTAAAAGCCTACGTCTAGTTGTTGTGGTATTGCTAGGGTTTCGATGACGAGGGAGCTAATCCGCTTTGCCTGTGTCTCGAGCTGTTGTCTGTTGTCCCTGAACTGCCGCTGGCTCGTCCCTTTATATATACAGGATGACGCCCGACCGGCTTACAGAATCCCGAGGCCGGCTCATAAACGTGCCCGGCTCGGTCCCTACTTTACCTATCTTACAGTACAAGTTACACACCGTATGGCGGTTTATATCTACGGGCCCTAATACCTTTTGGGCCCTGGGCCTTTTAATCTTCTGTAGTAAAATGCCATATTCTATGTCCTGATGGGATTCATAGGAGTAATTCGTCATAGGCATAAACAGGCTCCATCTGGGCGGTTTATACCTAATAGTTATATCCCTGATACTATTCCCACACATTTCATTGAAATATCTATCAATTCCATGTAAAAGGCATGAGAATTTGCTAAATGGCACGAGCATGGTTTTCTAGGCCGTTCTTGTGGACCCTTTCATGCATCGATTGTTTGAACTTGAATTATGTGCGTTAATGCCTAGGAAATGCACATAATCCCCTAAATATGGCAAATGAACCCAGAAAAGTGCCAAATTTGAACACGGTGATTTACAAGTTGTATGTTCATCGTAGAAAAAAAACTCGTGGACAAAGGACAAAGGAAATTTCGACCCCCATTCAATCTTGGTGATTTCCCCCCTCGAAACCATGAAACTTCCTCGGTGATGGTTCGATTTATGAAAGGCACGCATCACGACATGAGGAAAACATTCTCAAATTTTTACCAGGGCAAGGTGAGACCATACCGTACATGGCACCACGCCAGGCGTCATGTTTTCCATCCCCGTGTTTCATTTTTTGTATAGTTGTTAACCGAGTAAACGACGCATTTATGGTTGACTATTGCCACACATTTCCTTGAAATATCTGCCTATTCCTTGTAAAAGGCATGAGAATGTACTAAATAACACGAGCATGGTTTTCCGGACCGTTCTTGTGCACCTTTTCATGCACTGATTGTTCGAATTTGAATTATGTCCATTAATGCAAAGAAAATGCACATAATCCCCTAAATATGGTAAATGAGCCCGGGAAATTGTCAAATTTGAACACGTTGCATTTGAGGCGGTATGTTGATCGTTGGAAAAAAACTGAATGACATACTAGGATGGAAATTTGGATTCCCCTTAAATCTTGGGGATTTCCCCTCTCGAAAGCACGGAACTTCCTCGGTGATGGTTCTATTTATGAAGGGCGTGCATGATGACATAAGCCAAACCTTCTCAATTTTTTACCTGGGCATGGTGAGGTCATTCAATGGCACCATGCCTGGCGTTATGTTTTTAAGCATTTATTTCATTTTTTCTATAGTTGAAAACCCAACTGTCGGCGTCCTGGGAACTAGGGTACCCAGACTTGCCTGTCTGCGGGCCGCGACACGCTCCTACTACGGCCTGGTACGGCCCAGCTGATCGACCAGCTGCCCAAGACCCTCGCGAGGGGGCTAGGCCTTGCTAGGAGAACAACGTCAAGACCCCCTCAGGAGCGACCTCGACAAGGCGCTCCGGAGGGGCGGAGAATCCAAGGCCAAGCCTGCCTCAGGAGGAGGCAGTGATGTTAGTAGTGATGCACCGCGCCAGTAGGTGCCAGCGCCCGCCAGTGGCGCAGTTGCCATTTCGGTGCAAAGGAGGCAGCGCAGGCGCAGGTTCCCGAGGAGCGAAACATAGGTTTCCCCATTGGTGCAATAGGACCGAAGACCGCAAGGACGACAGGGAGGATGTCACCACCGAGCCGACCACCGCGTCACCGCCTGATCCATTTGCAGGCGAAGACTGCTTTTGTCAGGGTAGGAGCGTCCTTGTGTTCTCGCTCAAAAATGGCCGTTGTGGGATCCCTTCCTGCCTAACATTTTGGGGGAAGAGGACCCTGGCCGCCTATATAAGTAGCTAGGATCCCCGCTATGAAGGGGAGAGGTAGATCCATAACTCTGCCACCACGCAAAGGAGTAAGAACATTTGCCTCCCGATCCTCCTGAGCTCACCTCCTGAGCTCAGGAATAACTGTATTAGTTCATATTCCAGCCTTCCCGAGGCCAATCCACCAAAGCAGGAAGTAGGGTTTTACACCACAAGGTGGCCTGAACCTGGGTAAACTCTTGCGTGCTTCACTTGTTGTTTACTTGAATCTCTTCACTGGGCGAGGGCGAGACGCTAGGTAGACATGAGTGGGAGAGATCTTCGTTCACGCCCCTGTGTTCGAACTTCTTGGGTTTTGCGGAGCCCTGAATCCGACATTTGGCGCGCCAGGTAGGGGGCGTGTCGAGATCTCGCCTCTCCGACGACCTCGTCCCGCTCTCGTCGTCGACTTCGCTCCACCGCCATGGTGGACACACGCCGAGCTTGCGCCGCCCGCCGCGCCGCGAACATCGTTCAGACGGCGCCCGCAGGCAACGGTGTGCCGCTTCGCCCCAACTCGCTTGTCGCCAACACCGCCACCGGCCCGGCCATCCACGAGCAGCAGGACTCGTCGCTGCCGCCGTCCGTGCGGCGCGATGGCCGCACGGCGACGCCTTCACCCTCACCGGCCGTGGCGTCGTCCTCGCTGGTTTGCCGCGGGCCGGTCTATCAGCAGCCTGCGCTGCTGATGGCGCGGGAGCTCTTGCGCTACCGCCCGGCAGATGACCTCTACGACGAGTGGCTCCACCGCATCACCGAGCTCGTCAACGCTGATGGCGAAGCACTTGCACCAATGCACTCCTCCCGTCCCCCGTCGCCCCCGGTGGGGAACGAAGGCCACGGAGTCCCGGCTTCGCCTCCATTCTACGGCGCCGGCCAGGAGGTCCGACGTGAGGCTCCGCGGCGTGAGCCGCCCCGCAGAGCCCACGCGCGTGACGCGGAGAGCTACCACGTGATTCAGCATCCCCAGGCAGGGGCTCGCGGGCCCCCTAGCTCGCGACGCCGAGACCGCGCGCCACAAGGGGTGGTGGCGCCAGCACCCCAGGAATCAGCACCGCAGGCGCAGGGGGCGCCTGCGATCATGAGCGTGGCTGGGTGTCGTGCCTTAGCTCTTGAGCTACGATGCCTCGTCTGCCCCGGCAAGTTCAAACCGGACCTGCCTCCGCGCTACGACGGCACCACCGACCCCACGGAGTTCCTCCAACTCTACGAGCTGAGCATCGAGGCGTCCAATGGTACTGAGCAGGTCATGGCAAACTGGTTCCCCATGGCTCTCAAAGATGGCGCACGCTCCTGGCTCCTGAGCCTCCCCGCGGGATTCATCCCCTCCTGGGGAGAGCTTCGTGAGTGTTTTGTCGCCAACTTCCAAGGCACCCGCGATGAAGCCCCAGACGGATGGGTGGTATATTTCGATGGCGCCTTCTCGCGCCTTGGCGCGGGGGCTGGCGCCGTGTTAGTATCTCCCACTCAGGATAAGTTGTACTACACTGTGCAACTTTGCTTCCAGTAAGGCGAGAAGGTCTCCAACAACATCGCAGAGTACGAGGGCCTAATTGCTGGGCTCAAGGCCGCCGCTGCGCTGGGGGTCAAGCGTCTCACCATCAGGGGTGATTCACAACTCCTCGTAGACTTCTCCAACAAGAAATACAAGCCCAAGGACGAGCACATGGAGGCATATCTGGAGGAGGTGCGCAAGATGGAGAAGCGATTCCAAGGGCTGGAGAGGCAGCACGTACCGAGAGGCACCAACAAGGAAGCGGATGACATCGCCAAACGAGCCTCCAGGCGAGAGCCTCAGAGGCCAGGCGTCTTCGAGGAGCGACTACTCAAACTGTCGACAGCACCACCAGCTCGTGAGCCGGCATCCCCTCAGCTGGGGCTACCTGCAGCGCCCCCGGACGGCGCCCCGTCCTGTGGACCGCCCTCCGGAGCCCGCCTCCTGCTCATCGCGGAGCCCGAGGAGGGTTGCTGGACCCAAGAACTCAAGATGTACCTGCAACACAACACCCTGCCGGACAAGGAAGAAGACGCAGAGCGCGTGGTCCGACAGGCCTCAGCTTACTGCATACAAGACGGTGAACTCTACAGGAGGCGCCCCAACGACGTCTCGCTAAAATGCACGTCGAGGAAGCAAGGGCGCGAGCTGTTGACTGACATCAACGGTGGAGATTGCGGTCATCACTCGTTGTCTCGTACCCTTGTAGGCAAGGCCTTCCGCAGCAGCTTCTACTGGCCCACGACACTCGACGACGCCACAGAGCTTGGGCGGGCTTGCGAGGCATGCTAGTTTCACGCCAAGCAGAACCAACAACCGGCGCAGGGCCTCTAGACGATTCCGCTCTCCCGGCCCTTCACAGTCTGGGGATTGGACATCCTGGGTCCGTTTCCCCAGACAACGGAGGGCTACCACTTCCTGTACGTCGCCATCGACAAATTCACCAAGTGGGCGGAGGTGGAGCCCGTTCGCGCGGTCCCATCCGGGTTGGCTATAAAGTTCATCGAGGGCCTCGTGAGGCGATTCGGGGTCCCCAGCCGCATCATGAAGGATAACGGCCGAGCGCGCCAACGCGGAAGTCCTGCGTGGCCTCAAGACGCGCAGCTTTAAGAAGAAGCTTGAGGCTTGCGGCAGGGGCTGGATCGACGAGCTCCAGTCCGTGCTGTGGTCAATCCGAACCACTGCCACCAAACCCATGCGGGAAACTCCTTTCTTTCTCGTCTATGGGGCGGAGGCTGTCCTCCCTCACGAGGTCAAGCATCGCTCCCCACGGATCTTGGCCTTCAACGAGGAATGCCAGGATGCCGCCTGGCGGATGGACCTCGTGCTCGGCGAGGAGGGCCGTCGCCGAGCTGCCCTCAGGGCGGCATGTTATCAGCAGGCGCTGCAGCGGTACCACTGCCGCGACGTCCGCGCAAGAACAGTTGAAGTTGGTGACTTGGTCCTGAGGCGGGTCCTCTCCCGGGAGGGGTTGCACAGGTCTCGCCCATGTGGGAGGGCCCGTTTAGAATCGCCCATGTCTCTAGGCCCGGTGTTGTGCCCCTGGAGACGCAGGATGGGATACCTATCCAGAATTCCTAGAACATCGAATACATCAGGAGGTTCTATCCGTAATCAAGGCTCCGTGCCCATGAAGGTCTCCGCCCGTGACACTCTCACGTAATAATGAGTTGGGCTGTACATGCCTCGGAGTCTCCTGTGCATGGCCTACGGGCCCTCAGATGGGGCTCCCACCCACGCCCCAGTGGCAGTTCTTAGCTCCGCGCTGGGAAGAAGACGTAGTGTAGGGGTCAGACGCGACCTTTTTCCTTTTTTGGCTTGGTGTTTGGCTGTCAGCCTTTTCTACTTCCTTGGCATCAGCCCTTCCTCTACCCCGTGCTATGAAGTTCTCATGTTTCTCGCGCTTCTTGCATTTGGTTGAAAGTCTTGTTTGTGATCTTTCTTGCCGGTTTTAAGTTCAGTTTGTTGAGCAGGGCTGCGCCACTCGCTTTTCTTCGCGCGCCTCGCGCGTGGGGGCTGGGGCACGGTCGATCACCGGCCTTCGTCTGCCATGGCCACGTGACCTTGCCTGCCCAAGCCTGCTCAGGCTCTGGCATCGGGCTTCTCAGTCCGCGCAACCTATCCTACCGAGCCGGCTCATGCTTTGGTGCTTTAACCCACACTCAGCGCTCTCAGCAGCTCTCCCATGCTCGGGGGCTGCACGAGCTCTCTAGTTTCCGCCGTCCTCATGACCCGATGGGACTCATGACGCCAAAGAGTCAGGAGCATTCCGCCTGAAGACGTCACGACGCATAAAAGCTAAGTAATCCCACCAAGGCAAAAAACATGACATCAAGTTCTCACTTCATACATATATCATAGTCCATTACACGCCTCCCCGAGGCAACTTGAAATTTTGACACAAAAAGGACATGAAGGAAAAAGAAGGAGAAGAAGCAGAGGCTGCTCCCGCTCAGTCGGAGTCTCCCAGTTCCTCCGGCTTTACCGAGCCACAGCGGCGCGGCAACCCCCTCCCCTCGCCAGGACGAGCTCGGCGACGTGGTGGCTCGTCGCGGCCGCCACTGTTGCCACAGAGGGGGGACCCGCGGCGCCCCCCAGGACTGAGATCGTCTTCGGAGGAGGAGCTGCTCCTCCGGACACCATCCCCGACATCCTCTTCGTCATCGCCTCGGGACTGCACCCAAGGCGCCTCCCTTCCTCCGAAAAGACCCTGACAAACAGTGTGGAGGCGCCATCGTACCTAAAGTGGAGCGCACACCTCCCCTGCAGCCGGCACGCGCGAGTGAATGATTGCCAGCCGCGCTCTAGGAACACATCGCCCGAGGGAGCCACATCAACCTCCACCCAGGATGCACCACTACAGCAACCATCAGCCTGCAGCCAAACACCGCTAAGGCCTCTAGCTGGTCCCACATCGCTGAACGAGCGGGTAAGCTGGAGCCACGAGCCACCAGGCTTCTCCACCTACACCACAAACTCCGACGACACGTCGAAGGAGTGGAGCTGCGGGCGTGGAGGACGCGCGACCGCCATGCGCCGTCTCGCGCGTCCTCTCCCACCACGACCGCGACCACCTTCACCACGGGAGGACGTCCCGCGCCTCTCGCCAACGGCCGTGGCAGAACCCAGAAGGCCGCGCCCGCTTCCCCGAGGAGTCGCTGCGGGCGCAGCGGCATACTTGCGGGTATGCCCGCAGCCCGTCTTCGGCGACAGCGGGGCCAAATCCTTCGGGGCAATCCCCTTCTCCGCGGGGGATGAGTTCCTCAGCGGCGCCATGGAGATCTCGCAGCAACAGGGAGAGCGAGGAACAAGCAAGGAGGAAGACGGCGCTGGCTTGAAAACGGCTTGAGGGCTCGACCCCTAGTCTCATTTATAGGGCGGAGGAGCCCAACCGCCAGCCACTGGCGTCACAGCCATAACGTCCCCGTCGTCTGCGTCGAGGAGTTGTCAAGTCATACGATTACCAAGACTGCATGGGGAGCGGAGTCGCCACGTCCCATCCACCCGTCACGCGCCGGTCTGGTCCACAGCCTCTTAGGGCCAGCGGCGCTTCGTCCTCGACTAAGGCTTTTCCTCGAAGCCAACTCCGCGCACACCTTCGGCCCGGTGGCTACTATCGGCGTCTTAGGAACCAGGGTACCCAGACTTGCATGTCTGCGGCCGCGACGCGCTCCTGCTACGGCCTGGTACGACCCAGCTGATCGACCAGCTGCCCAAGACCCTCGCGAGGGGGCTAGGCCTCGCGAGGAGAACAATGTCAAGACCCCCTAAGGAGCGGCCTCGGTAAGGCGCTCTGGAGGGGCGGAGAATCCATGGCCAAACCTGCATCAGGAGGAGGCAGTTATGTCAGCAGTAATGCACCGCGCCAGTAGGTGCCAGCGCCCGCCAGCGGCGCAGTTGCATATTCGGTGCAAAGGAGGCGGTGCAGGCGCAGGTTCTCGAGGAGCGAGACAAAGGTTTCCCCATTGGTGCAACAAGACCGATGACCGCAAGGATGACAGGGAGGATGTCACCACCGAGCCCACCACTGCGTCATCGCCTGATCCTTTTGCAGGCGAAGACAGCTTTTGTCAGGGTAGGAGCGTCCTTGTGTTCCCGCTCAAAAATGACCGTTTTGGGATCCCTTCCCGCCTAACATTTTGGGGGAAGAGGACCCTGGCCACCTATATAAGTAGCTAGGATCCCCGCTATGAAGGGAAGAGATTGATCCACAAATTCTGCCACCACGCAAAGGAGCAAGAACACTTAGCTCCCAACCCTCCTAAGCTCAGGAATCACTGTATTAGTTCATATTCCAGCCTTCCTGAGGCCAATCCACCAAAGCAGGAAGTAGGGTTTTACTCAACAAGGTGACCTGAACCTGGGTAAACTCTTGCGTGCTTCACTTGTTGTTTGCTTGAATCTCTTCACTGGGCGAGGGCGAGACGCTAGATAGACGTGAGTGGGAGAGATCTTCGTTCACGCCCCTGTGTTCGAACTTCTTGGGTTTTGCGGAGCCCTAAATCCGACACCAACAAATAAACATTTGTGGTTGACTATTGCCACACATTTCATCGAAATATATGTCCATTCCATGTAAAAGGCATGAGAATTTACTAAATGGCACAAGCATGGTTTTCTAGGTCGTTCTTGTGGACCTTTTCATGCATCGATTGTTTGAACTTGAATTATGCGCATTAATGCCTAGGATATGCACATAATCCCCTAAGTATGGCAAATGTACCCGGAAAAGTGCTAACTTTGAACACGATGATTTGCAGGTTGTATGTTCATCATAGAAAAAAACTCATGGACAAAGGACAAAGGAAATTTGGACCCCCCCTTCAATCTTGGTGATTTTCCCCTCAAAACCATGAAACTTCCTCGGTGATGGTTCGATTTATGAAAGGCACGCATCACGGCATAAGGAAAACATTCTCCAATTTTTACCAGGGCATGGTGAGGCCATACCATGTATGGCACCATTCCAGGCATCATGTTTTCCTACCATGTGTTTCATTTTTTTTGTATAGTTGTTAACCGAGTAAACGACACATTTATGGTTGAATATTGCCACACATTTTGTTGAAATATCTGCCAATTCCTTGCAAAAGGCATGAGAATGTACTAAATAACACGAGCATGGTTTTCCAGACCATTCTTGTGCACCTTTTTATGCACCGATTGTTCGAATTTGAATTATGTCCATTAATGCCTAGGAAATGCACTTAATCCCCTAAATATGGTAAATGAGCCCGGGAAATGTCAAATTTGAACACGTTGCATTTGAGGCGGTATGTTGATCGTTGGAAAAAACTGAATGACAAACTAGGACGTAAATTTGGATTCCCCTTCAACTTGGGCATTTCTCCTCTCGAAAGCATGGAACTTCATCGGTGATGGTTCGATTTATGAAGGGTGTGCATGAAGACATAAGCCAAACCTTCTCAAATTTTTACCAGGGCATGGTGAGGTCATAACATGGCACCATGCCAGGCGTCATGTTTTTTAAGCATTTATTTCATTTTTTCTATAGTTTAAAACCCAACAAACAAACATTTGTGGTTGACTATTGCCACACATTTCATCAAAATATCTGTCCATTCCATGTAAAAGGCATGGGAATTTACTAAATGGCACGAGCATGGTTTTCTAGACCGTTCTTGTGGACGCTTCCATGCATGCATCGATTTTTTGAACTTGAATTAAGCGCATTAATGCCTAGGAGATGCACATAATCCCCTAAATATGGCAAATGAACCCGGAAAAGTGCCAAATTTGAACACGGTGATTTGCAGGTTGTATGTTCATCATAGAAAAAACTCGTCGATAAAGGACAAAGGAAATTTGGATCCCCCTTCAATCATGGTGATTTCCCCCTCAAAACCGTGAAACTTTCTCGGTGAAGGTTCGTTTTATGAAAGGCGTGCATGAAAACATTTTTACCAGGGCACGGTGAGGTCATACCATGGCAACACACCAGGCGTCATGTTTTTCGAAGCATGTATTTCATTTTTGTATAGTTGTTAACCCGGTAAACGATGTGTTTATGGTTGACTATTGATACACATTTCCTTGAAATATCTACCCATTCCTTGTAAAAGACATGATAATTTACTAAATAGCATGAGCATGGTTTACCAGACCGTTCTTGTGCACCTTTTCATGCACCGGTTGTTCTAATTTGAATTATGTGCATAATAATGCCTAGAAAATGCACATAGTCCCCAAAATATGGTAAATGATGAGTTCGGGAAAATGTCAAATTTGAACATGTTGAATTTGAGGCGATATGTTTTTCGGTGATTTAATATCGCACACGATTCATCTCCGTCGCCACTGCGAACCATGTGTGTTCACTCACACATGAAAAAAAAGAAAACCATCGCCCACTTAGTCCCCATTCAGTCACCGCGGACTCCTTCGCAATTCTGCACCCTAAGCTCGACGGCTGTTGGTGGGGGCGTAGGTCGCATTCCAAACGGCACCGGATTTCGCCTCCACCGCTTTCCGCCGCCTATGTGCACCGACATTCTAGACTCTGGTCGACTAGGGTTTTCTGCGGGATTGGGCCGTGGATTTTTCTCATGGAGAAGGTAATCAACTTAATTAGCGAAAGATTCACTCATCTCTTATCGTAGTCCATCCGTCGCTGTTAATCAACCGGCGGAAATCGCCATGGAATCATTTTTGTTCTAGCTGATTCGTGGGTGTTCATTCATGTGTCCACAGTGCGAGCACAAATCGGGCAACTGTGATCGTGGCTAGTCGGAAACGAAGTTCTATCTCACCATTCCGGATGACTTTAGGGAGCGCTCGGTATGTTCAATCTCGACCTACCACGGCCGACATGGCCTAAATTTGTGAACATATGCCGTCTGTTGCTACATTATCTATATATTTGCATGAAATCTTTGTTACATTATCTATTTTTAATTCTGTATTTTTGTACTTTGCTTTTATCTCTCTCTCTCTCTCTCTCTCTCTCTCTCTCTCTCTCTATATATATATATATATATATATATATATATATATATATATATATATATATATATATATATATATATATATATATATATATATATATATATATATATATATATACAGCCGGTCTATTCTCATAATATTATGAGAATAATATTCTCGTAACACTTCCGCACCGCACGCATAATACGAGGGCACTGCACTCTTACTGCAACACAGAGACCAGTGAACTTCATGTTGAAAAAATTGTACGTGTTATTTTTTCGGTACCTTTTTTGCTCTAGTTTTTAACCGTTTGTCGGAACAATGCGTGTAATATACCGTTGAAAAGGTATGGATTATGTGCTACTTCGCCATGTTGAACACTTTTCGAGATTCCGCACGGTTTAAGAGCAGTTTTGAAAATGGTGCGACCGACGAATAATGGCAGCGAGCGTTTTTCCGTGATTTTTTCCTAACCGCTCGTCGGAATGAAGCAAGTGATACACCGTTGGAAAGGTATCGTCGATGTGCTTCTTTTATATATGTATTATTTTCTCTAATTCATTACGGTTTAAAAGCAGTTTCAAATTTACTAAATCGCGGAATTCTGTTTTTCGAATTTTTTCAAAATTTCGGTACAGTTTTCACTCAAGTTTTCTAACCGTTTGTCGTAACAAGGCGTGTAATATACCGTTGGAAAGCTATGGACGAGGCACAACTTTCATATGTTGAAATGTTTTTGAGATTCCTTATGGTTTTTAGTTAATTTTGAAAATCGTGCGGCTGACTACGAGAGACAGCGGCCGTTTTTTAAGAAATTTTAACAAATCGCTGGTCGAAATGATCCAAACGATACACCGTTGGAAAGATATCATCGAGACGCTACTTTTTCATGTAGAACACTCTCTCCAATTCCTTACGGTTTAAGAGCAGTTTTAAAATTAGCGAAATGCGGACACTCTGTTTTTCGCGACACCCATATCGACGAAGTGAACTCCATCCGACAGAAAAGAGCACTGCCTCAGATGTAAAATCGCACTACATCTGACGGGCAAGCGAAATGCATGATTTTTTTTACACTTTTCTATCATTGTATGAACGAGAGTGGACCGTAGAGACGAGGCCAAATGAACCACACCAGGGGGAAAAGTGAAGGGCATGTAAAAGCGCACTACATCCGACTGGCAAGTGAAATGCATGATTTCTTTTTACATTTTTCTAACTTTGCATGAATGAGAGTAGACCATAGAGATGAGGCCAAATGAACCATACCAGGGGGAAAAGTGAACGGTGACACGAGTGGACCGCATGACTTTGTTGTCTTTTCTCTAACTTCTTTTTTCAAGCTTATATAGACCACATGATTAAGATTAGTGAACCGCATGGTCGAGGAAAGAGACTGTTTTTTCTCCATCGGTAAAATGAACCACATCGCATAAACTAGTGAACTACATTTAAAAGGAAACAATGTATTTGTTCTGAACAGGACGAAAGTAGCGTACTGCATGTTTCTACAATTTTCTTTACATAGCAAATGTTCCACAAGCATCATTTACAAATGACCAAATGCACGACATTTTTATAGGAAAAGAGCCCCCCAAAAATGTAATTTGCAAACCGGGCAAACTGTATCACCTATTTTTTCGTCCCACAACAAAGAACAAAGCGAACTTCAAAAAAGTGAAATAATTTTCTTCTACACATTGAGAGAACTGCTTATGGCGCAAACAAATTTTTGAGGCTGGGGTTCATACTGCAAGATGCAAAGTGTACTGCCTACTCGACTATAGAGACATGAGGGGGGGCTCATTGAAGGCCAAACCACAAAACCGCATCTTTACACCGGTGAAGCTGCACCTCGGCGCTCACCGAACTGCTCCCAAGCAAAATTTTAGAAAGCAATAACTATATGACACCGCAGCTCCTGTTGTTGGGGAAGAAGAGAACCACCACACGCATCTTAGCGGCGTCGCACCACACCCTGGTTCCCGGTGCAGCAGAACCCGTCCTTACTTCACACAGAGCTAGCAGTCGAAAGCTCGGCCAGCGCCATGGATCTGATAGTTAACTACAAAATGAAATTTAGCGAGCTGCAAATAAATATCAAAACGAGCTTCAAAAAGAGCAGCAAAAACAAGTATTTTCTGAACTGCAAGGGGGCGGCCGTTGACCTTCAGCTCCAGCTCAGTGGATTGCTTGATACGGATGGTGGCGACAGACTACAACAACGACGTTTGGGACTGCATGCGGAGAAGCGACGCACGTGTTGTGATGGCCTGGCTTATTAGGGATGATAGACTACTCATATAAATAAGGAATTCCTTCTTTTTTGGGAGCCCATTCGGATAGAACTCCAAAGTTAAGCGTGCTCAGCTTGGAGTAGTTTCAGGATGGGTGACCGACCGGGAAGTTGCTCCAGGGTGCGCACGAGTGAGGACAAAGTGCGCAGAAAAGACTACTATTGATATGTGAGGCCAGTCTAGATCCCGCCAGGAGTAACGACCACCGGCGGGTGTGTCCGGGGCGTTACAAGTTGGTATCAGAGCCGACCCTCGCGGTTACATGGATGTTTGCAGACAGTTTGCAGTCATGTTGTGCATGACGGTTGTGACCCGTCGTGGCACACGGCATGGCACATGTGCTGTCCTGGAAGCACAAACGGTTGTGCCAAGAGGGAACGTTCCTGTGGCCCGACGAGGACGTCGGTTCCTCTGAGTGAGGGTGTATGTGTTGGCCTGGCTTATTAGGGATGATAGACTACTCATATAAATAAAGAATTCCTTCTTTTCCGGGAGCCCATTCGGATAGAACTCCAAAGTTAAGCGTGCTCAGCTTGGAGTAGTTTCAGGATGGGTGACCGACCGGGAAGTTGCTCCCGGGTGCGCACGAGTGAGGACAAAGTGCGCAGAAAAGACTAGTATTGATATGTGAGGCCAGTCTAGATCCCGCCAGGAGTAACGACCACCGGCGGGTGTGTCCGGGGCGTTACACGTGTTGAATCGGGAGCGATGCACCTGTTGAATCACTACAAAATGATCCCCATGGACGAACTGCACAACCACGGTCGCGGTGCACACCACTGCAACGACTCCCACACGGGAGGGGACTGGGGGCGGTGCAGATTGATAGAGACTCCGCCATGGGGATGACGCAGGGCGGCGACGCAAGGCAGGGCCGCGGCAGAAAAACCAGATCGGCTAGTTCGAAGGGGTAGGAGGTTGGAGGCTGCGACCATTGGCCAGCGGAGGAGCCGCTCCTTTCGCGTCTCCGGCAGACTGGAGGAGCAAGGTGCGGCGAGTCC
Organism: Secale cereale; assembly: GCA_902687465.1. Classification (NCBI taxonomy): domain Eukaryota; kingdom Viridiplantae; phylum Streptophyta; class Magnoliopsida; order Poales; family Poaceae; genus Secale; species Secale cereale. The sequence continues at coordinate 484,431,809 of LR738709.1, read as the reverse complement.
CGGCGCGGCCCCCACACCTGAGGTGCTCGCGCGTAGATGGCTGGTATGGCGACAGTCAAATCCGGTGCTTTGGAAGTGGCGACCCTGCACGCCATCATTTGCCGTACTGCAACTCGTTGTTGGCTGCACTGCATGCCGTCATTGTTCGTACTGCAAGGGGTGGAGGAAAGCTCGTCGGCACGACAAGGCGCATCTCGCCCACGATACAGCAGAGCCCGCGTTGCTGCGTCGACCGGTGTCGCGCCACACCCTGATTCTCGCCGCCATGGATCTCAGTGTACTGCAAAACAAAATTCAACGAGCTGCAAAAAAAAATCGAAGGAGCTGCAAACAAGGTGAGGCGGATCCTGTGACGGGCGACCTGCTGGTGTAGAAGGGAAGGAGGGGAGGTGAGAGGACCACGACGAGGGTGGCACGGCTTGAGCTCGCTCGATTTGTGCGAGAAGAGGGCGATGCAGGACGGGAGAACCTGGATCCGGCGCGGGGATGCATGGATCTGTAGCCTGGGTTACCGTACCCATCAGCGTGGGTCAAGAGCAGTGCGCCCCGGAGGCATGGTGTTGCACCGCGTCGATGCAGGAGTGGGGCGCCGGCGGTGGGGCAGAGGCGGGGGCGGCGCCAGGTGGGAGGAGGGTCGCGCCGGGCAGGAGGAGGAGGCGGGGCGGCAGTGGTCGGTATTTTGGGGTGTGCAGGCCGGGAGGTGGAGGTGGAGGTGGTGGTGTGGTGGTGAGCCATGGTGGTCGGGATTGATCCCGTGGTTGCCGGCCAGATCCCGGTAGGTGGTGGTGGGCGGCGGCAGGTAATGGTGGGGTGGGGTGCTGCGGCGGCAGGGTCACGGCAGCGTGACAACGCGCAAGGAAGGAGGTCGGGGGAAGGAGGCTGGGACCCGGGGGGCAGGGAGCGCGGAAGAAGGTGGAGGTGGAGTGGGGCTGTGTTCGTGCGGGAGGTGGGTGGTTTTGTTCGATCGGGGCTGAGGGTGGGATGTTGGTGTTATCAGAATAAGGTTAGGTGTTATGAGAATAGGGTCTTAAGGGGTGTTATGAGAATTGACCCACCCCATATATATATATATATATATATATATATATATATATATATATATATATATATATATATATATATATATATATATATATATATATATATATATATATATATATATGGATCGGTTCTATCAGTTACTCCCATATTTGCATCTTGCTCTTTTATTTCAATAAATCTAATTTATGATCTTAATTTTCATTTCAAGCAGTACATCCCTTACTTTGCAAGAACAGGAGTAGAAGGAAATCTTGGGCTTTACTTTGCTGATGACTCCCAGGATGTCATATTGACAACGCAACATGGATTTACAATGATGGTTAGCGTACAACTTGATAAAGATGGTCACTCCTATTTTAATGCTGACCTTTGGAGAAAAATGTCTAAGTGTTTTGAACTGAAAGTTGGCAACAAAATTCTAGTGCGTGCACCACAGCCTGGTCTAATTAACATGGATGTTTACTTCCCCAATGTCATTAGCTGATCAAAGTCTGATCGAGGTTAGTGTCCTTTCAACTTTCTGCTTGCTATCATATTACTATTTAAGCAACCAATTGATCACTACTTAAGGAACCAAATGTGATATCATATTCTGACTCCGTTCCTAGGCAGTAACAAATTCTATTTACCAATTTATGCGCACTATATATTCTTCTGCCATGTTATGAATAAATAATACATTTCCACCTTTTAAGCATGATATGTTGGATGCATAGTGAACGATCTGTATGTTACTAAGCGTACCAAATTTCACTGGAAGGACTTGAAGCATGTCATAATTAAACTTTGTTGATAATCTGACAGAGATAGCACATCGTATGAACGCTGGATTTTGGATGGGATTAATTAGACCTATGGTGCACACACTGAACAAGGCCAATTGTGTTCACAAAACGCCGATAAAAAGTCTTATTTTAATGTTGATGCTCATAAACTATATATATCTTCAACGATATGTTACAATTGTTTTTTATTCTACATGTCAACATAAATTGCCCCCTTTAGCAGTTCCTGGATCGATTTCCCGGTGTGGTCGAATTACACTTGTGCCTGCCAATAACACCAAAGTGATTGCACGGTACTGCATTTCCCGTAGAAATGGAACCATTCAAATTAACAAGTTCTCACTTCTCGTGGCAATGCATCCATATTGGAAAATTGGAGACACTGTTATACTCATGATCTACCAAGGCACATGAGGGCTCTTTGTCGTGGTTCTAAGTCTGACAGTACGAGTAGGGGGTACGTAAGGGGAGGCAAGGTCCTAGCTATGGTGAGATTGTACACAAGATCTTTACGAATTCAGGCCCTTCTCGGAGGAAGTAAAAGCCCTACGTCTCGGTGCCCGGAGGCGGTCGACTGGAATGTATATGTGTGTTTGAGTTACAAGGGGTGCGAACCCCTGTACTGGAGGAGGGGGTGGCTTATATAGAATGCGCAAGGACCCCAGCCATCTCCACGTTACGAAGGGTTCAATGTACATAAAGGCAGGACGTTACTGATAACGCCTGCAATAAAGAGTGATAAAGGCATTAATTCTCACAGAATGAATGACGGACCGTTGCTGTCCTAATAGACCCTTGAACTTCGGGGGTCGAGTGTCCTTGAATGGTCGAGTGGAGTTGACTCGTCTGGGAGAGGGTATACGGTCGAGTGATATGTCCTCTTGGGTCGTAACAGTCGACTGTTCCTGCTATCTTCGAGTTGTCCTTTGAACTTCTGGGGTAGTGACCTTGGGTGGGGTACCCGGGTCAGGCCCGTGACCTTACCCTAGGTCTGTAATATCATCAGTAGCCCCCAAATGGATTGAGGTTCGAGTGGAGGAGAGTGTTGAAGTTGGCCTTGGCTCGAGTTCGATGCCCCTGGGGGATCTTCTTTGAGCTCGTGGACCAGGCTGACTCTTTAACCTTAACTTGATAGCCTTAATCGATTCAAGAACCAACTAGTGTACTTGTTTGTGTTGACCGTCGACAGAACTCTATGCACGGCTCCAAGCGTTGGCGGGGTGCGCAGTTTTCGGCACGATTGGCCGCTCTCTGGTCTCCAGATTTTGCGGGATTTGAAATTTGGGGAAGCGCGCGGGGCGGGTCATGCCGCGGCAATCAGAACGGATATGCTTGGGATGCCTCGATCTCCACGCCGCCTTTTTCGCTACGTATCGGGTGCGCGCCTGTTGCGGGATCTCACGGGATAGCTCGGGGCCACCAGTCAGTCACTCAACCGCCGCACTATAAGTGCACGCCGCGGCCGAGGCGGAGGCACTGTGCACCCAATCTTTGCCCCTTCGTCCTCCGCTCCTCCACCGCGTCTTTGCTATCCGCTTTCCTCCGCTTGGTCTGCACCGGCTCGCCCTCCATGGGCAAGGACAGGACGGCGGCTCTGCAGTGCTCGAAGAAGGCGGGGCGACGGGGAAATGGAAGAGATCCAACCGAGGAGGGTCGTCGTCGAGGTCTGGGCTCCCGCCTGGCTAGATCCAGGGGGACTGGATCAGGTCCACAATGACGCCGAAGGACATGGAGGAGTTGGTGGAGGAGGGCCTGATCGTCCGCAACTCCTGGCGGCTGCTGGAGGACGAGCTCGAGCCCCTGCCGCAGGAGGGCGAGTGCGTTCTCCTCGTGACCCACGTCGACCGAGGTTTCTCTTTGCCACCGCACCCTTTCTTCCGCAGTTTTCTTGCTTTCTACGGCGCTCAGTTGCACCACTTCACTCCCAACACCATCACATACTTGGCCACATTCGTTTCGATGTGCGAGAACTTCCTCGGGTGCCGACCGCACTGGGGCCTGTTTAAGCATATCTTCACTTGTCGTTCCCAAACCATCAAGAAAGCGAACCCGAGTGACGAGAAGACGCATGTCATCCAGATGTGCGGTGGATTGGGTATACAGATTAGGGGTAGGAGCACTTTCCCTGCCATGATCCTTCCTGAGTCGGTTCGAGGATGGAAGTCGACTTGGTTCTATTGTAGGGATGTCCAGACTCCTGGTCAGTCGACCGGGCTTCCTCCATTCTCTTTGGGTCGAGTCAACCAGCCACCGACGTTGCTTGTGAGTCGGGCTGAGAAGGTAGAAGTGGACATGTTGGTGGAGCGGGTGGTTCAGCTGGTACGCGACGGGATCACTGGGATGGACCTGCTTGAGGTGTTCCTCAAGAGGAGGATCCAGCCTCTCCAAGCTCGGGACCACCCGATGTTCATGTTGGCGTCCTGGGAACCAGGGTACCCAGACTTGCCTGTCTGCGGGCTGCGACACGCTCCTACCACGGCCTGGCACGGCCCAGCTGATCGACCAGCTGCTCAAGACCATCGCGAGGGGGCTAGGCCTCGCGATGAGAACGACATCAAGGCCCCCTCAGGAGCGGCCTCAGCTAGGTTGCTCCGGAGGGGCGGAGAATCCAAGGCCAAGCCTTCCTCAGGAGGAGGCAGTGACGCAAGCAATGACGCACCGCACCAGTGGGTGCCAGCGCGCGCCAGCGGCGCAGTTGCCATTTTGGTGCAAAGGAGACAGTGCAGGCGCAGGTTCCCGAGGAGCGGGACAAAGGTTTCCCCTTCGGTGCAACAAGACCAAAGACCGCAAGGACGACAGAGAGGATGTCACCGCCGAGCCCACCACCACGTCACCGCTTGATCCCTTTGCAGGCGAAGACCGCTTTTGTCAGGATAGGAACGTCCTTGTGTTCCCACTCAAAATGGCCGTTGTGGGATCCCTTCCCGCCTAAACATTTCGGGGGAAGAGGACCCTGGCCGCCTATATAAGTAGCTAGGACCTCCATTATGAGAGGAGGATCAAGTGGGATCGGATCCAGAAACTCTGTCCTAGCACAAAGGAGCAAGAACCCTTGCCTCGTGACTCTCCTGATCTCCCCTCCTGAGCTTAGGAACCACTGTACTCATTCATACTTGAGCCCTCCCGAGGCCAATCCACCAAAGCAGGAAGTAGGGATTTACACCATAGGGTGGCCCGAACCTGGGTAAATTCGCGTGTGCTTTACTTGTTGTTCGCTTAAATCTCTTCACCGGACAAGGGCGAGATGCTAGGTAGACGTGAGTGGGAGAGATCTTCGTTCACGCCCCTATGTTCGAACTTCTTGCGTTTGCGGAGCCCGTAATCCGACATTTGGCGCGCCAGGTAGGGGGCGTGTCGAAATCTTGCCTCTCCGACGACCTCGTCCCGCTCTCGTCGTCGACCTCGCTCCGCTGCCATGGTGGACACACGCCGAGCGCGCGCCGCTCGTCGTGTCGCCAACGTTGCTCAGACGGTGCCCGCGGGCAACGGTGCACCTCTTCGCCCCAACTCGCCGGTCGCCAACGCTGCCACTTACCCGGCCGTCCACGAGCAGCAGAACTCGTCGCTGCCATTGTCTTTGCGGCACGATGGCCGCATGACAATGCCGTCACCCTCGCCGGCCGCGGCGTCGTCCTCGCTGATTTGCCGCGGGCCAGTCTACCAGCAGCCTGCGCTACTGATGGCGCGGGAGCTCCTGCGCTACCGCCCGGCGGACGACCTCTACGACGAGTGGCTCCACCGCATCACCGAGCACATCGACTTCGACGTCGCCAACATCCACCTCCCGTACAACGCCATCCTTGGGTATCCTGCGTTCGCCAAGTTCATGGCAGAGACCCACCACGGCTACAACGTCCTCAAGATGCCCGGGAATGGCGGAGTCATCACGATCGCCTCCGACGAGAAAGAAGCACTGCGTTCCCTGGAGCGCGCCTACCAGACCGCGGCGGTCGAGAGCTCCGATGAGGATGGAGCCGTCTTCGCCCTGCAGACCGCCCCCAAGAAGAAGAAGAACCTGCCCGCCAACGGACCTCAGGACGCAGGGGCTCCTGACGGCTCCGCCTCAGGACCCGCGCCTACCGACGAGGCACCTTCCACCCTCGCATAGGGGGGCGCGCCCGACGCCCCTCTCAGGACGGGCTCGAGGGCTCTGCTCTGGAGTGTCCCGGGTTTGACCAGCATCTCGAGGGAGGTGTTCGGGCACCACCTGCAGGCGTGTCTCGACGCGTGTTTTTTGTGAGCCCAGCGTGGGCCGTACAACACTGGGGGCTCAGGACTTCATCGACCAGGTTACCGAGGAACTTCATTACGCAAGGCTCATACGCGGCGGGCGCAGCCGCACGATACCAAGCTCACCCACCCGCAACCCAAGCAACCACTTCCGCGTCTGCATCGATGTCGCGGGTCTCAACCGAGCCGCTTCTCTGGAGCCCTACTCGCTGACGACAGTCGGCTGGAGGACGGCTCTTCCCTGCAGCTACGTCCGCATGCTGTTCGGCTTCCGCAACGCATCTGCCACATTCCAGCCCCTCACGCAGCAGGCTTTGGGGGCTCAGGAGGCTCAATGGCGGGCGGTCTAGATGGAGCGGGAGCCGGACCCCCGTGACCACTGAGGACCTCCGGAGCCCGACGGTCCCCAGGGGCGACCCGCACGGCTCGCATCTTCAGCTACCCCAACTTTTCTTCGACAAGTGTCAGGTGATGTCTCGGGTATTCAATCGATGGCGCCCCCCAGGCTGCGTCATCCTCGAGCTGCTGGAGGCTCACCCCCCGCAGCTGTCTTTTTGCGCATGAATCAAGGCTAGTTGCTTCTTCCTATTCGCATTATCTATAAGCTTGGCATTCTCACCGCCACCAAGGTTATGAGCCCTTGCGTGCCCAGTCGCGGCTACCCCATGATTAAGGACTGGCACGACGTCTGTGCTCGGGATCGTCCCTGCAGCATCGCTAAATCCAAGGGCTGAGCTCTGTCTCGCGAGCCATTCCCGTGACGTCACCTCCCATGGTCCTTGGTGCCTTGTTCTCGCATGGGCTAATCATGGATGGGTAAGTAGGGGCCCGTGGCAGGTGCCTCGCTCACGCGGGAACCGCGCGCCGGTTGTTTCTCTTTTTGACTGTTGCATGAGAAGGCCAGGCACGACGTCTGTGCTTGGGTCTGTCCCTGCAACGCCGATAAATCCAGCGGCTGAGCTCTGTCTTACGGGCCGGTCCCGCTAACGTCACCTCCTGGGGTCATTGGTGTTGCGGCCTTCTCATGCGATGTCCTCTAGAGATGCACTCTTCGCAGGTCGACACAACAACTCTCTTTTCACATTTTGCAGAAGAAGACTCTGGCGCAACCCGCCTCAGGGTAGGGTCTCATGAGTGATGAGTAAGCTCACTAGAACTTCCTTAGAGTCGTTCAGCTCGTCCTGAGGAGGGCCCATATACACCTAGGCTGTCCTGCCGTGCAAGCCACGTGTCAGGACGGGGCTGTACACGCCCCGGAGTCTCTCCCGGTGGGAGGCTCCCTCCCACGATCCAGTGGAAGTGCCATGCTCCGCGCTGGCAAAACCAACCGAGGATCGGTTATGCCCATGAACCATTGGAAGCACCAAGCTCCGTGTTGGCCGCTACGAATGAGGCGCGGTTATGCCCACACTCTGCGCAAGTGTGGTAGCTTTATGCTCCGTTCTAGTTATAAACAACTGAGGGCGGCCCCCAGCGGTCGCACCAACCTCAGGGAGCTTTTCAGCTCATGACGCTCACAGCTTCTCCCTGGATAGGTGTCGCGAGGGGGGCTAGGCACGGGGGCTATGCTCAGGCCACGCCTGGCAGACGCCACCCTACCAGGTGCCCAGACACCTAGCTTTCTCGCGCCCCCATCCTAGGCGAAGGCTCGTGAGCAAGGTATGGTGCTAGTTCTCCCTCATGAGAGCCGTTCGTACATCAAGGCAGACCCCTGGGAATCGCGACCCAGGGGCCTCACTAGTCACGTAGCCCCTCACTCTTTGAGCCCGGTACTCAACGGCGGTCGAGGTATGCGCGGGGCTGGGCCCTGCCGACGCAGAACGCAAACGGGATCGCTTGAACGTCAAGGGGACCCCTGGGCATCACGACCCATTGTCCTCACTAGCCACGTAGCCCCTCATTCCTTGAGTCTAGTTATTACGATAACCCCGGTCACCCGGAGGGCTCAATGGCGATTGAGGTATGCGCAGGGTTGGGCCCTGCCGACGCAGAGCACCTAAGCAAACATGAAAGGAATCAAGCACGAAAATTATCAAGTTCAAATCTAGTTATTAAAATAATACCAAGTCCTTAAAATTCAAACGAGTGCTCACGCCTCCCCGAGGCACTTGCATCTCTTTCATCTGGACAGGAACATGTCAGGCATCACCAAGTGCATCATCACCAGCTTCCGCCTCCTCGGCCACGGCAGCACCAACCCGGAGGAACACCTTCATCAGCCCCCTGACCTCCTTTCCCGGGGCCTAGGCAGCCGCGCCCCTATGTTCGGTGGCCTGGGAGCGGCTGCTACCACTCCCTCGCGAAGATGACTCAGGCGCAAAGGAGGAGCTCCTGAACATCGCACCTCAGGGCCCCGACCGGCTCCTGATCCTTTGATTCCGGGCCTCGCGCGTGGCACCACAACCCAGCGTGCCAGCGGCGGCCTAAGCATCTTAGGAGACGAGTTCCATGAAGCACAGAATCTTGCCCCACGGGAAATGTGGCAGAAGACTAAGTGCTACTGCCGCCCGACCGCAGGGGATCACTAAGATAAGCGTTCTATGCCCGCATCTACTCGCGTACCTACACCTCCACCTGCCGTAATTATGAATTCGCTCGAGCATGAAAACCCTTCTTGCCGGCCCTTGTGGTCGACTACCTGCACGCCAAGAGGACCTCCCGAGCATCACGCCTCGGGAGCTCTTACCGGACCCTAGGCCGCTCACCTCCTGGCCTTGACCACGGCATCATGGCCTGGCATACCAGCGACCGCTGAAGCCTTTATAGGGACTAGATCTCGTAGGTGTAGGGCCCTAAACTACCGCAGGGGCGGAAGAGAAGGAAAGTCCTGCTCTAGCGAAGGACCTCATGAGGAACATAAGTTTATAACATCAAGATAGCAAAAGTATCACAAAGGATTTACACGCCCTCATGGGGCCATCCATGGCTGCCTCGCAGGAACCAAGCTAAAGAAGGTCGTTCTCGAGGGAACGCGGGTGGGGCTCCTTCAACGACGGCGGCGACTGGAGGACGATGTTCCCCTCCGGTGATAAGAACAGCGACTCGGTGGCTCACAGCTCTCATCAGAGCTCGAGGCCGCCTCAGGAGAAACATAGCTGCTGCCGGAGGAGCTGGGGGCACGACCAATGGTGAGCACCTCGCCCCTGGCCTCGTGGCCCTGGTAGCATGGGAGATGGTCACCGGTGGGCCCATCCTCCGCCCTGCATGCCAGCCGACGGCCATCCTCCCCGAAGACCTTGAAGGTCAGCGTGGCCATCCCGTTCAGCGCGAAATGAAGAATGTGCCTCCCGACGGGGGCACAGGCGCGACGCACCACGCCCCAACCCTAGGTCATGAATACCTGGCCGGAGGAGACCACCTCCACATCGGCGTATGAAGGGGGAAGGTGGCACCCTTCATGCTGCAGCTGCATCGTCACCCGACCGCGAGCCGGCAGCACCTCCTTCAGGAATGGAGGAAGAAGGATCCAAGAATGCGGAGGGGCTCCAGCCCACACGATAAACTCGCAGACGTCGTCTTCAGTATGAGACGGCGGCGGGGCGCGTGAACACCCACCTTTCTGGGCGGCTGATCGCACCGCCCCCGTCGCCGCTGCCGCTTCGTCCGCCCGTCGCCGGAGCATTCAGGTGAAACGGGAATCCTGGTGGCGCCCGCGTGCACCATGTACGGGCATCCTCCGGCCTCAGGAGCGCCCTTGGAAAGTCACGGCACCTCTGCTTCGGTGGGAGCTGCTCGGGCTCCACCACCGGGGTCTTCCCCTTCTGCGCGGCCGAGAACCTACGTATCGGCGCCATGAAAAACCCACGGAGAAGGGAGAAGATCTGGGGCTAATCTGCAGACAGTCAAGCGAAGGGCGTGACGCTTCACCCCTGTTTATAGGCCGGGAAGATTAACCGCCGGCCACACACGCGTGGCCATAATGACCCTGCCACCCGCGCCAAGGAGTTGTCAAGTCACACGGTTGCCGAGATTGCGTGGGAAGCGAAGTCGCCCACGTCCCGTCCAACCGTCACGCGCCAGCCTGGCCCGCAGCCTTTTTTGGGGCCCGTGGTGCTTCGTCCTCGACTAAGGCTTCGCCCCGAAGCCAACTCCGCGCGCGCCTTGGGCCCGGGGGCTACTATCGGCGTCTTGGGAACTAGGGTACCCAGACTTGCCTGTCTGCGGGCCGCGACGCACTCCTACCACGGCCTGGCATGGCCCAGCTGATCGACCAGCTGCTCAAGATCCTCGCGAGGGGGCTAGGCCTCGCGAGGAGAACGACATCAAGACCCCCTCAGGAGAGGCCTCGGCTAGGTTCCTCTGGAGGGGCGGAGAATCCAAGGCCAAGCCTACCTCAGGAGGAGGCAGTGACGCAAGCAATGACGCACCGCACCAGCGGGTGCCAGCGCGCGCCAGCAGCGTAGTTGCCGCTTTGGTGCCAAGGAGACAGTGCAGGCGCAGGTTACCGAGGAGCGGGACAAAGCTTTCCCCTTCGGTGCAACAAGACCGAAGACCGCAAGGATGACAGAGAGGATGTCACCGCCGAGCCCAGCACCGCGTCACAGCCTGATCCCTTTGCAGGCGAAGACCGCTTTTGTCAGGATAGGAACATCCTTGTGTTCGGGCTCAAAATGGCCATTGTGGGATCCCTTCCCGCCTAAACATTTCGGGGGAACAGGACCGTGGCCGCCTATATAAGTAGCTAGTACCTCCATTATGAGGAGAGGATCAAGTGGGATCGGATCTAGAAACTCTGTCCTCACACAAAGGAGCAAGAACCCTTGCCTCCTGACTCTCCTGATCTCCCCTCCTGAGCTCAGGAACCACTATACTCATTCATACTTGAGCCCTTCCGAGGCCAATCCACCACATCAGGAAGTAGGGTTTTACACCACAGGGTGGAACGAACCTAGATAAATTCGCGTGTGCTTTACTTGTTGTTCACTTGAATCTCTTCACCGGACGAGGGCGAGACGCTAGGTAGACGTGAGTGAGAGAGATCTTCGTTCACGCCCCTGTGTTCAAACTTCTTAGGTTTGCGGAGTCGTAATCCGACAGCGGATGTACTCGGGCGCCGATGACACGTCTCGGGTCCACCCGGAGGAAGCTGCCGCGCTGACGGTGGCGCAGTGCCTGAAGTGCATAACGGGGAACAAGGACAATCCTTGGGGTACCGGAAGGGTTCGCCCATTCGACGCTGACCACCAACCCAACGAGGGTGTCGGCCACGACCTGACTAACCACACAAGTCCCTAGTCCAGGTTTCTCGCCTATTTGGGTTCCATCCGTGGGGAGATCCGGCCGGGGTGTCGCTCACGGCCCCAAACGATGTGTACAGGGTTCCCGAGCCACCAAACGGGTGACCGGTACACCGTGCCACATACCTGTCGCGTCACAACCCACCCCGAGGGTCAGTGCTGCGCACGATCTCGAGTAAACTATAAACACTAGAAACTAGTTGCAACTCCTGGACAGAGGACAAGGGCGATTAATAAATCGAGAGAGTCAATTAAGGATCCCAATGTGTGGTAGTAGCTGTTTCATGGATCACACACAGAACTCAGTTCCTGAGGACGGCAGCAATGAGACAACCCACCATGTACTCCTACCTGGCCTTTGATCGCTACCTTTACCAAATCATGTTCACACACTTAGCTCTCAACGGTAGGACATGTTCACCACATTCCAATTCATCCTCGATGAATCAGACCTGACTCAACTCTAAGCAGTAGCAGGCATAACCAGAAAGCATGAATGAGTAGGCACAACATGGCTCAAACAACTCCTACTCATGCTAGTGGGTTTCAACTATTTACTGTGGCAATGACATGTCATGCAGAGGAAAGGGGTTCAACTACCACAACACGTAATAGTTGAAGCGTTGTTGTCCTAATGCAGTAAAAGAGAGCAAGAGCGACAGAGTGGGATTGTATCGAAATGCTCAATGGGGTTTTGCTTGCCTGGCACTTCTGAAGAGAGTACTGTGTCTTCATCAGTGTCATCGAATTCTTATCCTCGGAACATCATCTACCGAGAGAGGACAAACACCGGCAAACAAGAGAGAACACAATCACTGCAATGCGACAATATGATGCATGATAATGACATGGCAATATGCTGTTGATTGAGTAAATGCAACTAGCAACCATATTAAATGAAGTTGGTTTGAACCAAAGGTTCAAATTCAAACTCCATATGTTAATATTCAAATGTCATTTAATTGATTTCACCTGATCATCAGGCATAAGTTGCTCAATCATGCATGATAATGGCATAAATAGATTTCTTGAATTTTTCTAATCATTTTTCATATATAAATTATTTTCATCTGAGCTACGGTTGAATTTATATGATTTTTAGAAGTTATAGCTATTTTCCGAAATAAATAAATCATTTCTGATTTATTTGAAATCCCAGAAAATAGTTACTGCGTCAGCACTAAGTCATGCTGACATCAGCAAGTCAACAGGGTGCCGTCTAGGTCAAACCTGACGTGTGGGGTCCACACGTTAGTGGCTCAGTAAACTAACTAAGTTAGATAGCCCTAACTAACTGGGCAGGATCCACTAGTCAGTGACTGTAGTAACTAACCTAACTAGTTAATTAGTGCTAACTAGAGCAATTAGTCAGGCGAGGCCTGCAAGTCAGTGAGAGAGAGGGGGAAGTCAAACCGGGCAGTGGGGTCAACCCACGCCGGTCAATGGGTCAGCGGTCGCCGGCGTTTAGCCGCCGGCGAGTCCAGATGCGGTGGTGCGCTATGGGATTCGCCCACAGAGCGCCGTTTGGAGCGCGAAGCACAACTACGGGATGTCGACGCTCGTCTGCATCCAACCGTGGTGGTGGCGTGGCTGGGGAGTGACCGGAGTGGTGCCGGCGACGAGCTCGGCGGCGGCCGAAGCTCGGTCGAGCTCGGGCTTGTTCCTGCAGTGGCCTAGGCGGGGCGGCGCAAGCACCTACGGCTCCTACACGAGGCGGTGTGCGTTTTGGACATGACGGCCAGACCAGAAGATGGTCGAGGGAACGTCGGCAGCGAGGCCAGGTGGTGGCGCATGCGGCTGCCGGTGGTGCAGTAGCTACGGTGAGCGAGAGGGAGACCGGGGTGGGGGAAGACGAACAGGGGCTCACGGCGGTTGCAGTGGGCGTCGAAGCGGGCTCGGGGAGGCATCGGAGGCAGCGTATCGGCGGCGACGATCTTCGGCAGCCGACGAGGGGAACGGCGGTGCAGACGGCGTCTAGGAGCTTCCGGCGTCGGGAGGCACAGGTGGGCTGCACAGTGCTGGGCCATGACCAGTGAGCTGCTGCTGCAGGCAAGAAGCCCAGGTAAGTGCTCTCTCTCTCTTTTTATTTCTGTTTTCTATTTTTTGTTTTTGTTTTGCTTTATTAAAAATGCCAGAGCATTTTCAAAAATCACCAAACTGCTCATGCCCACTGTTTAGGATAAAAACAACATGGAACATTTCAGTTTAGGATTATTTGGACATTTAAAATAATTAGTAGCATTTAAATGCCCAAATGCAAATACTTTATGATTTAATTCAAAAATGTAGAATGGTCCTAGAAATATGTGCAACATTTTTTGCAGAGGTTTTTAACCAATCCAAACATGATGAACTTTTCGAAAGAGCATTTTGGGTTCATTGAAAAAGATTTTAATTTGAACCTAGTTGAGTTCACTTGGTGCTAGGGTTTGAACAACCCCATTTGAAATTTAAAAGAAATTTAGACATGATGCACATGATCATGCAGAGTCAAGCAAAGGCTAAAGCTATAGGGCTGTGACAACTCACACCCACTAAACAAGAATCACGTCCCGAGATTCAAGACGTGAGGTAAGAAATCAAAGGGGACACTAACTAACACAATCTTCATGATCCAAGTGTCCTTCATATGAGTGTTGATTGCTTGCCTCATGTTGATCCTGGCATCCTTGCTTTCGAGATCTTTGTCCAGCACAGTAACGACGAAAGAAACTCTACAAAATTGATCTCCCGAAAGATCGAGCAACTCAAGATCAACTCATGGAGTGAGACGTTGAAACATCTCTTGAGCTGAGACACGGAACACTCATCCAGAGGGATGGAGTGAAACAAACGATGAAGGTTCACTTGGTAGGCAATAATTCCACACTTGAGAAGATGGTGATCGATGTCACCAGACGGGGCACCTTAGAGAAGGTGACTCGTAGAATTATTCCCTTAAGTGGCAAAAAGAATTACTTTTGACCTATAGATCATTGAAATTCTCTATACCAGCCTAAGGAAAATCTCAATCGATCATTTGAAGGAGTCCGAAAGAATGACATTCTCAGGCCAGAATGGATGATGTGGACTACCTTGTTGATGACAACACAAGGGATGATTTTGCTTATCATCGGAAATGGATGGAACCCATGGTAAAATGGCACATTGGCGGTGCAAGCTGGGAAAAAAAAATGCAAATGCTTGGAATGATTCTGGTAACTGGGAAGATGTCAGGACCCCGATCCTAAGTCACACCTATTTAGCTGTAACACGTCATATCACTTTGCGGCCTCACGCACGGTAAACCCACGGGTGCCACCTTACCTGGCCCGGGACCGTTTGCGCATTTTGGCACACGTATATGACAGTATCGCTAGCATCCATATGACAGAGAACCCAGGCCGACATGGCTAGTTATAAACCAAAAGTGGCACTAAGTTACAGAGATAGGCATCCATGACCCAGCAACGAACGTGTCGGTCATCAACGTATGAACCCAAGTCGTAGCAAGCTACATGGACTTAAAGGAACACCGCGTGACATTTCCCCTAAGGGACAGACACAGGAACGAAGAAGGACACATGCCGGCCAGCCTACATAGGCTACCAAAGGAAAACAACTAGGTGTCGGATCCCACACATACCAAGCATTTCAATCATACACGCAATATGCTCAATATGTGCAAATACAACATTGCATCACAACAGAACTTTATGACTCGGCAACCTTCAAGCGGAAGCCCAGCGAGGGTGTCGGCCACGACCTGACTAACTACTCAAGTCTCTCGTCCAGGTTTATCGCCTATTTGGGTTCCATCCATGGGGAGATCCGGCCGGGGTGTCGCTCATGGCCCCAAACGATGTGTACAGGGTTCCCGAGTCACCAGACGGGCAACCGGTACACCGTGCCACGTACCTGTCGCATCACAACCCACCCCGAGGGTCAGCGTTGTGCACGACCTCCAGTAATCTATAAACACCAGAAACTAGTTGCAACTCCTGGACAGAGATCAAGGGTAATTAATAAGCCGAGAGGGTCAATTAAGGATCCCAATGTGTGGTAGTAGGTGTAACTTGAACCACACATACAGATCTCGGGTCCTATGGACGATTCCAATGAAACAACCCACCATGTACTCCTACATGGCCTTTCATCGATACCTTTACCAATCGTATTCCACACTTCCTTCTCTTTATCGGTATGATCATTTCACTCTGATCCATCACCCAGATGAACTAGACCAGACACAACTCTAAGCATAGCAGGCAACATAAACAAATAGCATGGTGGATCACACATCACATGGCTCAATCAACTCCTACACATGCTAGTGGGTTTCATCTATTTACTGTGGCAATGACAGGTCATGCAAGGGATTCAACTACCGCAGCAAGTAGCAGTTCACACGCTGTTTCCTTAATGCAGTAAAAGAGAGCAGGAGCGAGAAGATTGGGTTTGTATTGGAATGATCAATGATTGCTTGCCCGACAAGGTAGTTGTCGGGTACTGCTCTTCAACTGGATACGCAGCAGTATCCTCGGGAGCAGGACCTAACACAGAGAATACCGGCGATACAATCATTAACAAACAAATGCAACAATATGATGCATGCTCATGACATGGCAAGATGCATGTGTGTTGGCTAATGCAACTAAAACCAGAAGGGTTTGAGCCTATTTGAATCAAAGATTCAAATTGGCATTTTAACTATTATTTAAATAAGTGCATTATCATGTTTTTAAGTATGCAGCAAGGTTAACTTTCTCAAACATGCATGAAACCAGTGCCATTGAAAAGATTGGATTTTTCTGATCATTTTTCATATATAAATCTTTTCCATCTGAGCTACTGTTGAATTTATATGATTTTTTTAAAGTTTAGGCATTTTCTGGAATTTCCTGAATTATTTTTAAATCTAAAAATCCCAGAAAATCCTTTACTGCGTCAGCATGACATCATGCTGACGTCAGGCAGTCAACAGGGTCAGTCCAAGTCAAACCTGACCAGTGGGACCCACTGGTCAGTGTCCCAGTTAACTAATTAACTAATTAGAATTAAAATAACACCTAAACTAGGTTTGACTTGCGGGTAGGGCCCACATGTCAGTGACCCAGGGGGGGTCAAACCCGTGGTCAAACAGGTCCATCTCGCCGGCGTTTAGCCGCCGGCGAGGCCAAACACGGCGGTGGGGCGCGGGTTTCGTGCTCCGGCTGCCAAATCGACGGCGGAGCACACCTACGGGTAGCTGGAAGCAAACTGCATCGAGTGGAGGTGGTCGCTGGCCTCGGGGTCGCCGGAGATGACGCCGGCGACGAGTCCAGCGGCGGCCGGAGTTCGGAGAAGTTGAAAACGACGGTGCGGTGCTCGTGGAGGAGCGTGGAGTGGTCCTACAGCACCTACGTGTGATGGTGAAGATGATAGGCACGATGGCCGGACCAATGGATGGCCGGAGCCTCGTCGGCGACGAGCTCCGTGGCGGTGCGTGCAGTCGAGCTTCGTGCGGTGCGTTCCAGGGTAGAAGAGAGCCAACGGAGAGGGGGAGGACGAAGCTGGGCTCACAGGGGTTGCAGCAGGCGCCGGAGCGAGCTCGGGGGTGGTCGGAGCTGAGCGGGACGGCGAGGGGGATCTCCGCGGCCGAAGTTGGGGAAGAAGGGGTCGGGGGCGTCTCCAGGGCGGGCGAGCGCTCGGGGCTCGGCCTGTTCGAAGTAGTCGAGGGCGGCGGAGACGACGGACACCAAGGCGGGGCTCAGGGACGACGGTGGGCGCGGCTTCTACGACGGTGCGAGCACGACGGCGTCGGCCATGGCACGGGGAGGGCGAGAGAGAGGAGCTGGGGAGAGGGGGAGGTGTCTGCGAGGTCGGGGCGACGTGTACGACCGATCCAAGCTTCCAGGGCGGCGAGGGGAGGAAGCGGGGCGGCGGGCAGCTGCGTGGCGCGCGGTGCGGTCGCCGTCGAGCACCTGCCTGCCTGCCTGGCCGAGCCAAGCAGCTCGCTGGAGCGGCAGCTGGGCTGGGCCGGCAGGTCGGCCGGGTGGGGCGCCAGGTAACTCCTTCTCTCTCTCTTTTTTTTCTATTTCTTTTCAGTTACATTTATTTTGCAGCTTTGTTCAATTATTAAAAATGCCAAAACATTTTTATAACTCATGAAACTTGTCATGCCCACTGTATATAATATGAACAGTAGGAAACATTAGTTCATGATTATTTGAGCATTTAAAATATTTTAAAGTATTTAAATGCCCAAATACAAATACCATATGATTTAATCCAAAGCCCTTGAGTGTCCTAGAAAAATGTGCACCATTTTTGGCAGAGGTTTAAGACCAAGGCACAAGTGATGAACATTTTTGAAGGGCATTTTGGGTACATTGGAAAATATTTTAACAAACCCTGGTTGTTAGGAGAGGGGTGCTGGGGTTTCTGTTAATCCCATTTCAAGTTTCTTTGAAAGTAAACATGATGCACACTCTAGCTAGTTACTAAAGCAAGTGCTAACTAGGGATGTGACAACTCACCCCCACTTAAAAGAATCGCGTCCCGAGATTCGGGTTCCTCCGGAAAGAGGGTGGGGTACTCAAGTCGAAGATGATCCTCCCTTTCCCAGGTAGCTTCACTCTCGGAATGATGTGACCATTGAACCTTGAGAAACATGATATTGTGGCGTCGAGTGGTGCGCTCGGTTTGATCAAGAATACGAACGGGGTATTCTCGATATGTGAGATTGTCGGTGTACTAAGGTAGGGGTACCTCAGTACCCCAACTTGTGCACGGGCAGTTGCAGCTTCCCGTGGCAGGGTTTACCGCATGCTCGCCGGAGACCTTCCTGCTCCCTATTAAACCATTCAAAAACAAAGTATACAAGAAAGAAGACCGAGACCCCGGCAAGAGGAGCTTGCCGGGAAGGCCGTGCCAGGCTCGAGATTACATCGTTCACACAAGGCCCTGGCAAGAGGAGCTTGCCAGGGAGACTAGAAGATTTCATCATAGAAGACCCGGCGAGGGCCCGGGGAGCGACAAGCTTCAGAGCCCGGCAAGCTCCCGGGCCCGGCAAGATCAAGGCCCCGGCAAGGTACTTGCCGGGAAGGCTGCGCTGTGTGCCCGCGCTCCAGCTCATCTGCCCACGCGTCGCCCTGGGGCCTATCCAGGGACGCGTGGCGGATGGCTGTGCAGCCTGGGGGACACGGTGGCACTCCACGGTGGTGGATCCATCGCCGTGGCAAACGGAGACGCAAGGGCGGGAGCTTTTGGGGTCGACGGCGACGGGCATTAAATGCCCTTGTCCCCCACTGTCAAAGTAGGTATAGACCACTGTTCTGCACTGTAGCTTCACTGTTCCCGCACTGTTACAACTACCACCTCTTTTACGTTTTTACCCCTTTCTCCTACGTTGACACCTGTCGGTGACCCCTTGCACTATAAAAGGAGGCCCATGCACAACGTGGAGGGGGTTCGGAACCTAGATCACTCATACGCTCGGTGTAGCTGCTTCTTCAAGCTCCCGAGCTCTCCAACTCAATACACAACTAAGCAGGAGTAGGGTTTTACGCGTCTACCGCGGCCCGAACCTGGGTAATACTGCCCGCGTGCTCGCTACGATCTGCTCTTCGTGCTCCCTCCGCCCTCGTACCGCACAGACAAGGAGCTCCGGTCCCATAGGTGTTCGTGGCGGACAGTTTCCCCCGACATCTTTGGCGCGCCAGGTAGGGGGCGTCAAGGTTGTGCGAACCTGATCCGGCGTTCGCGCGGGCGCATTCTTCATCAACCTCTCCGAATTTGTCAACTTCACCAGCAACAGCTCCATGGCCCCGAAGAAGAAGGCTTCGAAGGTCGGAGGCCCGTCTGCGTCTCACCCGCCACCACCAGAGCCAACGGTGGGCGGGGGAGACGCCGTCGGAAGGGTGGTCGCCGGCGAGGACACTCACGGCGCCACCAGATCCAAGAATAGGACGGACGACCGAACCTCGGTCTCCGTGGACGCGCCGCGTCCATCTCAGCACACGACAACCCAGTAGCGCCATACCACAGGAGGTGGTATCCGCTTGCTGGGGCAAGGCCAAACCGGAGGCTCGCGGGACGCCTCGGACCCCCGTCCGGGCACAAGCAAAGCGAAGGCGCCGGCGCGGGACCCCGCTCCTTCTAACGTCGTTAGAAGTCCGAGCGTATCCCGCTCCTCGCACCGCTCGCCCGCGTTCCCCTCCACTCCAGCAGAAGCACTCGCGAGAGCGCAACTGCTCCTCGACTTCCCTCCAGCGGCAGACAAGGCCGAAGACTGGAGGGCCACCATCCAGAGCCTGATAGCCTTCGCCAACAATGATTCTCCACAGCAGTCGTCGGCCTCGCGGCCGCGGAAAGCTGAGAAGACGAAGGCCGACGGCAACAAGACCGCCGGGGGTGCGACAAGCGCGCACTCCCCGCAGCGAAAGCAGAAGACGCCGCCCCGCCGGAACAACGCCGACGACGGCTCCACAGCCTCGTCGGACCCGCGGGCCCGTCGGGACCAGCGCCAGGTCCTCGACGACCGGCAACAGGAAGACGCTCGGACAAGAATCGAGCGCCGCCGAGAAGCTCGGCGACAATCAGACCAGATAGCTGGGAACGCTGTCGACGCGTACGCGCCCGGTGAACCAGGCGACTTGCCGTACGCGGCAGGCTGCCCTGCGTTCACCCGCGAGCTGCGGCGCGTCCAGTGGCCCAGCATGAAGAATTTTAAGCCCGACGTACCGGAGAAGTACGACGGCAAGACGCACCCCTCGGAATTCCTCAGCGTCTACACCATCGCAGTGCAAGCTGCCGGGGGGCGCGACGAGAAGATCTTGGCAAATTACTTCCCGCTCGTGCTTAAGCCGAACGTCCGTTCGTGGCTTATGCACTTGCTGGAAGGTTCCATCTCTTCTTGGGCCGACCTTTGCCACCAGTTTGTTGGCGCCTTCACCGGCGGCCACAAACCCCACGGCCAGGAGAGCGATCTCCACATTCTGGCCCAGAAGGAAGGCGAGACCCTGCGCAAGTACATCCAACGCTTCAGCCGTGTTCAACACAACATCCCTGATGTCCACCCTGCCGCGGTCATCAGCGCGTTCCACCAGAACGTGCGTAACCGCCGCATGCGTGAAGAAATGGCGATGACCAAGATTCGGGATGTCAGCGAGCTCTATGCTCTGGCTGACAAGTGCACACGCGCAGAAGAGGGGAGGAGACTCCCCGGGGAGGATGCTGGCGCAGGAGGAAGCGACAGCGATGACGCCGCCCCGGCAAAGAAGAGCCGGCGGCGGAATAACAGAAGGAAGGGCAAGAAAGAGGTGCTTGCCGTCGAGAAGTCCGGCAAGGAGGCTCCCGCCAAGCAAACGCAGGCTGGCGGCTCCGGCAAGGAGCCTGCCCCTGTAGCGGCAGCCGACAAGCAGGACGGCTCCGACAAGCAATACTGTAAAATCCACCGCACCAAGGGTCACGATCTCTCCAACTGCAAGCGCGTCGAATACCTCGTCGAACAACAGAAAGCTGAGTACGAGAGGCGCGACAAGGAGAAGGCCCAAGGTGGCGGGGAAGAGACGAGCAAGAAGCGGCCGTTCAACGGCCGGGGAGGACGCCGCGGCAAGGCCAAGCAGCGGCAAGGAGATCGACCTCCCCGGGGCCGCGACAAGGACGAAGGAGACGACGACGAAGACATGGAGGACGAGGATAATAGCGAGCAGGAGTTCCAGAAGGCCACGGAGGTCCTGTGCGTCGACGGTGGCGCCTCTCTGCACACCTCCCACCGCCAACTAAAGCAGTGGGTGCGTGAGGTGAATGCAGCAGAGCCGCCCGTGGAGTCGCGCAGGCTCCTCAAATGGTCCAGCACGCCCATCATTTTTGATCTTGAGGATCACCCTGACCGCACCACTGCGGTCGGGTGCTTGCCGATGCTGGTTTCTCCCACCATCCGCAACCTCAAGGTCACCAAAATGTTGGTTGACGGCGGGGCCGGGCTGAACTTGATCTCCTCTGCTGTGATCAAGAAACTCCAGATTCCAGATGGCGAGCTCGAAGAAACCGGTTCATTCCAAGGAATCAACCCGGGAAGGAGCAAGCCCAAGGGAAAGATCACTCTGCCGGTGACCTTTGGCGGGGAGCTCAACTTCAGAACTGAGCGCATCACTTTCGACGTCGCCGATATTCCATTGCCCTACAATGGAATACTCGGCCGTCCTGCCCTCGCCAAGTTCATGGCAGCTTCCCATCATGCTTACAACGTACTCAAGATGCCGGGGCCGATAAGCGTCATCACTGTCCACGGCGACAAGAAGGATGCGCTTGTCTGCGCCGACAAGATCTACCGGGATGCGGCAGCTGCGGCCGAGAAGGATACTCTTGCCACTGAAGCTCCCGGGGGGAAGAAGACGAAGACCAAGTCCGGCAAGTGCTCTGGGACCCACTCCGGCAACCGCACCTCTTCGGAGTGCTGCGCCGCCGTCGAGGACGTTCCATCGAGCTCCACCGGCAAGAGTAAGAAAGGAATGGCCGCTCCTCCGGCAACCAAGAAAGTGTCCGCCAAGGAGGACGGCACTGGTGGTACTTTCACCATCAGTGCCACCCTTGACAGCAAATAGGAAAGCGCGCTCGTTGCCTTCCTGCGGGCGAATGTCGATGTGTTTGCCTGGCAACCATCTGACATCCCCGGTGTTCCCAGGAAGGTAATTGAGCACAAGCTTGCTGTTTGTCCTCATGCGCGGCCCATCAAGCAGAAAGTGAGGAAGCAAGCCGTGGAGCGCCAAGAATTCATCAACGAAGAGATCAAGAAGCTAGAGGCAGCAGGCCTAGTTAGAGGTGTGATCCATCCGATGTGGTTGGCAAACCCAGTCGTCGTGCGCAAGGCCAACGGGAAGTGGAGACTGTGTATAGACTTCACCGATGTGAATAAAGCATGTCCCAAGGATCCATTCCCTTTGCCGCGCATTGACCAGATCGTTGACTCCACTGCCGGATGTGAGCTACTCTATTTTCTTGATGCATACTCAGGCTATCATCAGATCTTTATGGCCAAAGAGGATGAAGAGAAGACTGCATTTATCACTCCATGTGGCACTTATTGCTTCATACGCATGCCATTTGGATTGAAGAATGCGGGTTCAACCTTTGCAAGGGTAGTATACACTGCTTTTGAGCCACAGATCCACAGAAATGTAGAGGCTTACATGGATGACATCGTGGTGAAGAGCAAGAGCAAGGAAACCCTGATCCAAGATTTAGAAGAGACATTTCAGAACCTGCGCAGGATTCAGCTCAAGTTGAACCCCGAGAAGTGCGTCTTTGGAGTCCCCTCCGGCAAGCTTCTCGGGTTCTTTGTATCGCAGAGGGGGATTGAAGCCAACCCCGACAAGATTAAAGCCATTGAGCAGATAGAGGCCCCAAAGCGCGTCAAGGATGTCAGAAGGCTTGCAGGTTGTGTGGCTGCCCTCAGTAGGTTCATTTCGAAGTCTGCAGAACGCGCCCTACCTTTCTTCAAAATCTTGAAGAAGGCAGGTCGCATGAAGTGGACTCCGGAAGCGGAGGCAGCGCTGCAAGATTTGAAACGGTATCTTTCCTCCACTCCAATACTTGTCACACCTAGACCACAGGAAAAGTTGCTGCTGTACCTAGCGGCAACCAACCAGGTGGTTAGTGCTGCGTTAGTAGCGGAGAGGGAGTCCGACGAGGAGTCAGCGCAACCGACAAGCGAATCCAGCGACAAGCAGGGGGCTGCTCCGGCAAGCTCTGGCCCCGACAAGGATAACTCTGCGCAAGAACAGGATGAGGTGCGGAAGAAGATGGTGCAGCGCCCAGTGTATTTTGTAAGTTCCCTTCTCCAGGGGGCTAGGTCAAGGTACTCTGGTGTGCAAAAGTTGCTTTTCGGCCTCCTCATGGCCTCGAGAAAGCTGCGCCATTACTTCCAAGCCCATGAGATAACAGTGGTCACTCGCTTTCCGCTGAAGAGGATATTGCACAACCCAGAAGCAACAGGCAGGATCGTTGAGTGGGCACTGGAGCTGTCAAGCTTTGGACTCAAGTTTGAAAGTACTTCAACCATACAGAGCCGAGCTTTGGCAGAATTCATAGCTGTCGGGGGAAACTGTCCGCCACGAACAACTATGGGACCGGAGCCCCTTGTCTGTGCGGTACGAGGGAGGAGGGAGCACGAAGAGCAGATCGTAGCGAGCACGCGGGCAGTTTTACCCAGGTTCGGGCCGCGGTAGACACGTAAAACCCTACTCCTGCTTAGTTGTGTATTGAGTTGGAGAGCTCGGGAGCTTGAAGAAGCAGCTACACCGAGCGTATGAGTGATCTAGGTTCCGAACCCCCTCCACGTTGTGCATGGGCCTCCTTTTATAGTGCGAGGGGTCACCGACAGGTGTCAACGTAGGAGAAAGGGGTAAAAACGTAAAAGAGGTGGTAGTTGTAACAGTGCGGGAACAGTGAAGCTACAGTGCAGAACAGTGGTCTATACCTACTTTGACAGTGGGGGACAAGGGCATTTAATGCCCGTCGCCGTCGACCCCAAAAGCTCCCGCCCTTGCGTCTCCGTTCGCCACGGCGATGGATCCACCACCGTGGAGTGCCACCGTGTCCCCCAGGCTGCACAGCCATCCGCCACGCGTCCCTGGATAGGCCCCAGGGCGACGCGTGGGCCGATGAGCTGGAGCGCGGGCACACAGCGCAGCCTTCCCGGCAAGTACCTTGCCGGGGCCTTGATCTTGCCGGGCCCGGGAGCTTGCCGGGTCTTCTATGATGAAATCTTCTAGTCTCCCTGGCAAGCTCCTCTTGCCAGGGCCTTGTGTGAACGATGTAATCTCGAGCCTGGCATGGCCTTCCCGGCAAGCTCCTCTTGCCGGGGTCTCGGTCTTCTTTCTTGTATACTTTGTTTTTGAATGGTTTAATAGGGAGCAGGAAGGTCTCCGGCGAGCACGCGGTAAACCCTGCAACGGGAAGCTGCAACTGCCCATGCACAAGTTGGGGTACTGAGGTACCCCTACCTTAGTACACCGACAGGAGCCCCCGGGCCTGGGCCACACACGGTGCCGAGCGCTGTTGGGCCAGGCCCAAAACAGTGCACGGGCACCTGCGGCCCGCGGCGCGCCGAATCCACTTCCGTATCCGCCGCATCCCCCCGTAACGGCACGCGTCGATTACGGCGTCGTGGGATGGGACGTGCCCACGATCTCTTAATGGAAAGGGCGAAACGCCCCCCCACTCCCCCATAAAAGCAGAGGAAGCAGGAGCGGTTCCCCTCCTTGCGCTTTCATTGCTTCTCCTTCTTCCTCCAGAGATCCCTTTGCGCTCCGCCTCCACGCCTCCGCCGCCGCCGTCTGCATCTCCGGCGTCGCTGTGTTCTTCGTCCCTCTTCTTCCGCCACATCCGCCATGGCCCCGAAGACCGACAAGGCGAAGGCGGAGAAGACCAAGAGGGAGAAGTCGGAGCAAGCGGCGAAGCTCGCCGTGTATCGGAAGCAGCATCTCGTCTTCCCGCCGAGGCTCGGTGCGCGGGAGCTCTGGAACAAGTACTACTTGTTCTGGGCCAAGGAAACCAAGGCGCACCCCCGCACGCGAGCATATCCGGCCGTCGCCAAGGACAGCTACCCCGGCGGGTACTACTTCTTCGCAGCTTTCTTTCACTGCGGTCTTTGCCCTCCTTTCTCAAATTTCTTCTGCGATGTCATGCACACCTACGGCCTCCACCTCCTTGACTTCACCCCCAACGCCATCCTCACCATGGCGGTTTTCGCACACATGTGCGAAAACTTCATAGGGATACAGCCCAACGTAGCGTTGTTTAGGCACTTTTTCACTCCTAGAGCAGAGGCCGACGCCCCCCTCTCCGAAGGAATTTCTTGGGTTTTCCGTCTGAATAAGAAGGGATCCTACTTGCCGGGAGAGCTCCGCGGCAAGTGGGAGGAGTGGCGTGCGGAGTGGTGCTGGATTGTTGAGGACGCGCCGCAGCCCTTCACCGCGCCGCGCACAACACCCATCGTGCGCGGCAGGGATTGGAGCGAGCTGGACTCGGACGACATCAAGCTCGACGCCGCCCTCGTCCGGATTCTTCGTCTTCGGACCGCCAAGCTGTCCGTTGCAGAGGTGGGCGCAGACTTCCTTCGCCGCCGCATCACCCCTCTCCAAGACAGGAAGAGGCCGGCCTGGGAGTACGGCGGCCCGGCGGATATAATGAGGCTGCGCCCCGGGCTCAACTTCAACTTCACGACGCTGGAGCTGAAGGGGATGGTCCGGGAACTCTTCAAGTATGACCCGGCACACCCTGAGTGGTTCCGAGCTCCCCGGGGAGTGGTGCCGCTCTGCAACAGCACAGTCCATGACCGTCTCCTCGCCATGATGCTCGCATGCGATTCGCATGGCGTGGACCGCACGTGGATCGCGCCCAAGCCCATCGACGTCCTCACCTTCTTCGACAACCTCGTGGAGGTGGCGAAGAACAAGGACGACATCAAGGAGCACACGCGGGACACCACCGAACAGGAGCTTGCTTACATAGCTTCTCGGGCTGAAGAGGCCGCTGCGGCTGCAGCGGCAGGAGATTTTGGATACACGCCTGCTGAGGCGGAGGCTGCGGATGCGTCCAGCCAGGCGGAGGAGGCGGAGATCCGCAGACTGCTGCAGCTCCCTCCCGACGCGCTCGCCGGGGTCCCCTCTCTGAGGCACTCCGGGATCCACGGAATCGTGGCCGAGGCCGCGGCAATGGAGGGTGCCGCCGGAGGGAACAGAGGCGCCGCGAGGAGCGGAGGCGCCGGAGGGAGCGGAGGCGCCAAGGGAAAAGAGGCCGCAGCGCAGGGCGCTGGGCCCAGTGAGCCGGCCGGGGAAGAGGAGGAGGAGGAGGCCGAGGACTCCGGCGGATCTACGGAGCTCTACGCCGATGACCTCTCCTCGTCGGAGAGCTCCCCGCCCCCGGCAAGCCCAAGGCAGTCTCCACCGAAGCGTCTCCGCAAGACGGCGACGGGCGAGAGGGCGCAAGCGCCCCGGCAACAGCCAGCTCGCCGGGCAGCTCCCCGGGGGAGCCAAGCTGCGCCGGGGGCGACCGGCGCACCAGCCACAGCAGAGGCGGCTCGCGCGCGGACCACGACGGAGGCGTCTCGCAGGCCGGCGTCGAGCCGACAGGGGTCTTCTCGGAGCGGAGCAACGGCTCCGCCCGCTCCTCGGGCGCCGGCTACCACAGGGGCTGGGTCTTCGCAGCCCCCAGCCCCAGGGACCACGAAGCGCGCGAGGGAATCTTCGTCATCCGCTCCTCGTGCCGATGCGCCCCAGGTGGAGTACGACTTCTCCGCCTTGAGCGAGGACGACGAGGAGGACCAGGAGTAAGAGTTTGAGACCTTACATCTTCTCAAGCTTCGTCTTGAGTATTGTTAATGCTGATTTTGTTTGTTGCTTTGATTTCAGGACCTTGGTTCAGCGCGCGGCGAAGAAGGCCAAGGCGCCCGTGGTCGAGGTCGCGGAAGGCTCGGCCACTGCGGCAACAGGGGACGTGCCGGAGCCAACCCTGCCGGACCCAAGCGCCGCTCCGAGGAGCAGCCCCCAGCGCAGCCCCCAGCGTAAGTCTGGGGTCCATCCTTCCGCTTGTCGGGATGCGCTTAGGGATTTTATCTTCTTTTAACATCTTGATGTTTCTTCTCTTTTCTTGTGCAGAGGTGGAGCCACAGCCGCAGGAGCGTCCGGAGGCTGCCCCCGAGGAGCCGCAGGCCCCGCCGTCCCCGCCAAGGCCAAACTCTCCGGCAAGGGAGAGTGCTCCGCCAAGGGTGGGTACTCCGCCAAGGGCGAGCAGCCCGGCGAGGGCGGCCACTCCGCCAAAGCAGAGCTCCCCGGCGAGGGAGCCCGCCGCTGAAGACGTCCGCCAAGGTATGTCTTGTAATTTGTCTTCTTGGTTTCGTCTCCTTTTGGATCTTTGCTTGAACTTCTTTTTCTTCTTCTTCTTTTTAGATCCTCCTCCTCCCGAGCCGATGGGGACTGAGGTCATCAACATCGAGGATGAGGAGGGCGCGCAGGGCGGCGGCGGCGACGTCCCTGTCGCCGAGGACACGGCGAGAGCCGCCGAGCCGGCCGCGCAGGAGACCGCTCCGGCTGCGGACGCAGCGGCCGGGGAGGGTGACGGCGACCGCACCGCCGACCCGGAGGCGGCGGGAGCATCGAGCTTCGCCTGCCTGGCCCGGTAAAGGGACAGGAGCTGGTGGAGCAGCTTTTCCTCCTCGGGCCCTTCGCTCCCACCGGGCGCCTCGACAATCTTCAGGCCCGCGGAGGCGAGGACTTCTCCGTCAAACGCCTCGCCCTCCGCGGGAGCTCGCGACGAAGACTCCCAAGGCATCTGGATGAAGACGCCGTTGGGGGCCTCAAGGTAGTAACCCTGCTCCTTGCCGGCGGAGGGGTCGGTGGCCGGCGCAGCACTCGATGCTCCCGCCGCCTCCGGGTCGGCGGTGCGGTCGCCGTCCCCCTCCCCGGCCGCTGCGTCCGCAGCCGGAGCGGTCTCCTGCGCGGCCGGCTCGGCGGCTCTCGCCGTGTCCTCGGCGACAGGGACGTCGCCGCCGCCGCCCTGCGCGCCCTCCTCATCCTCGATGTTGATGACCTCAGTCTCCATCGGCTCGGGAGGAGGAGGATCTAAAAAGAAGAAGAAGAAAAAGAAGTTCAAGCAAAGATCCAAAAGGAGACGAAACCAAGAAGACAAATTACAAGACATACCTTGGCGGACGTCTTCAGCGGCGGGCTCCCTCGCCGGGGAGCTCTGCCTTGGCGGAGTGGCCGCCCTCGCCGGGCTGCTCGCCCTTGGCGGGGTACTCTGCCTTGGCGGAGTACCCACCCTTGGCGGAGCACTCTCCCTTGCCGGAGAGTTTGGCCTTGGCGGGGACGGCGGGGCCTGCGGCTCCTCGGGGGCAGCCTCCGGACGCTCCTGCGGCTGTGGCTCCACCTCTGCACAAGAAAAGAGAAGAAACATCAAGATGTTAAAAGAAGATAAAATCCCTAAGTGCATCCCGACAAGCGGAAGGATGGACCCCAGACTTACGCTGGGGGCTGCGCTGGGGGCTGCTCCTCGGAGCGGCGCTTGGGTTCGGCAGGGTTGGCTCCGGCACGTCCCCTGTTGCCGCAGTGGCCGAGCCTTCCGCGACCTCGACCACGGGCGCCTTGGCCTTCTTCGCCGCGCGCTGAACCAAGGTCCTGAAATCAAAGCAACAAACAAAATCAGCATTAACAATACTCAAGACGAAGCTTGAGAAGATGTAAGGTCTCAAACTCTTACTCCTGGTCCTCCTCGTCGTCCTCGCTCAAGGCGGAGAAGTCGTACTCCACCTGGGGCGCATCGGCACGAGGAGCGGATGACGAAGATTCCCTCGCGCGCTTCGTGGTCCCTGGGGCTGGGGGCTGCGAAGACCCAGCCCCTGTGGTAGCCGGCGCCCGAGGAGCGGGCGGAGCCGTTGCTCCGCTCCGAGAAGACCCCTGTCGGCTCGACGCCGGCCTGCGAGACGCCTCCGTCGTGGTCCGCGCGCGAGCCGCCTCTGCTGTGGCTGGTGCGCCGGTCGCCCCCGGCGCAGCTTGGCTCCCCTGGGGAGCTGCCCGGCGAGCTGGCTGTTGCCGGGGCGCTTGCGCCCTCTCTCCCGTCGCCGTCTTGCGGAGACGCTTCGGTGGAGACTGCCTTGGGCTTGCCGGGGGCGGGGAGCTCTCTGACGAGGAGAGGTCGTCGGCGTAGAGCTCCGTAGATCCGCCGGAGTCCTCGGCCTCCTCCTCCTCCTCTTCCCCGGCCGGCTCACTGGGCCCAGCGCCCTGCGCTGCGGCATCTTTTCCCTTGGCGCCTCCGCTCCCTCCGGCGCCTCCGCTCCTCGCGGCGCCTCTGTTCCCTCCGGCGGCACCCTCCATTGCCGCGGCCTCGGCCACGATTCCGTGGATCCCGGAGTGCCTCAGAGAGGGGACCCCAGCGAGCGCGTCGGGAGGGAGCTGCACCAGTCTGCGGATCTCCGCCTCCTCCGCCTGGCTGGACGCATCCGCAGCCTCCGCCTCAGCAGGCGTGTATCCAAAATCTCCTGCCGCTGCAGCCGCAGCGGCCTCTTCAGCCCGAGAAGCTATGTAAGCAAGCTCCTGTTCGGTGGTGTCCCGCGTGTGCTCCTTGATGTCGTCCTTGTTCTTCGCCACCTCCACGAGGTTGTCGAAGAAGGTGAGGACGTCGATGGGCTTGGGCGCGATCCACGTGCGGTCCACGCCATGCGAATCGCATGCGGGCATCATGGCGAGGAGACGGTCCCGGACTGTGCTGTTGCAGAGCGGCACCACTCCCCGGGGAGCTCGGAACCACTCAGGGTGTGCCGGGTCATACTTGAAGAGTTCCCGGACCATCCCCTTCAGCTCCAGCGTCGTGAAGTTGAAGTTGAGCCCGGGGCGCAGCCTCATTATATCCGCCGGGCCGCCGTACTCCCAGGCCGGCCTCTTCCTGTCTTGGAGAGGGGCGATGCGGCGGCGAAGGAAGTCTGCGCCCACCTCTGCAACGGACAGCTTGGCGGTCCGAAGACGAAGAATCCGGACGAGGGCGGCGTCGAGCTTGATGTCGTCCGAGTCCAGCTCGCTCCAATCCCTGCCGCGCACGATGGGTGTTGTGCGCGGCGCGGTGAAGGGCTGCGGCGCGTCCTCAACAATCCAGCACCACTCCGCACGCCACTCCTCCCACTTGCCGCAGAGCTCTCCCGGCAAGTAGGATCCCTTCTTATTCAAACGGAAAACCCAAGAAATTCCTCCGGAGAGGGGGGCGTCGGCCTCTGCTCTAGGAGTGAAAAAGTGCCTAAACAACGCTACGTTGGGCTGTATCCCTATGAAGTTTTCGCACATGTGTGCGAAAACCGCCATGGTGAGGATGGCGTTGGGGGTGAAGTCAAGGAGGTGGAGGCCGTAGGTGTGCATGACATCGCAGAAGAAATTTGAGAAAGGAGGGCAAAGACCGCAGTGAAAGAAAGCTGCGAAGAAGTAGTACCCGCCGGGGTAGCTGTCCTTGGCGACGGCCGGATATGCTCGCGTGCGGGGGTGCGCCTTGGTTTCCTTGGCCCAAAACAAGTAGTACTTGTTCCAGAGCTCCCGCGCGCCGAGCCTCGGCGGGAAGACGAGATGCTGCTTCCGATACGCGGCGAGCTTCGCCGCTTGCTCCGACTTCTCCCTCTTGGTCTTCTCCGCCTTCGCCTTGTCGGTCTTCGGGGCCATGGCGGACGCGGCGGAAGAAGAGGAACGAAGAACACAGCGACGCCGGAGATGCAGACGGCGGCGGCGGAGGCGTGGAGGCGGAGCGCAAAGGGATCTCTGGAGGAAGAAGGAGAAGCAATGAAAGCGCAAGGAGGGGAACCGCTCCTCCTTCCTCTGCTTTTATGGGGGAGTGGGGGGGCGTTTCGCCCTTTCCATTAAGAGATCGTGGGCACATCCCATCGCACGACGCCGCAATCGACGCGTGCCGTTACGGGGGGATGCGGCGGATACGGAAGTGGATTCGGCGCGCCGCGGGCCGCGGGTGCCCGTGCACTGTTTTGGGCCTGGCCCAACAGCGCTCGGCACCGTGTGTGGCCCAGGCCCGGGGGCTCCTGTCGGTGTACTAAGGTAGGGGTACCTCAGTACCCCAACTTGTGCACGGGCAGTTGCAGCTTCCCGTGGCAGGGTTTACCGCGTGCTCGCCGGAGACCTTCCTGCTCCCTATTAAACCATTCAAAAACAAAGTATACAAGAAAGAAGACCGAGACCCCGGCAAGAGGAGCTTGCCGGGAAGGCCGTGCCAGGCTCGAGATTACATCGTTCACACAAGGCCCTGGCAAGAGGAGCTTGCCAGGGAGACTAGAAGATTTCATCATAGAAGACCCGGCGAGGGCCCGGGGAGCGACAAGCTTCAGAGCCCGGCAAGCTCCCGGGCCCGGCAAGATCAAGGCCCCGGCAAGGTACTTGCCGGGAAGGCTGCGCTGTGTGCCCGCGCTCCAGCTCATCGGCCCACGCGTCGCCCTGGGGCCTATCCAGGGACGCGTGGCGGATGGCTGTGCAGCCTGGGGGACACGGTGGCACTCCACGGTGGTGGATCCATCGCCGTGGCGAACGGAGACGCAAGGGCGGGAGCTTTTGGGGTCGACGGCGACGGGCATTAAATGCCCTTGTCCCCCACTGTCAAAGTAGGTATAGACCACTGTTCTGCACTGTAGCTTCACTGTTCCCGCACTGTTACAACTACCACCTCTTTTACGTTTTTACCCCTTTCTCCTACGTTGACACCTGTCGGTGACCCCTTGCACTATAAAAGGAGGCCCATGCACAACGTGGAGGGGGTTCGGAACCTAGATCACTCATACGCTCGGTGTAGCTGCTTCTTCAAGCTCCCGAGCTCTCCAACTCAATACACAACTAAGCAGGAGTAGGGTTTTACGCGTCTACCGCGGCCCGAACCTGGGTAATACTGCCCGCGTGCTCGCTACGATCTGCTCTTCGTGCTCCCTCCGCCCTCGTACCGCACAGACAAGGGGCTCCGGTCCCATAGGTGTTCGTGGCGGACAGTTTCCCCCGACAGAGATTGTCCTGGAGATTAAGCGTTTCGTGGTCCACTCCGCGGATAGGATCCGAGAAGCAACGCCTGAGTTGAGAAACGTGGAACACGTCATGAACTCTGGATAGGTGCAGAGGTAGTTCTAGTTGGTAGGCAACTTCTCCTCGTTTGGCAAGAATGCGTAAAGGACCGATGTAACGAGGGGCCAATTTGCGTTTGATACCGAAGCGATGGGTTCCCTTAAGAGGAGTAACCCGAAGGTAAGCCTTATCGCTGACTTCAAAGGTCACAGCCTTATGATGACTATCATATTGGCTTTTCTGGCGAGACTGGGCTGTTTTCAATCTCTCACGAACGATGCGAACTTGTTCCTCTGCTTCCTGGATCATATCCGTACCAAAGAATTGTCTTTCCCCGGTCTCTGACCAGTTAAGAGGTGTTCGACACCTTCGTCCAAATAGAACTTCGAAGGGAGCTTTGCCCAAGCTGGCTTGATAACTATTGTTATAAGCGAATTCGGCAAATGGAAGACATTTTCCCATTCCATACTGAAAGAAATGACAGAGGCTCGAAGCATGTCTTCCAGAATTTGATTGACTCGTTCCACTTGACCACTTGACTGGGGATGGAAGGCGGTACTGAAGGAGAGATGGGTTCCCATAGCATTCTGGAAACTTTCCCAAAATCGTGATGTGAAAAGACTTCCACGGTCTGAGTTAATCTCCAACGGTACACCATGAAGTGATACTATCCGAGAGACATACAAGTCTGCTAGCTGGCTAGCGGTAATACTCTCTCGAACAAGGAGGAAATGAGCTACTTTAGAGAGGCGGTCGATAAAGACGAAGATAGCATTATTCCCTTTCCTGGTCCTGGGAACTCCGGTAATGAAGTCCATACCGACTTTGTCCCATTTCCATTCAGGAATAGCTAAAGGTTGAAGGGTGCCAGCAGGCCGTTGATGCTCTGCTTTGACTCGACGACAAACGTCGCAGTTAGCAATGAATTGAGAGATTTCTCTCTTCATCCTTGTCCACCAGAATCTCTGACGTAGTTCCTGATACATTTTGGTACTACCGGGATGAATCGTGAGAGGAGATTCATGAGCCTTATTAAGGATCATTTGTCGTAGTTGTGGTTTCTTGGGTACCACCAAGCGGTTCTCGAAGTACACTACACCTCGATCATCCATAGAGAAACTTCTAGCAACTCCGCTAGCAATGTTCTCCTTGATCCGAGATATGCCTTTATCATACCGTTGGGCAACTATGATTTGATCCATAAGGGTAGGTTTTGCCACCAAGGTGGAAAGGAATCCTCGAGGA
Organism: Secale cereale; assembly: GCA_902687465.1. Taxonomy (NCBI): domain Eukaryota; kingdom Viridiplantae; phylum Streptophyta; class Magnoliopsida; order Poales; family Poaceae; genus Secale; species Secale cereale. The sequence goes on along the minus strand of LR738709.1, from coordinate 484,398,716 downwards.
ACAATGTGAATGTTAAGCTTACGGAATTCCTTTTTTAGAAGTGGTTGACTTTGTTGTAACATTAAATTGTTACAATATGACTTACGACTTAGTGCATCAGCCACGACATTGGCCTTTCCAGGGGTATAGGTGATTCCTAAGTCGTAGTCTGTGAGCAACTCAACCCAACGTCTTTGCCTGAGATTCAAATCCGGTTGGGTGAAGATATACTTCAAACTTTGATGATCAGTGAAGATTTCACAGCGATTGCCAAGAAGGTAATGTCGCCATGTTTTGAGTGCATGGACTACAGCTGCAAGCTCTAGATCATGAGTAGGATAGTTATCCTCATGTAGACGCAACTGTCGGGATGCGTATGCAATCACTTGACGATCTTGCATGAGAATGCAACCTAGTCCTTGTCGCGAGGCGTCGCAATAGATTATAAAATCCTTGGAAAAGTCTGGTGGTACCAGTACAGGTGCAGATGTCAGGCGTCTTTTCAGTTCCTGAAAACTGGACTCGCACTGTGGGGTCCACTCAAACTTTTTATCTTTCTTGAGGAGCTCAGTTAAAGGTTTAGCAACCTTGGAGAAATTCTTGACGAAGCGTCGGCAATAGCTTGCTAAGCCAAGAAAACTCCTAACTTGCTTGACCGATTCAGGGGGAGTCCAATCAAGGACGGCTTGAACTCGCTCGGGATTGACAGCAATACCCTTGCCAGAGATCACATGACCTAAATAGGTTACTTCTGGCAACCAAAATTCACATTTAGAGAATTTGGCATAAAGGCAGTGCTCTCGAAGTTTCGTCAATACCAGCCTTAAATGCTCGGCATGATCTTCCTTGTTCTTGGAATAGATGAGTATATCATCGAGGTTTACCACGACGAACTTATCCAAGTACTCCATGAATATAGAATTCATTAACCGAGAAAAGGTAGCTGGGGCATTGGTTAACCCAAAGGACATGACGGTGTACTCATATTGGCCATAACGAGTAACAAAAGCCGTTTTGGGGATGTCCCCGTTCTTGATTTTGATTTGATGGTAACCCAACCTCAAATCCATCTTAGAGAAGACTGAGGATCCAGCGAGCTGATCATACAGGTCGTTGATCCTGGGAAGCGGATACTTGTTCTTTATGGTGACCAGATTAACAGGTCGGTAATCTACAACCATCCGCTCCGTTCCATCCTTCTTCTTGACGAAGAGGACGGGGCAAGCCCAAGGGGAAGAACTAGGACAGATGAAACCTTTTTGCAAGGACTCATCGAGTTGTTTCTTTAGCTCAGCTAATTCTAGTGGTGCCATCTTATAAGGTCTCCTAGAAATTGGGACAGTTCCAGGGATAAGATCTATCACGAACTCGACATCTCTGTCAGGTGGAACTCCTGGCAGTTCTTCGGGAAAAATATCCGGAAAGTCACGGACTACCGGGATATCTTCGAGTTCTGGTAGAGGGCTGGCATTAAGAGAGTAGAGCTGACGCTCAGCCATTCGGGTCAAGACATTGACTATCTTGCCAGATGGATGTGTAAGTTGAACGGTCCTAGTATAGCAATCAATTTTGGCGTAATGAGTTGTCATCCAATCCATACCCAAAATGATGTTTATGTCCGAGGACTTGAGAGCGATTAGAGATGCTAGGAAAACAAGTCTATCGACAAGGATTTCATTTCCATGGCTTACCCTAGAGGTTTGCCACTTTGAACGAGGAGTTTGAATAACCATGGAAGTAGGCATGTCACAAAAAGTCATGTTGTGCAATCGAGCATAGCTCTCAGATATGAACGAATGTGATGCTCCAGTATAGAAAAGAACAGATGCCGGATGGCAGTTTACGAGAAGCGTACCAAGGACGTTGTTAGGATCCTCATAAGCTTCTTCGGCAGAGACATAGTTGACATGACCACGTGTAGTGGGGATTGGCTTGACATAATTCACCTTGCCGGTTGGTTTACCACGGCCAATGGGTTTTCCTGGTTGGTTCTGAGGACACTCACGCATGTAGTGCCCCGGTTCTCCACACTTGAAGCATGTCACAGTGGTGGTGCGTGGAGCAAAGTTGGAAGGTGGTCCTCCATAGGTCTTAGCAGGTGCAAACTGTTGAGTTGGGCGAGGCGCCTCATAGGATGGCCTCGGTATGTACTTGGGTGGCAGAGCAGTGTTAGGAACGCACACACGGCGCTTGTGAGAGCCAGAGCCGGATGAGGAACCAAAGTCTCGAGTATGCTTGCGGGTGGCCTCGAAGTCGGTCTGGCCTGTTTCAGCACTGATAGCCTTGTTAACCAACTTCTGGAAGGAAGTGCACTCATGCAGACGTAGATCTCGGCGGAGTTCAGGGCTAAGTCCCTTGCGGAACCTTGCCTGTTTCTTGGCATCGGTGGATACTTCCTCAGGTGCATAGCGTGCCAAGTTGCCAAACTCGCGGCTATAGCCATCCACAGTTAACTGGCCCTGGGTGAAATTGCAGAATTCCTCCCGCTTGCGATCCATGAGACCTTTCGGAATGTGATGTTCACGGAATGCCTCACTGATCTCAACCCAAGTAGTGATTTGGCCAGTAGGACGCATAGCTTCAAAGTTTTCCCACCAAAGACTGGCAGGGCCCTCAAGATGGTAGGCGGCGTAGGTAACCTTGTCGGCTTCGGCCACACGGGCAGAGTGTAGCTTGTGGGTGATACTATGTAGCCAGTCATCAGCATCCAGAGGTTCAGTGGAGTGATGGAACTTCGGTGGACACATCTTGATAAAGTCATTGATTGACACCACGTCATTCCTCTGGCGGAACCCAGTGTTCTGCTCTATGCGTTCCAGCAGACGGTGTGTCTCTCTCTTGTTCCGTTCTGCTTCGAGCATAACTTCCGCCAAGGAGGGTGGCTGGGGCAAATTCCCATCTCTAGCCCCACTAGCCTCACCCTGCTCCTGAGCAGCAGGAGTGTTGCGAGTGTTGACCATCCTAGGAAAACAAAATAACGGTTTAGACAAGGATGGCAAAAATTTGACATAGAAGTGCAGAATGTAATGGATGACACGGAATGCAAGGATGTTCATCCGTACGACATGGTAATATAGAAACTGCTATATATACACCAGTGGTCATACACACCATACATAGTTCAGTACAAGCCAAGGCTAAAGTACAACTGCGGTGAAAGACGATACATCCCATCAGAGGCATTCCAAGCTCCTATACATTATTTAACTACACCTCCGGAACTCAGTACACATTAAGTCATATTCCACAAGACGCGCAGGACTGTGGAAATACAACTACTACGATACTACTACAACCACGGTCTTGCTCAGACATTCGCGTAGTAATCTTCATAAAGATTACCACCGTAGCCTGGAAGTGGAAGAGATGGTTCTTGAAACTCGCGAGCACTCGAAGGCTGTGGACCATAGGGACATGGATGTGGCCTCGGTCCAGATGCTGGTGGTAACCGACGCCCATGTGGAGGTGTAATACCCCCAACGTCACGCCAATCCATGCGATCAGGCAGACGAGTCCGCACGGGGTACAAATCCCGCATGTCCAGGTATCCGGCATGCACAACAGGTGCAAGCTGTTTCAAAGTAGTCCAGTGGGCGGCCCGAGTGTTATACAGCTCCATTCGGAGGGCACGGACCTCACGGTCCCGATCCTCCAGCATCTGAACAGTGGTCTGAAGCAGTGGCTCTTCATGAGCAGCATCAGTATACAGACCAGTGTAGTAGCCTTCCTCTCCGGGAAGTGAGGCTGGCATGTAACAGAACTCAGTGTTCAGCAACAGGGCATGCCTAGCACGGAGGATGGTCATCATTGAATAGGCGACATCCTGTACTGCCATCTCGATGGTAACCCCGAGTCCATAAGACCAATGGATGGGGTCATTAGCTCCAGGATATGAGGGGTATATCCGGACTGTGCAGAAATACTGACTCTGATTGAAATCCCGGTACTGTTCCTCCATGGTGTATTCAGGATACCAGCGATAACCGGTCTCAGTCAGCACACGGACTAGCATGGCCATGTGACCGGGCACATTAATGCACCGAGTCAAACGAACCACTTGGTGAGGGATGCGGCCAGACATCTGAAACACGGAATAATGCAAAGGCATTAGTGTTTCTGGAAGCAATCAGGCAGCATAACAACTGTAAATGCTCAAACAAAGATTTGAGACATCATACAAATGATAGCATAGCCACTCAACAATTCTATATCAAGGTTCCGGGTCCAACAATCATCATAGTAAAAAGGATGGAAACTAAATTGAGGCTTGAAACCAACAATCCTAAGAGTCTACGGATTAGTAACACGTGAACCTAGTAAGGATAAGAGGCATAGTCCTAAATCCCCGTAGAAAGAATAGACTGACTCAGATCAGAAGGGCATAAGGTAAAGGAGTAAAAAGAGCCTTACGTTCCCTTCCACAATCAATTCCCCTACATATAACTAAGAATTTTTCTAGACTCAACATCGACCAGTTTGGCTTGAGAAACCTACAGGCAGTCCAGCTCTGATGCCAACGCTGTCAGGACCCCGATCCTAAGTCACACTGATCTAGCTGTAACACGTCATATCACTTTGTGGCCTCACGCACGGTAACCCCACGGGTGCCACCTTACCTGGCCCGGGACCGTTTGCGCATTTTGGCACACGTATATGACAGTGTCGCTAGCATCCATATGACAGAGAACCCGGGCCGACATGGCTAGTTATAAACCAAAAGTGGCATTAAGTTACAGAGACAGGCATCCATGACCCAGCAACGAACGTGTCGGTCATCAACGTATGAACCCAAGTTGTAGCAAGCTACATGGACTTAAAGGAACAACGCGTGACATTTCCCTAAAGGGACAGACACATGAACGAAGAAGGACACATGCCGGCCAGCCTACGTGTTCCGAGCAATAGCAAGCTACCAAGGCTCATTGGAGACACTAGGAGGCATTTCCCTGTAAGATAGGCTACCAAAGGAAAACAACTAGGTGTCGGATCCCACACATACCAAGCATTTCAATCATACACGCAATATGCTCAATATGTGCAAATACAACATTGCATCACAACAGAACTCTATGACTCAAAGTACTTTATTTAAGAGGCTCCAAGAGCCATACATAACATATCCATACAGGTAGGGGTCACATGACCCAACACTCAAGTCATACAGTCATACAAGCACAAGCGGAAGCTACATGTCTGAGTACAGACAACTTAGAAAATAAAACAGGCTTGGTGTAGCCTGACTATCTACAAGGCCCTTCACAAGCTCCAGATCTCCGTCTGGGTGTCAAGCTACTCGTCGACGTCAACGTCTATGTAGAACCCATCAGCAGGGGCAGGGTTCTCCTCTGCAACAGTTATTAAGCAAAGATGAGTACAAAGGTACTCAGCAAGTCTTACCACAGAACCTATCATACATGCAACATTCTCAAAGGGGGTAGTGGAGTTCATAGCAGAATGCCAGCTTTGACCTTGGCTAACCTATACTACAACTCACAACAGATTGCAAGATGTTATTACAAACACGAGTCCTCTACTCACCACATCAATACACTACCGAGGATCCTCTTCCGTCATTCTACGGAAGGGCCATCCACGGCACTCACACTTATCTTGAGGCTTTTAGTAGGATCCATCAACTTGTCTATGAACTGTAAGAGTAACCAAGTAGTTCGTACCGCGAACAACGGCTATTCGAATAGATTGATAACCCTGCAGGGGTGTACCTCTTCACACACGCTCCCACCACTTATCACCGTATACTCGACATGTACTCGGCAACCTTCAAGCGGAAGCCCAGCGAGGGTGTCTGCCACCACTTGACTAACTACTCAAGTCTCTCGTCCAGGTTTATCGCCTATTTGGGTTCCATCCGTGGGGAGATCCGGCCGGGGTGTCGCTCACGGCCCCAAACAATGTGTACAGGGTTCCCGAGTCACCAAACGGGCAACCGGTACACCGTGCCACGTACCTGTCGCATCACAACCCACCCCGAGGGTCAGCGTTGTGCACGACCTCGAGTAATCTATAAACACCAGAAACTAGTTGCAACTCCTGGACAGAGATCAAGGGTAATTAATAAGCCGAGAGGGTCGATTAAGGATCCCAATGTGTGGTAGTAGCTGTAACTTGAACCACACATACAGATCTCGGGTCCGATGGACGATTCCAATGAAACAGCCCACCATGTACTCCTACATGGCCTTTCATCGATACCTTTACCAAGCGTATTCCACACTTCCTTCTCTTTATCGGTATGATCATTTCACTCTGATCCATCACCCGGATGAACCAGACCAGACACAACTCTAAGCATAGCAGGCAACCTAAACAAATAGCATGGTGGATCACACATCACATGGCTCAATCAACTCCTACACATGCTAGTGGGTTTCAACTATTTACTATGGCAATGACAGGTCATGCAAGGGATAGGGTTCAACTACCGCAGCAAGTAGCAGTTCACACGCTGTTGCCTTAATGCAGTAAAAGAGAGCAGGAGCGAGAAGATTGGGTGTGTATCGGAATGATCAATGATTGCTTGCCTGACAAGGTAGTTGTCGGGTACTGCTCTTCAACTGGATACGCAGCAGTATCCTCGGGAGCAGGACCTAACACAGAGAATACCGGCGATACAATCATTAACAAACAAATGCAACAATATGATGCATGCTCATGACATGGCAAGATGCATGTGTGTTGGCTAATGCAACTAAAACCAGAAGCGTTTGAGCCTATTTGAATCAAAGATTCAAATTGGCATTTTAACTATTATTTAAATAAGTGCATTATCATTTTTTTAAGTATACAGCAAGGTTAACTTGCTCAAACATGCATGAAACCAGTGCCATTGGAAAGATTGGATTTTTCTGATCATTTTTCATATATAAATCTTTTCCATCTGAGCTACTGTTGAATTTATATGATTTTTTTAAAGTTTAGGCATTTTCTGGAATTTCCTGAATTATTTTTAAATCTAAAAATCCCAGAAAATCCTTTACTGCGTCAGCATGACATCATGCTGACGTCAGGCAGTCAACAGGGCCAGTCCAAGTCAAACCTGACCAGTGGGACCCACTGGTCAGTGTCACAGTTAACTAATTAACTAATTAGAATTAAAATAACACCTAAACTAGGTTTGACTTGCGGGAAGGGCCCACATGTCAGTGACCCAGGGGGGTCAAACAGGTCCATCTCGCCGGCGTTTAGCCGCCGGCGAGGCCAAACAGGGCGGTGGGGCGCGGGTTTCGTGCTCCGGCTGCCAAATCGACGACGGAGCACACCTACGGGTAGCTGGAAGCAAACCGCATCGAGTGGAGGTGGTGGCTGGCCTCGGGGTCACCGGAGATGACGCCGGCGACGAGTCCAGCGGCGGCCGTAGTTCGGCGAAGTCGAAAACGACGGTGCGGTGCTCGTGGAGGAGCGTGGAGTGGTCCTACAGCACCTACGTGTGATGGTGAAGCTGATAGGCACGGTGGCCAGACCAATGGATGGCCGGAGCCTCGTCGGCGACGAGCTCCGCGGCGGTGCGTGCAGGTGAGCTTCGTGTGGTGCATTCCAGGGCAGAAGAGAGCCAACGGAGAGGGGGAGGACGAAGCTGGGCTCACAGGGGTTGCAGCAGGCGCCGGAGCGAGCTCGGGGGTGGTCGGAGCTGAGCGGGACGGCGAGGGGGATCTCCGCGGCCGGAGTTGGGGAAGAAGGGGTCGGGGGCGTCTCCAGGGTGGGCGAGCGCTCGGGGCTCGGCCTGTTCGAAGTAGTCGAGGGCGGCGGAGACGACAGACACCAAGGCGGGGCTCAGGGACGACGGTGGGCGCGGCTTCTACGACGGCGCGAGCACGACGGCGTCGGCCATGGCGCGGGGAGGGCGAGAGAGAGGAGCTGGGGAGAGGGGGAGGTGTTTGCGAGGTCGGGCGCGACGTGTACGACCGATCCAGGCTTCCAGGGCGGCGAGGGGAGGAAGCAGGGCGGCGGGCAGCTGCGTGGCGCGCGGTGCGGTCGCTGTCGAGCACCTGCCAGCCTGCCTGGCCGAGCCAAGCAGCTCGCTGGAGCGGCAGCTGGGCTGGGCCGGCAGGTGGGCCGGGTGGGGCGCCAGGTAGGTCCTTCTCTCTCTTTTTTTTTCTATTTCTTTTCTGTTACATTTCTTTTGCAGCTTTGTTCAATTATTAAAAATGCCAAAACATTTTTATAACTCATGAAACTTGTCATGCCCACTGTATATAATATGAACAGTAGGAAACATTAGTTCATGATTATTTGAGCATTTAAAATATTTTAAAGTATTTAAATGCCCAAATACAAATACCATATGATTTAATCCAAAGCCCTTGAGTGTCCTAGAAAAATGTGCACCATTTTTGGCAGAGGTTTAAGACCAAGGCAGAAGTGATGAACATTTTTGAAGGGCATTTTGGGTACATTGGAAAATATTTTAACAAACCCTGGTTGTTAGGAGAGGGGTGCTGGGGTTTCTGTTAATCCCATTTCAAGTTCCTTTGAAAGTAAACATGATGCACAGTCTAGCTAGGTACTAAAGCAAGTGCTAACTAGGGATGTGATAGAAGAACCCAACAATAGAGGGTGAATCTACTGTTTGAGAGGTTATAGCATAACCAAGAACACTGGGAGCAATCCCGGATAGTGCCAGTGATAACACCTAGTGCTTGTGCGTGCTCTCAAGAAGTTGAGCATTTCCATAATCATCAAGGTTTTACCATTATCCGTGCCAATGGTGCTGACAACACAACATACGACCATGATGACTAGCGATGGACGATGCAGATGCAAAGGAAGATAACACTTTCTCATATTTCACCTTAGCGGAGTCAAGGGGCAAAATCTGGATGATCGACCGAGAGACGTTTAGCACTCCGCTTCTAATGTTCTCCTTGATGTGCTAGCGCAACCCATTTATTAAAATGGTTTGGTACCTAGAACGTCAAGTAAAAGGTCGGACTTCAGGAGCACAAAAATCCATAAGGAACAACTAGGGAGTAAATCCTACGAAATCCTTATGGGGAGGTGGCCAACTTCTTCAATCAAGATACTACAACAATAGGTCTTCCGGCTGGGTTTGTTGGCCACGACATCCACTTTACCGGTTATTGAGAGACCAATATTATATTTCTTGGAAAATGCTCCAACCATCATATTTGCCTGAGATTCAGTTCTGGTTGATGTTAGAATATTCCAGACTCATCGAGTCTAGAAAGAAAAATGTAAGTTTGCAACACAAATCGACGAGACGACGTTGCGAGATTCTAAGGAAATGAACTACAATGGCAAGCTCCAAAACATGAGCTGGTTCTCCTACAAACCTGTGAACACGTTGTCCAGGACAAGCATGACCACGTAGTAGTCTTATGATAAAACACTACCGAGTTCAGGTGGGAACCATCATCGAGGATATCGAAGTCCTTGCATAAGTTTAGCTCTTAAGAAGAAACTTCTTCTCCTTGAACAAATCAATCAGTGGCTTGGTGTGCTAGGAAATACCGATGGGATGGAGGTAGCTAATCTCTCAAGCCATAGTATAATTCGCACGTGCATGACTGACTTGGGATGATTCTGGACGAAGCAAAACTAACTTTCACAAATTCACGGCGGCAACTTGCACCTAATGCACATGAACTGGGAGAGAGTCACTTCTTGCACCAACACATACCTCATGAACGCAACATGAAGGCAATGGTTACAAAGTTTTCCAATACTAGATGGGTGTTCAAAACAAATCATGGAAAAGGATAACAATGTTTCTGATGGGCTCAACAACAATTCATCCAGGTTTCCATATAACTGGGGTTCCACAATTATGTGAACAAGGTGATAGCATTGGTCAGACCCAAAAGAAATAATGGTGTATGCTCGAGGGAACAACCACGAGTAAGACAACATTATGAATAACATTGGTTCTGATTTGACTTGACAATAGCCCACACTCAAATCAAAGTTTGGACAAGACAATAGATCCAACAATTGATCATGAGGATCAATCGATGAAGATATCATCTTTCTTCAACACACACACAACAGATATCCCTTGGAAGGAACTAAGTCAGGCAAGCTTTTATCTTCCAACTCTCCATGTTGTTGTTTAGCTTAACCAACTAGTTCAGGGGTATCCAACACAGATTCTTGGAGAAGGGGTGGTTTATAAGTAAACCATCTTGATCACGAGCTCAACATAATGGTCAGGGAACAACCGGGTAATACTTCCGTGAAGATATACGGAAAATTACGAACCACCAATATGTTACTAAGCTCGAGAACAATCTTGCTTTTCAAGGCAAGTCGATATGATCAAATGAGCGAGGACTTTACAAAATCCTAACTCATCAATCAAGGAGTGCACCAAGAAAGTGGACTAGGTAGCACGATCAACCTTAGGGTGATGATTCAATAATCAACTCGCTAAGGATGAGGTTATTGTCCATTTAACTACCAAGCAACGGAGTTGTTAGGCGTATTGATTTCACACATCACGGTTCACTTGTCGGCATTCCGGTTATGACAACACGGAGACCGAGGAATGAACGATAATGGCGAGAATTATCACTGTATCAAGAGTTAATAGGAGGTTGTGAAATTCCCATGACATTCTTGACATAAAAGAGGGTAACACTCCAAGGTAGAATAGAACAAAAGTCGGATTGGCATTTTGATCTGCGGATTACAACTACTTTGACCCAGTCCTGGATATGGATAAGGTACTGGAGTTTGTTTCTCCTAGTCATTCCAAAATAGAATGGATTGACGGACCACGAGAGTAAAAGGCATCGATGAACACGAATGAACAACTACTCCTGACTATCAACTGATAGACGAAGGTCAGAATACAACTAGAGGGGGACAACTCAAAGGATCATATGTCTTTCTGAGTTATGGATGCATAGATTAGCATGTCGAATTAGTTCAACATATTTCTTCCGGATAACCCATGCAGAAGGGTAGGACTGGCAGAGTCACAACATAGAATCGAGAAGTCCTCAAGAGCACTCTTATTATGATCTTTTAGTTTAGAAGAACTTCTGCCATGATGGTTCATGGTATTTGGTAGAATGATATACCACGGACCTCGAGGACTAACACAAGGTTACTAATAACCTAAAGGGACGAGCAAATACTACCAACAAGAAGTAAGTAGGGTGAATCTCGGGTTCAAAACCCAGAAGTGGAATACCTACACACTAAATGGCATCACGGGATGCTTTTGAGAATGTTGGCCAGAATGATCACACTGGGAACACAATACATGGCTAGATTACTAGGTGATACTCTAGACACCTAGGGTCATAATAATAGCTCCAGCATAAATGTCGAGGCAATAGAGTACCTCAACTCACCGTTTAGTGTGGTTAATCTGGCCCAAAGGGACATCGAAACGGGAGGAAAGGATTTTGCAAACGCATCAGACTATTTAGAAACCTGGGATGACTCGGACAGCATAACGGCTGTAAATGCTCAAAAAGTATTTTGAGATCCAAGCAAAAGGTAGCATAACCACTTAACATCATAATGTCAAGGTTCTGAGACCAACAGTTGAGCACACAGAAATAGTAGAAGCTGAACTGAGAGTTGAATCCACCAGTAACGTGATCCTGATAAATAGAATGAGAAGCCTAGTTCTTAATCCCTGTAGAAAGTAGAAGGTGACTTAGATCAGAAGGTCATAGGGTAAAGGAGTAAAAAGATCCTTACGTTCCCTTCCACAAACAATTCCCTTACATAACGAAAGAATTTCTAGACACAACTTCGACCAGTTTGGCTTGCTAATCCTACAGGCAGTCAGGCTCTGATACCAAAGCTGTCAGGACCCCGATCCTAAGTCACACATGTCTAGCATGTAACACAACATATAACTTTGCGGCCTCATGCACGATATCCCCACGGGTGCCACCTTACCTGGCCCGGGACCGTTGCGCATTTTGGCACACGTATATGATCGTGTCGCTAGCATCCATATGATAGAGAACCCAAGCCGACATGACTAGTTATAAACCAAAAGTGGCGCTAAGTTACAGAGATAGGCATACATGACCCAGGAACGAACGTGTCGGTCATCAACGTATGAACCCAAGTCGTAGCAAGCTACAAGGACTTAAAGGAACAACGTGTGACATTTCCCCTAAGGGACAGACACAGGAATGAAGAAGGACACATGCCGGCCAGCCTAAGTGTTCCGGAGCAGTAGCAAGCTACCAAGGCTCAGTGGAAGCACTAGGAGACATTTCCATGTAAAATAGGCTACCAAGGGTAAACAACTAGGTGTCTGATCCCACACATAGCAATACACATTACACGTACGCATAACATGCAAGTATGTGATGTACAACATGGCATCACAACATAAGTCAACAACTCATATAGATAAAGGCCCAGAAGAGCCAACATAGCATTTATTACAAACAGTGGGTCTCATGACCCAACATATAGAGCATACAGGCAACGGAAGGATAACATGTCTGAGTACAGACAACTACAAATGAAAAGGGCTGAGAAGCCTGACTATCAACAAGACCCTCCCAAGGGTACAAGATCGTAGCTGAGGTAACAAGCTAAACGTCGAAGTCCATGCGGTACCACTAGTGAGACAGTAGTCTCTCTGCAAAAATATAAATTAAGCAAATGTGAGTACAAAGGTACTTAGCAAGACTTACATCAGAACTAGCTACATATGCATCAGCATCAACGAAGGGGCGGTGGATTTTGACTGCAGCAAGCCATCTTTGACTCGGTGGCTATCCTGAACTACGACTGCAAGTAACTCCTGAGGTGGCGCACACGAGTCCACATATTCACCAATCAATACACCACTATGGATCCGCTCCCGTCTCCCTACGAGAAGGCCATCCATAGCACTCACACTTATCTTGCGGATTTTAGAGTATCCACTTTCACTTGTCTATGAACTGTACAGGTAACCCTGAAGTCCATTACTGCAAACACGACTATTCGAATAGATCATATATAACCCTGCAGGGGTATACTTCTTCACACACGCTCTCACCACTTACCGTCGTTTACACGACATGTACTCGGCAACCTTCAAGCGGAAGCCCAACGAGGGTGTCGGCCACGGCCTGACTAACCACACAAGTCCCTAGTCCAGGTTTATCGCCTATTTGGGTTCCATCCGTGGGGAGATCCGGCCGGGGTGTCGCTCACGGCCCCAAACGATGTGTACAGGGTTCCCGAGCCACCAAACGGGCGACCGGTACACCGTGCCACGTACCTGCCGCATCACAGCCCACCCCGAGGGTCAGCGCTGCGCACAACCTCCAGTAAACTACAAACACCAGAAACTAGTTGCAGCTCCTGGACAGAGGACAAAGGCGATTAATAAGTCGAGAGAGTCAATTAAGGATCCCAATGTGTGGTAGTAGCTGTTTCATGGATCACAAACACAGAACTCAGTTCCTGAGGACGGCTGCAATGAGACACCCCACCATGTACTCCTAGATGGCCTCTCATCGCTACCTTTACCAAATCATGTTCACACACTTAGCTCTCAACAGTAGGACATGTTCACCACATTCCAATTCATCCCTGACGAATCATACCTGACTCAACTCTAAGCAGTAGCAGGCATAACCAGAAAGCATGAATGAGTAGGCACAACATGGCTCAAACAACTCCTACTCATGCTAGTGGGTTTCAACTATTTACTGTGGCAATGACATGTCATGCAGAGGGGTTCAACTACCGCAGCAGGTAACAGTTGAAGCGTTGTTGTCCTAATGCAGTAAAAGAGAGCAAGAGCGAGAGAGTGGGATTGTATCGAAATGCTCAATGGGGTTTTGCTTGCCTGGAACTTCTGAAGAGAGTACTGTGTCTTCATCAGTGTCATCGAACTCATATCGTCGGAACATCGTCTACCGAGAGAGGACAAACACCGGCAAACAAGAGAGAACACAATCAATGCAATGCGACAATATGATCCATGATAATGACATGGCAATATGCTCTTAATTGAGTAAATGCAACTAGCAACCATATTAAATGAAGTTGGTTTGAACCAAAGGTTCAAATTCAAACTCCATATGTTAATATTCAAATGGCATTTAATTGATTTCACCTGATCATCAGGCATAAGTTTCTCAAACATGCATGATAATGGCATAAACAGATTCCTTGAATTTTTCTAATCATTTTTCATATATAAATTATTTTCATCTCAGCTACGGTTGAATTTATATGATATTTAGAAGTTTTAGCTATTTTCTGAAATAAATAAATCATTTCTGATTTATTTGAAATCCCAGAAAATAGTTACTGCGTCAGCACTAGGTCATGCTGACATCAGCAAGTTAACAGGGCGCCGTCCAGGTCAAACCTGACGTGTGGGGTCCACACGTCAGTGGCTTAGTAAACTAACTAAGTTAGTTAGCCTGAACTAACTGGCAGGGTCCACTAGTCAGTGACTATATTAACTAACCTAACTAGTTAATTAGTGCTAACTAGAGCAATTAGTCAAGCGAGGCCCGCAAGTCAGTGAGAGAGAGGGGGAAGTCAAACCGGGCAGTGGAGTCAACCCACGCCGGTCAACGGATCAGCGGTCGCCGGCGTTTAGCCGCCAGCGAGTCCAAACGCGGCGGTGCGTTGCGGGATTCGCCTAAAGAGCGATGTTTGGCGCGCGAAGCACAGCTACGGGATGCGAACGCTCGTCCGCATCCAACCATGGTGGTGGCGTGGTCGGGGAGTGGTCGTAGTGGCGCCGGCGACGAGCTCAACGGCGGCCGAAGCTCGGTCGAGCTCGGGCTCATTGCTGGAGTGGCCTAGGCGGGGCGGCGCAAGCACCTACGGCTCCTACGCGAGGCGGTGTGCGTTTTGGACAGGACGGCCGGACCAGAAGATGGCCGAGGGCACGTCGGCGGCGAGGCCAGGCGGCGGCGCGTGCGGTTGCCGGTGGTGCAGTAGCTACGGTGAGCGAGAGGGAGAAAAGGGTGGGGGAAGATGAACAGGGGCTCACAGCGGTTGCAGTGGGCATCGAAGCGGGCTCGGGGAGGCACCGGAGGAAGCATATCGGCGGCGACGATCTTCGGTGGCCGACGAGGGGAACGGCGGTGCAGACGGCGTCCAGGAGCTTCCTGCGTCGGGAGGCTCGGTGAGGAGGAATAGAGGGACGAGGCGGAGCTTCTGGGCACGTCGGCGAGGCGAGAGGTGGAAGGTGGTTGTGGCTACGACGAATGGCGGCGATGAGCTAGCTTGGAGGAGCTCGGCAGAGAGGGATAGAGGAGGGGATGGACACGGGGGAGAGTGAGAGAGAGGCCAGGGAGGTGCGTGGCGACGCATGGACGCGTCCAGGGCGTCGAGGGGAAGCGGCAAGCAGGAGGTGGCCGGGACGCGTGTGCGCGCACGACGGCCACACGCCTCGCGTCCTTCTAGCGCGAGGTAGGCGATGACTGGCACTGTGGGCCAGGTGGGCTGCACAGTGCTGGGCCATGACCAGTGAGCCGCTGCTGCAGGCAAGAAGCCCAGATAAGTGCTCTCTCTCTCTCTCTCTCTCTCTCTCTCTCTCTCTTTATTTCTATTTTCTATTTTCTATTTTTGTTTTGCTTTATTAAAAATGCCAACGCATTTTCAAAAATCACCAAACTGCTCATGCCCACTGTTTAGGATAAAAACAACATGTAACATTTCAGTTTAGGATTATTTGGACATTTAAAATAATTAGTAGCATTTAAATGCCCAAATGCAAATACTTTATGATTTAATTCAAAAATCCAGAATGGTCCTAGAAATATGTGCAACATTTTTGGCAGAGGTTTTTAACCATTCCAAAAATGATGAACTTTTCTAAAGAGCATTTTGGGTTCATCGAAAAAGATTTTAATTTGAACCTAGTTCAGTTCACTTGGTGCTAGGGTTTGAACAGCCCCATTTCAAGTTTAAAAGAAATTTAGACATGATGCACATGATCATGCAGAGTCAAGCAAAGGCTAAAGCTATAGGGCTGTGACAGGAAGTCTGGCAAGGATACGGAGGAGGAGAGCGAGGACTCCAGCAGCGGCGAGGAGGTTGAGTCACCTCCCCTCGTCGAGAAGCGCTCCAAGGAGAAGCACGACCCAGAGGCCGCGCGTACCAAGGCGGTCCCTTCCAGCTCCCAAGTGCAGAAGCGAACTCGCACGTCCACTCCAGATCCGACTGAGAAAGCGCCAAAGCAGCCCAAGGTCGCTGATGCCAAACCCCAGAAGGCCTTGCAAAAGATCAAAGTGGATGCCCCGATTGCCTCCACGTAAGTGTGACTCTGCTTCATTTTCTTCCCTTTTGGAGACCAGTTTTGCCTTTGTCGACTCACTTTCTACGAAATCTCCAGCGCCGCTTCTTCTGCGACTTCGATGCATGTTGACAAGGGTCGCGACGACGAGGAGACTGCCGACGCCGCCACGTCCCGCCCAGGTGCGGAATCTCGACCACGCTTTGTCTTTTACCATTTTGGATTGTCAGTCAACTGAATATATTGATTGTCTTCTGAAGAGCCACACAATTTCATTGAGCTTCCTGATGACGATGATGATGAGGAGGAGCGCGCGGAGGTGACTCGACGAGGCAGAGGAAGGAGGGGTCAGAGGACACCCTCTGGCTTTGAGGCCCAGCAACAGGGGGGCGTGGCTCGGACCACAGTCTCCTTTGCCGTTCCTGTGTCGACTGTCCATCCCTCTTCATCGACTGATCCAGCTACTGACCCTGTGACTGTTTCGACTGCTGCGCCGTTCGCGCTTTTCACCGCCCATCACGTCCAGGAGGACCCCGTGAGTGCAGCTAAAGAGGCCGTTTGTCAGGCGGGATTGATAATGGAGCGGACAAAGGCGGCGTATGAGGCTGGCATGGCTGCCTATAATGCCAGCTCGGCTCTTCGAACCAATGTCCAGGTTTGTCTTTTCCGACTGGCTTGCTGTGTTGTTGGAATCTTCGCTCTGAAAAATTGTCGCTTTGTTCGTAAGATGATGTTACACCCACGGTGTGTTCTTTATTTTCTTGTAACTTTAGCTCTTGCACTCCAATCAGTCTTGTGTCGATTGGACCAGTGGGGGCACACTCAGTGCACCCACTTGGTGCAGTCCCCGAGGCCACGGTCGACTGAAGTTGGTCGGCCGTGGTCTTAGAAATTGTCTTGCTTCCTTGTTTCGAACACTCCTCACCCGCGCAGGACTGATCCGACCAAGTGAGAACCAGTGGGGGCACGCTCAGTGCACCCACTAAGTGTAGTCCCCAAGACCGGGGTCGACTGCTGGTAGTCGGCCATGGTCTGAGAACAAAACGTATCTGTCTCTCTCTTTTTTTTGAGCTCGGGCAGGACTGATCCGGCCGAGTGAGAACCAGTGGGGGCATGCTCAATGCACCCACTGGGTGTAGTCCCTGAGACTACTGTTGAGTATTTGACTCGGCTGTAGTCTTAGAATTCTGTCTTGTTGTGTCGGTGCAGAAATCTTGCGAGTTTGGAGCCAAAGTTGTGGATCTTGAGAAGAAGCAGGTCCAACTCAATCTTGACTTGCAGCTGGCCAGGGATCATTTGAAGAAATCCCAGGATGAATCGTCTGGTAATTAAAGCGTATAGCTTGTCGACTGAACTTCAACAAATGTGTCATGTGTATCCTTATGTTCATCTGTCTAGTAATGTCCCTTGTAGATCAAATGAATGCAGCCCTGGAGCAGAAGGACCTTGACCTGGCGGCAGTGCAGCAGAAGGCGCAGGAAAAAACTGAGCTCGCGGAACAGGAGCTGGCTTCGGTCGGCAAGTTTGAGGAGGAGGTCGCCAGGCTGAAGGATTCTCTTGACGCGGCCAACAAGGAGGTGACTCGACTGAAGAAGGCCAACGGTGCCCTGGACGAGAAGTACGGGGGCCTTTTCCAGAAGAAGAATGAGTTGGAGGCTTATCTGAGCGACCTCACCAAGAAGTGGTACCTTGTCCTTGAAGGTATGTCCCTTTTGCTTCGACTGAATCAAGGCGGTCGACTCATAATTTGCTCGCTAATTCATCGTGTTCTTGCTTGTGTAGAATTCTGTCGCAACTTCGAGGAGGAAACCGGGCGGGTCGAGCCTGGTCTGGACCCTGCCAACTCTCTTGTCAAGGATGAAGCTGCTATGAACATCTTGAGACTGGAGTCTTGCCTCACCAGCACCACGAGCTACCTCGGTCGACTAAAGGAAGTGATGTCTCAGATCGACGCTTCACTCTGGAGGGGGACGGTGCAAGAGAATTACCTCGAGTCTCTGATGACTCGACTCAACGAGATCCCCAATCGAGTGCAAGAGTGGAAGTAATCATATGCCGGCTGCGGAGCTGACGTTGCGCTGTCCTTAGTTCGGCTGCATTGCAAGGAGGTGAAGGAGGAGAGGTTGGCTGCGCTCAAGGTTTCCAACACGAAGAAACTCTAGTTCCAGTCGTTCATGGAGACTTTCCTAGAGTCCGCTACCTGTATTGCTGACGGGATTGACTTGGACGAGTTCGTTGCGCCTGCAAGCCCTCCTCCCCCTGCGGAGTGAACAAACTTTGATACTCTGATTCAATTTGCCTCGGTATGCTGAGTGATTTTGTAATCGTTAAACTCTCACGGGCTTGATGCCCGAGTACTTTTGCCCGAATCTTCCGGGGCTTTATCTGCACTTGATTCCTTTTGCATTCGCTTGTTTGCTTTGTTTCCGACTCTCTTTGATATTTAGGATTTCGAGTCGATGTCGTGTTTACGGCATAGCTCTGAGGGCCGAGCCGCTTGACGGCCACGTTATAGGTGTGGCGGAGCCCGGAGGACCGCAGCTAAGTCTCCGAGTGAGAGGGTTGCTCTTCACTCGAAGTGGTTTTTTGTAACTTAGGCGATTACGAGCTACATTGTACTTGTGGCGGAGCTCGGAGGACAGAGCCACATTGTACTTATGGTGTAGCTCGGAGGACCGCAGCTAAGCCCCCGAGTGAGTGGGTTGGTCTTCACTCGGAGTGGTTTTCGTAACTTAGGCGGTTATGAGCTACGTTGTACTTGTGGCGGAGCTCAGAGGATAGAGCCACGTTGTACTTATGGCAAAGCTCGGAGAACCGCAGCTAAGCCCCCCGAGTGAGAGGGTTGCTCTTCACTCGGAGTGGTTTTTATGACTT
>LR738709.1:484329852-484373591 GCA_902687465.1 Secale cereale | reverse complement strand
GGGGGGGGGATCTCTGCAGCCCTGATAGCACTGCTAAAGCAGTCGGGCCCAGAAATAGATACTCGGCTTCCACTCGGATGA
Source organism: Secale cereale (assembly GCA_902687465.1). Lineage (NCBI taxonomy): Eukaryota > Viridiplantae > Streptophyta > Magnoliopsida > Poales > Poaceae > Secale > Secale cereale. The sequence continues at coordinate 484,373,510 of LR738709.1, read as the reverse complement.
TCTCTGCCTTGCTCTTCTCTGGACGCTCGGTTCATGTCGACCAGGCCCTGCACAAGGATAGATCTGGCGTCAAAGCCGGGCCTTCTGGGATCAGGGGGAATCCTCCGCTCGTCGTCCCGCAAGCGCCTGCCTTCGTGTCACCTAGGCGAGTATGATCCGCTTCCCGGTGGAGGCGTAGGCACTCAGCGGCGATCGTTGTGACCGGGTCGATGATTGTACTGTTCATCATTCTGACCCAAATGCCGGTCTTAACAGGGCCCACGTTCTTCACACCTCGGGGGCGATCTTGGGCTGTGAACTGACCATACAGTGTCTGCCACCACTGATCTGTTGTGAATCCTGTTACGCAACTGAGAGACAGATGCGTTCTACTCTCCCGCCGTCCGGAGCAGCGCTCGGATCTGCTGCAAGCCTCTCCCAGCCTCCGATTGAGACGGTTGGATAGAATCTGTGATGCAGGCTGCAGCTTCAAGGTTCTGGATAGGCGTTCGGAACACCTGAGTTTCACGCAGGAACGACTGCCGTGGCCGTCGACTGGATTCGGGAATTAGTCGGCGGGCCCGTTCGTCGAGTCAGCGGCAGATATTTTCCAGTCGCGCGCGCTCAGCCACTGTGGCCAGGCGCGTGGCTTCCAGGGCCCGAGCCTTTGGGGAATCTCCCACGATAGGGGTGTAAAGTGCATCTTCATTGCGGTGGCAGAGCTCATCTCTCTGCTCGGCAGTGAGGGGTTGGGGAATATAGCCGTCGTGGTCGTATGACTGACCATTGCCGCTGCCGCCGTCTACGCCATGAGGATACCCTGGCGGACTGCGATGTGAGTTGACCATGAGAGCTTCAGCTGCGGGATCACTGCTTCTGCACTTGGAAAGCGAATCTGCGGGCTCAATCGACGGATCGACCGACCCGTAGAGGTATTCGTCGGGCTCAATGGCCGCAACTTGAGGGGTGGCCATTTGGCAGGCCACCACGTGTTTCACCCACCGCTGGAGCCACGAACGACCAGATCGCTTGCGGCGGCATCCAGCGGGGACGACGGATGATGAAGGAGCCGGACGATACTGAGTCGACGGCTGCTGGAGAAGGACGCCACAAGTGCTGGCACGGAAGTGCGTGGCCCCACGGACGGGCAATGCCTCGACGTCGAGGGGGGCCTCCTGGAGCCAAGCCGAGTCGTTGGCGATGAAGACGAGCGCACCGAGTCGGATCTCGCGGCCCAGCGCCAAACCACCGCCGGAAACCATGATGATGGAGGTCGGAGAAAAAGTTTGCAACCTCACCGGAAGTCGCTAAGACACCTGCCCCACGGTGGGTGCCAACTGTCGTAGTTCTAAGTCTCACAGTACGAGTAGGGGGTACGTAAGGGGAGGCAATGTCCTTGATATGGTGAGATTGTACACAAGATGTTTACGAGTTCAGGCCCTTCTCGGAGGAAGTAAAAGCTCTACGTCTTGGTGCTCGGAGGCGGTCGCCTCGAATGTATATGTGTGTTTGAGTTACAGGGGGTGCGAACCCCTGTACTGGAGGAGGGGGGTGGCTTATATAGAATGCGCCAGGACCCCAACCATCCCCACGTTACGAAGGGTTCAATGTACATAAAGGCAGGACGTTACTGATAATGCTTGCAATAAAAGAGTGATAAAGGCATTAATTGTCACAGAATGAATGTCGGACTGTTGCTGTCCTAAGAGACCCTTGACCTTCGGGGGTCGAGTGTCCTGGAATGGTCGAGTGGAGTTGACTCGTTGATACGCCTCCAACGTATCTATAATTTTTTATTATTCCATGCTATTATTTTTGAAGTCTTGGATGTTTAATGGGCTTTATCTTTCACTTTTATATCATTTTTGGGACTAACCTACTAACCCAAAGGCCCAGTCCAGATTGCTGTTTTCTTTGCCTATTTCGGGGTTTTGTAGAAAAGGAAGATCAAACGGAGTCCAAATGGAATGAAACCTTCGCGAGAGATATTTTTGGAGGAAATCACGCCCAGAAAGCTTGAGAACCACATCAGAGGGTCGAGGAGCCGCCCTCGAGGGTGGGGGGCGCGTCCCCCTGACTTGAGGCCTCCTCGAGTGGCCCCTGGTGCCCTCCTTCTTCCTATATAAGTCCACGTACCCCAGAAACTCCATGAACAGAGGGAGAACCCTAATTCCACCACCGTAGCTTCTGTTCCCGTGGAGATCCTATCTTGGAGCCTGTTCCGGAGCTCCACCAAAGGGGGATCCATCACGGAGGCCTTCATCATCATCATCATCGCCCTCACCATGAGTTGTGAGTAGTTTAGCACAGACCTTCGGTTCCATAGCTAGTATATAGATGGCTTATTCTCTCTCTCCAGATCTCAATACGAAGTTCTCCTCGGTCTTCGAGGAGATCTATTCGATGTAATCTCTTTTTGCGGTGTGTTTGTCGAGATTCGATGAATTGTGAGTTTATGATCAAGGTTATCTATGAAAGATATTTGGTTCTTCTCTAAACTTTTTATGTGTGCTCATAATATCCTTGCAAGTCTTTTCGAATTATTGGTTTGGTTTGGGCTACTAGATCTATAGTTCTTGCAATGGGAGAAGTGCTTGGCTTTGGGTTCAATCTTGTGGTGTCCTTTCCCAGTGACAGTAGGGGCAGCAAGGCACGTATTGTATTGTTGCCATCGAGGATAAGAAGACGGGGTTTATATCATATTGCTTGAGTTTATCACTCTACATCATGTCATCTTCCTTAAGGCGTTACTCTGTTCGTATGAACTCAATACACTAGATGCATGCTGGATAGCGGTCGATGTGTGGAGTAATAGTAGTAGATGCAGGAAGGAGTCGGTCTACTTGTCTCGGACGTGATGCCTATATACAATGATCATGCCTAGATACTCTCATAATTATTCGCTTTTCTATCCATTGCTTGACAGTAATTTGTTTACCCGCCGTAGAATATCGCTATCATGAGAGGAGCCACTAGAGAAAACTATGGCCCCCGGGTCTATTCTCAACATATCAATCTACATCTGCTTTACTTTTACTGCTTTTATTTGCTGTTTTATTAAACTAAAAATACCAAAAATATAAACTATCATCTCTATCAGATCTCATTCTCATAAGTGACCGTAAAGGGATTGACAACCCCTTATCCCGTTGGCTGCGAAGTTCTTATTTGTTTGTGCAGGTGCGAGGGACTCGCGCGTGGTCTCCTACTGGATTGATACCTTGGATCTCAAAAACCGAGGGAAATACTTATGCTACTATGCTGCATCTCGCTTTCCTCTTCGAGGGAATACAACACAAGCACAAGAGGTAGCAAGAATTTCTGGCGTCGTTGCCGGGGAGACTTACGCAAAAGTCATATACCAAGTACCTATCACAAACCCTTATCCTTCACATTACATTTATTTGCCTCTCGTTTCCCTCTCCCCCACTTCACCCTTGCCGTTTTACTTGCCCTTCTTCCACCATGTGTTTATCGTTTGCTTGCTTCTTGTTTGCTCGTGTGCTGCTTGCTTGCTTGTCATCATGTCTAGCACACCTATCATTATCACCACTCCCGAGAGTGAGGTCCTCAACTTTAAACAAAGGGAGGAAGAAAACTTAAAAGATGCCTAGTATAGAATTTGCAATGCTCAAAATAGATCTAATAGGAAGCTTTCCACTTCCGTGCTTCTTCGAAATTTTTATGTTGGCATAACTCCGTGGAATAGATTTATCTTAGATACCATTACCGGAGGGAACTTCTTGGGTAGCCACACCATTGATTCTTATAATGCTATGACTGAATTATTTGGCTCACCACCTCTTATGGTTAATGGGACCGTTTTAACTTTGGAGCATGTTATGCAAAGATTAGAAATCATTGAAAACAAAGTTGCTACGGTAGAACTAGTAGAGAACTTGGATAGAAAAATTCATAATGAAATCACCCAATATGGATCCAAGGTAGGAGTTGTTCTGAAAAATCTTAAGGAAAAGGAGCCCATAGTTAAAGAAAAGCTAGATCAGGATTCTACTAGAATCAATAAGCTTGAGGATGTCATCACTAATGTGGGTTCTGCTCTCTCCGCTATAAAAACTAGTCCAAATACATCTACTAAATTATCTAAGTTCATGTATGTCCCTAAAGACAAGGGTGAAACATCTAGACTTGCGGATCTCAAATCCATAAGTGTTCACCCTAATTTTCTTACTTTTGCAAGAGACCCTTTTGACACTTTAGAATTTCTTGATTTTTTGCCCAAGAGTTTGATTATTCATAGGGACAAAGAAGTGCCCAAGAACCATAAGTGCTTAATCAAAGAATTGCCTCCTAAAGATGGCAATACCTAGATCTATCTTGTATCGTGCCTAGCTAGGGGCGTAAAACGATAGCGCTTGTTGGGAGGCAACCCAATTTTGTATTTTTTGTTTTTGTTGCTATTAGGAAATAAATATTGCATCTAACCTCTTATTATATGTGGTTTCATGTTTTGTTTAGTGTTTGTGCCAAGTAGAACCTTTGGTAAGACTTGTGTGAAGTTTATATGATCTTGCTGTAAAAAACAGAATCGTTAGTGCTCGCTAAAATAGTCGTGGTATTTTATTGGAGCTTGATTTTTAGTTGATTCTTTTTGTAGCTGATTGGTAGACAAATTGCGCAAATTTGCGAATTTAGTTTGAATTTTTTGGAGCTCCAGAAGTAGGCGAATCCTACAGATTACCACAGACTGTTCTGTCTTTGACAGATTCTGTTTTTTGTGCGTTGTTTGCTTATTCCAATGCATCTATGAGTAGTATTGGAGGATATGAACCATAGAGAAGTTGGAGTACAGTAGGTTTAACACCAATATAAACAAAGAATGAATTCATTGATGTACCTTTGAGTAGTGGTTTGTTTTCTTATACTAACGGAGCTCACGAGAAATTTTGTCTAAGTTTTGTGTTGTGAAGTTTTCAAGTTTTGAGTATTGCTTTCATGGACAATGGAACAAGGAGTAGCAAAGGCCTAAGCTTGGGTATGCCCATGGAACCCCAAGTAAATCCAAGATAATCAAAAGCCTAAGCTTGGGAATGCCCCGGGAAGGCATCCCCTCTTTCGTCTTCATCTATCGGTGACGATACTTGGAGCTATATTTTTATTCTCAACATGTTATGTGTTTTGCTTGGAGCATCTAGTATAATTTGAGTATTTGCTTGTTAGTTTGCCAGAATCATCCTTGCTGGACACACCTATTTGAGAGAGTTAAATATGTCCTAGAAATTGTTAGAACACCCTATGTGCTTCACTTATATCTTTGGAGTTGAATAGTTTTGCTCTAGTGCTTCACTTATATCTTTTAGAGCACGATGGTGGTAATATTTTATGGAAATTATTGAACTCTCATGCTTCACTTATATCTATTTGAGAGCCTATTAAAACAGCATGTTAATGTGTTTAGGCTAAAGAAACTAGTCTTCACATGATAGACATCCAACATCAATGTAGTAAAAAAAATTCACACCAAGTCCATTGAATATGATGAGATGTTGGATGCTTGATAATTGTTTTGCGAAATGAGGATAGTGATATTAGAGTCATGCTAGTGGGGTTATGATGAAATTTAGAAATACTTGTGTTAAGGTTTGTTATTCCCGTAGCATGCACGTATGGTGAACCGTTGTGTGACTAAGTGAAAGGATCGATATGGTTGACTAGAAGGGGGGGGGTGAATAGGCAACTAACAATTTTTAGCTTCTCTTTACCACTTTAAATTAAGCGTCAAAGTAAGTTGTCTGGATAAGCTACTAAGGAGACAACTAACCGAAAGTAAAGGTAACAACTACACAAGCACACTATAGGAGATAAACAAGTAATGCTAGCACAAGTAAAGGTAAGAAATAACCACAAGTGGAGACGGTGAAGACGAGGATGTGATATCGAAGTTCCTTCCCTTTGAGGGGAAGTACGTCTCCGTTGGAGCGGTGTGGAGGCACAATGCTCCCCAAGAAGCCACTAGGGCCACCGTATTCTCCTCACGCCCTCACACAATGCAAGGTGCCGTGAATCCACTAGTGGTGCCCTTGAAGGTGGCAACCGAACCTTTACAAACAAGGTTGGGGCTCTCTCCATAACTTAATTGGAGGCTCCCAACGAAACCCCGGAGCTTCACCACAATGGATTGTGGCTCCGAAGTGACCTCTTCCGTCTAGAGTGCTCAAACACCCAAGAGTAACAAAATCCACACAAGAAAGTATGGGGGAATCAAGTTTCCTTTGGTGGAAGTGTAGATCTAGGTCTCCTCCTTCAAACCCTAGCAAATCAACAAGTTTGGTTGGCTAGGGAGAGATATCGGGCAAGAAAGCTTCAATGGCATTAATGGTGGAGAGAGAGAGGCAAGAGATAAGGTGGAGGTGGGAGAAGGGGCTCCTTAAATAGGGTCTCCACCAATCCAACCGTTATGTGCAGATTCACATAGGACCGGTAGTTCCGCTAGCCCGACCGGTAGTACCGGTGAGTGAAGAAACCTGCGCCCTTGCCACTAAGGCGGTACTTCCGGTGGCTCACCCGGTAGTACCGGTCTTCCGGAGAAAACCGGAACTACCGTCCCACCTCCGGTCAACTACCGCTTGGAAACCAGAAGGTTTCAAGCAGGGGCGGTAGTTGGGACGGTGGTTGGGCCGGAACTACCGCCAGGCAGATAGTTTCTGCGTGGTGGCAGTCAGAGCGGTACTACCGCTCGGAACACCGGTAGTACCAGTCTTGTGAGAAGAACACCGGTACTTCCGGGCCACCGCCGGTCTACCACCGCACCCAGTACAGAAGGTATCACCCCTAAGCGGTACTTGGGGCGGTGGTTTGACCAGAACTACCGGCCATCGGTACAACCGCCAACTAGGGCGGTACTACCGCTGTGGATGAGTCTACACAAAAAGGAGGAATGAAATGGGACCTCTCTCTCCACGAACGGAGGCAATATAGTGGGTGCAAATATCTGTGTACGTGACTTGATTCACCCATTACCTTCCGATGTGGGTTCCCTCTTAATAGTACGGATTTCCTATGACCAAAAGAAAAAAAAGGCATCGGAAACTCCGTCTTCGATCTTTTCCTTAAAGAGGGAAAGCCTAACCGTCTTGAGCCACATGTTATCGACCTGAGTAATATTGACACACGATTAGTCCAGCCAAGGATTGTCATCATCACCAAAACCTCAGGCAGGAGATGCCCTTACAATCTCCCCCTTTTTGGTGAATGATGACAACCACGAGATAATCACGGGGGTCTATAGAATGAAGGTAGAGCTCCCCCTGAGTGTGAGCACTTATTAGAGTTTGCTTTTGGAATGCAAAAATGCTCACACTAGGATCTATGCTCCCCCTAGGATTTATAAACCAACCAGTGACCAAAAACAAAACAAATATACAACAGAGCATATGATTGCATAGAGCTTAAAAACGAAAGTGCATGGATAACTAAGATAAGGGCACATGTCTTACACCATGCAACTGAAGTTCACAGGAACGAAATTCATAGAGCTAAGATAGAGCATAGAAAACTTAGATAACATGTCTTACACCATGCTACGGAAGTTCACAGAGAAGAAAAAGAACACCCAGAAACACCCATGCAACTCCCGTGACCTATAGCAATACTCAACTCTCCCCCTTTGGCATCAAGCACCAAAAAGGAAAAGAGCGAGACTAACGCCCCTGGGCTCAGTACAGCTCCTCGCCTGTCGCCAGAGAATCATCCGAGTCACCATCGTCAGAGTCCTCCGTGTCCTGATCGTCCTCAGCAGCCTCAGCCTCAGTCTCCATCGCATCCACAGTCGCTCGAGTAGTGGAGGTAGTAGGCTCATCATCAGACCACTGGCGGTTGGCCAGACACCACTTATCCTTAGGAGTGATGCTCTACTCGGAGCCACTGTTCACATCAGGCACATTGAGGTGCTTCATCAACTGAATCTGCCGGCGGCGCGCCATCTTCTCATTCACATGAGCCTTGTAGAGCTTCTTCTGGACGTGGGCCTGCAGGCAGAAGGTCTTCTTGACCTTGGCAGTAAGCTTCTCCACCCAAGAGGGCTTGGCCCCAGCCTCTAACTCAAAGTCATCATCATCTGAGGTAGCAAAGACATCCTCCTCATTTCCCATAGCGAATCTAGGAGCTTTATGCTTCTTGTGTCTCAACACCTTGACCTCATGCTCCGTGAGCCGATCCGGAGTAGAAAGAGGCTCTACAGGCCTCCAAACTTCCCAAACCGAGTAAAGGAAGCGCATCACAAAGGGAGCGTAGATTGGTACCTTGCGGTACCAAACACAGTTGTACATCTCCTCCCACATCCATTTGGACACATCAAAAGTGATGCCCTTGCCTCGCTTGGTCTTCATTGCCACAAGCAGATCCACCAGATAGCCATAGATATCATCCTGGTTCCCAACTTTGGGCAGCAGCACACACCGGAACACACGGTGAAGAATGTCATAAACTGGCAGAAGGTCATTGGATTTACCTATTATGCCATGCCCAGGGATATACAGAGGTGCTAGCTTCACTTTGTCCATGGGATTGGCTCGGTCGTGAGGACGGAGACCACCTTGGTCTTCCAAGCCAGTGTCATCATAGTCCAAAGCATTGCAGAAGGCAGTCCAGGGAACACGGAAGAACTCATCCCGACACATAAATGAAAGGTGACGCTGATCATCACTGCCGAAGTGGACAGTAGCATAGAACTGATGGATGAGTTCCACATCAAAGTCACATCGCAGTTCCATGAGCTTGACCAAATCAAACTCCTCACAGACTTCCAGAGCCTCTCCAAAGTAATTGGGGCTGCTTCTCCACTTGGCAAGGTCAATAGACCACATACGAGTGAACTTGTTCTTGTGGTGCTCGAAGATTTCATCCACAATCCTCAACTGCATCTCATTGCGGAAGTGAGGATTATTCCAACATGGAGGAGGTGGTGCGGTGTAGTGGTCTTGAAACCGAAACTTCTCCCAGTCCGAAAGCTTCCATTTGTACATAGGAAGCGCTACACGCTGCTTGGCTGCCACTGACTTTTCCCGGCGAGTTGTTTTGGAGGGAATCACAACCTCGGGGACATCTTCATCATCTGCTGGCCTCTTGCCCCTACGGGCCTTCCTTTTGGCAAACTGACCAGAGCGAGAGCTAGAGCCACCTGCAAACGCACACGGAGAACACATAGCAACCCAGAAAAGATGAGAGGAATGTACACAAGAGCAGACGAATAATTCACAAGTATGTAAGGAGAATAGAGACAATGCATATAAATTCAGAGCAACCGGTAGTTCCGGTATCAGCACCGGTAGTTCCGGACCGGCGGTAGTACCGGTCGTGTGACCGGCGGTAGTACCGGTCATGTGACCGGTAGTACCGCTGAGAGCGGATCTACCAAGAGGAGGGGAACTACCCGATCTCAAAACTACATGCACGATGTCTATTTCTAACTGCGCACAAGAGAATAGGAATCTATACGGACCTCTCCCTCAAAACATTTAGCCAAAAATGAGGGAATACACGCATTGCCCTAGAAGAAGGATTCAAGAAGAACCCTAACAAAAGAAGAAGTAGGGCAATACCGGTATCCATGGGAGGAGATCGAGAAAGAGGCGGCCTCCAAGGAGCAGATCCGGTGAAGGGCCGACGGATCCGTAGAGCCGGAGGGCGCTACGGGGCAGTGAGCGGAGCAACCGGCGGCTAGGGCGAAAGAATGAACGGGTGAAGGGGAAAACCTCTTCAGCCCGTGCCTTATATATCCGCCCAGATCAGCACCGGTAGTACCGGTCCGGCTGCTACCAGGTGGTTGGAGCGGTACTTCCGCGCCAGGCGGTAGTTCCGCTAATCAACGCCTGTAGTACCGGCCAGGGGCACAGGTCAGAGCACCAGCGGTAGAACCGCCTGCTCTAGACCGGTACAACCGCTGGGCTATAACCATGTGATCAAGCGGTAGAACCGCTTGAACCACCAGTTGTACCGCCTGGGAGTGCCCACTCACTCCATGATAACAAGCTTGTCTACATTTGGAGTAGATGGCTTGGATGAGATGGCTTAGGATGGAGCAAGTCACTGTAGTACGAGAAAAACACAAAAGCCAGAAACCAACCAAACTGGAGGGCGGTGGCTGGAGCCACCAATGTTAGAGTCAATTGGCATGGCACCGCGAAGAATTATCCTTGGGCCCATAACCAAAACTCGTCTTTGAAACACACGTGTCATCACAAATGACGAATGTGAAAAGCATATCAATTTATGCATAATGGGGGGAGGATGAGTTCATTGAGAGAACACCACGTACCCTATTTCCATGCCTACACCTAGACTAAACAATATGTTGAGTGTGAGGAGTGTGTGCAAAGACTCAAGCCACATTGCTCAAATCGATGATATTTAGCTCATGCCTTAACTCGCGAAATCTTGCTTCATCCAATGGCTTCGTGAAGATATCTGCAAGGTTATCATGAGTGTTGACGTAGTGAAGCTCGATCTCTCCTTGCCTTATGTGATCCCGGATGAAGTGATACCGAATCTCTATATGCTTCATCTTGAAGTGTTGCACCGGGTTGAGAGAAATCTTGATGGCACTTTCATTTTCACACCAAAGAGGCACTTTGTCACAAGTGACACCGTAATCCTTTAAAGTTTGCCTCATCCATAAGAGTTGAGCACCACAACTGCCAGCAGCCACATACTCTACTTTGGTGGACGAGAGAGACACACAACTTTGCTTTTTGGAAGACCAACTAACAAGAGAGCAACCAAGAAATTGGCACCCTCCAGAAGTGGACTTCCTATCAACTTTGTCTCCCGCCCAGTCAGAATCCGAGAAACCTACAAGGTTGAAGTTTGCTCCTCTCGGGTACCGTAAGCCAAAGTTTGGGGTATGAGCCAAATATCGAAAGATTCGCTTGACAGCCGCAAAGTGACTTTCCTTAGGTGAGGCTTGAAACCGTGCACAAATTCCTACACTCAACATAATATCCGGTCTAGATGCACAAAGGTAAAGCAAGGAACCGATCATAGAGCGATATACCTTTTGATCCACCGCTTTACCATTGGGATCAATGTCAAGTTGGCATTTGGTTGGCATTGGAGTAGTAGCCGGCTTGACATCACTTAGATTGAACCTCTTGAGCATGTCTTGAGTATACTTGGATTGTTTGATGAAGATTCCTTCTCTTCTTTGTTTGATCTCAAACCCAAGGAAATACTTCAACTCTCCCATCATGGACATCTCAAAATGTGTGGTCATGAGTGCGGCGAACTCATCATTGAAAGCTTTGTTAGGAGAACCAAAGATAATATCATCAACATATAGTTAGCATACAAACAACTCCCCTTTGACCTTCTTTGTAAAAAGAGTGGGGTCAATTTTCCCAATTTCAAACCCACGATCTTGTAACAACTCGGTAAGATGCTCATACCACGCACGTGGGGCTTGTTTAAGGCCATAGAGTGCCTTATCGAGTTGGTACACGTGATTGGGGAGCTTAGGATCCTCAAACCCCGGGGGTTGTTTAACATACACCAACTCATTAATAGGACCATTAAGAAATGCACTTTTCACATCCATTTGTTGCAATTTAAAGTTATGATGGGAAGCATAGGCAAGCAACAAACGAATGGATTCAAGACGAGCAACGGGGGCAAAGGTTTCATCATAGTCGATACCCTCGACTTGGGAGTAGCCTTGAGCCACAAGACGCGCCTTGTTGCAGATGACAATGCCATGAGCATCTTGTTTGTTCTTAAAGATCCACTTGGTTCCAATGACATTATGGTTCTCCTTTGGTCTTGGCACCAGACGCCACACCTTGTTGCGCTCGAAGTTATAGAGTTCTTCATGCATGGCATTGAGCAAATCAGGGTCTTCGAGCGCCTCATAAACCTTCTGAGGTTCAACACAGGAGACAAAAGCTTGATGAGCACAATAGTTTGCTAATTGTCTACGAGTGCTTACCCCCCTTTTGATGCTTCCTAGAATGTTCTCCATGTGATGTTCGTTGGAAGCAAGCCTGGAGGCAACTTTTGCAGCACGACGCTCTAATTTCTCTTCAAGAGTTAACTGAGAAGCATTGAGTTGATCATATTGAGCGTCGTCAGGAGCTAGATCTTGATCTTGAGCTTCCTCTTGATCTTGATCTTGCTCGGAGGACAGAACTTGGCCTTGTGCATCATTTGGTGGCTCTCCACCATCTTGTGATTGATCTTGCACTTGGCCTTGTTCGTCAGGTTGAGGGCCTTCACTTTGTTCTTCGGAAGCGTGTGGGTCTTGGGTTGGTGATGGTTCCACTTGAGTGGAACATTGTCCTTCTCCTTCGGCCGCAAGGGGTTCCTCAATGGGTAGGATATATCTAACACCCATTCTTCTTATGGCTTGAGGAGGAATTTCATCACCTACATCACAAGTACCACTTTGCTCCACTTGGGAGCCGTTATTTTCATCAAACTCTACGTTACTCGTCTCCTCAATGAGTCCATTGGACTTGTTGAGGACACGGTAAGCATGAGAGTTTGTAGCATAACCAACAAATATGCCCTCGTGAGCTCTAGATTCAAATTTAGACAAGCGAACACCTTTCTTGAGAATGAAACACTTACACCCGAATACCCAGAAGTACTTGAGATTGGGCTTGTTACCGGTAAGTATCTCATATGGAGTTTTGTTCAAGCCTTTGCGGAGATAGAGCCGATTTGATGCATAGCAAGCGGTGTTGATGGCTTCCGCCCAAAAGTTGTATGGAGATTTGAATTCCGCCATCATGGTTCTTGCCGCATCCATCAGAGTTCGGTTCTTTCTCTCCTCTACACCATTCTGTTGAGGGGTATATGGGGCTGCATATTGATGTTTGATCCCCTCATCACTGAGAAACTCATCCAAGGTGTAGTTCTTGAACTCGGTGCCGTTGTCACTTCTGATCATCAAAATCTTTGCTTCATGTTGTCGTTGAGCTTCATTTGCAAAGTTGATGACGGTTTGTTGGGTTTCACTCTTCTTCTTGAAGAAGTATACCCAGGTGTATCTTGAGTAATCATCCACAATCACCAAGCAGTACTTTCTACCACCAAGACTATCAAAAGATGGAGGCCCAAAGAGGTCCATGTGAAGGAGCTCTAGGGGTCTCTTTGAATAGATGACAGTCGTGGGAGGGTGAGCCGTCTCATGTAACTTTCCTTCAATGCAAGCCCTGCAAGCACGATCTTTGGCAAAGCAAACATTTGTTAGTCCACGGACATGGTCCCCCTTGAGAAGACTTTGCAAAGATCTCATATTGACGTGGGCCAAAGGGCGATGCCAAAGCCATCCCACATCAAGTTTAGCCATTAAGCATGTCGCGACCTTAGTGGGTTGCTTCGAGAAGTTAACCACATAAAGGCCGTTCTCGACATGCCCAACATAGGCCACTTTAAGAGTCTTGCTCCACAAGAGGGCCACGGTATCAATATCAAAGAATGTAGCAAAGCCCATGAGTGCAAGTTGGCGAACAGAAAGTAAATTGTATGCAAGGGACTCAACAAGCATGACTTTCTCGATCGTGAGATCATGAGAGACAACAACCTTGCCAAGCCCCAATACCTTAGAAGATGAAGCATCACCCCATTCGACGTTGGTGGCCATAGATGAACCTAGATGCACGTCCACCACCAAGTCTTTGCTTCCGGTCATATGATTTGTGGCTCCGCTATTGAGCAACCATGATTCCCCACTGGAAGCAAACTCCTACAAGAGATCAATGCTTGGACTTAGGTACCCATTTGGTAATGGGTCCTTTGAGGTTAGTAACATGGGTCTTAGGAACCCAAATGTACCATTCAATGTACTCATAAGAAGAACCAACAAATTTAGCAAACACATGACCATCACTAGCACGACATAAAACATATGAAGGATTAAAGTCGCCGGCCATGTTTGATGGTATGGTGGAGTGTTTCTTGACACCACCACTTTTCACCATTTTCTTCTTCTTTCATGTGCCCTCTCCTTCTTTCACAAAAGATTGTCGGAGAGGGGGTGGTTGCTTGGTCTTGTCATTCTTCTTCTTCTTGGGCTTAGGAACAAACCCAATTCCTTCCTTTGCCACAACCTCCTTTTGATTGCTCAAAAGGTTGTTGAGGTTCTTCTCACCTTGTATGCATGTCACAAGGCCTTTCTCAAGTTGCTTCTTCAACTCGGCATTCTCTTCAACAAGATGCACATGCTCGCAACATGGGTTAGTAGCATTTGCATTATCAATTAATACCATGCGATGAAAGATAGCCTTTTCTTTAGTTAGCGAAACTTGGAGTTGATCATGAGACTCCTTGAGAGTAGCATGCATACCTTTCAAGGCCTTGTGAGCCTTGTAAAGTATGGCAAACTCTTCTTTGAGTTTCTCATGGTCAACCTCAAGTTTTGCCTTCTCGGAATTAAGCACACGAGAGACAACTAACGCATGATCAAGATCTTTCTTTAATTTAGCATGACCATCGTTGTGTGACTCCTCAAGAGCCAAACGAATACCACGCTCTTCCTCTAAGGCATTAGAGAGATCCGATATCTCATCGGCATAGTCTCGACTATGTGCTTCCATTTTAGAAATGGTTTCCTCGTGAGCCTCGATCATGTCGTTGGCCTCACCGAGTTGTTCCAAGAGAGCAACAAAATGCTTCTTGAGTTTGCCCTTGAGATTTTTCATGAACAACTCAAATTCATTCTCTCCCTCCTTAGCACCCTCACTCTCATCAATACAATTCGTCAATGAAGGATTAGAAGAGATAGTAGTATTGATGTTTGGGGTTACCTTGTTGGTGGCCTTGGCCATGAGACACTTGGCGGTGATGTTCTCATTTGGTGAGTCGAAGAGAGATGAGTGCGGAGTAGTAGCAATTGCAATTGTGGCCATGGTGACCATATCATCATCTTCATCATTATCATCATCCTCAACATATTCTTCTTGGGCCACCAACCCTTTAGGAGGAGTCTTCTTGTTGAAGTTGTTCTTGTTGGGATAGGACTTTGACTTGTCCTTCCGGATGAGTTTGCCTCCAAAGTCTTCTCTCTTCTCATATGGGCAATCTGCAACGAAGTGGCTTACATTGCCACAGTTGAAGCATGTCCTTACTCGTTGCTTGCCCCTGTTTCCACTTGAGTTGTTCCTGTTGAAGTTGGGTCTTGTGTTCTTCTTGCCCCAGAATTGCCTTGAAGCAAGAGCCATGTGCTCATGATAGGCATATTTGGTGTCCTCGGGACTACACTCATCATCATCTTCTACTTCCTCTTCTTCCACACAAGCCTTGGCCTTCAGGGCAAGATTAGGCTTCTTTGATCATTGAGCTCTTAAGACCGCATTATCGGTGGTCATGTCCAAGATCCTCATGGCAACGAACTCATCCAACACTTCATGAGATGACAAGTGGTGGAAATCCGGTCTTTGACGAATGACAGAGGACATGGCCTTATGATAGGGCATCATGGCCTTGAGGAACTTGCGCTTGATCCAGTTGTCATCTGTATCCTTACTGCCATGATCTCGAAGAGAGACAGCAAGGGTGGTTAATCTCCGATAAAGTTCACGAGGATCTTCTTCTTCGATCATAGCAAACTCATCGGCTTCATCTTGCACAACTTCATAGTTAGAGCGTTGAATGCTCGTGCTTCCCTTGTACATAGTGCCAACATGCTCCCAAGCTTCCTTGGCCACAGTGAAGGGTCGAAGATGTGCAATGTCTTCTGGAGGAATGGCATCTTGAAGAATGCAAAGAGCGGACTCGTTGAACTGATGATCCGCAGTTTCTCTTGGAGTCATGTTGTCGGGATCATGCGGATAAAAACCATGCTCAATGATTCTCCAAAGATTAGTAGAACAATGATTTATATGACGTTTGAAGCAAAACACCCAAGTAGCAAAATCAGAATTTTTTATAAACTTGGGAGGTGGCCCAACGGAATTTAAATGCGGTGTAGGAACGGGTCCTCCATACTGAGTAGGAGGAACGGAGTGGGCAAAGATTCCACTCCCATTCTTAGTAACAGGGGCTTGTTCACTACTAGCTTCTCCCTTGTCGAGATTAGCCTCCGACACGTTAGTAGCGGGATGAACCACTTCCAACGGTGCGGTGGATACTTTAAGCCCCTCAAGCAAATCTTTAAACATGCCTTTGACCTCGCTCGCTAGTGACTCTTTCAATGTGGTCAAGGCCACATTGAACTCCTCACGAGTGACCGAGGCTCCCCCATCTGACGTAGGCAAGTACGGAGTTCCACCGGAATGGTCCTCCGTCTTGACTACGTTGTCACCCATACTCTTTGGACGGTAAAGTCCTTAAAAAGAGACGAGGCTCTGATACCAATTGAAAGGATCGATATGGTTAACTAGAGGGGGGGGGGTGAATAGGCAACTAACAATTTTTAGCTTTTCTTTACCACTTTAAATTAAGCGTCAAAGTAAGTTGTCTAGATAAGCTACTAAGGTGACAACTAACCAAAAGTAAAGGTAACAACTACACAAGCACACTATAGGAGATAAACAAGTAATGCTAGCACAAGTAAAGGTAAGAAATAACCACAAGTGGAGACTGTGAAGACGAGGATGTGATATTGAAGTTCCTTCCCTTTGCGGGGAAGTACGTCTTCGTTGGAGCGATGTGGAGGCACAATGCTCCCCAAGAAGCCACTAGGGCCACCGTATTCTCCTCACGCCCTCACACAATGCAAGATGCCGTGAATCCACTAGTGGTGCCCTTGAAGGTGGCAACCGAACCTTTACAAACAAGGTTGGGGCTCTCTCCACAACTTAATTGGAGGCTCCCAACGAAACCCCGGAGCTTCACCACAATGGATTGTGGCACCGAAGTGACCTCTTCCGTCTAGAGTGCTCAAACACCCAAGAGTAACAAAATCCACACAAGAAAGTATGGGGTAATCAAGTTTCCTTTGGTGGAAGTGTAGATCTAGGTCTCCTCCTTCAAACCCTAGCAAATGAACAAGTTTGGTTGGCTAGGGAGAGAGATCGGGCAAGAAAGCTTCAATGGAATTAATGGTGGAGAGAGAGAGGCAAGATATAAGGTGGAGGTGGGAGAAGGGGCTCCTTAAATAGGGTCTCCACCAATCCAACCGTTATGTGCAGATTCACATAGGACCGGTAGTTACGCTAGCCCGACCGGTAGTACCGGTGAGTGAAGAAACCTGCGCCCTTGCCACTAAGGCGGTACTTCCGGTGGCTCACCCGGTAGTACCAGTCTTTCGGAGAAAACCGGAACTACCGTCCCACCTCCGGTCAACTATCGCTTGGAAACCAGAAGGTTTCAAGCAGGGGCGGTAGTTGGGACGGTGGTTGGGCCGGAACTACCGCCAGGCAGATAGTTCCTGCGTGGTGGCAGTCAGAGCGGTACTACCGCTCGGAACACCAGTAGTACCGGTCTTGCGAGAAGAACACCGGTACTTCCGGGCCACCACCGGGCTACCACCGCACCAAGTACAGAAGGTATCAACCCTGAGCGGTACTTCAGGCGGTGGTTTGACCGGAACTACCGGCCACCGGTAAAACCGCCAACTAGGGCGGTACTACCGCTGTGGATGAGTCTACACAAAAAGGAGGAATGAAATGGGACCTCTCTCTCCACGAACGAAGGCAATATAGTGGGTGCAAAGTATCTGTGTACGTGACTTGATTCACCCATTACCTTCCGATGTGGGTTCCCTCTTAATAGTACGGATTTCCTATGACCAAAAGAAACAAAAAGGCATCGGAAACTCCGTCTTCGATCTTTTCCTTAAAGAGATAAATCCTAACCGTCTTGAGCCACATGTTATCAACCTGAGTAATATTGACACACGATTAGTCCAGACAAGGATTGTCATCATCACCAAAACCTCAGGCAGGAGATGCCCTTACACTAAGTTAGAGCATGAGGTATTTGTAGAGTGTCAACCTTTGTGTGGAGGTCAGAGGCGCGCGATGGTTAACTCCTACCAACCTTTCCCCCTAGGAGTATGCGTTGATTGGTTTGTTTTGATGACTCGTAGATTTTTTCAATAAGTATATGAGTTCTTATGACTAATGTTGAGTCCATGGATTATACGCACTCTCACCCTTCCACCATTGCTAGCCTCTCTTGTACCGCGCAACTTTCGCCGGTGCCATAAACCCACTATATATATCCTTCCTCAAAACAGCCACCATATTGTTCCTCAAAACAGCCACCATACCTACCTATCATGGCATTTCCATATCCATTCCGAGATATATTTCCATGCAACTTTCCACCATTTCGTTCATATTACACGCATCATATTGGCATATTGCCATTGCATGATCTTGTAGTTGACATCGTATTTGTGGCAAAGCCACCATGCATAACTTTTCATACATGTCACTCTTGTTTCATTGCACATACCGGTACACCGCCGGAGGCATTCATATAGAGTCCTACTTTGTTGTTGTTGTATCGAGTTGTAATATCGTGTTGTAATGAAAGTGTGATGATCATCATTATTAGAGCATTGTCCCATCGGAGGAAAGGCTAAATCTATAAAGCCCCTCTGCAAAAAAAAGAAAAAAAAGAAAGGCCAAAGAAAAAAGGAAAGGCCCCAAAAAAAGAAAAAAAGAAAAAGAAAAAAGGGACAATTGCTACTATCTTTTTTCCACACTTGTGCTTCAAAGTAGCACCATTTTCTTCATTGTAGAGATTCTCATGCTTAGTCACTTTCATATACTAGTGGGAATTTTTCGTTATAGAACTTGGCTTGTATATTCCAACGATGGGCTTCCTCAAATGCCCTAGGTCTTCATGAGCAAGCAAGTTGGATGCACACCCACTAGTTTCTTTTGTTGAGCTTTCATTCATATTTAGCTCTAGTGCATCCGTTGCATGGCAATCCCTACTCACTCACATTGATATCTATTGATGGGCATCTCCATAGCCCGTTGATACGCCTAATCGATGTGAGACTATCTCCCTCCTTTTTGTCTTCTCCACAACCACCTCTATTCCACCCATATTGTTATATCCATGGCTCACGCTCATTTATTGCGTGGAAGTTGAAAGGTTTGAAAAGATAGAGTATGAAAACAAATGCTTGACTGAAATCAGGGTTGTGCATGATATGAATATTTTTGTGTGATAACGAGGGAGCATAGCCAACACTATATGATTTTGTAGGGATAACTTTCTTTAGCCATAGTATTTTGAGAAGACATGATTGCTTTGTTAGTATTGCTTGAAGTATTATTATTTCTTATGTCAATATAGACTTTTACCTTGAATCTTTCATATCTGAACATTCATGCCATAATTGAGAGAATTACATTGAAAAACTACATTGATAAGCATTCCACATCAAAAATTCTTTCTTTATCATTTACCTACTCGAGGACGAGCAGGAGTTAAGCTTGGGGATGCTTGATACGTCTCCAACGTATCTATAATTTTTATTGTTGCGTGCTATTGTTTATGAAGTCTTGGATGTATAATGGGCTTTATCTTTCACTTTTATATCATTTTTGGGACTAACCTACTAACCCAAAGGTCCAGTCCAGATTGTTGTTTTTTGCCTATTTCGGGGTTTTGCAGAAAAATAATATCAAATGGAGTCCAAACGTAATGAAACCTTCGCGAGAGATATTTTTGGAGAAAATCACGCCCAGAAAGCTTGAGAACCACGTCAGAGGGTCGAGGAACCGCCCTCGAGGGTGGGGGGCACACCCCCCTTCCCAGGGCGCGCCCCCTGCCTCCAGGCCTCCTCGAGTGGCCCCCGGTTCCCTCCTTCTTCCTATATAAGTCCACGTACCCTAGAAACTCCGTGAACAGAGAGAAAACCCTAATTCCACCGCCGTAGCTTCTGTTCCCGTGGAGATCCCATCTTGGAGCCTCTTCCGGGGCTCCACCGGAGGGGGATCAATCACGGAGGCCTTCATCATCATCATCATCATCGCCCTCACCATGAGTTGTGAGTAGTTTACCACAGACCTTCGGGTCCATAGCTAGTATCTAGATGGCTTCTTCTCTCTCTCCGGATCTCAATACAAAGATCTCCTCGGTCTTCGAGGAGATCTATTCGATGTAATCTCTTTTTGTGGTGTGTTTGTCGAGATCCCATGAATTGTGAGTTTATGATAAAGGTTATCTATGAAAGATATTTGGTTCTTCTCTGAACTTTTTATGTGTGCTCATAATATCCTTGCAAGTGTCTTCGAATTATTGGTTTGGTTTGGCCTACTAGATCTATAGTTCTTGCAATGGGAGAAGTGCTTGGCTATGGCTTCAATCTTGCGGTGTCCTTTCCTAGTGACAGTAGGGACAGGAAGGCACGTATTGTATTGTTGCCATCGAGGATAAAAAGATGGGGTTTATATCATATTGCTTGAGTTTATCCCTCTACATCATGTCATCTTGCTTAAGGCGTTACTCTGTTCGTATGAACTCAATACACTAGATGCATGGTGGATAGCGGTCGATGTGTGGAGTAATAGTAGTAGATGCAGGCAGGAGTCGGTCTACTTGTCTCGGACGTGATGCCTATACACAATGATCATGCCTAGATAGTCTCATAATTATTCGCTTTTCTATCAATTGCTCGACAGTAATTTGTTTACCCGCTATAGAATATAGCTATCATGAGAGAAGCCACTAGAGAAAACTATGGCGCCCGGGTCTATTCTCAACATATCAATCTACATCTGCTTTACTTTTACCGCTTTTATTTGCTGTTTTATTAAACTAAAAATACCAAAAATATAAACTATCATCTCTATCAGATCCAACTCTCGTAAGTGACCGTAAAGGGATTGACAACCCCTTTCACGTTGGCTGCGAAGTTCTTATTTGTTTGTGCAGGTGCGAGGGACTCACGCATGGTCTCCTACTGGATTGATACCTTGGTTCTCAAAAACCGAGGGAAATACTTACGCTACTGTGCTGCATCTCCCTTTCCTCTTCGAGGGAATACAACGCAAGCTCAAGAGGTAGCACTCGTCTGGGAGAGGGTATACGGTCGAGTGATAAGTCCTCGTGGGTCGTAACAGTCGACCGTTCCTACTGTCTTCGAGTTGTCCTTTGAACTTCTGGGGTAGTGACCCTGGGTGGGATACCTGGGTCAGGCCCGTGACCCTACCCTAGGCCTGTAACATCATCACTCTTCCTTTTAATTGATGAGATGCCGAGTCACCGTGATCAAGCTGCTTCGAGTGGATTGTCGTGGTTGTTGGCCCTTAGCCTCTTAAAATGTGCTAGCTATTACTATATATGTTAAGTATGTAGATATAGACCATATGGTTGTTGGGCCTTAGCCTCTTAAAATGTGATAGTTGTTACTATGTTAAAGTACATAGATATGGACCATATGGTTGTCAAAACCATGTTACGAAGATCCTCCTTTTGTCGAATATTGTAACCACTATATATATGTTACTCAAATGATGTTACCCAAGTTCATAAATTTTCATGGAAAGTATTAGTGTCGTACACAGTTCATTGAGTTTAAGCGTCTGCCTGATGACCAGAAGGCATTTGCATATTAACTGTCCATATTGCAAATTCACACACATGTTAACATAAGGAAACGTATGTGTAACATACTAATCATCGCAGACGAGTACCCGCGGATGCATCGTGTGCGATACTCCGCCACCGCAAGCAACTAGTTTGCATTTTTCAAAGTTTTTTGTACACACAGAATCGCAGACGAAGTAACTGCATTAGCCGTCTGTGTTTTATTTTCTCATCGCAAAAAGTTCATCTGAGTCGGCTGTTTGCCACGTATCACGCACATCTTGTTTACACGACTCGTTTGTGTTCTTTTGGCTCATCGCAAACAGTTCATCCATGTGAACTGTATGCCGCATATCACACACATCTTGTTAAGTTGAACCGTTTCTGTTATGTTCCCTAATCAAAAACAGTTCGTCCGAGTTACCTGTATGCCGTATATCGCACACACGTTGATATGGTTTCCCGTTTCTGTTGTTCTACCTGATCGCAAACAGTTCCAATGGATAACCATGTGTCCTGCATCGCACACACATTGTTATGGCTGCCCGTTTCTGTTGTTCTACCTCATCGCAGACAGTTTGAATGGATTAACCATGTGTCTTGCATCGCACACGCAACTAAAATCTGAACCGTTTTTGATGTTTCCACAATTGCAAACGTTTTGCACCTTTTGACGGGTTTTTTACACCACCGTTTGCGATTATTGCATCACACACAGTTTCGGCAAAGGGTCTTTGATCGTAGTGTCACGTTAGCAGTATCCTGCAGTAGTGCCACTCTCGTTGCTATGCATCTCCTAGATAGATCTTGCGTGATCATAGGAATTTTTTTGAAATTGCATGCTACTTTCCCGAAACTTAGCATGTTTAGATTTGATCTGGATCGTATCTTATTTAGGATTAGCCTAATTAGTTGGCCGTGCAAGGGGACGATGGCTATGGAATTAGTGGCATCTCCTGGATGATGCGCTATGAAACAACTACGTTACAGAAACTTTTGGTAGCTTCCCGGTAGTAGATTGGTTGAGCTGATTGAATAGATTGTGATTACATATTTGGATTTGTCTTTTAGTGGCTTGAGGACAAGGTATGTGTCCCTCCCCTAGTTACTTGCCCGAACTATTAGCTATGTCTAATTTAGTATAATTTTTGACCCAGTTGTAGAAGAGATAGACCTGCGGCTGGTGGTGTTTCACAGACAATTCCTTTTGGTGCTACTTTTCTAAAGAAAATTCAGGTATATCTTCAAGCAGGATTAAGATTACACGTGCATTGCACGTGCGCATTTACTAGTGTTTTTAAGTAGTAGATACTCCTGATACGTCCAAAATGCATCACTATTTTATATCGTAATTCATCCTTATTCATTGATATATTTCACATTACGATGATGTTCTTATGTTGTTTTGGCGTATTTTACATAGTTTGCAACTTTCCGGTGCCGAAGCAGCAGACGCAGGATTCAGCGGTAAAAAGTGGACGCTGAGTTGCTGAAGAAGAATACCTACAAATTACCTGAAAATCGACGGAGGGTATTTTCCAGATGGATCACGAAGGCACGCAAAAGAGCAACCAGAGGGGGGCCACAGGGCGCCCAGGCGGCCACCTGGCGCGGCCCCCACCCTGGCCGCGCCGGGGGGGGGGCGCCTGGAGCCCTTGGCCCACTTCCGGCTGCCCCCTTTTGCCTATATACTCCTCGTCATCCAAAAACCCTAAAAAGGAGAGTTTTGACGGAGTTCCGCCGCCGCTCCGTGGCGGAAACCTACAGAGAAGAAAAAGCCATCTCCGGCGGGCAGATTCCGCCGGGGAAATCACCTCCCGGAAGGGGAGATCACCGCCATCGCCATCACCATCGTCACGGGCATCATCTAGATCATCATCAACATCATCCCCAACATCAGCACCATCTCCATCTTCATCCAATCTCATCTCACCATTGCAACTTGTGTTGTAATCCGTACTATCTATCCTCTCTACTCTATCGGTGTTGATTACTACTTTCTGGTGAATGCTATTGAGTTTTGTTGGAGAAATATCATTATGTCCAGATTGTTTATCATCCATTTATCTCCACTGATCATGATCTCTCTTATGTCTTGTGAGTAGTTACTTTAGTTCTTGAGGACATGAGAAAAGTCTTGTTGTTAGTAGTCATATGATGTTGAAGTAATATGTGTTGTTTGATACTTAAGTTGTGTTGTTATTTTCCTAGTGGTGTTGTGTGAGTCGAACACTCAACACTTTGCCTTATTAAGGACCTAGGGGAATACATTGTGTACAAAGAATGCTTACGGTGGGTTGCCGGAGTGACAGAAACCTGAACCCCAGTTCACACGCTTTTGCACAAGGGAACAATGGATCATCGATCGTATTGCTATGGTTAGCCTTTTGCCTTAAATACTATCTTGTATTTGCGGATGCTTGCAATGTGTTTAATCATAAGAGTGCACTCATCTTAGTCTAGAGAGTGTACTAGCATAGATCTACCCACTCAACACTTATCAACACATCACATAGTACCGATGCGGAATATGGCGAAAGCACATGACTACCTCTCCCGTGTGTCCTCAAGAACACTTTAGCCTTTATAAGTTCAGTTGCTAGGCCTCTCCTTTGCTCAGAAAGGATTGGGCCACTTGTTACTCTTCATTGCCTTTTACTTTGCTCGCTTTTACCTTCCTATTGCTTATATCAAGAAAACCCCTAAAAAGTTATCTTTCAGTGCTTGCAGTTATTCCTTGCTCAGAACCACTTATCAATACCTTCCGCTCCTCGTTGGGTTCGACACTCTTACTTATCGGAAACACTGCAATAGATCCCTTATGGTTGTGGGTCATCAAGTACCGTTTTCTGGCGCCGTTGCCGGGGAGTGTAGCGCTATTTGTAAAGTTAACTGATAAGGAAGTTTTAAAATTTCTATTTTTATTTTGTTGTTGCTGCTCTTTGTCCTTATGGACAACCTTGCTATTGGATCGTTGCTCGAGGGAAGACACCCCACATGTGTGGTGGTTGCTCCTCCCCCTACTGAAATTATGCCCTATAAAATACCAGCTGGTATTATCGATTATGTTTTGGCTAATCGTTATGCAGGAGACAGACATCCCGGTGAACACTTGCTATATCTGTCACAACTATGTTCATTATTTAAGCTTGCAGGTGTATCAATGGAGTTTGTCATGAGGAAATTGTTCTCCGTATCGCTTATAGATAAAGCTTTAGATTGGTATAAGCTTCTCTATAACTCACACTTGCTTGATTGGCAAGAGCTTATGTCTCTCTTTTATACCAAGTTTTATCCTCTTCATGAAATTCATCGAGACAGGAACTATATCTATAACTTTAGGTCTCGTGACGGAGAAAGCATTGCTCAAGATTGGGGGAGATTGAAGTCCCTAATGCTCAAATGTCCTATTCATGAGCTCCCCAAGTAAATTATACTTACAAATTTTTATGCCAGGCTTTCTCGTCAGGATAAGGAGATGCTGGATGCCTCCTCTACTGGGGTATTTCAGACGAAGAGTGTTGAAGAAAGGTGGGATCTCCTTGAAAGGATCCAGAGGAATACCGAAGATTGGGAAATCGATAAAGGTATTGAACCCGCTATAAATTATGAGCATGATTATATTGAGAGGTATGTGAAAACTGATTACTTCAATACCTTTTGCTCTAAGATTGGTCTTGATTCCCATCTAATGATTGATTTCTGTAAGGATTTTGCCTCTCACGTTGATTCTTTTTAAAAGAAGAGAGATCATCATCATGAACCTTTCAAAGAGGTACCTGTTGATATTCATGTTGCTGACCCTATTTTGCCTGCAGTCATATATGAAAAGCCTCCTTTTCCCGCAAGGATAAGGGAGCACTCTCTTGTGACAGGCATAATAAATAAAAGTGAGAGAAGAATTGATGAGCCTGAGGACCAGATCAAGGTCGATCCTCAAGTTGCATTGGTTAAAGACCTTGTTACTAATGATGTTTTGGATTCCAATGTAAATTTTTGTGCTGTTTCCACTAACCTTGTCACAGCGAAGAATAAAGGCCCAATTTCAGGTACACCAGTAGTATCTGTTAAAATAGGAGATCACAATTATTATGGGCTATGCGATTCGGGATCGAGTGCTAGTGCTATCCCCTATTCACTTTATCAAGAGATTATCGGTGAGATTTCACCTTGTGAACTTGAAGAAGTTGATGTTACCATTCATCTTGCAAACAGAGCAACTATCTCTCCTATCGGAATTGTGAGAGACGTTGAAGTCCTATGTGGAAAGGTAAAATACCCTTCCGACTTTCTAGTACTTGGTCCAATGAGGGACAATTTTTGTCCTATTATTTTTGGTAGACCTTTTCTTAGAACTTGTGGAGCTATAATAGATTGCAAGAAAGGTAAAGTTTCTGTTGAATTCAATGGTGAGCCATATGAATTTAATTTTTCCAAGTTCTCTAAGCAGCCTCGTGGTACCGATTTACCTAGTGATGATAAAATTATTGAAAGTATTGCTTCTATTGCTATTCCCCCTAATGATCCTTTGCAGCAATATATGGAGGACCACGAGAATGATTTGCATATGCAGGAAAGAAATGAACTAGATGAAATATTCTTGAGACAACCTGCTATCCTGAAGCACAACCTTCCGGTTGAACCTTTGGGAATTTTATCAAAACCAAAAGAAGACCCGGTGTTCGATCTTAAACCTCTTCCCGATACGCTCAAGTATGCTTATTTAGATGAAAAGAAAGTATATCCTGTTATTATCAACTCTAACCTTTCAGGATATGAAGAAGAGCGACTATTGGAAGTAGTTCGTAAACACCGAGGTGCAATTGGCTATACCCTTGATGACCTTAAGGGGATTGCTCCATCTATCTGTCAACATACTATCAACCTTGAGCCCGATGCTAAACCAGTTGTTGATCATCAACGACGATTGAACCTGAAGATGATGGATGTTGTAAGAACTGAGATTCTCAAGCTTCTAGCCGCAGGTATTATCTACCCTATAGCTGATAGTAAGTGGGTAAGCCCGGTACATTGTGTTCCTAAGAAAGGAGGTACAACTGTGGTTCCTAATGATAAGAATGAACTAATACCTCAGAGAATTATTATTGGACATAGAATGTGTATTGATTACAGGAAGCTGAACAAGGCAACCAGGAAGGATCACTACCCGTTGCCGTTCATCGACCAAATGCTTGAAAGGTAGATGTGAGGAGACAAATCTGGTACTCAATTGGGAGAAGTGTCACTTCATGGTTAACGAAGGAATTGTTCTTGGTCACAAGATTTCCGAAAGGGGAATTGAGGTGGACAAGGCCAAGATCGAAGCAATTGAGAGGATGCCCTATCCAAGGGACATCAAAGGTATTCGCAGTTTTCTCGGCCATGCTGGTTTCTATAGAAGATTTATTAAAGACTTTTCTAAGACTTCGAGACCCCTCACTAATCTTCTCCAGAAGGACGTTCCTTTTGTATTTGATGAAGATTGTAAGGAGGCTTTTGAAGTTCTCAAGAAAGCTTTAATAACCGCTCCTATAGTACAACCACCTGACTGGAATTTACCTTTTGAGATTATGTGTGATGCTAGTGATTTTGCTGTTGGAGCTGTTTTAGGGCAAAGGGTTGATAAGAAATTGAATGTTATACATTATGCTAGTAAAACCCTTGATAGTGCTCAAAAGAATTATGCTACTACTGAGAAGGAATTCTTAGCTGTAGTGTTTGCTTGTGATAAGTTTAGGCAGTATATTGTTGATTCCAAAGTTATTATTCATACTGACCATGCTGCCATTAAGTACCTTATGACAAAGAAGGATGCCAAGCCAAGGCTTATTAGATGGGTACTCCTTCTTCAAGAATTTGATTTGCAGATTGTTGATAGGAAAGGAGAAGACAATCCAGTGGCGGACAATCTTTCAAGGATGGAAGATATACCGCATGATCCCATCCCAGTCAACGACAGTTTTCCAGACGAGCAACTTGCCATTGTAAAAGTACAATCTCTTTCCGATCCTTGGTTTGCAGATTATGCTAATTTTATCGTTGCGAAGTATTTGCCTCCAGGTTTAACGTTTCAGCAAAGGAAGAAGTTCTTTCATGATTTGAGGCACTACTTTTGGGATGACCCACATCTTTTCAAAGAAGGTCCGGACGGGATCGTGAGAAGATGCATACCGGAACATGAGCAGAAGGACATTCTCCGACAATGTCATGATAGTTCCTATGGAGGACATCATGCCGGTGAGAGGACCGCACATAAGGTTCTTCAATCAGGTTTTTATTGGCCTACTCTCTTTAAGGATGCTAGACATTATGTTTTAGCTTGTGATAAATGTCAGAGAGTTGGTAACATTAGTAGAAGGAATGAGATGCCTATGAATTACTCACTAGTGATTGAACCTTTTGATTGCTGGGGTTTTGATTTTATGGCTCATTTTCCTTCTTCGCACAAGTACACTCACATTTTAGTAGCTGTTGATTATGTGACCAAGTGGGTTGAAGCGATCCCCACTAAAAGTGCTGATCACAAGACATCTTTGAAAATGCTCAAAGATGTGATTTTCCCTAGGTTTGGTGTACCTAGGTATCTCATGACTAATGGAGGATCACACTTCACGCATGGAGCTTTTAGAAAAGCTTTAGCCAAGTACGATGTTAATCATAGAATTGCTTCACCATACCATCCTCAAACTAGTGGGCAAGTTGAGCTCACGAATAGAGAGATCAAGTTGATCTTACAGAAGACAGTTAATAGAAATAGAAAGGACTGGTCAAATAAGTTAGGAGATGCTTTGTGGGCGTATAGAACTGCTTACAAAAACCCCATGGGCATGTCCCCCTATAAGATGGTTTATGGTAAGGCTTGCCATTTGCCATTAGAATTAGAGCACAAAGCTTTCTGGGCTGTTAGAGAGCTTAATGCTGACCCAAAGTTAGCTGGTGAGAAGCGTCTCATGAACTTGACTTCTCTAGATGAGTGGAGAAGTGAAGCTTACGAGAGCGCTAAAATGTTCAAGGAAAAAGTAAAGAAGTGGCATGATAGGAGGATTCTGAAACGTGAATTTAATGTTGGTGATAAAGTTTTGTTGTGTAGATCCCGTTTCAGGTTTTCTCCAGGCAAACTACTTTCCAGGTTGGAAGGGCCATTTCATATTGAAGAAGTCTATCGGTCTGGTGCAATCAAGATTAACAATTTTGAAGGCACCAAACCTCAAGTTTTGAATGGGAAAAGACTTAAGCATTACATAGAAGGAGACCCTGTCAATGTTGATGTGAATACGATATACACAACAACTCACGAAGAACATGTTGCAGCCCTGTTTCAGACACCAGCAGAAGCAGAATAAGAAAAGGTATGTATTACGGTAAGGAAACATCGCGAACCGCCATAAAAGTTCCATATTATGAGTTTTTGCAAAATTAGAAAAATTCTAAGCCTAAGTGGATCCGAAGACAAGCTCCAGGGGGCCCAGGCGCCCCCCTGGCGCGGCCTACCTCCTGGCCGCGCCGGGAGGCCGCCTTGTTACCTTCCTTTCTGTGCATAAATTTTTGCTATATATTTGCCCGGATTGTTCCGGCAATGTATCTCCCGATTTTGTGTGTTTTCTTTTCGATCTGTTTCTGCCAGGGAATCTTTTAGCTGGACCTAGGTGCCATGGCTTCTCCAAGTTCCCCCAAGGACAAGTTCGTCGTCAACGTCATCAACCCTTACCTCGCTGAGGTGAAGAATCACCCTCAGGATGTTCGGATGGAGGACGGTGTCCTCCATCAAGAAGATCTGAAGGGACCTATCAAGGAGGGGAGCATCCAGGCCAGGCTAGAAGAAGTGGAGCAAGAAGTCTTCAAGTACAAGAAGATGATCGAGCGTGGTGTTGAAGCTAACTTTGACATCATCAATGAGCTGAAGACCTACTTCCTGAAGGAGATGAAGGAGATGTGGAAAAGCATCACCGCATCTGAAGAAAGAATTGAAGAGCTCCAAGGGAAAATTTATGATCTACATCACCAGAACTGTGAGTATGAACTAAGGTTTATGCGCATGGGTATGGGTGCTGCATGCAGGATTCAGGAGACAAACTTCTCATATGAGACTGGAGAACCCCTTCCATGGAAGTGCTTCGCCGAGGACTACATGATTAACGTCAACAAGAATGAGGAGTGAAAACTCCTTGGGTAATGGCATCCCCTTGGCTTGTTCCAAGCTTGGGGGAGTGCCCGGTATCTTTATCTTTTGTCTTTTAGAGTCAAGTAGAGTCGTATCATGTTTAGGAAGGTTATTATATGAAATAGGTGTGTGCATTGAGGTCTATCACTCCTTCTGTGGAGAGATTGTATCCGTGAGTGTGGAGTCGTCTATGATGGAATATTAATGAGAAGTCTATTGGTTCCTTTGCTGCACTCGGTATTCTCTTCACGCAATCGACCTTATATGATGATTCTTATGGGGAGTATTGACCTTATATCAGGTATGGCTTTGAAACTTTATTTAATCTTGGCAAACATAGCTTTGGTCATAACAACAAGCATGATTTTCTTAAAGTAGCGACATAGCCAAAACCTTTATGTTATTATGCTTGAAGTGTTATGCTGACAAGGAAGACAACTTGATGTATTATGCTTATTTTAATGTTTATGCTTTATATTGCTTTGCATCTTAGTCATCATCAATTGTCTGTTCTCTCAAAGCCTTTGCTAGCCTAAACTCTGTACTAAGCGGAATTCTGCTTGTGCATCCATACCCTTAAACCAATACCTTCCATATGAGTCCACCATACCTTCCTATTCGTGGTATCCCACTACCACCTCCTAAAGTATAGAATTTGTGTGTTATCCTTAAATGTTCAAAATCTTCTATTTTGTGCCCCTGTTTTAGCTCATGAGGAAGTAATAGTTAATTCATGATCTTTTTAAGTTGGATAAGTTTTACCCCGGGATTGCATGTCTAATCTACAAACCCCTAATACGATAAGGAACTGGCATGAGTGCGCCCGGCTCATAAAACATAATACAACAAACAAACCCTCCTTCACGCTTTGTTCCTGAGAAATCAGAAACCTTTTGGCAGCGATAAACAAAGGAGATTAAGGGGATGTGATCGTCCCCGTACGGGAGCCGTTCCTCGAAACATGTCCAGCTCGAGAAGTAATTGAGTTATCTATTAGCATTCGTTGACGAATCATGCACCTCTCAAACCTTGTTTTCATTCTGTTTGGTTTAAGGATAGCACATGAGTTTTCCCCACTTCCCTAGAGCAGGGGCTATCTCTTAGTTTTAGGTTGAGTCAGTTATTCCCACTTCCTTCTATTCTTAAAGAGAGCAGACATTTGATGTTGACGAGGATTCATTCATATAAAGGTGCATTAAGATTTGTCATATCATATCCTTGTTGACATTATCATTTGATAAGTAAGTTGTTTGTCAAGCCCAGCTAAAGCAAACATCTTCCTTTGTGTTAACACTTTCACTTCTTGCCTAATAACATGTTCTTTCAAAAGCTTCAATTAATCTCATCAAAACATAAAGAGAAAGAGAAAGAGTAAAAGCTATTAGTTGTTCTTTGACCAAAGGACATGTTTGCCATGATTTGATGAGTTTCCTTAGCCCTACTTTCGATTATAAGTGTTACCACTCTTTTATAAGGGCCTTGTGAGTTGAAGATTGCTGTTGAGGATATTTGAGTTTGGTGAAGAAACTGTGATGCTTCTTGTCCGTATTCTATTTATCGACACTTCACTCTCTAAACTTGTGGACAGGTTTACCGACCTCAGTA
Source organism: Secale cereale (assembly GCA_902687465.1). Lineage (NCBI taxonomy): Eukaryota > Viridiplantae > Streptophyta > Magnoliopsida > Poales > Poaceae > Secale > Secale cereale. The sequence goes on along the minus strand of LR738709.1, from coordinate 484,342,318 downwards.
TTCGCTTGGGGACAAGCGAGGTCTAAGCTTGGGGGTGTTGATACGTCCAAAATGCATCACTATTTTATATCGTAATTCATCCTTATTCATTGATATATTTCACATTACGATGATGTTCTTATGTTGTTTTGGCCTATTTTACACAGTTTGCAACTTTCCGGTGCCGAAGCAGCAGACGCAGGATTCAGCGGTAAAAAGTGGACGCTGAGTTGCTGAAGAAGAATACCTCCAAATTACCTGAAAATCGACGGAGGGTATTTTCCAGACGGATCACGAAGGCACGCAAAAGAGCAACCAGAGGGGGGCCACAGGGCGCCCAGGCGGCCACCTGGCACGCCCCCCACCCTGGCCGCGCCGGGGGGGGGCGCCTGGAGCCCCTGGCCCACTTTCGGCTGCCCCCTTTTGCCTATATACTCCTCGTCATCCAAAAACCATAAAAAGCAGAGTTTTGACGGAGTTCCGCCGCCACTCCGTGGCGGAAACCTACAGAGAAGAAAAAGCCATCTCCGACGGGCAGATTCCGCCAGGGAAATCACCTCCCGGAAGGGGAGATCATCGCCATCGTCATCACCATCGTCACGGGCATCATCGAGATCATCATCAACATCATCCCCAACATCAGCACCATCTCCATCTTCATCCAATCTCATCTCACCATTGCAACTTGTGTTGTAATCCGTACTATATATCCTCTCTACTCTATCGGTGTTGATTACTACTTTGTGGTGAATGCTATTGAGTTTTGTTGGAGAAATATCATTATGTCCAGATTGTTTATCATCCATTTATCTCCACTGATCATGATCTCTTTATGTCTTGTTAGTAGTTACTTTAGTTCTTGAGGACATGGGAAAAGTCTTGTTGTTAGTAGTCATATGATGTTGAAGTAATATGTGTTGTTTGATACTTAAGTTGTGTTGTTATTTTCCTAGTGGTGTTGTGTGAGTCGAACACTCAACAATTTGCCTTATTAAGGACCTAGGAGAATACATTGTATACAAAGAATGCTTACGGTGGGTTGCCGGAGTGACAGAAACCTGAACCCCAGTTCGCACGCTTTTGCACAAGGGAACAATGGATCATCGATCGTATTGCTATGGTTAGGCGTTTCCCTTAAATACTATCTTGTATTTGCGGATGCTTGCAAGGTGTTTAATCATAAGAGTGCACTCATCTTAGTCTAGAGAGTGTACTAGCATAGATCTACCCACTCAACACTTATCAACACATCACATAGTACCGATACGGAATATGGCGAAAGCACATGACTACCACTCCCGTGTGTCCTCAAGAACACTTTAGCCTTTATAAGTTCAGTTGCTAGGCCTCTCCTTTGCTCAGAAAGGATTGGGCCACTTGTTACTCTCCATTGCCTTTTACTTTGCTCGCTTTTACCTTCCTGTTGCTTATATCAAGAAAACCCCTAAAAAGTTATCTTTCAGTGCTTGCAGTTATTCCTTGCTCAGAACCACTTATCAATACCTTCTGCTCCTCGTTGGGTTCGACACTCTTACTTATCGAAAATGCTGCAATAGATCCCTGACGGTTGTGGGTCATCAAATCCTAATTTCGAGTCCACAGCCTAAAATTACGTGATAATATTTATTTCCACTTGACCAGCAGACCCTCTGTTGCTGTCACATAAACTTCCTACTCAGTCATCTTCTCCACCTTACCCTCTTTGTTCCCAGTCCCATTCCTCGGCGATCCATCTGTCATCATCTCTCCCTGATGTTGCCAGTGCTTGTAGTTGCAAGTCCTTCCTCCCACGATCACTAACCAAGCTGTGCTCGCCTACTAGCGATGACCCCGCTCGTCCTACCCCACAAGCCCCAATGGATATGAATCAATCGTTGGAAATGGGGGTATTTTTCCTTTTGTCTCGCTTAATCTCACTCAAATCATATTCGACTACTCGTTTTCTACTAACTCCACCGGTTGCATTTGTAGTGCCCCAACTATAACGACGCCATATGTTTGTGCATCCATGAACATTACTCCTATAAAGGATGTTGGAATACCCACCTTCTGGGAGTTTCCGCGGGGAGAAGTCCATCTGCGCGCTGGCCTCGCACGTGGCTCCATGGGGCTCTCCGCATCATTCGATATGTGCAGACGTCTGACATCCGGATAGATTACCTCTCGGGTCCATGACGTATGTGTTGGGAAATGTAGCATGCAATTTCAAAAATTTGCTACGTTCAAGCAAGATCTATCTAGGAGATGCATAGCAATGAGAGGGGGATAGTGTGTCTATGTACCCTCGTAGATTGAAAGCAGAAGCGTTGGACACCGCGGTTGATGTAGTCGAACTTCTTCTCGTTCCGACAAATCAAGCACTGAACATACGACTCCTCTGAGTTCTGCACACATTCAGCTCGATGACGTCCCTCAAAATCTTGATCAAGCAAAGTATCGAGGAAGTAGATGAGTTCCATCAGCACGACAGTGTGGTGATTATGATGTTGAAGTGATCCGCGCAGGGCTTCGCCTAAGCACTACGAGAGTATGACCGAAGGCGTAAACTTTGGAGGGGGCGCCGCACACGGCTAACAATTGTTGGTGTGTGTTCTAGGCGCCTCCTCCCCATGTATATATAGGTTGGAGGGGAGGAGAGTGTCGGTGTTCTGGGAACGAGGGTACCCAGACTTGCCTGCCTATGGCCCAGGGCGTGGCTCATCCAGTGCCCTGGTACGGCCCAACCTTGTCAGCAACCACTCAAGACCCTCGCGAGGGGCCGAGCCTCATGAGGCGGGTGACACAAGACCTCCCATGGGGTGGCCTCACTAGGCTAGCTCCCGAGGAGCGGAGATATCGAGGCAAGGGGCACCTCGCCTGGTCCTCGTGACATGAGCCATGATGACCAAGGCCAGATGGGCGTCACGGGTGTAGGATGCCAGTTTCCTCTTTTGTGCTAAAGGGGCAGGCGCATATGAGGAGTCCCGAGACATCAGGCAAAGGTTTCCATATCAGCGCAACAAGACCAAGACCAGGAGGATGGCAAAGCGGAGGTCATCTCGGAGCCCACGGCGGCGTCACCACCAGAACCTTTGGCAGGCGAAAACCACCTTTTGTCAGGATAGCTTGTACTAGATGTCCCCCTTCAAATTTGGCCGTTGTGGGATCCCTTCCCGCTCAATATTTGGGAAGAGGACTCGAGCCTCTATATATAGGACTAGCCACCACCACATGAGGGGATCTGATCGAGAGCCAACTAGACACACACCAGCAAGCTCGTGCGAGCGCAAGAACACCTCTCCTCAGGAGGCTGTTCTTCCCTTATACTAGTTCTTCCTAAGCCTATAAGGCAATACACCACACCACAATGGTTTAGGGTATTACACCACAATGGTGGCCCGAACCAGTATAAACCTTTGTGTCCCTTGTTCTTCGAGTTCAACGAGCTAGGCTTAGGAATCGACGTGTAGGGGAGCTAGGGCGGAAGGAGAGATCTTCGCACACACCCCAGTGTTTGAACCACAAGGTTTTTGTCGGAACCCGAGATCTGACATTTGGTGCGCCAGGTAGGGGGTGCGCTGGATCTCCTCTTTCGCCGTTCGGTTCATTACCACTCAGCAGTCCCGATGGCCGACGACCAGGGGGTTCACGCCGACCGCTGGGCAGCCTGGCCTACGCAGACGGCGCCATCCGCCCATGAAGGCCTCAACTCCGCACTTCAGGCGGCCCTCGCGCCGCCTAACACCACCTGGCGCAGGCGGCGCGGACCTGCAACCTCCACCGCGGCGTCGCGGCGCACACGCTCCGCAGCGCGATCCTTGAACTACGCCACAGCAACAACACCACACACCCGACGGGGGCAGGCGAACATGAAGGCTGCGCTCATCGTGGCGCAAGAGCTATTACGATGCAGGCTGGCCGAGGGCGGCCGTGACGTGCTGCTGGAACGCGTCACTGAACTGCTGGACTGTGCCTGCAGGGGTGCGCCGTCGTTCTGCTCCTCACCCGCGCCCCAGGTCGTAGGTGTCGGATTTAAGGTTTCGGCAAAACCCTTAAGGTTCAAACACTGGGGTGCGCACGAAGATCTCTCCTTCCGCCCTAGCCTGTCAACTCAACAAACCTAGGCCTAGCTCATCAGATCCAGTGAACAAGAGACACAAGATTTATACTGGTTCGGGCCACTGTTGTGGTGTAACACCCTAATCCAGTGTGTGTAGTGGATTGCCTTGTAGGCAGGGGAAGAACTAGTACATGGATGAACTACCTCGTGGGGAGAGGTGTTCTTGAGCTCGGGTGAGCTTGCGGTGTTTGAGAGGTCTTGATGATCCGATCCCCTGCCTATGGTGGTGGCTAGTCCTATTTATAGTGGCCGGGGTCCTCTTCCCAAACATTGAGCGGGAAGGGATCCTACGACGGCCAAATTTGAAGGGGGACAGCTAGTACAAGCTATTCTGACAAAAGGTGGTCTTCGCTGCCAAAGGCTCTGGTGGTGACTCCGCCGTGGACTCCGCGATGACCTCCGTCCTACAGTCCTACTGGTCTTGGTCTTGGTGCACCGATATGGAAACCTTTGCCTGACGCCTCGGGACTCCGCGCCTGCACGTGCTCCTTTAGCACTGTCAGGGATATGGTTAGTAGGTATAAACCGGATATTGTAAACCGGCTTAGTTATATTGTACTTGGTTTTGCTATTTTAGTAGAGACTACGGCCCATGAGATTTCAAGGCCCATGTATAGAAATACGGTTTATAAACTGCCAAAAGATGTAACTTGAGAGATAGGAAAGAAAAGGCAGAGACCGAGGCGGACACAATTATGAGCCGGCCTCGGGACTCTGTAAACCGGACCAGGCGTCACCTCTATATAAAGGGACGACCCGGTGACGGTTCAAGGACAAGCAACAATCAATCCGTCGAGACGCAGGCAAAGCGAATCCGCTCCCTGTAAACCGACGCCCAAGCAATACCAAACCAACTAGACGTAGGCTTTTACCTTCTCGAAGGGGCCGAACTAGTATAAATCCTTTGTGTCCTTTGTGTGCCATGAATCCTTTCAAGCTAACCCGTGCGATGGTTCCATCATCAAGTCCGCTAAACCGGACATCTGCCGTGTTAATTCCACGACAGTTGGCGCCCACCGTGGGGCCTGCGCACGATGGTTTCGAGTTCTTGAAAGGCGGCTTCGAAGGGTTAAAGGGTTACGCAGTCGGCCGGATGACCAAGAGTCGTCGTGGCCGGATCTACATCGACGACGCGGGTTGGGGACCGGAGGCCGATTCGATCGAATACGGGTACCGGGTCCCCTTCGGCAGCATCCAAGTCTTCATCGGCAAAATTGGAGAACCGGGACCTGAGCCGGACACCTTCCCCAACATCGTCGAGCCGGCTCAGCGTGCGAGATCGGCCCGGGTTCAGCCTGCCATGAAGCATGTGTTCGTTGGAGCGATTCACGGAGGCCAAGTCGAGGACGGATCGGAATCTGATGGTGCAACCGTCGTCTATTCAGATGACGAGTCTTCATCCGGAGAAACTGAATCTCTGTATCAGTTGCGGGACGGCCGGTCTGAGGGCGAGTCCGATGGAAGCAGTATTCCGGACCCCTTCGGCCCGCCAAACCGGGTGGCGGTCTTCATGGCCGGTTCACAGCCCCCGACGAACGGAACCACAGCAGAGGCTGGTGCAGGGGGAAGCGGTTCAAATCCCTCCCTTACTGAAGTTCTATCCACCTTGATCGAGGAATTCACAGCTAAGGCAGTGGAGGTCGTAGCTCCAGCAGACAAGGCGCAACATGATGCAGCGCTTCTTCAGTTGAAAGCCCGGATCGATCAGTTAAAGGAGGATTTAAAGGCAGAAGGGGAGATGTTAGCCATAAGACAAGCAGAGTTGGATGATCAAGCTTTTCACTTGAGGATGGAGCAGGCTTCTGTGGAAGCAGTAAGGGGGCGAAAATATCGATCCCGCCTACCACCGGGTTACGAATCTGCGAATTTGTTCAAAACACCTGGGGCAGGGGCCAGTAATAATCCGGCCTTAAACCGGTGGAGCCCTCCGGCTCGGGAGGAGCCGGTTCAGCAGCCCGCCGCAGAACGGGAGCGTCGGATTACGTCGGTGCCTTATGTTCCTGTACCTCCGGGACACTACTCAAACCCTTTGGATAATATTGCTGCAGCGGCAGCACGGTTGGCTGCTTTACCTGTGGAAGAAACATCCCCGGTAGCGATAGAGGCGCGCAGGGCCCAGAAGCTGCTTAATACGGCATTAATACAGCAGCAAGCGTACTCTCATAGCAGGGAAAGGTTACATTCAACACCACGTCCCAACCGAAGTTACTCTAGACATTGGGAGGAGCCCGAAGTGTCTAGCAGTGAACGTAGGAAACATCAGCACAGGCAAGATAATCCGGCAAGGGCGGAGATGCCGGCCCCGGACCTAAACCGGCCTAGATCGAAGGCCAGGGAGGAAATTCGTCACTCGACGCCGGTTCACACAGCCACTACAGGGACAGGAGCTACAGCGAGCGGTTTTGGAATACAATGTCTCGTCCCCGCCCTGCGGAGCGTTAAGTTACCCAAGGATTTCAAAGGACCTCGCAAGGTGCCTAATTATACAGCCGATTTACCGCCCGAAGCTTGGGTGGAGAGTTACGAGATGGCCATGGAGATGCTGGACGTGGATGAATCGGCTTGTGCCAAATATTTTACTATGATGCTTGAGGGCACGGCCCGGACTTGGCTAAAGGCACTGCCTCCGAATTCTATCGGATCATGGGGGGAGCTGCGCAGTCAGTTCATCAAAAACTTCAAGGATACATGCAAGCAACCGATGTCGGTGATAGATTTAGCAGGATGTGTGCAAGGAGAGCAGGAGTCTACAGCAGCTTGGGTACGCAGAGTGGCAGAGATCTTGCACTCCTCAAATGGCATTAACCCAAGCACAGCAATTGTAACATTGGAGAACAATTGCCGGTTTGAATCTTTGAAATTAAAACTCGGACGGCTCAAACGGGAGTGCAATGACATGGGGACTTTGATGAGCGCCCTGGTGAAGTACGGAGACTCAGATAATACCAAGTATCCGGAGTCAGAAGGAGATAAAACGGGGAAGGCCGGCAAGTCTGGTAAACCGGCGCCGGTTAATCCGGTGGCTTCAAGCTTTTTGGGCAAACGGAAGGCAGAAAATAGCTCCGATTTTGTTGCTAATACGCAGGCTCAAGGCGGTCTTCAGGTTAATCAACAGGGTTCCACTCTCCAAACCGGTGGAGGAAACCCGGGTTGGGAGCAGGATTTGGATCAACCCTGTCTAAAGCATAGTGGAAGAGGGAGGATTGCAAGGCATTCTATAAGAGAATGCCTGTCCTTTATGAAACCAGGGAACGGCCGTTTTAATCCCCCTAACCGGCCCCCAAACGGCGGTTCAGGGCCCGGGTTTTATGGTCCGGGTTATCAAGGAAACAACCCCGGATCAGGATATAGGGGCAACGGCGGTTATCAAGGGAACAACGGCGGTTATCAATCCCGGCCAGGCGGCCAAAGTAGTCAAGGGAACTACAATGGTCAGGGAAACCAATCACATCATCAAGGTGGTTATCATGGTCAGGGAAATCAATCGCATCATCAAGGTGGCTACAACAATCAGAATAATCAGCAGCAGGGCCAAGGGAGTTACAATAACCAAGGAAACCAGCAGCAACAGCGTCCGCAGCAACAGCAACAATCCGGTTACCAGAGTAATCCGAAGGAGTTGAGCAGCGGTCAATATCATGTTTTCACTACGAGTTTATGCAAGAGAGACCAGAAGGTTTTAAAGCGGGCTGTTAATGCGGTAGAACCGGCGACGCCACAGTTTCTACGATGGTCAGAGCAGCCCATTGTATGGAGCAGAGAGGACCACCCGTTACGGGTAGATAATCCGGGACATTTAGCCTTGGTGGTGGCACCTCAGGTGGGAGGATACAAGTTTACTAAAGTCCTCATGGATGGAGGTAGCAGTATCAATATATTATATTACGAGACCTTTCGTCGTATGGGTCTGTCAGATAAAAAGTTAAGGACATCAAACACAGTGTTTCACGGGGTGGTCCCAGGTAAGTCAGCTTATCCAGTTGGTAAGATTGACTTAGAAGTTACCTTTGGGGATGAGCATGATTCCAGATCGGAGATGATCACCTTTGAAGTTGTCAAAATTAAAAGTCCGTATCATGCTTTGTTTGGGAGGACGGTTTATGCTAAATTTATGGCTAGGCCATGTTATGTTTATCTGCAGCTTAAGATGCCAGGTTATAAAGGAACGATTACGGTGCATGGCAGTCGTAAGATAGCAGTGGAATGTGAGGAAGGTGATGCAGCTTATGCAGAAGCAGTATGTGCCACGGAAGAGTTAAAATTTTATAAGGATAATGTTGATCCGGCAGATATGACTCCGCTGAAGAAGCCAACTACCGAGCATGATCCGGCTTTGAAGTTCAAATCAGCGGTAGAGACTAAGCAGATTGATTTTATGCCTGGAGATTCGTCTAAGCAGTTCACCATCAGTGCTAACCTGGATCCTAAATAGGAAAGCGCGCTCATCGAGTTCATCCGTGAGAACCGGGATATCTTTGCATGGAAACCTTCTGACATGCCAGGTATACCGAGGGAACTCGCTGAGCACAAGTTAAATATTGATCCGAAGTTTAAACCGGTAAAACAGTATCTGCGCCGCTTTAATGAAGAGAGGTGCAAGGCTATAGGAGAAGAAGTGGCCAGACTTTTGGCGGCAGGGTTCATAGTGGAAGTTTTTCATCCGGAATGGTTGGCTAATCCGGTATTGGTTCTAAAGAAGAATGGGAAGTGGAGGATGTGTGTGGACTACACAGACCTCAATAAAGCTTGCCCGACTGATCCTTTTGCTCTGCCTCGCATTGATTAGATTATTGATGCCACAGCAGGGTGTGAGCGGCTGAGTTTTCTGGATGCGTACTCAGGTTATCACCAGATCAAGATGGCAGTTGAAGATCAAGAGAAGACAGCTTTCATAACTCCTTTTGGGGCTTTTTGCTATGTATCTATGCCCTTTGGGCTCAAGTGTGCACAGGCAACTTATCAGCGTTGCGTCCAGAATTGTTTGAAGGGGCAGATAGGAAGGAACGTGCATGCTTATGTGGATGACATCGTGGTTAAATCAAAGGAGGAAAAAACAATGATAGAAGACCTCAGAGAAACCTTTGATAATCTTCGGGCTTACAGGATGATGCTTAATCCGGAGAAATGTGCCTTTGGTGTCCCGGCTGGTAAGCTTTTGGGATTCCTGGTCTCGAACAGGGGAATAGAAGCCAACCCGGAGAAGATCAAAGCCATCACATCTTTGACAAAACCGGTTTGCATCAATGATGTTCAGCGCATAGCTGGCCGGATCACGGCACTAAGCCGGTTTATCAGTCGCTTAGGAGAAAAGGCGATCCCGCTTTATCAAATTTTGAAGAAAACGGATCGGTTCATTTGGAGTGATGAGGCGAATACAGCGTTTGAGAATCTGAAACAACAACTAGCGAAACCGCCGGTTTTAGCTGCTCCTATCGATAAAGAGCCTTTGCTGTTATATGTTGCTGCGAACACACGGGCAGTCAGCGTTTGCGATTGTGGTTGAGCGCAAGGAAGCAGGGAAGGAACATCCGGTTCAGCGCCCGGTTTACTATGTGAGTGAAGTACTCATCGAGTCTAAACAAAGATACCCTCATTGGCAGAAATTGGTATATGGGGTGTTCATGGCAAACCGGAAACTGAAGCATTATTTCCAAGGGCATCCAATAACTGTGGTTAGTTCAGCTCCGTTGGGAGACATAATCCAGAATAGAGAAGCTACAGGCAGAATAGCCAAGTGGGCCATTGAGCTCAGTACGCATGAGTTGAAGTATGTACCACGTACTGCTATAAAATCTCAGGCATTGGTCGACTTCATCAATGACTGGACGGAATTACAGACTCCTGAGGAGAAGCCGGATCTTACTTATTGGACGACTCACTTCGACGGTTCAAAGCAGCTGGAGGGCTCAGGGGCTGGAGTTGTCTTAACTTCCCCCAGAGGTGATAAGTTTTGTTATGTACTCCGATTATTATTTCCTTGTACTAATAATGCAGCGGAATATGAGGCGCTGCTTCATGGTTTGCGATTGGCAAAAGAGATGAATTTGAGCCGGGTTAAGTGCCTGGGCGATTCAGACCTAGTGGCACAGCAAGTTTCGGGCAAGTGGGATTCAAGGGATCCCCTCATGGCAGCTTATCGACGAGAGGTTGAAGCGGTCGCAGGACATTTTCAAAGGATATCAGGTGGAGCATATAGACTGGCGGAAGAACGAAGCAGCCGACGCTTTAAGCCGGCTAGGGTCGCAACGTAAACCGGTACCACCAAACACGTTTTTGGATGAATTGCACAATCCTTCGGTTCAAGTACCTTCAGAGAACGACCTAGCTGTTCCGGATCCAGAGGCACAATTGGTTGCAGCAACCCATGTTATTCCGGATTGGACGTTACCCTATTTGGCATATTTAAGCCGAGGAGAGTTACCAGAGGACGAAGATGAAGCACGGCAGATAATCCGGCGTTCTAAATCTATGACAATTGCCAACGGGGAGCTGCACCATTGTAGCACTTCTGGAGTGTTTCAACGGTGTGTTTCAGCTGTGGAAGGTTGTGAGATTTTAAGGGAGATTCATGAAGGGGATTGTGGTCATCATGCCGGATCAAAATCTTTAGTGGCTAAAGCTTTCCGACATGGCTTTTACTGGTTAACCGCACATGCAGATGCGGCAGACCTGGTCCGCAAGTGTGACGCTTGTCAGAAGTTCTCAAGACGTGCCCTTGTTCCGGCACAGGAACTCCGGATGATACCAATAACTTGGCCTTTTGCAACTTGGGGGCTTGACATGGTTGGTCCTTTCAAGAGATCCCAAGATCAGAAAACTCATCTACTAGTAGCAGTAGACAAGTTTACGAAGTGGATTGAAGCGGAGCCTATAAGCAAGTGTGATGCGGCAACATCAGTTAAGTTCATCAAAAAAGTAATATTCCGGTTTGGTTTTCCACACAGCATCATCACAGATAATGGCACCAACTTATCTCAGGGTGAGATGGAAGAATTCTGTCAACGAGAGCATATTCGTTTCGACGTATCTTCTGTGGCTCACCCCCAATCCAATGGTCAGGCAGAAAGGGCAAATCAGGAGATTTTGCGAGGAATCAAACCCCGGCTTATGACACCTTTGCAGAGAACACTAGGGTGTTGGGTTGAAGAATTACCGTCTGTCCTTTGGAGCATTAACACTACACCCAACCGGTCTACAGGTTATACACCTTTTTTCATGGTTTACGGCGCAGAAGCAGTTCTTCCAAGTGACATACGCCATGATTCACCGAGGGTAGCAGCCTATGTGGAAGCCATTAATGAGGAGTCAAGACAAGACGGTTTGGATCGGTTGGATGAAGAGCGTGATATAGCTGCAGCACGGTCGGCGATTTATCAGCAAGATCTGCGCAGATATCACAGCCGCCGGATTAAAACTAGGACATTCCAGGAGGGTGACTTGGTACTTCGGCTTATCCAAGATCAAACAGATATGCACAAGCTATCCCCGCCATGGGAAGGGCCCTTTGTGGTCAGCAAAAATTTACACAACGGGTCATATTATTTGGTAGACATTCGAGAACACAAGGATTCACGGACATCAGAAGAGGAGACGAAAAGGCCGTGGAACATTGCTCATCTACGGCCATACTACACTTGAGCCATGGGCTCCAATGTATCCTATGTATATATTATGAATAATGAATAAACCGGCACCCTCGGTAAACCGGGGGTTCAGCCTTTTTTCCATATATATAAATTTTGCGGCAAATAATCATATCAGTTTGTTATCAAGGATCAAATTACAATGTTGGCTGGTTTTAGAAACTAATCTTTGCAGGGTATGTGAAGGAGCGGTAGAACTCTCGGGAACAAGAGATTATATCCGGTTCAAGAAGAGAAAAACCCCATAAAAAGAAAAAACCTACAGTGTCAGGAGGAACGTCAGAGGCCCCTTGGGACAGTCCGGTTTGCCCACGTCCCATTGATTGGCTAAGTTATGATCCTTTGGGCTCCCTGAACAGTCGATACGCTCACGTTCAGGGATGACCCGGCCCCTGGGGACAGTCCGGTTTGCCCACGTCCCCATGATTGGCTATGTTATGATTTTTTGGGCTCCCTGAACAGTCGATATGCTCACGTTCAGGGATGACCCGGCCCCTTGGGACAGTCCGGTTTGCCCACGTCCCATTGATTGGCTATGTTGTGATTCTTTGGGCTCCCTGAACAGTCGATACGCTCACGTTCAGGGATGACCCGGCCCCTGGGGACAGTCCGGTTTGCCCACGTCCCCATGATTGGCTATGTTACGATTATCGGCCCCTTGAACAGTTGATACGCTCACGTTCAATGATTGGCTAGGCCCCTTGGGACAGTCCGGTTTGCCCACGTCCCAATGATTGGCTATGTT
>LR738709.1:484270443-484319892 GCA_902687465.1 Secale cereale | reverse complement strand
ACACACTCAGGCAAGCCCACATACTCAACTATCATATAGTCTTTCATGATTGCTCACACTCAGGCAATACTTATGGGTATGGAGTTTTAATCGGACACAGAAAAAGATAGGGGCTTATAGTATTGCCTCCCAACATTTTACCTCAAGGGTAATGTCAACAGTAATAGACCATGAAAACTTATATCCAATTGGGTATATATGTCAGGTTCTTTCTGTCACACCCTGATTTTCATGCCACAACAGTTAAGCTAATAATAATGCTAAAATGTTGTTTCACAAAAACTTTTGAGTGTTTTTGACCTTGCTTGATTGATTTTTTGTTTGCTGTTTGCAAGTGCTCTAAAAATCAAATAAATCATCCAACTATTATACTTCATCTCCTTGGTCCACACGAGACCACTCCGGAAACGTTTCCAACTTCCTAACTAACCCGATCCCTACAAGGACATCGATCACCGAGCCTTTGACGTCTAGCTCAACGTAACCTATGCAAGAGACCCCTCAGCAACCTGCATCAAAATGGCAACATGCAAGAAGCCACACCACCAAGTAATTCAGGGTTGCATGGAGAACCACTCGGAAGTAGAACCAACAAGAAGAAGTGAAGACTACCCCATATCCAAGTTTTCGTATTCCTTTCCACGCCTAGTCTGGGAATCTCGGGGACGAGATTCTTGTAAGGGGGGTAGGTCGGTCACACCCTGATTTTCATGCCACAACATTTAAGCTAATAATAATGCTAAAATGTGGTTTGACAAAAACTTTTGAGTGTTTTTGACCTTGCTTGATTGATTTTCTGTTTGCTGTTTACAAGTGCTCTAAATATCAAATAAATCATCCAACTCTTATACTTCATCTCCTTGATCCAAAACCTTTTCCCAATGATCATACCATGTCTATAGAACAGTATAGTATTTTCTTGTAAAAATAATTTGGCCAAATAGTATTTCCTAAAATTAGTTTTCCCAAAAACCCTTGAATTGAGGTTTGCACTGCAAGTACCTTATTTAGGGTGTGAAAAATCTTTCAAAAATTATATTTGAATCCTATTAGGTATAGGACTCCCATAAACCACAAAATTACAATTTCAAAAGTTTTTTATATTTTATTTAAAGGCTTTTTCCTTAGGCCAGAAATGGTCTTTAATAGGTTAAAATTATTTAACTGATTCAAAAATATTTTTTCAAAATTCAGGGAAGCTCATAGAACATATATTGTCCATATATAAGAGTTTCAACACATGGTCATGTTCAAAATATTGGGCAAATCCCTCAGAAACCCTTTCTGGATATTTCAAGCTTTTGAAATATTTACAAAAGAAATATTCTCTAAAAATTCCGGGAAAATTCTATCATGTCAAATATGACATATTTGATGATCTTACAAAGCCTCACGCCTTGAAGATCAAGAAAACATCATCAAATCCCCTCAAAACCATTTCTGTCCATTTTGAAGTTTAGCAACTTTACATTGAAAAACTTTTCCAAATGCTCCCAACCTTGGTGCACATGCTCAAATGGTCTAAATATGCATCTATGCCAAATGGCACAAGTTTTGGAGAAGGATAACTTGATCAAAGTCCCCCAAAACCCCTTTGTTTACTTGTGGCCTCAACTTTTGTGGACATACTCACAACCCCTAATGATGAAACTACAAGGTGGTGAATCAAGGAGGGATGATTTGCATGACTAAATCTTGGAAAAGTCATTTCTGTTGATTTCTGGGGTTTACCAAAGTTACATTGGAAACTTTCTTCAAATGAGCTCAAACTTGGTGGAATACCCTATTTCTATATGCCAATTGATCCTGTTAAGTCTCATGTCAATTGGAAGTCATTTGCTTGCCCAAAACCACATCAAACACCTTCTGCCATTTTACCAAAATCACTATTTTGACCCCTTCCACTATCCCCCCTTGCCTTATGTTTTTACCACAGCTACTCCAAGTCACCTTGTACCTCCACGAACTCCCTCTCCTCCTCAGATCAATGATTGAGGGGGGTAAAACCCCATTTTACTCTGCTGAACAGCCCTATTCTCACTATCCCTCTACCTCTCTCCTCTCCCAATGGATCACCAGGGCATCCAAGGCCAAATCCCCTTTGTTTATACCTCCCAGAACCCCCCAAACAAAGTGGCCGCGCCCTACAAGCCAAAGACATGCCCTGGCTTGCAATTGGCATGCTCCAGAGCGCACTACAGTGCACACCCGCACTCTAGCCACCCCCAATCCGCAGCGCCTGGCAACCTTGGGCCTCCCCTTGCGCCAGTCGAGGTGCCTCGACGTTCGGGACACGACACGATGTCGGCCACCTCCTCCTTCTCCCTCCTGCTGCTGCTCTCACACGCGTGCCGGCCGACCACGAGCTCGAGTGAGCAGCTTCCCATGCGCGAGCTCTCTGGATCCTTCCCCGCTCCTTCTCTCCCCTCCCATGGGTGTAGACCTCATCCAGGGATAGCCCCGACTCGCTCGCATGTGCCTACACGGCCTCTGGCTTTGCCCATGACCTCGCCGGCGCACGAGTCCACGGTGGACCAGCGCCCCGCTATATAAGCTTGCCCCGGATCCTCCTCTCCACCCCATTTGCTTCCCCTAGCTCCCGTGCACCCCCTAGACCAACCTAATCCCCTCCTTGTGCCCTCCTTGCATCTCTATGGCCGGAGCAATGTCACCGGTCTCCACCTAAATTCTCGCCACTGAAAGCCCCTCCTCCCCACCTTTTTGTTCCAGAGCATCACCAGCACCACTGCCAACACTCCCCGCGCACCAGTCCTTCCTCCCCGCGCCTGCCTCGCCGTGTCGATCTTCGCCATCATCGGTTGCCGCCGCGCCCGACGTTTCTCCCCTTCCCAAGCCCCTCCGCAGTCATGAAGCGCATGAACGGACGCGTCTCGCCGCTCTAAACGCTCCAGTGCGCAGAACACCGGCGGAGGCCGCTTGGGTCGCCGGCACGATCGGTGGCCGAACTCCTCTACCCCCGCTCCTGTTGCGGGCGGGAGGAGGGAGACGACCCTACGAGTGGACCCCGCTGGTCAGCCACCCAGCGCCGGGCCCCGCTGTTTTTAAGTGGAGGCGGGGCAAGGAGACGCCGCTTTCCCCACGTGGAAGCGTACTCAGCCAGGGCGTCGGCAACATCACCACCCTCCTGTGTGCGCAGCCGAGCCGCTGGGCCAGCCCAGTTCCGGCTGCTATCTCCCGCCCTGTGCATGCTGCCGCTGCCCAGATCCAGCCCATATAGGTAAAACCTTTTATTTTTTAATTTCTGTAAACTTGTAGAATCCATAAACAATTCATTTGAACTCCAAATTAGGTGATTCAAATTTCCAGTGACTCCAAAAATCATGATCTATCACATGGTGCTATTTGCACATTTTTCCAGAAACATTTTCCTCATAGATATTTATCAAAATGCGGTTTATCCATTTTTGTGATGAACTTTAGAAAATTCCCAGATACTTATATGTTCATAACTTAGTTTTTGAACATTTTTACCAGTACTTTCTATGCCACATGGAATATTATTCTATTTATCCACGTATAGCAAACTTTGCAAAATCATAGGAAATTCTTTTGAACTCCAAATCAAGTGAAACCAACTCCTAGATTCTTCTAAAATCATTCCTTGTTAGATCGGTGGCTTTTCTCATTTTTCAAAATAATTCTTCTGTACACTTCTTATGGATCCATTAAATCCCTTATATCCTTCATATTGGAATGCTCCAAACTATCCATTGATCCAATGCCAATGAAACCACATTGGTCATTTTTTATATGACAAGAGGTATCCTAGGAAAGTCCAACTCCTATTTTTAGAGCACTTTTATTTTTGCCTTGTTGTGTTGCTTATTGTGATTGTTTCCGACGTTAGTTAATGAAGTAGGCGGAGTACTTGGAGAAGGACCAGAGGATTTGAAGACCCCAAGGACTTGGTTAAGACAGGCAAGCAGCCCTTTGACCATGTTGAACCCTTTTATGTCATGAAAGCGTTTTCATCGTTTCATCGAGTGCATGATATATCTTGAGTGGCAACCTTGTTAGGCTTGCCTCCATTGCATAACCGTTGATACTTGCATTGTACACGACTCTATTATGTTTAGAGTTGTGTTGGTTGGTTGAAGCAATATGCTATAGTAGTTGGCTACGCAAAATGGGTCAGGGTTGTGCATTGAA
Source organism: Secale cereale (assembly GCA_902687465.1). Classification (NCBI taxonomy): domain Eukaryota; kingdom Viridiplantae; phylum Streptophyta; class Magnoliopsida; order Poales; family Poaceae; genus Secale; species Secale cereale. The sequence continues at coordinate 484,315,722 of LR738709.1, read as the reverse complement.
AGAAACAAGTGTGGTTTGACATACTTGCAAATGACCCAGTGGGTGCCACTAATGCCCCTGGGAGATGATGAGGAACTAGGGCACTACTTGGTGGAGAAGTAGTGTACCGAGTCTTGATGAAAGTGTTGTTTACAGAGACGGATTAGATTTAAGATTTGTCGACCGTCCCAACCAAACATGCGCAACCACTCTACCCTTATATGGGAAAGGGCATTATTGATTACCTAGGTCGATACTAGCATGGTGCCCGCATTACTAGTGACGGGGGTGACATGAGGTCACTCTCGGGACGGGGTCATGCTTGGATAGACGACCATGACTGTCTTTTCAGGGCACCGGACACACCGTTGGTACCCCGTGCTTGTGGTATGTGATGAATATGGGAGTGAGGCTCCAAAATTTTAAGATGTGAAATGTTGGGCACGGGGGTTGCTACTAATCGAATGGACTCCATGTTAGTGTCGTCTAGGGAAAGATAATGATCGGGTGCCTACCCCGGGTACTTGAGGTACCGCGGGTCGTGGATGACACGGAAGTTCCCCGAATCTTGTGGGTAAAGTGTGCAACCTCTGCAGAGTGTAAAACTATTCGAATAGCCGTGTCCATGGTCAAGGACAGTTGGGTGGTGCTGCTTAGACTATGTCCATAAGTTTCTGGAAAACAACACGGTTTGGGTAAATCTGTTGACGTGATTCATGAGGAAGTCACTATGAGCTTGAACATGAGTTGTTCATAACTCTTTCTCGATTCTGATGTCTGCAACCTCCTGATACTTGTTGCAGATGCATGCATGTCCTTGATATATGTTGATCATACTTGCATATGAAAAACTAGCTTTACACAAAAATGCCAAATTAGTAGTAGAGCCTTGCATAATCATTCTGTCATCACACTTGGGTTGCTTGCGAGTTAATTCAAAGTACTCATTGGCTTGCCACTGGTTATTTTATTGGCCAGGCATGAAAGAACATGATATGATGAAGATTTCTTGGTGACGAACATGCGAGCTAGGACGCTTCCCAGTCAGAATGCTTGTAGGGTTAAGGCAGATGGCATGGGTCCAAGTTGTTATTGAAGATTTCCGCTGCAATGATATACTCAAGACTTGACCATAAAGGTCACAATTTGTGTAACTCGGTATGTATGGATGTAAGACTCTTGTTATTCAGCTTCTGTGTGTTCAGTGAGCATTGATCTCTGGGATCACTGTACACGTGCATTCGGTGATCACGAGTTATGAGTCGAGGTCCCCACAGAGCTGGTATCAGAGCCATCCTGACTGTAGGAAGCCTTAGTTAGCATGGTCGTTTGTTAGGGTAAAATTATTTCCAAAACTATTGCTAGTTTTCAAAACTATCTATACTTCTCCACCCTTCTCGGTTTTTCGAAAACTAAGGTATACTTTCCTTATTGATCTCTTCCCCTTCAAAACTGTTGGTCGCTAGAACCCTTATGCCCCTGACCACTGGATTCCATGTGATCCTTGTGGATAATCTAGAAGGAAGATGCACCGCTAGACATCCACCCACATCTTTTGAACACAAGATTGGCGACACCACAACAAGACGATACCAACAAAAGATACATCCTCGAGGAATGAGGACATGAAGATCCAGAAGATGGTGACACGTTTGACATTACCCCTGGAAGGTGCAACCTTAGCCTACGGTGACCAGGGCACAGGCTATGCAAGATCATGATATACATCGCTAATAGAGTAATCATGTGACTACCATTGTTGTATCGGCAACCACCGGTGGATGAGAACCTCGCCATTTGCTCCGCCTCACTATAGTGAGCAGGAAAACAGTTCTCTTCGTCCCCACCTCTTGGTGTCGATGTTGTCATCAACGTAACCGACATGTTGGACCTCTATTATGCTTTGTTAGGATTACCTACCCAGTACCGTCGATGCCTTAGAAGACGAAAGCGATCATTATGATTAAGAAGACAAGAGGAGACCAAGTCAACGCCAGCTACGAGGAGATACCTTCACACCACATCACCTCATCAGGCGAGAAGTTGTTGAAGATTCTTCAGGCTCTACCCGGATCGTTCCATCGAACAACTACAAGAGAAGTAGCAACACCTGAAGGAAACTCGGAAGACTGCACAAGGCACAAGGCACGACTACTGAGTACAAGAACCCCTAGGATAGGATGAGTCATGGACCCCTATGCGCAGTCGAGTCCGCATGATGGTTAGAATAGGACCATGATGGTGTGTTGCTTGTTTTTATTGTTTGTGTTTTGATATAAGTCACACTTTTGCCCTAGGCAACAAGTACACGACTATATCACCTTCCTTGCCTTGTTTCTTTTGTTTCGGCCTTTTCTCACCTGTTTGTTTACACTTGCACTATAGATCCCCCTTTAGGCATTCCCCTCCTCTATGGTACTTTTTCCCTCTCTTCTATCTCCTCAACTGAAGACCAGCAAGACAAGAAGTACCAAGGATTCCAACTCGGCAACCAACTAACAATGAAGACTTCTGCTGCAGCCTCCATGACCAAGTGCAACCCCTTGAAGTTATGTTTTGCCCTCAAGATTAGAAACCCATCCCCAGACCCTTCGAGACTTCACGAGATACCCCAGCTCGAATCCTTAACCATGTGCTTAACCCACATAATTGCGAGAAAACCAGTTAAGTTTCCGTAACCCTGCACAACACTAGGTTCGTAATGGAACTAGTGAACACAGTGAACGAGCACATTGTCATCCTAATATAGCACAAGGACTGACGATGCCATAGGGGAGGCCAAATTGAGGATACAGGAATACAGGAAAGATGACTTGATGAGTTTATATCATTGACTTTGAGGAATTATATGAGGATATTTGGTGGATTATGAGGCTTTCATGTTGACAGATGAATTTGGTGGAATCTCGTCAATAGAGTAGCAAATCCTTCATTACCCTGAAAAAGTTGGATTTAGTGGGACAATTATGACCGCAAATTGAAATTCTTGGAGGTATAAGGATTTGACCTAGCTAGGGGATATTGATAGAAGATAGTTGATATTACGATATTGACTTGGGGGAAAGTGTAGAAATTCTCGTTGGACGTGAGATTTGGATGTAAGTATGTGATTCTGGTTGGGTATAGATGCTAAATATGTCTACATGGTCTGGAGTGAATTGGATTTAGACCGTTGATCTTGATCATGATACCATTTTTCACGGTGAATGGCAAACTAGGAGATTGGATTATTTGTTGGAGTTGATTTAGGGATCTATATAATCATGACCTTGGAGTTTACTTGACCATGATGGTGGGAATTTGGTGGACTTACTATAGTAATGGATGACCTTCCAAGTATTTGAGGATTATAGGGACTTTAGATCATGTGGAACACCGTAGATGTTGGATTATGTAGTGATTGATGGAAGCTAACGGACTGTTGGAGTTGATTCTTAGGAAGGAAACAATATCTTGGAGTGGCATATGACGTGTTTCCTTAGGATAGAGATGCATTATCTTGAACCATGGAAGAATAGGCTGAGTACTTGGATTGTGGTGTTTAACTCAAGCTTGGAAGCTTGTATGCTCTACCCATTGATTTTGGGGGTAGACATACATATGAGTTTGGGGATCGTAGACATGTACGATTTTGTTAGACCTCCTCCAGGAAGTCATGTGGATACGAATAGCACGAGAGATGATTGGAGTTGACCTATACGAGATGATGCTTTTCGTGGTATAAGGTTGTTTGTTGAAAGGACTAGCTAGAACTACTGGCATCTCAGAAACTGTGCTTAAGGATAAGATAATAAACGTTCACTCGCACACTAGAATCCTGAAACCCTTGAGCCTCACTAAGCCACAACATGGTCGGATCATGACCACGGGCGTTGACTCTAAGTCAAGAAGACCATTGCCAACACTCAACAGAGACCATCACCAATACCCCAGCCTACTTTGCGTACCTTGCAGACTCCATGAAGTACTTGGACAAGATAGTTGTCATCTTTATTGGCGGCATACTTGTCTACCCAAAAATGGAAGAAGAGCCGTTTAGCTGGTTAGAGACATTTGAAGACCGACATGACAATAAGGAAGAACTACACCGACCACCGTCATTAAGAAGTAAACTCCCGCGTCGAAGACCAGGCGTATCTGCAAACCACTCCTCTCGAAGGAACCAAGCATTTCCATGTCGAAGGAAGCTCACCCCAAGATCTATCGCCCCCCCCCCCACCCGTCCAAGACCACTGCAAAAAGAAGAGTAGACTGCTATCAACTAAGTTACCACACGAGTCACCCACGACGCACAACTTTATTTTTTCACACGAAACCACTCCGGAAACGTTTCCAACTTCCTAACTAACCCGATCCCTACAAGGACATCGATCACCGAGCCTTTGACGTCTAGCTCAACCTAACCTATGCAAGAGACCCCTCGGCAACCTGCATCAAAAGGGAAACATGCAAGAAGCCACACCACCAAGTAATTTAGGGTTCCAAGGAGCACCACTCAGAAGCAGAACCAACAAGAAGAAGTTAAGACTACCCCATATCCAAGTTTTTGTATTCCTTTCCACGCCTAGTCTAGGAATCTCGGGGACGAGATTCTTGTAAGGGCCGTAGGTCTGTCACACCCTGATTTTCATGCCACAAAAGTTAAGCTAATAATAATGCTAAAATGTGGTTTGACAAAAACTTGTGAGTGTTTTTTACCTTGCTTGATTGGTTTTCTGTTTGCTGTTTGCAAATGCTCTAAAAATAAAATAAATCATCCAACTCTTCTACTTCATCTCCTTGATCCAAAACCTTTTCCCAATGATCATGCCATGTGTATAGAACAGTATAGTATTTTCTTGTAGAAATAATTTGGCCAAATAGTATTTTCAAAAATTATTTTTCCAAAAAACCCCTGAATTGAGGTTTGTACTGCAAGTACCTTATTTAGGGTGTGAAAAATCTTTCAAAAAGTATATTTGAATCCTATTAGGTATAGGACTCCCATAAACCACAAAATTATAATTTTAAAAGTATTTTTATATTTTATTTAAAGGCTTTTTCTTTAGGCCAGAAATGGTCTTTAATAGGTTAAAATTATTTAACTGTTTCAAAAATATTTTTTCAAAATTCAGGGAAGCTCATAGGACATATATTGTCCATATATAAAAGTTTCAACACATGGTCATGTTCAAAATATAGGGCAAATCCCTTAGAAACCCTTTCTGGATATTTCAAGCTTTTGAAATATTTACAAAAGAAATATTCTCTAAAAATTCCAGGAAAATTCTATCATGTCAAATATGACATATTTGATGATCGTACAAAGCCTCATGCCTTGAAGATCAAGAAAACATCATAAAATCCCCTCAAAACCATTTCTGTCCATTTTGAAGTTTGAGCAACTTTACATTGACAAAATTTTCCAAATGCTCTCAAACTTGGTGCACATGCTCAAATGGACTGAATATGCATCTATGCCAAATGGCACAAGTTTCGGAGAAGGATAACTTGATCAAAGTGCCCGAAAACCCTTTCTGACCAGATCCAAATTTGAACAACTCTACATTACCAACTTTTTACTTGCGGCCTCAACTTTTGTGGACATACTCACAACCCCAAATGATGACACTACAAGAAGTGGTGAATCAAGGAGGGATGATTTGCATGACTAAATCTTGGAAAAGTCATTTCTATTGATTTCTAGGGTTTACCAAAGTTACATTGGAAACTTTCTTCAAATGAGCTCAAACTTGGTGGAATACCCTATTTCTATATGACATTTGATCCTGTTAAGTCTCATGTCAATTGGAAGTCATTTGCTTGCCCAAAACCACATCAAACACCTTCTGCCATTTTACCAAAACCACTATTTTGACCCCTTCCACTATTCCCCCTTGCCTTATGTTTTTACCACAGCTACTCCTACTTACCTTCTACCTCCAGGAACTCCCTCTCCTCCTTAGATCAATGATTGAGGGGGGTAAAACCCAATTTTACTCTGCTGGACAGCCCTATTATCACTATCCCTCTACCTCTCTCCTCTCCCAATGGATCACAAGGGAATCCAAGGCCAAATCCCCTTTGTTTACACCTCCCAAAACCCCCCCAGACAAAGTGACCGCACCCTACAAGCCAAAGACATGCTGGCATGAAATTGGCGTGCTCCAGAGCGTGCTACAGTGCACACCCGCACTGTAGCCATCCCCAATCCGCAGCGCCTGGCCACCTCGGGCCTCCCCTTGCGCCAGTCGAGGTGCCTCGACGTCCGGGACACGACACGCTATCGCCCCCTCCTCCTTTCCCTCTTGCTGCTGCTCTCACACGTGCGCCGGTCGACCGTGAGCTCCAGTGAACAGCTTCACATGCGCAAGCTCTCTGGATCCTTCCCTGCTCCTTCTCTCCCCTCCCACGGGCGTATACCTCATCCACGGACAGCCCTGACTCGCTCGCATGTGCCTACACAGCCTCTGGCCTCACCCATGACCTCGCCGGCGCAGGAGTCCATGGATGGACCGGCGCCCGGCTATATAAGCTTGCACGTGTCCTCCTCTCCACCCCATTTGCTTCCCCTAGCTCCCGTGCACCCCCTGGACCAACCCAATCCCCTCCTCGTGCCCTCCTTGCATCTCCATGGCCGGAGCAATGCCGCCGGCCTCCTCCTAAATTCTCGCCACTTAGAGCCCCTCCTCCCCACCTCTTTGTTCTAGAGCATCACCAGCACCACCGCCAACACTCCCCACGCACCAGTCCTTCCTCCCCGCGCCTGCCTCGCCATGTCCATCTTCGCCATCATCGGTCGCCGTCGCGCCCGACGTTTCTCCCCTTCCCAAGCTCCTCCGCAGGCATGAAGCGCATGAACGGACGCGTCTCGCCGCTCTGAACGCACCGGTGCGCAGAACACCAGTGGAGACCGCCTAGGTCGTCGGCACGATCGGTGGCCGAACTCCTCTACCCCCGGTCCTGTCGCGGGCGGGAGGAGGGAGATGACCCTGCGAGTGGACCCCGCAGGTCAGCGACCCAGCGCCGGGCCCCGCTGTTTTTAAGTGGAGGCGGGGCAAGGAGACGCCACTTTCCCCACACGGAAGCGTACTCAGCCAGGGCGCCAGCGACGTCACCACCCTCCTATGTGCGCAGCGGAGCCGCTGGACCGGCCCAGTTCCGGCACTACTATCTCCCGCCCTGTGCACGCTCCCGCTGCCCAGATCCAGCCCATTTAGGTAAAACCTTTTCTTTTTCTTTTTCTGTAAACTTGTAGAATCCATAAACAATTCATTTGAACTCCAAATTAGGTGATTCAAATTTCCAGTGACTCCATAAATCATGATCTATCACATGGTGCTATTTGCACATTTTTTCCAGAAACATTTTCCTCACAGATATTTATGAAAATGCTGTTTATCCATTTCTGTGATGAACTTTAGAAAATCACAGAGAGCTCAAAATTGATCCAAATGCCATGATTCAAATTCCCAGATACTTATATGTTCATAACTTAGTTTTTGAACATTTTTACCAGTACTTTCTATACCACATGGAATATTATTCTATTTATCCATGTATAGCCAACTTTGCAAAATCATAGGAAATTCTTTTGAACTCCAAATCAAGTGAAACCAACTCCTAGATTCTTCTAAAATCATTCCTTGTTAGATGGGTGGCTTTGCCCATTTTTCAAAATAATTCTTCTGTACACTTCTTATGGATCCATTAAATCCCTTATATCCTTCATATTGAAATGTTCCAAACTATCCATTGATCCAATGCCAATGAAACCACCTTTGTCATTTTTTATATGACCAGAAGTATCCTAGAAAAGTCAACTCCTATTTTTAGAGCACTTTTATTTTTGCCTTGTTGTGTTGCTTATTGTGATTGTTTCCGACGTTAGTTAACGAAGTAGACGGAGTACTTGGAGAAGTACCAGAGGATTTGAAGACCCCAAGGACTTGGTTAAGACAGGCAAGCAACCCTTTGACCATGTTGAACCCTTTTATGCCATGAAAGCATTTTCATCGTTTCAATGAGTGCATGATATATCTTGAGTGGCAACCTTGCTAGGCTTGCCTCCGTTGCATAACCGTTGATACTTGCATTGTACACGACTCTATTATGTTTAGAGTTGTATTGGTTGGTTGAAGCAATATGCTATAGTAGTTGGCTATGCAAAATGGGTCAGGGTTATGCATTGAAAGAAACAAGTGTGGTTTGACATACTTGCAAATGACCCAGTGGGTGCCAGTAATGCCCCTGGGAGATGATGAGGAACTAGGGCACTACTTGGTGGAGAAGTAGTGTACCGAGTCTTGATGAAAGTGTTGTTTATAGAGACGGATTAGATTTAAGATTTGTCGACCGTCCCAACCAAACATGCGCAACCACTTTACCCTTATATGGAAAGGGCATTATTGATTACCTAGGTCGATACTAGCATGGTGCCCGCATTACTAGTGACGGGGGTGACTTGAGGTCACTCTCGGGACATGGCGTGCTTGGATAGGCGGCCATGACTGTCTTTACAGGGCACCAGACACACTGTTGGTATCCCGTTCTTGTGGTATGTGATGAATATGGGAGCGAGGCTCCAAAATTTTAAGATGTGAAATGTTGGGCACGGGGGTTGCTACCAATCGAGTGGACTCCATGTTAGTGTCGTCTAGGGAAAGATAGTGATCGGGTGCTTACCCCGGGTACTTGAGGTACCGCGGGTCATGGATGACACGGAAGTTCCCCGGATCTTGTGGGTAAAGTGTGCAACCTCTGCAGAGTGTAAAACTATTCGAAGAGCCGTGTCCACGGTCAAGGACAGTTGGGTGGTGCTGCTTAGACTATGTCCAGAAGTTTCTGGAAAACAACACGGTTTGGGTAAATCTGTTGACGTGATTCGTGAGGAAGTCATTATGAGCTTGAACATGAGTTTTTCATAACTCTTTCTCGATATTGATGTCTATAACCTCCTGATACTTGTTGCAGATGCATGCATGTCCTTGATATATGTTGATCATACTTGCATATGAAAAACTAGCTTTACGCAAAAATGCCAAATTAGTAGTAGAGCCTTGCATAATTATTCTGTCATCACACTTGGGTTGCTTGCGAGTTAATTCAAAGTACTCATTGGCTTGCCACTGGTTATTTTATTGGCCAGGCATGAAAGAACATGATATGATGAAGATTTCTTGGTGACGAACATGCGAGCTAGGACGCTTCCCAGTCAGAATGCTTGTAGGGTTAAGGCAGATGGCATGGGTCCAAGTTGTTATTGAAGATTTCTGCTGGAATGATATACTCAAGACTTGACCATCAAGGTCACAATTTGTGTAACTCCGTATGTATGGATGTAAGACTCTTGTTATTCAGCTTCTGTGTGTTCAGTGAGCATTGATCTCTGGGATCACTGTACACGTGCATTCGGTGATCTCGACTTATGAGTCGGGGTCCCCACACTTTCCAACACAATGTGCTTGCCAAAGGATAAAATGTAAAAAAGGAAAGGTGATTTTCACCTTGACTCTTATAAGGCAAGAATAATAGATAGGCCCTTCGCAGAGGGAAACAAAGGTTGTCATGTGCTTTTATGGTTGAATGCACAAAGTCTTAGCACAAAAGAACGTCACTTTATATTGCCACTTGTGATAAGGACTTTTATTATGCAGTCTGTCACTTTTATTACTTCAATATCACAAGATTGTATAAAGGTTATTTCCTCCACACTAATAAAGCATACATATTTTAGCGAGTTTGCAACATGACAACTTACTTGAAGGATCTTACTCAATCCATAGGTAGGTATGGTGGACTCTCATGGCAAAACTGGGTTTGAGGATCTATGGAAGCACAAGTAGTTTCTCTACTTAGTGCAAGGATTTTTGGCTAGCATGAGGGGGAAAAGCAAGCTCAACATGTTGGATGATCCATGACAATATACTTTATTTTAGATATAAGAAAACATAACCCATTATGTTGTCTTCCTTGTCCAACATCAACTCTTTAGCATGTTATATTTTAATGAGTGCTCACAATCATAAATGATGTCCACGATAGTATATTTGTATGTGAAACCTCTCTTTCTTTATTACTTCCTATTAATTGCAACGATGACCAAAACTATGTTTGTCAACTCTCAACAACTTTTATTCATCATACTATTTATATGTGAAGTCATTACTTCCCATAAGACCAATATGATCTCTTTGATACTTTTTATATTTTCTTTTATTCTATCATGACCAAAGTGAGGAAATCAAGCCCTTGACTCAACACTAATCTTTATTATATAGCTCACGGACTCGATTACAAAGGGTAAAGATCATAAAGCAAAAGCTCACAACTGGATCATGCTAACTTTATTCTACTAGATCAAGATACTACCAAAAGGATCGAACTAAGAAAATGGGTAAAGATAGGGGTGTGATGGAGATACGACACCGGGGCAACTCCCCCAAGCTTGGCAGTTGCCAAGGGGAGTGCCCATACCCATATGATTATGTCTCCTTCTTCGGAGGTGGAGGTGATGACTTCTTCCTTAACTTGTGCTTAAGGACAGAATTTTGCTCCCTTAGGTCATTGATCTCCTGCTCAAGGTTTAATATTTTCTTGCATAGCGCCTGCTTGTTTTCCTGCAAGAGGTGAAAAGGGATAAATTCAATCTTAGGTTTCTTTACTCTGTCGGGAAGGCTTGACTTTTTAAACTCCACATGCATGTCCCCAGGTTGAGGTAGTGGGACTTCGTCTTCATCCGAGCTGGTCCAATCCTTTCCCTTGGGATCATGGTCCTCTTCTTCCTCCGTGGTCCAACTTTAATGCTCCCAGTCCCCATAGACCTTAGGGTCAGCAAGGAAATCAGCCACACATATTTCTCCCTCCAAATCCTGGGACGACATATTGCTCTTATCTGCGGCAGAAACAGCTCAAAACAAAAACAGAGGATTTGTGCATGATACGGTGGTCAAAACTTTCGGGAGAATATATAATGAATTTTTACCGACCAAAAGGAGTAACATACAAGAAATCGGAGTCCGGGAGGCACACGAGGTACCCACGAGGCAGGGGGCACGCCCTCGACCCTTGTGGACGCCTCATGTCTCTTCCGGACTGCCACTTATTTTTCTATTTTTCTAAATATTCCAAAACGGTGAAAAATTGCCTTTAGAACTGTTTTGGAGTCGGATTACTTACCGTACCACATACCTCTTCCTTTTAGGAGTCTAAATCATTCTGGAAAGTGTCCCTTATGTATTCCTCCGGGGTTACGGTTTCAATAACATTGGTTTCAACATTTATAGGATTACGTGAGATATAATGTTTGATTCTTTGACCGTTCACCACCTTCGGATTTGTGCCTTCGAAGTTGTTGATTTTTATGGCACCGGAACGATAGACCTCCTCGATAACGTAAGGTCCTTCCCATTTAGAGAGAAGTTTTCCTGCAAGAAATCTTAAACGAGAGTTGTATAGCAAGACATAATCACCTACGTTAAACTCACACTTTTGTATCCTTTTGTCATGCCACCTTTTAACTTTTTCTTTAAACAGCTTGGCATTCTCATAGGCCCGGGTTCTCCATTCATCCAGAGAGCTAATGTCAAATAACCTCTTCTCACCGGCAAGTTTGAAATCATAATTGAGCTCTTTGATAGCCCACTATGCCTTATGTTCTAGCTCAAGAGGTAAGTGACATGCTTTTCCATAAACCATCTTATATGGAGACATACCCATAGGATTTTTGTATGTAGTTCTATAGGACCATAATGCATCATCAAGTTTCTTGGACCAATTCTTGCTAGACCTATTAACTGTCTTTTGCAAAATTAATTCCAGCTCTCTATACGTAGTTCTACTTGACCACTGGTGTGTGGGTGATAAGGGGATGCAATTCTATGGTTTACATCATACTTTGCAAGCATTTTACGGAAAGCACCATGAATAAAGTGCAAACCACCATCAGTCATTAAATATATAGGGACTCCAAACCTCGGAAAAATAACTTCTTTAAGCTTCTTAATAGAGGTGTTGTGATCATCACTACTAGTTGGAATAACTTCTACCCACTTAGTAACGTAATCAACAGCAACTAAAATATGTGTATATCCATTAGAGGAAGGAAACGGTCCCATATAGTCAAAATAGAATACGGACATGAGGGCATCATGATCATTCTCATAACAGCAACTTATATAAATACAGTCATATGATTCTTATGCTAAAGTAACAATTCGTCCACAATATCAAGTATGCATCATAAACTTCATTGGAAACTAACAAACTTTGGTCTCGGTCATTGAAGCAATTGCAATTTATCGTAACATCAGAAAGAGTCAATATAAGAACTTTTCAGCAAGCCTACATACTCAACTATCATATATTCTTTCACAATTGCTCACACTCAAGCAATACTTATGTTTATGGGGTTTTAATCGGACACAGAGAAAGATAGGGGCTTATGGTGTTGCCTCCCAACCTTTTACCTCAAGGGTAATGTCAACAGTAATAGATCATGACAACTTACATCCAAGTGGGTATATATGTCAGGATCTTTCCAACACAATGTGCTTGCCAAAGGATGAAATGTAAAATGGAAAGGTGGGTTTCACCTTGACATTTATAAGACAAGAATAAAAGATAGGCCCTTTGCAGAGGGAAGCAGAGGTTGTCATGTGTTTTTATGGTTGGATGCGCAAAGTCTTAGCATAGAAGAACTTCGCTTTATATTGCCACTTGTGATAAGGACCTTTATTATGCAGTCCGTCGCTTTTATTACTTCCATATCACAGGATCGTATAAAGCTAATTTCTCCCACACTAATAAATCATACATATTTTAGCGGGTTTGCAACATGACAACTTACTTGGAAGGATCTTTCTCAATCCAAAGGTAGGTATAGTGGACTCTCATGGCAAAACTGGGTTTAAGGATATATGGAAGCACAAGTAGTATCTCTACTTAGTGCGAGGAGTTTTGGCTAGCATGAGGGGGAAAGGCAAGCTCAACATGTTGGATGATCCATGACAATATACTTTATTTCGGATATAGGAAGACATAACCCATTATGTTGTCTTCCTTGTCCAACATCAACTCTTTAGCATGTCATACTTTAATGAGTGCTCATGATCATAAAAGATGTCCAAGATAGTATATTTGTATGTGAAGCCTCTCTTCTTTTATCACTTCCTATTAATTGCAACGATGACCAAAACTATGTTTGTCACCTCCCAACAACTTTTATTTATCATACTCTTGTATGTGAAGTCATTACTTCCCATAAGATCGATATGATCTCTTTGATACTCTTTTTGTTTTCTTTCTTTTTATCATGTCTCAAGTGAGGAAATCAATCCCTTGACTCAACACTAATCTTTATTATATAGCCCACGGACTCGATTACAAAGGATAAAGCTCACAAAGCAAAAGCTCACGACTAGATCATGCTAACTTTATTCTAATAGATCAAGGTACTACCAAAAGGATTGAACTAAGTGAAACAGTAAAGATAGGAGTGATGGTGATACAATACCGGGGTCACTCCCCCAAGCTTGGCAGTTGCCAAGGGGAGTGCCCATACCCATATGATTATGTCTCCTTCTTCGGGGGTGGTGATGATGGCTTCTTCATTAAACTTGCGCTTAAGAGCAGAGTTTTGCTCCTTTAGATCATTGATCTCCTGCTCAAGATTTAATATCTTCTTGCATAATGCCTGCTTGCTTTCCTGCAAGAGGTTAAAAGGGATAAATTCGATCTTAGATTTCTTTACTTTGTTGGGGAGGCTCGACTTTTTGAACTCCACATGCATATCCCCCGGTTGAGGTAGTGGGGATTCTTCTTCATCTGAGCTGGTCCAATCCTTCCCCTTGGGATCATGGTCCTCTTCTTCCTCCGTGGTCCACCCATAATGCTCCAAGTCACCATAGACCTTAGGATCAGCAAGGGAATCAGCCACATAGCTTTCTCCCTCCGAATCATGGGACGACATGTTGCTTTTATTTGCGGCAGAAACAGCTCGAAACCAGAACAGAGGATTTCTGCGTGATACAGAGGTCAAAACCTTGGGGAGTATATATAATGATTTTTTCCCGAACCAAAGGAGTAACCCACAAGAAAACGGAGTCCAGGGGACACACGGGGTGCCGTCGAGGCAGGGGGGCGCGCCCTCCACCCTCGAGGATGCCTCGTGTCTCTTCCGGACTGCAGTTTATTTTTCTATTTTTATAAATATTCCAAAACGGAGAAGAATTGCCTTTAGAACTGTTTTGGAGTCGGTTTACTTACCGTATCACATACCTCTTCCTTTTCGGAGGTTGAATCATTCTGGAAAGTGTCCCTTATGTATTCCTCCGGGGTTACGGTTTGAATAATATTGGTTTCAACATTTATAGGATTACCTCAGATATAATGTTTGATTCTTTGACCGTTCACCACCTTCGGATTTGTGCCTTCGAAGTTGTTGTTTTTTATGGCACCGGAACTATAGACCTCCTCGATAACGTAAGGTCCTTCCCACTTGGAGAGAAGTTTCCCTGCAAAAAATCTTAGACGAGAGTTGAATAGCAAGACATAATCACCTACGTTAAACTCACGCTTTTGTATTCTTCTGTCATGCCATCTTTTAACTTTTTCTTTAAATAGCTTGGCATTCTCGTAGCCCTGGGTTCTCCATTCATCGAGACAGCTAATGTCAAATAGCCTCTTTCACCGGCAAGTTTGAAATCGTAGTTGAGCTCTTTAATAGCCCAATATGCCTTATGTTCTAGCTCAAGAGGTAAGTGACAAGCTTTTCCATATACCATCTTATATGGAGACATACCCATTGGATTTTTGTATGCAGTTCTATAGGCCCATAATGCATCATCAAGTTTCTTGGACCAATTCTTTCTAGACCTATTGACTGTCTCTTGCAAGATTAATTTCAACTCCCTATTACTAAGTTCTACTTGACCACTAGTCTGTGGGTGATAAGGTGATGCAGTTCTATGGCTGACATCATACTTAGCAAGCATCTTACGGAAAGCACCGTGAATAAAGTGTGAACCACCATCATTCATTAGATATCTAGGGACTCCAAACCTTGGAAATATAACTTTTTTAAGCATCTTAATAGACATGTTATGATCAGCACTACTAGTTGGAATAGCTTCTACCCACTTAGTAACGTAATCAACAGCAACTAAAATATGTGTGTACCCATTAGAGGCAGGAAAAGGTCCCATATAATCAAAGCCCCAAACATAAAATGGTTCAATAACAAGTGAATAATTCATAGGCATTTGTTGACGTCTACTAATATCACCAATTCTTTGACATTCATCACAAGATAAGACAAACTTACGAGCATCCTTGAAGAGAATAGGCCAATAAAAACGAGATTGCAATACCTTATGTGCAGTTCTATCTCCAGCATGATATCCTCCATAAGCTTCAGAGTGGCACTTGCGTAGGATTTGTTCTTGCTCATGCTCAGGCACACAACGTCTAATAATACCATCTACTCCTTCTTTATAAAGATGTGGGTCATCCCAGAAGCACTACAAGAAATATGTCAACTTATGACCTTTTGTTAGTGACCCTGGAAGAATTGGTCATAGATCTATGACCATTTCAGACCAATTGGTCAAAAGCTGTTCGGGGGGCTCCAAACCCTAAACTATAACGACCATTTTGGTCAGAAAGGTCATAATTTCCTTACACGAAATGGTCATAAAGCAGATAGCATTGGTTCGCTGCCTTATTTCTAGCTGATCATGACTAATATAGATGGTCATAACCTTGTAAATTGTGGTGGGTTGCTACGACTAGGCGCCACCTCATCAGTTTTGCCTATGTGTCATGTCCATGTGGCAGTTTTTGCCCTAGGTTGTGAAGCAACCTATATTTCTGTCATTCACAAAATTCCCCAAAAAATCTCATAAATTCTTTGGGTCATATCTTCGTCAAATATGTAAAAAACTTTCCTTGCCTAGTTCAAAAATATTCATTTTCCTATTCTGTTCAAAAAACACTTTGTGAAGGAAGTACCACTTTGGCATGTCCAAATGGTATCCATTATCTACAGTGCTTTCCTATGCCCAAATAACTATCCTCCACCAAACGCCAGCTCAATCCATTCATTAATTTGAGCCCATCTTCAACATTCGTATTTATGTCCAGTGTGGTACTTTGCAAAGCAAGTACCACCTAGACTCCTCCTTTTGAGCTGAAAATTTGTGAAGACGGTCTTCTTAGTAACTGATCATCCTCAACCAAAATTCACGCCCATTAGCCATGTGCATTTCCCGTACCGCTAATCAAACACTTGGCTGCTAATTCATGTTTGAGCATCGATCGGTCTCCTCGTGAGAATCTTATGTTGTAATTTTCTTCCTAGCACCTACCTGGGGAGTGGCCAACCCACTAGACATGCCTAGGCCGCCCAGAACACATGACAACGCCACAGTCACGCGGTGACCACGCGGCGGGCATGCGAGTTTACGCGCTCTAGAGTTGGGGCCCTCGACCACCACCCAAACCTCGACATATCGCCACCAAACCATGTAACTAGAAATGATTTTTGGAAAAAATAAATAGCAAACTATGAGGCAGCCGCAGTTCAAATTTGACCCGCTTCCAGCTGAATCGGCGGAAATTTGTCTTTTTCACGAGAGGTGGATCAAAACTTTTTACACCCAACCATTTTGTCAATTGTCCATTAAATATGTCCTAGTATTTAATAAAATTTATTTTGTCCAATTTTGCAAAACTTTGCCTTATTAAGGACCTAGGGGAATACATTGTGTACAAAGAATGCTTACGGTGGGTTGCCGGAGTGACAGAAACCTGAACCCCAGTTCACACGCTTTTGCACAAGGGAACAATGGATCATCGATCGTATTGCTATGGTTAGGCTTTTGCCTTAAATACTATCTTGTATTTGCGGATGCTTGCAAGGTGTTTAATCATAAGAGTGCACTCATCTTAGTCTAGAGAGTGTACTAGCATAGATCTACCCACTCAACACTTATCAACACATCACATAGTACCAATACGGAATATGGCGAAAGCACATGACTACCTCTCCCGTGTGTCCTCAAGAACACTTTAGCTTTTATAAGTTCAGTTGCTAGGCCTCTCCTTTGCTCAGAAAGGATTGGGCCACTTGTTACTCTCCATTGCCTTTTACTTTGCTCGCTTTTACCTTCCTGTTGCTTATATCAAGAAAACCCCTAAAAAGTTATCTTTCAGTGCTTGCAGTTATTCCTTGCTCAGAACCACTTATCAATACCTTCTGCTCCTCGTTGGGTTCGACACTCTTACTTATCGAAAACGCTGCAATAGATACCTTACGGTTGTGGGTCATCAAGTACCGTTTTCTGACGCCGTTGCCGGGGAGTGTAGCGCTATTGGTAAAGTTAACTGGTAAGGAAGTTTTTATATTTCTATTTTTATTTTGTTGTTGCTGCTCTTTGTCCTTATGGACAACCTTGCTATTGGATCGTTGCTCGAGGGAAGACGCCCCACATCTGTGGTGGTTGCTCCTCCCCCTACTGAAATTATGCCCTATAAAATACCAGCTGGTATTATCGATTATGTTTTGGCTAATCGTTATGCAGGAGACAGACATCCCGGTGAACACTTGCTATATCTGTCACAACTATGTTCATTATTTAAGCTTGCAGGTGTATCAATGGAGTTTGTCATGAGGAAATTGTTCTCCGTATCGCTTATAGATAAAGCTTCAGATTGGTATAAGATTCTCGATAACTCACACTTGCTTGATTGGCAAGAGCTTATGTCTCTCTTTTATACCAAGTTTTATCCTCTTCATAAAATTCATCGAGACAGGAACTATATCTATAACTTTAGGTCTCGTGACGGAGAAAGCATTGCTCAAGATTGGGGGAGATTGAAGTCCCTAATGCTCAAATGTCCTATTCATGAGCTCCCCAAGGAAATTATACTTACAAATTTTTATGCCAGGCATTCTCGTCAGGATAAGGAGATGCTGGATGCCTCCTCTAGTGGGGTATTTCAGACGAAGAGTGTTGAGGAAAGGTTGGATCTCCTTGAAAGGATCCAGAGGAATACCGAAGATTGGGAAATCGATAAAGGTATTGAACCCCTATAAATTATGAGCATGATTATATTGAGAGCTATGTGAAAACTGATTACTTCAATACCTTTTGCTCTAAGATTGGTCTTGATTCCCATCTAATGATTGATTTCTGTAAGGATTTTGCCTCTCACGTTGATTCTTTTAAAAAGAAGAGAGATCAGCCTCATGAACCTTTCAAAGAGTTACCTGTTGATATTCATGTTGCTGACCCTATTTTGCATGCAGTCATATATGAAAAGCCTCCTTTTCCCGCAAGGATAAGGGAGCACTCTCTTGTGACAGGCATAATAAATAAAAGTGAGAGAAGAATTGATGAGCCTGAGGACCAGATCAAGGTCGATCCTCAAGTTGCATTGGTTAAAGACCTTGTTACTAATGATGTTTTGGATTCCAATGTAAATTTTTGTGCTGTTTCCACTAACCTTGTCACAGCCAAGAATAAAGGCCCAATTTCAGGTACACCAGTAGTATCTGTTAAAATAGGAGAGCACAATTATTATGGGCTATGCGATTTGGGATCGAGTGCTAGTGCTATCCCCTATTCACTTTATCAAGAGATCATCAGTGAGATTTCACCTTGTGAACTTGAAGAAGTTGATGTTACCATTCATCTTGCAAACAGAATAACTATCTCTCCTATCGGAATTGTGAGAGACGTTGAAGTCCTATGTGGAAAGGTAAAATACCCTTCCGACTTTCTAGTACTTGGTTCAGTGAGGGACAATTTTTGTCCTATTATTTTTGGTAGACCTTTTCTTAGAACTTGTGGAGCTATAATAGATTGCAAGAAAGGTAAAGTTTCTGTTGAATTCAATGGTGAGCCATATGAATTTAATTTTTCCAAGTTCTCTAAGCAGCCTCGTGGTACCGATTTACCTAGTGATGATAAAATTATTGAAAGTATTGCTTCTATTGCTATTCCCCCTAATGATCCTTTGCAGCAATATATGGAGGACCACGAGAATGATTTGCATATGCAGGAAAGAAATGAACTAGATGAAATATTCTTGAGACAACCTGCTATCCTGAAGCACAACCTTCCGGTTGAACCTTTGGGAATTTTATCAAAACCAAAAGAAGACCCGGTGTTCGATCTTAAACCTCTTCCCGATACGCCCAAGTATGCTTATTTAGATGAAAAGAAAGTATATCCTGTTATTATCAACTCTAACCTTTCAGGATATGAAGAAGAGCGACTATTGGAAGTACTTCGTAAACACCGAGGTGCAATTGGCTATACCCTTGATGACCTTAAGGGGATTAGTCCATCTATCTGTCAACATACTATCAACCTTGAGCCCGATGCTAAACCAATTGTTGATCATGAACGACGGTTGAACCCGAAGATGATGGATGTTGGAAGAACTGAGATTCTCAAGCTTCTAGCCGCAGGTATTATCTACCCTATAGCTGATAGTAAGTGGGTAATCCCGGTACATTGTGTTCCTAAGAAAGGAGGTACAACTGTGGTTCCTAATGATAAGAATGAACTAATACCTCAGAGAATTATTATTGGATATAGAATGTGTATTGATTATAGGAAGCTGAACAAGGCAACCAGGAAGGATCACTACCTGTTGCCGTTCATCGACCAAATGCTTGAAAGGTAGATGTGAGGAGACAAATCTGGTACTCAATTGGGAGTAGTGTCACTTCATGGTTAACGAAGGAATTGTTCTTGGTCACAAGATTTCCGAAAGGAGAATTGAGGTGGACAAGGCCAAGATCGAAGCAATTGAGAGGATGCCCTATCCAAGGGACATCAAAGGTATTCGCAGTTTTCTCGGCCATGCTGGTTTCTATAGAAGATTTATTAAACACTTTTCTAAGACTTCGAGACCCCTCACTAATCTTCTCCAGAAGGACGTTCCTTTTATATTTGATGAAGATTGTAAGGAGGCTTTTGAAGTTCTCAAGAAAGCTTTAATAACCGCTCCTATAGTACAACCACCTGACTGGAATTTACCTTTTGAGATTATGTGTGATGCTAGTGATTTTGCTATTGGAGCTGTTTTAGGGCAAAGGGTTGATAAGAAATTGAATGTTATACATTATGCTAGTAAAACCCTTGATAGTGCTCAAAAGAATTATGCTACTACTGAGAAGGAATTCTTAGCTGTAGTGTTTGCTTGTGATAAGTTTAGGCAGTATATTGTTGATTCCAAAGTTATTATTCATACTGACCATGCTGCCATTAAGTACCTTATGACAAAGAAGGATGCCAAGCCAAGGCTTATTAGATGGGTACTCCTTCTTCAAGAATTTGATTTGCAGATTGTTGATAGGAAAGGAGAAGACAATCCGGTGGCGGACAATCTTTCAAGGATGGAAGATATACCGCATGATCCCATCCCAGTCAACGACAGTTTTCTAGACGAGCAACTTGCCGTTGTAAAAGTACAATCTCTTTCCGATCCTTGGTTTGCAGATTATGCTAATTTTATCGTTGCGAAGTATTTGCCTCCAGGTTTAACGTTTCAGCAAAGGAAGAAGTTCTTTCATGATTTGAGGCACTACTTTTGGGATGACCCACATCTTTTCAAAGAAGGTCCCGACGGGATCGTGAGAAGATGCATACCGGAACATGAGCAGAAGGACATTCTCAGACAATGTAATGATAGTCCCTATGGAGGACATCATGCCGGTGAGAGGACCGCACATAAGGTTCTTCAATCAGGTTTTTATTGGCCTACTCTCTTTAAGGATGCTAGACATTATGTTTTAGCTTGTGATAAATGTTAGAGAGTTGGTAACATTAGTAGAAGGAATGAGATGCCTATGAATTACTCACTAGTGATTGAACCTTTTGATTGCTGGGGTTTTGATTTTATGGGTCCTTTTCCTTGTTCGCACAAGTACACTCACATTTTAGTAGCTGTTGATTATGTGACCAAGTGGGTTGAAGCGATCCCCACTGAAAGTGCTGATCACAAGACATCTTTGAAAATGCTCAAAGATGTGATTTTCCCTAGGTTTGGTGTACCTAGGTATCTCATGACTGATGGAGGATCACACTTCACGCATGGAGCTTTTAGAAAAGCTTTAGCCAAGTACGATGTTAATCATAGAATTTCTTCACCGTACCATCCTCAAACTAGTGGGCAAGTTGAGCTCACCAATGGAGAGATCAAGTTGATCTTACAGAAGACAGTTAATAGAAATAGAAAGGACTGGTCAAATAAGTTAGGAGATGCTTTGTGGGCGTATAGAACTGCTTACAAAAACCCCATGGGCATGTCCCCCTATAAGATGGTTTATGGTAAGGCTTGCCATTTGCCATTAGAATTAGAGCACAAAGCTTTCTGGGATGTTAGAGAGCTTAATGCTGGCCCAAAGTTAGCTGGTGCGAAGCGTCTCATGAACTTGACTTCTCTAGATGAGTGGAGAAGTGAAGCTTACGAGAGCGCTAAAATGTTCAAGGAAAAAGTAAAGAAGTGGCGTGATAGGAGGATTCTGAAACGTGAATTTAATGTTGGTGATAAAGTTTTGTTGTTTAGATCCCGTTTCAGGTTTTCTCCAGGCAAACTACTTTCCAGGTGGGAAGGGCCATTTCATATTGAAGAAGTCTATCGGTCTGGTGCAATCAAGATTAACAATTTTGAAGGCACCAAACCTCAAGTTGTGAATGGGCAAAGACTTAAGCATTACATAGCAGGAGACCCTGTCAATGTTGATGTGAATACGATATACACAACAACTCACGAAGAACATGTTGCAGCCCTGTTTCATACACCAGTAGAAGCAGAATAAGAAAAGATATGTATTACGGTAAGGAAACATCGCGAACCGCCATAAAAGTTCCATATTATGAGTTTTTGCCAAATTAGGAAAATTCTAAGCCTAAGTGGATCCGGAGACAAGCTCCAGGGGGCCCAGGCGCCCCCCTGGCGCGGCCTACCTCCTGGCCACGCCGGGAGGCCGCCTGGGCACCCAGGAGTCCGTCTCTGACCCCGTTTTAGCTTGTTACCTTCCTTTTTGTGCATAAATTTTTGCTATATATTTGCCCGGATTGTTCCGGCAACATATCTCGCGATTTTGTGTGTTTTCTTTACGATATGTTTCTGCCAGGGAATCTTTTAGCTGGACCTAGGTGCCATGGCTTCTCCAAGTTCCCCCAAGGACAAGTTCGTCGTCAACGTCATCAACCCTTACCTCGCTGAGGTGAAGAAGCACCCTCAGGATGTTCGGATGGAGGACAGTGTCCTCCATCAAGAAGATCTGAAGGGACCTATCAAGGAGGGGAGCATCCAAGCCAGGCTAGAAGAAGTGGAGCAAGAAGTCTTCAAGTACAAGAAGATGATCGAGCATGGTGTTGAAGCTAACTTTGACATCATCAATGAGCTGAAGACCTACTTCCTGAAGGAGAAGAAGGAGATGTGGAAAAGCATCACCGCATTTGAAGAAAGAATTGAAGAGCTCCAAGGGCAAATTTATGATCTACATCTCTAGAACTGTGAGTATGAACTAAGGTTTATGCGCATGGGTATGGGTGCTGCATGCAGGATTCAGGAGACAAACTTCTCATATGAGACTGGAGAACCCCTTCCATGGAAGTGCTTCGCCGAGGACTACGTGATTAACGTCAACAAGAATGAGGAGTGAAATCTCCTTGGGTAATGGCATCCCCTTGGCTTGTTCCAAGCTTGGGGGAGTGCCCGGTATCTTTATCTTTTGTCTTTTAGAGTCAAGTAGAGTCGTATCATGTTTAGGAAGGTTATTATATGAAATAGGTGTGTGCATTGAGGTCTATCACTCCTTCTGTGGAGAGATTGTATCCGTGAGTGTGGAGTCGTCTATGATGGAATATTAATGAGAAGTCTATTGGTTCCTTTGCTGCACTCGGTATTCTCTTCACGCAATCGACCTTATATGATGATTCTTATGGGGAGTATTGACCTTATATCATGTATGGCTTTGAAACTTTATTTAATCTTGGCAAACATAACTTTGGTCATAACAACAAGCATGATTTTCTTAAAGTAGCGACATAGCCAAAACCTTTATGTTATTATGCTTGAAGTGTTATGCTGACAAGGAAGACAACTTGATGTATTATGCTTATTTTAATGTTTATGCTTTATATTGCTTTGCATCTTAGTCATCATCAATTGTCTGTTCTCTCAAAGCCTTTGCTAGCCTAAACTCTGTACTAAGCGGAATTCTGCTTGTGCATCCATACCCTTAAACCAATACCTTCCATATGAGTCGACCATACCTTCCTATTCGTGGTATCCCACTACCACCTCCTAAAGTATAGAATTTGTGTGTTATCCTTAAATGTTCAAAATCTTCTATTTTGTGCCCCTGTTTTAGCTCATGAGGAAGTAATAGTTAATTCATGATCTTTTTAAGTTGGACAAGTTTTACCCCGGGATTGCATGTCTAATCTGCAAACCCCTAATACGAGAAGGAACTGGCATGAGTGCGCCCGGCTCATAAAAGATAATACAACAAACAAACCCTCCTTCACGCTTTGTTCCTGAGAAATCAGAAAACTTTTGGCAGCGATAAACAAAGGAGATTAAGGGGATGTGATCGTCCCCGTACTGGAGCCGTTCCTAGAAACATGTCCAGCTCGAGAAGTAATTGAGTTATCTATTAGCATTCGTTGACGAATCATGCACCTCTCAAAACTTGTTTTCATTCTGTTTGGTTTAAGGATAGCACATGAGTTTTCCCTACTTCCATAGAGCAGGGGCTATCTCTTAGTTTTAGGTTGAGTCAGTTATTCCCACTTCCTTCTATTCTTAAAGAGAGCAGACATTTGATGTTGACGAGGATTCATTCATATAAAGGTGCATTAAGATTTGTCATATCATATCCTTGTTGACATTATCATTTGATAAGTAAGTTGTTTGTCAAGCCCAGCTAAAGCAAACATCTTCCTTTGTGTTAACACTTTCACTTCTTGCCTAATAACATGTTCTTTCAAAAGCTTCAATTAATCTCATCAAAACATAAAGAGAAAGAGCAAAAGTAAAAGCTATTAGTTGTTCTTTGACCAAAGGACATGTTTGCCATGATTTGATGAGTTTCCTTAGCCCTACTATCGATTATAAGTGTTACCACTCTTTTATAAGGGCCTTGTGAGTTGAAGATTGCTGTTGAGGATATTTGAGTTTGGTGAAGAAACTGTGATGCTTCTTGTCCGTATTCTATTTATCGACACTTCACTCTCTAAACTTGTGGACAGGTTTACCGAGCTCAGTATTCGCTTGGGGACAAGCGAGGTCTAAGCTTGGGGGTGTTGATACGTCCAAAATGCATCACTATTTTATATCGTAATTCATCCTTATTCATTGATATATTTCACATTACGATGATGTTCTTATGTTGTTTTGGCCTATTTTACACAGTTTGCAACTTTCCGGTGCCGAAGCAGCAGAAGCAGGATTCAGCGGTAAAAAGTGGACGCTGAGTTGCTGAAGAAGAATACCTCCAAATTACCTGAAAATAGACGGAGGGTATTTTCCAGACGGATCACGAAGGCACGCAAAAGAGCAACCTGATGGGGGCCACAGGGCGCCTAGGCGGCCACCTGGCACGGCCCCCACCCTGGCCGCGCCGGGGGGCGCCTGGAGCCCCTGGCCCACTTCCGGCTGCCCCCTTTTGCCTATATACTCCTCGTCATCCAAAAACCCTAAAAAGCAGAGTTTTGACGGCGGAACGCCGCTCCGTGGCGGAAACCTACAGAGAAGAAAAAGCCATCTCCGGCGGGCAGATTCCGCCGCGGAAATCACCTCCCAGAAGGGGAGATCATCGCCATCGTCATCACCATCGTCACGGGCATCATCGAGATCATCATCAACATCATCCCCAACATCAGCACCATCTCCATATTCATCCAATCTCATCTCACCATTGCAACTTGTGTTGTAATCCGTACTATCTATCCTCTCTACTCTATCGGTGTTGATTACTACTTTGTGGTGAATGCTATTGAGTTTTGTTGGAGAAATATCATTATGTCCAGATTGTTTATCATCCATTTATCTCCACTGATCATGATCTCTTTTATGTCTTGTGAGTAGTTACTTTAGTTCTTGAGGACATGGGAAAAGTCTTGTTGTTAGTAGCCATATGATGTTGAAGTAATATGTGTTGTTTGATACTTAAGTTGTGTTGTTATTTTCCTAGTGGTGTTGTGTGAGTCGAACACTCAACACTTCGCCTTATTAAGGACCTAGGGGAATACATTGTGTACAAAGAATGCTTACGGTGGGTTGCCGGAGTGACAGAAACCTGAACCCCAGTTCGCACGCTTTTGCACAAGGGAACAATGGATCATCGATCGTATTGCTATGGTTAGGCTTTTCCCTTAAATACTATCTTGTATTTGCGGATGCTTGCAAGGTGTTTAATCATAAGAGTGCACTCTTCTTAGTCTAGAGAGTGTACTAGCATAGATCTACCCACTCAACACTTATCAACACATCACATAGTACCGATACAGAATATGGCGAAAGCACATGACTACCTCTCCCGTGTGTCCTCAAGAACACTTTAGCCTTTATAAGTTCAGTTGCTAGGCCTCTCCTTTGCTCAGAAAGGATTGGGCCACTTGTTACTCTCCATTGCCTTTTACTTTGCTCGCTTTCACCTTCCTGTTGCTTATATCAAGAAAACCCCTAAAAAGTTATCTTTCAGTGCTTGCGGTTATTCCTTGCTCAGAACCACTTATCAATACCTTCTGCTCCTCGTTGGGTTCGACACTCTTACTTATCGAAAACGCTGCAATAGATCCCTTACGGTTGTGGGTCATCAAATCCTAATTTCGAGTCCACAGCCTAAAATTACGTGATAATATTTATTTCCACTTGACCAGCAGACCCTCTGTTGCTGTCACATAAACTTCCTACTCAGTCATCTTCTCCACCTAACCCTCTTTGTTCCTAGTCCCATTCCTCGGCGATCCATCTGTCATCATCTCTCCCTGATGTTGCCAGTGCTTGTAGTTGCAAGACCTTCCTCCCACGATCACTAACCAAGCTGTGCTCGCCTACTAGCGATGACCCCGCTCATCCTACCCCACAAGCCCCAATGGATATGAATCAATCGTTGGAAATGGGGGTATTTTTCCTTTTGTCTCGCTTAATCTCACTCAAATCATATTCGACTGCTCGTTTTTCTACTAACTCCACCGGTTGCATTTGTAGTGCCCCAACTATAACGACGCCATATGTTTGTGCATCCATGAACATTACTCCTATAAAGGATGTTGGAGTACCCACCTTCTGGGAGTTTCCGCGGGGAGAAGTCCATCTGCGCGCGCTGGCCTCGCACGTGGCTCCATGGGGCTCTCCGCATCATTCGATATGTGCAGACGTCTGACATCCGGATAGATTACCTCTCGGGTCCATGACGTATGTGTTGGGAAACATAGCATGCAATTTCAAAAATTTGCTATGTTCAAGCAAGATCTATCTAGGAGATGCATAGCAATGAGAGGGGGATAGTGTGTCTACGTACCCTCGTAGATTGAAAGCAGAAGCGTTGGACACCGCGGTTGATGTAGTCGAACTTCTTCTCGTTCCGACCAATCAAGCACTGAACATACGACACCTCTGAGTTCTGCACACATTCAGCTTGATGACGTCCCACGAACTCTTGATCAAGCAAAGTATCGAGGAAGTAGATGAGTTCCATCAGCACGATAGTGTGGTGACTATGATGTTGAAGTGATCCGCGCAGGGCTTCGCCTAAGCACTACGAGAGTATGACCGAAGGCGTAAACTTTGGAGGGGGCGCCGCACACGGCTAACAATTGTTGGTGTGTGTTCTAGGCGCCTCCTCCCCATGTATATATAGGTTGGAGGGGAGGAGAGTGTCGGTGTTCTGGGAACGAGGGTACCCAGACTTGCCTGCCTATGGCCCAAGGCGTGGCTCATCCAGTGGCCTGGTACGGCCCAACCTTGTCAGCAACCACTCAAGACCCTCGCGAGGGGCCGAGCCTCATGAGGCGGGTGACACAGGACCTCCCATGGGGTGGCCTCACTAGGCTAGCTCTCGAGGAGCGGAGATATCAAGGCAAGGGGCACCTCGCCTGGTCCTCATGACATGAGCGATGATGACCAAGGCCAGATGGGCGTCACGGGTGTAGGATGCCAGTTTCCTCTTTTGTGCTAAAGGGGCAGGCGCATATGAGGAGTCCCGAGACATCAGGCAAAGGTTTCCATATCTGTGCAACAAGACCAAGACCAGGAGGATGGCAAAGCGGAGGTCATCGCGGAGCCCACGGCGGCGTCACCACCAGAACCTTTGGTAGGCGAAGACCACCTTTTGTCAGGATAGCTTGTACTAGATGTCCCCCTTCAAATTTGGCCGTTGTGGGATCCCTTCCCGCTCAATATTTGGGAAGAGGACCCGAGCCTCTATATATAGGACTAGCCACCACCACATGAGGGGATCTGATCGAGAGCCAACTAGACACACACCAGCAAGCTCGTGCGAGCGCAAGAACACCTCTCCTCAGGAGGCTGTTCTTCCCTTGTACTAGTTCTTCCTAAGCCTATAAGGCAATCCACCACACCATAATGGTTTAGGGTATTACACCACAATGGTGGCCCGAACTAGTATAAACCTTTGTGTCCCTTGTTCTTCGAGTTCAACGAGCTAGGCTTAGGAATCGACGTGTAGGGGAGCTAGGGCGGAAGGAGAGATCTTCGCACACACCCCAGTGTTTGAACCACAAGGTTTTTGTCGGAACCCGAGATCCGACATTTGGTGCGCCAGGTAGGGCGTGCGCCGGATCTCCTCTTTCGCCGTTCGGTTCATTACCACTCAGCAGTCCCGATGGCCGACGACCAGGGGGTTCACGCCGACCGCTGGGCAGCCTTGCCTACGCGGACGGCGCCATCCGCCCATGAAAGCCTCAACTCCGCACTTCAGGCGGCCCTCGTGCCGCCTAACACCACCTGGCGCGGGCGGCGCGGACCTGCAACCTTCGCCGCGGCGTCACGGCGCACACGCTCCGCAGCGCGATCCTTGAACTACGCCACAGCAACAACACCACACACCCGACAGGGGCAGGCGAACATGAAGGCTGCGCTCATCGTGGCGCGAGAGCTATTACGATGCAGGCTGGCCGAGGGCGGCCGTGACGTGCTGCTGGAACGCGTCACTGAACTGCTGGACTGTGCCTGCAGGGGTGCACCGTCGTTCTGCTCCTCACCCGCGCCCCAGGTCGTAGGTGTCGGATTTAGGGTTTCGGCAAAACCCTTAAGGTTCGAACTCTGGGGTGCGCACGATGATCTCTCCTTCTGCCCTAGCCCGTCTGCTCAACAAACGTAGGCCTAGCTCATCAGATCCAATGAACAAGAGACACAAGATTTATACTGGTTCGGGCCACTGTTGTGGTGTAACACCCTAATCCAGTGTGTGTAGTGGATTGCCTTGTAGGCAGGGGAAGAACTAGTACATGGATGAACTACCTCGTGGGGAGAGGTGTTCTTGAGCTCGGGTTAGCTTGCGGTGTTTGAGAGGTCTTGATGATCCGATCCCCTACCTATGGTGGTGGCTAGTCCTATTTATAGTGGCCAGGGTCCTCTTCCCAAACATTGAGCGGGAAGGGATCCCACGACGGCCAAATTTGAAGGGGGACAGCTAGTACAAGCTATCCTGACAAAAGGTGGTCTTCGCTGCCAAAGGCTCTGGTGGTGACGCCGCCGTGGGCTCCGCGATGACCTCCGTCCTACCGTCCTACTGGTCTTGGTCTTGGTGCACCGATATGGAAACCTTTGCCTGACGCCTCGGGACTCCGCGCCTGCACCTGCTCCTTTAGCACCAAAGAGGAAACTGGCGCTCTACGCCCACTGGCACCCGCCTGGCTTTGGTCGTCAGTGCTTATGTTATGAGGACCTGGCGAGGTGCCCCTCGCCTTGATATCTTCGTCCCACATGAGCCGGCCTGGCGAGGCCGCCCCAGGGGATGTCCTGTGTCGTCCGCCTCGCGAGGCTTGGCCCCTCGAGAGGGTCTTGAGTGTTGCTGAAGATAGTAGCCCTTGTGAGCCACACTCTAGGCCGCGGGCAGGCAAGTCTGGGTACCCCCGTTCCCAGAATGACGATAGTAGCCCTGGGCCCAAGGTGTGCTCGGGCTTGGTGTAATGCCCCGGATGTAATACTTTCCCTTTTGGGTATAATATATCTCCGGCTTCATCTATTTCCATTCCGGGTTCTTTGTCTTTCGTGTTTTCGTCGTGTTGTTGTGTGCGTGTGTGGCATTCATTCATATCATGTAGACATGTGCATCGCATTGCATTTGTGTTGTCGGTTGCATCCGGTTCCTCGCGTTCCTTCCAGTTGTCCGTTTCGCGTTCCGGAGCTCCCTCACGTGTCCGTGGCGTCCCGTAGGCCTACTTTGGTGTTTGGGCGTGTAACGTTACCGGTGTGGCACGAGACGTGTCGTGTGTTGTTGTTTTGTTGTGTGTAACCCGCCTCTCAAATATCGCCGCGTTTGGAGTCCGTTTGCTATCCCATCAGTTATTCGTGTGGGTCCAAAGTGCCTCCACTTGTGGCCCAGAAACACCCCCACAGCAGCCCACTACCTTCTCCTAGGCCCATCTAAACTACCCCCGCGATCGGATCCGTCGGATCGCGATCGGAGGGCTCCTGACACCCCTAAATCCCCCCTAACCCTAAAAATCTGCTATATAATAGACCCCCTAGTCTATTTTTGGCATCCCAAACCTCTAGCCCTTCTTCCCCTTTTCTCTCCTCATTTTTTTTCTTCAGATCCACTGCCTTGGGATCATCCCCTCGAAGCTGCCACTGCTCCTTCCTTCGAGGCTCCCGACCAGATCCCTCCGTTCCATCGCAGCCGCCGGCCTCGAGGGCCAGGTCAACGGCCAGGTGCCTCGAGCCCCAGCCGCATCGCTAGGCCTCGGCCTCCGCCCGTTCGCCCCGACCCGCCTGGATCGCTCGCCCACGCACCGTGGCAGGACCACATCGCCGCCCCGCGTCGGCCCAGGTCCCAGGTGCCAGTTGGGCCGCCTCCCGCCAGGCGCACCTCCCGGCCCGTTCCTCCGCGTCGCCAGCGTCCCGCTCGCCCCGCCTGGGCTGACGAGCGCCAGAGGCCCAGCCTCCCTCGCCCACCAGGTCGCCTCGCCCCTCCCTCGGGCCAGGCCACCGCAGGGCCCGTTCGCCAGCCGCTTCCCATCGTGCGCCGCCGCAGCGGGCCGGCCCATCCGGCTGGATCGCCCCGCCTCAGCCGCCGCTCGGGCCTGCCTCGCCTCCCGCCGGCCCAAGGGAGCTTCGGCCCGAGCCTCTCCAGCCACCCGAGGCCCAGTCACCGCCAGCCGGGCCGGATCCATCTCCACCCCGTGCCCGTTTGTTTTTTTCAGCAGATCTGAGGTTGTTCTCCCCCTCTTTTCTTCTAAGTCCCAGTAATTTTATTGTCTGATGCATTATTAGAACTGCTCTAACTTTTAGTGTGGTGATCTGTTTTGCGCAAATAGCATGTCCAGACGTTCGTGGTGAATAGCACTACGTTTATATTTTTGTGTCATGCATGATAGAAGTCATCTAGATGCTTGTTTTCTCGTTGCAAGAGTGCATCCCGGTAAAACTGCTGCTAGGTGATGTTTTTATGTCATCTTTGCCATGTGATAACTTTTAGCTCGTTTGTCTGAATGATGCAAACGACATGTCCACGTGTTCGTCTTGCCATGCTCTACATGTTGTTGGTGATAGGTTGCACGATAGATTTATTCTTGCCATGTTTATCATCGTTGCAAAGTGCCATGTGGCTGTGATGTTGTTTCACTTGTTATGAAATGCCATCTTGTTGAGCTCGTTGCAATCGTTGTGTTTATCTCCATGAAGCATGCTTGTATGTTTCGGAATCACCATCATGTGTACTTTGATGAGGTGCTTACCACTTGCCATGTTTAGTTTCGAGGTGACTTAAACTTGCTAGTTTAGATGCCATGATGAAACTGCTGTTTTAGGACTTAGTGGTTTTTCACTAAGTCTGAAATCTGTAACGTTCCGATGCCATGTTTGCTTGCTGCTCTAGGACAAACCATGATAGTTTTGGAGTGGATCTTGATTGTTCCTTGTAGTAGATATTGTTGGCTTTCCATTCATGTTCTCACATGTTTATTTAAGTGGCTGTAACATGTTTAACTTTTGCTCCAAAGTTTCAATAAAATTCTGCTGCCAGAATTTTATTGTCAAGTTCAATATGTCCAAGCTTATTGCTATTGATCCGTGGCTCGTTTGGGGGTGCACCTTTGGACTTATTTGCTGTAGGATATTTCTAGTTTATGTTCATGTCCTTTGCCATGATGTTTGAGTGTTGTAGCTTAATTATTTTGTGCTCCGAAGTTGCTATGTTGCTGTAATTTTCAGCTTTTGCTCATTTCTTGTTTCGGGCATAACTTTTAGCCCGTAGCTCCGATTTCAGCGAGTCTTATATGAAACTTGATTGATTTTCTGTGTAGATTCACAATATCATATTTTTATCATGTTTTGAGGTGAATTGCTTGAGTGCTATTTTTCCGTGCTCCATGTGCATCCTTAGTGCATCCATCATGCATCCATCATTTTCGAGTGCGCATTGCATCTTGTTGATTTGTGCATTGTGTGATTGTTTTGTTTAGAGCCGGAAGCTGAGACCGAGTACGAGTACGAGCACGAGGTTATCAACGAGGTTGAGCACGAGGACCCTTCTTACGATCCGAACGATTTCTCTTCAGGCAAGATGACCGAACCCCGATAACATTACTATCTTTGCCTATTGCTAGTTGTTCCGATCTATAGTTTTTCCTCGATGCCCATGTTCTTCCTGTCAGCCTCCTACTTGTAACCACTACCATGTTTAACCACCCTACCTATGCAAACCGTTGCTTGGCTAAGTACGCTTCGCTCAGCCCTTCTTATAGCATTGCTAGTTGCAGGTGAAGATCGAAGATGCTTGCTTCATGTTGAAGTTTGGTTGGGTTTTATCCCACTACATAAATGCTTAAAAAAATGAAATCATCTATATATTGGCAAGGGTGGAAGGCTAAGCCTTTTGCTTGGTGATTTGTTCCACTCATGCCGTTAGGAACCGTATAAACCGGTGTTATGTTCCTTGATTATGCGTTCTTAACACGGTTGGGGTGTATGGGACCCCCTCGATAAACCGCTAAGTGCTAAGTCTTTTCCAGCAAGTCCCAACATTGGTACTATTCGCCTAAACAACTAAAACTTTCCGAGGGAGTAATTAACCCGAGGCTTAATTAATTCAACCCCCTGGGCCAGTGCTCGATTAGAGTGTTGGTCCAAACCAGAGTCACTTGCGGATACTACCCAGTTCGCTGGGGTCTTCGGTATCTGTACGTAGCGCTCATCCGGTCGTGTCCTGAGACCTAGATACGCGCGGCTACTATCAGGGTGTCGACACGCCGGGAGGATTTGCTGGATTAGCCTTACCTTGGTTCGGAGTATCTTGAGCACGGGATTCCGAGGATACTCGGGTCATCTCACTTTGGAGTTGCGACTCTGCGGATCGTGGGCTTGTAATGGGTCAAGTTGGAACACCCCTGCAGGGTTATGAACTTTCGAAAGCCGTGCCCGCGGTTATGTGGCAGATGGGAGCTTGTTAATATCCGGTTGTAGATAACTTGACACAATGTTTCTAATACACTACCAGCGTGTGTTCCGTGACCGTCAATTTCCGAATAGGGATTCGGGAGTTGAACACGGAGGGGTTATGTTTGTTGAGCTTGTAGCTAGGATCACTTCGTGATCACTTCTCGACCGAGGCTTTCTCTTCTCGCTCTCTTTCACGTAAGCTAGTTGCTAGTTGCTGCTGCAGACACTTATTCTTTTCTTCAGCCTTATCCTCTCCCAAGGCTTAAATAGTTTTGTTACCCGGGAACGGGATTGCTGAGTCCTCTGTGGCTCACAGTTACTTCACCACACCAGATGCAGGTCCAGTTGTGAGCTATCCAGGTGATGGCACCGAGCTTGACTGGGAGTACGACGAGGAGCGTAGTCGATACTATGTTCGTTATCCTGATGATCAGTAGTGGAGACTTCTACTAGGATTCGATCCGACCTGTGGTTTATTTATTTAAGTTTGGTATCTTGACATTTGGATTTTGCCCTTAGAGGGTTGTGATGTTCTTAATGTATGATGTTTGAGACATGTATTGTATTTGTGTGACGTGGCGAGTGTAAGCCAACTATTTATGTTTACAATCCCCTCTTTTACATGAGATGTGCAAAGATTACCAAACTTGAGATCATTCTAGGATGGACTTATGCCTTTAAGTCGTGCCTTGACACGTAGGAGGTATAACTCCATCCTGGGAATTACACTTGGCTTCGCGGCGAAGCCAAGGGCCAAGTTCGGAGCGTCGCGGACCCCAAAGCATGTGGTCCTGACTGACGCGTGGCGATTGACGGGACATGGGCATCTCCACTTCCCCATATAGCCTCGGTTTTTGCCCGGTCGGCGGCCACTGCTACCTGCTCGATTCTGCATCCTCTGTCAGTGGTGCGCCCGATGGTTTTCTTCATCTCTTGAACCTTTTTTCCCGGACAGATCCAACACCAAATCCCTCCGCCGCCATGGCTTCTAGTAGAGAGGGGGAAGAGGGAGTGGGGCCCAGCGCCTCGGCCTCTTCGCTGCCCGCCTTCATGCCTGCCACCGAGCGGTCGGTGGTGATTAATGAAGAGATGATGGAGAAGGTGCGCCCGGCGCTCGCCGCCTTCTCCAACGAGTGGGGGGCGATGGTGGCCTGGCCTGCTTCACGCTCCGCGATTGACAGGTACACCATCGAGGTCCCCCTTCATCTTCACGCCCTTTTGGCTGGCCTGATTCCTCCCTTCTCCGACTTCTTAAATGCGGTGCTGTTGCACTATCAAATCAGCACGCTGCATCTTGACCCTCAGTCCATCACTCTCCTTGCCGTTTTCGCCTTCGTCTGCGAGGCCATGGTGGGCATTGCTCCCTCCGTGGCATTGTTTTGCCACTTCTTCTCGCTCCATCTGACGGACATGCTGCAATGCTCTGGATGCGTGTCCTTCCAAACCATTGCGGCGACGGCCAATGCAGGCATAGATTCCGACATTGAGCCAATCGTTGGTGGCTTCAGTAAGCATTGGGTGTTCGTCGACGTCGGGGTGCACAGCCCTCTACTGCTCCCGCCCCGGAGCCCGACCACTCCGAGCTCTGGCTGGGGCCATGTGAGGCTTGCTAGCCGGAAGCTAGCTCCTGTTTGGTTCCAATTCGCCAGGGTGCGGAGGCTTGGTGTGACGGCACCGATGGTCGTGAGGGAGTTCATCCGGTGTCGCATCGCTCCACTCCAGCGCCATTCTCGGCCGATGTGGGCCATCTTCGGTCACGGGGAACGTATGAAGCTTCAGGCGCCCGCTCTTCCTCCCGAGGCACGGCGCACAGTGCTCAACACAACAAAAAAAAGACAAATCCATGACATTTTGGGCCGAATGAATTTTTGCTGTCATACTTATGACACTTCTATGACGATAATTGTGACAAAACTCGGTATCATCATACATGTGGTGGGGTCCTACTTCTATGACAAAACATCATGACAAAAAATGGGCTTTTCGTCCTGGCGGGCCGGAGACGCAACTGCATGACATTCTTTGGGCCGTCAATGACAGAAAAACCATGGTAGAAGCGAGGGCGAGGAAAATATCGGGGTGTTCCCGGTTACGGTGGGTGGTCGGGGCCGAGCGACGTGCGTTTCTCTCGTACACGCACGCGCGTGGGTGCGAGGCGTTGGGCTCTAACTGAACCCGAGCGAGGCGTTGGGCTCTAACTGAATCTGAGCTATTGCACTGCAGGCTACGCGCTACTGAACCCGAGCAATCGATCGATGGTTGTTAACTGAACCCGATCGAGCGATTTGCTTCGCTACTGCTGTTAACTGAAGCCGATCGATGCTGCCTTTGGATGAACAGTGAGCGTTGCTTGGGGGGGGGGGTTGGATGAACAGTTCCCAGTGGGGGTGGATGAACAAGACCCTGATGACCCACAAGTGTATGGGATCTATCGTCGTCCTTTCGATAAGTAGGAGTATCGAACCCAAAGAGGAGCAGAAAGAAATGATATGCAGTTTTCAGTAAGGTATTTTCTGCAATCACTGACATTATAGGTAACATATAGTTTTGTGATAGGGTAATTGGTAGCAAGTGACAAAAGGTAAAAGTAAATAAGGTGCAGCAAGATGGCCCAATCCTTTTTGTAGCAAAGGACAAGCCTGGACAAACTCTTATATGGAGGAAAGCGCTCCCGAGGACACATGGGAATTATCGTCAAGATAGTTTTCATCATGATCATATGATTCACGTTCAGTACTTTGATAATTTGGTATGTGGGTGGACCGGTGCTTGGGTGCTGTGTTTACTTGGACAAGCCTCCCACTTATGATTAACCTCTAATTCTAGCATCCGCAACTACAAAAGAAGTATTAAGGTAAACCTAACCATAGCATGAAACAAGTGGATCCAAATCAGCCCCTTACGAAGCAACGCATAAACCAAAGTTTAAGCTTCTGTCACTCTAGCAACCCATCATCTACTTATTACTTCCCAATGCCTTCCTCTAGGCCCAAATAATGGTGAAGTGTCATGTAGTCTACGTTCACATGACACCACTAGAGGAGAGACAACATACATCTCATCAAAATATCTAACGAATACCAAATTCACATGACTACTTATAGCAAGACGTCTCCCATGTCCTCAGGAACAAAAGTAACTACTCAAAAGACTTAATATTGTTCATGATCAGAGGGGGTATTAATATGCATAATGGATCTGAACATATGATCTTCCACCAAGTAAACCAACTAGCATCAACTACAAGGAGTAATCAACACTACTTGCAAGCCACATGTACCAATCTAAGGTTTGGGTACAAAGATTGGATACAAGAGATGAACTAGGGTTTGATAGGAGATGGTGCTGGTGAAGATGTTGATGAAGATAACCCTCCCTGATATGGGAGAGTTGTTGGTGATGACGGCGGTGACGATTTCCCCCTCCCGGAGGGAAGTATCCCCGGCAGAACAGCTCTGCCGGGGCCCTAGATTGGTTTCCGCCAAGGTTCCGCCTCGAGACGGCAGCGTATGGTCCCAAAAGTCTCATTATGATTTTTTCCAGGTCAAAACACCTCATATAGGAGAAGATGGGCATCGGGGGGCCCACGAGGCAGGGGGGACGCCCACAGAGGGGGGCGCGCCCCCCACCCTCATGGACAGGTGGTGGCCCCATGGTGATCTTCTTTCGCCGGATATTTTTTATATTTTCCGAAACGGTGTCCTGTGGAGTTTCGGAGCTTTTTGAGTTGTGCAGAATAGGTTTCCAGAGTTTGCTTCTTTTCCAGCCCAGAATTCCAGCTGTCGGCATTCTCCCTCTTCATGTAAACCTTGTAAAATAAGAGAGAAAAGGCATAAGTATTGTGACATAACATGTAATAACAGCCCATAGTGCAATAAATATCAACATAAAAGCATGATGCAAAATGGACGTATCAACTCCCCCAAGCTTACACCTCGCTTGTCCTCCAGCGAAAGCCGATATCGAAAATATGCCCACATGTTTAGAGATAGAGGTGTTGATAAAAATAAAATACGGACATGAGGGCATCATGATCATTCTTATAACAACACACACACACACACACACACACACACACAGATATATATATATATATATATATATATATATATATATATATATATTGTCACATGATTCTCATGCTAAAGTAACAATTCATTCACAATGTCAAGTATGAATCAAAAACTTCATTGAAAACCAACAAACTATGATCTCGGTCATTGAAGCAATTGCAATTTATCATAACATCAGGAAGAGTCAATATAAGAGCTTTTCAGCAAGCCCACATACTCAACTATCATATAGTCTTTCACGATTGCTCACACTCAGGCAATACTTATGGGTATGGAGTTTTAATCGGACACAGAGAAAGATAGGGGCTTATGGTATTGCCTCCCAACATTTTACCTCAAGGGTAATGTCAACAGTAATAGACCATGAAAACTTATATCCAATTGTGTATATATGTCAGGATCTTTCTGTCACACCCTGATTTTCATGCCACAACATTTAAGCTAATAATAATGCTAAAATGTTGTTTCACAAAAACTTTTGAGTGTTTTTGACCTTGCTTGATTGGTTTTCTGTTTGCTGTTTGCAAGTGCTCTAAAAATCAAATAAATCATCCAACTCTTATACTTCATCTCCTTGGTCCACACGACACCACTCCGGAAACGTTTCCAACTTCCTAACTAACCCGATCCCTACAAGGACATCGATCACCGAGCCTTTGACATCTAGCTCAACCTAACCTATGCAAGAGACCCCTCAGCAACCTGCATCAAAAGGGCAACATGCAAGAAGCCACACCACCAAGTAATTCAGGGTTGCATGGAGAACCACTCGGAAGCAGAACCAACAAGAAGAAGTGAAGACTACCCCATATCCAAGTTTTCGTATTCCTTTCCACGCCTAGTCTGGGAATCTCGGGGACGAGATTCTTGTAAGGGGGGTAGGTCGGTCACACCCTGATTTTCATGCCACAACATTTAAGCTAATAATAATGCTAAAATGTGGTTTGACAAAAACTTTTGAGTGTTTTTGACCTTGCTTGATTGGTTTTCTGTTTGCTGTTTGCAAGTGCTCTAAAAGTCAAATGAATCATCCAACTCTTATACTTCATCTCCTTGATCCAAAACCTTTTCCCAATGATCATACCATGTGTATAGAACAGTATAGTATTTTCTTGTAAAAATAATTTGGCCAAATAGTATTTTCTAAAATTAGTTTTCCCAAAAACCCTTGAATTGAGGTTTGCACTGCAAGTACCTTATTTAGGGTGTGAAAGATCTTTCAAAAATTATATTTGAATCCTATTAGGTATAGGACTCCCATAAACCACAAAATTATAATTTTAAAAGTTTTTTTATATTTTATTTAAAGGCTTTTTCTTTAGGACAGAAATGGTCTTTAATAGGTTAAAATTATTTAACTGTTTCAAAAATATTTTTTCAAAATTCAGGGAAGCTCATAGGACATATATTGTCCATATATAAGAGTTTCAACACATGGTCATGTTCAAAATATTGGGCAAATCCATCAAAAACCCTTTCTGGATATTTCAAGCTTTTGAAATATTTACAAAAGAAATATTCTCTAAAAATTCAAGGAAAATTCTATCATGTTAAATATGACATATTAGATGATCTTACAAAGCCTCACGCCTTGAAGATCAAGAAAACATCATCAAATCCCCTCAAAACCATTTCTGTCCATTTTGAAGATTAGCAACTTTACATTGAAAAACTTTTCCAAATGCTCTCAACCTTGGTGCACATGCTCAAATGGTCTAATTATGCATCTATGCCAAATGGCACAAGTTTTGGAGAAGGATAACTTGGTCATAGTGCCCCAAAACCCTTTCTGACCAGATCCAAATTTGAGCAACTCTACTTTACCAACTTTTTACTTGTGGCCTCAACTTTTGTGGACATACTCACAACCCCTAATGATGAAACTACAAGAAGTGCTGAATCAAGGAGGGATGATTTGCATGACTAAATCTTGGAAAAGTCATTTCTGTTGATTTCTAGGGTTTACCAAAGTTACATTGGAAACTTTCTTCAAATGAGCTCAAACTTGGTGGAATACCCTATTTCTATATGCCATTTGATCCTGTTAAGTCTCATGTCAATTGGAAGTCATTTGCTTGCCCAAAACCACATCAAACACCTTCTGCCATTTTACCAAAACCACTATTTTGACCCCTTCCACTATCCCCCTTGCCTTATGTTTTTACCACAGCTACTCCTAGTCACCTTGTACCTCCACGAACTCCCTCTCCTCCTCAGATCAATGATTGAGGGGGGTAAAACCCCATTTTACTCTACTGGACAGCCCTATTCTCACTATCCCTCTACCTCTCTCCTCTCCCAATGGATCACCAGGGCATCCAAGGCCAAATCCCCTTTGTTTACACCTCCCAGAACCCCCCAAACAAAGTGGCCGCGCCCTACAAGCCAAAGACATGCCCTGGCTTGCAATTGGCGTGCTCCAGAGCGCACTACAGTGCACACCCGCACTCTAGCCACCCCCAATCCGCAGCGCCTGGCAACCTTGGGCCTCCCCCTTGCGCCAGTCGAGGTGCCTCGACGTTTGGGACACGACACGATGTCGGCCACCTCCTCCTTCTCCCTCCTGCTGCTGCTCTCACACGCGTGCCGGCCGACCGCGAGCTCGAGTGACCAGCTTCCCATGCGCGAGCTCTCTGGATCCTTCCCCGCTCCTTCTCTCCCCTCCCATGGGTGTAGACCTCATCCAGGGACAGCCCCGACTCCCTCGCATGTGCCTACACGGCCTCTGGCCTTGCCCATGACCTCGCCGGCGCACGAGTCCACGGTGGACCGGCGCCCGGCTATATAAGCTTGCCCCGGATCCTCCTCTCCACCCCATTTGCTTCCCCTTGCTCCCGTGCACCCCCTAGACCTACCTAATCCCCTCCTTGTGCCCTCCTTGCATCACCATGGCCGGAGCAATGTCGCCGGTCTCCACCTAAATTCTCGCCACTGAAAGCCCCTCCTCCCCACCTTTTTGTTCCAGAGCATCACAAGCACCACTGCCAACACTCCCCGCGCACCAGTCCTTCCTCCCGGCGCCTGCCTCGCCGTGTCGATTTTCGCCATCATCGGTTGCCGCCACGCCCGACGTTTCTCCCCTTCCCAAGCTCCTCCGCAGTCATGAAGCGCATGAACGGACGAGTGTCGCCGCTCTGAACGCTCCAGTGCGCAGAACACCGGCGGAGGCCGCTTGGGTCGCCGGCACGATCGGTGGCCGAACTCCTCTGCCCCCGCTCCTGTCGCGGGCGGGAGGAGGGAGACGACCCTGCGAGTGGACCCCGCAGGTCAGCCACCCAGCGCCGGGCCCCGCTGTTTTTAAGTGGAGGCGGGGCAAGGAGACGCCGCTTTCCCCACGCGGAAGCGTACTCAGCCAGGGCGCCGGCAACATCACCACCCTCCTGTGTGCGCAGCCGAGCCGCTGGGCCGGCCCAGTTCCGGCTGCTATCTCCTGCCCTGTGCACGCTGCCGCTGCCCAGATCCAGCCCATATAGGTAAAACCTTTTCTTTTTTCTTTTTCTGTAAACTTGTAGAATCCATAAACAATTCATTTGAACTCCAAATTAGGTGATTCAAATTTCCAGTGACTCCATAAATCATGATCTATCACATGGTGCTATTTGCACATTTTTTCAGAAACATTTTCCTCATAGATATTTATCAAAATGCGGTTTATTCATTTTTGTGATGAACTTTAGAAAATTCCCAGATACTTATATGTTCATAATTTAGTTTTTGAACATTTTTACCAAGACTTTCTATGCAACATGGAATATTATTCTATTTATCCACGTATAACCAACTTTGCAAAATCATAGGAAATTCTTTTGAACTCCAAATCAAGTGAAACCAACTCCTAGATTCTTCTAAAATCATTCCTTGTTAGATGGGTGGCTTTTCCCATTTTTCAAAATAATTCTTCTGTACACTTCTTATGGATCCATTAAATCCCTTATATCCTTCATATTGGAATGCTCCAAACTATCCATTGATCCAATGCCAATGAAACCACCTTGGTCATTTTTTATATGACAAGAGGTATCCTAGGAAAGTCCAACTCCTATTTTTAGAGCACTTTTATTTTTGCCTTGTTGTGTTGCTTATTGGGATTGTTTCTGACGTTAGTTAATGAAGTAGACGGAGTACTTGGAGAAGGACCAGAGGATTTGAAGACCCCAAGGACTTGGTTAAGACAGGCAAGCAGCCCTTTGACCATGTTGAACCCTTTTATGTCATGAAAGCGTTTTCATCGTTTCATTGAGTGCATGATATATCTTGAGTGGCAACCTTGCTAGGCTTGCTTCCATTGCATAACCGTTGATACTTGCATTGTACACGACTCTATTATGTTTAGAGTTGTGTTGGTTGGTTGAAGCAATATGCTATAGTAGTTGGCTACGCAAAATGGGTCAGGGTTGTGCATTGAAAGAAACAAGTGTGGTTTGACATACTTGCAAATGACCCAGTGGGTGCCACTAATGCCCCTGGGAGATGATGAGGAACTAGGGCACTACTTGGTGGAGAAGTAGTGTACCGAGTCTTGATGAAAGTGTTGTTTACAGAGACGGATTAGATTTAAGATTTGTTGACCGTCCCAACCAAACATGCGCAACCACTCTACCCTTATATGGGAAAGGGCATTATTGATTACCTAGGTCGATACTAGCATGGTGCCCGCATTACTAGTGACGGGGGTGACATGAGGTCACTCTCGGGACGGGGTCGTGCATGGATAGACGACCATGACTGTCTTTTCAGGGCACTGGACACACCGTTGGTACCCCGTGCTTGTGGTATGTGATGAATATGGGAGCGAGGCTCCAAAATTTTAAGATGTGAAATGTTGGGCACGGGGGTTGCTACCAATCGAGTGGACTCCATGTTAGTGTCGTCTAGGGAAAGATAATGATCTGGGTGCTTACCCCGGGTACTTGAGGTACCGCGGGTCGTGGATGACACGGAAGTTCCCCGGATCTTGTGGGTAAAGTGTGCAACCTCTGCAGAGTGTAAAACTATTCGAATAGTCGTGTCCACGGTAAAGGACAGTTGGGTGGTGCTGCTTAGACAATGTCCATAAGTTTCTGGAAAACAACACGGTTTGGGTAAATCTGTTGACGTGATTCGTGAGGAAGTCACTATGAGCTTGAACATGAGTTGTTCATAACTCTTTCTCGATTCTGATGTCTGCAACCTCCTGATACTTGTTGCAGATGCATGCATGTCCTTGATATATGTTGATCATACTTGCATATGAAAAACTAGCTTTACGCAAAAATGCCAAATTAGTAGTAGAGCCTTGCATAATTATTCTGTCATCACACTTGGGTTGCTTGCGAGTACATTCAAAGTACTCATTGGCTTGCCACTGGTTATTTTATTGGCCAGGCATGAAAGAACAGGATATGATGAAGATTTCTTGGTGACGAACATGCGAGCTAGGACGCTTCCCAGTCAGAATGCTTGTAGGGTTAAGGCAGATGGCATGGGTCCAAGTTGTTATTGAAGATTTCCGCTGCAATGATATACTCAAGACTTGACCATAAAGCTCACAATTTGTGTAACTTGGTATGTATGGATTTAAGACTCTTGTTATTCAGCTTCTGTGTGTTCAGTGAGCATTGATATCTGGGATCACTGTACACGTGCATTCGGTGATCTCGACTTATGAGGCCGGGTCCCCACAGAGCTGGTATCAGAGCCATCCTGACTGTAGAAAGCCTTAGTTAGCATGGTCGTTAGTTAGGGTAAAATTATTTCCAAAACTATTGCTAGTTTTCAAAACTATCTATACTTCTCCTCCCTTCGCGGTTTTTCAAAAACTAAGGTATACTTTCCTTATTGATCTCTTCCGCTTCAAAACTGTTGGTCGCTAGAACCCTTATGCCCCTGACCACTGGATTCCATGTGATCCTCGTGGATAATCTAGAAGGAAGATGCACTGCTAGACATCCACCCACATCTTTTGAACACAAGATTGGCGACACCACAACAAGACGATACCAACAAAAGATACATCCTCGAGGAATG
Organism: Secale cereale; assembly: GCA_902687465.1. NCBI lineage: Eukaryota > Viridiplantae > Streptophyta > Magnoliopsida > Poales > Poaceae > Secale > Secale cereale. Next base: position 484,273,030 of record LR738709.1, on the reverse strand, counting down.
AGGACATGAAGATCCAGAAGATGGTGACACCTTTGACATTACCCCTGGAAGGTGCAACCTTAGCCTACGGTGACCAGGGCACAGGCTATGCAAGATCATGATATACATCGCTAATAGAGTAATCATGTCACTACCATTGTTGTATCGGCAACCACCGATGGATGAGAACCTCGCCATTTGGTCCGCCTCACTATAGTGAGCAGGAAAACGGTTCTCTTCGTCCCCCCCTCTTGGTGTCGATGTTGTCATCAACATAACCAACATGTTGGACCTCTATTATGCTTTTTTAGGATTACCTACCCAGTACCGTCGATGCCTTAGAAGACGAAAGCGATCACTATGATTAAGAAGACAAGAGGAGACCAAGTCAACGCCAGCTACGAGGAGATACCTTCACACCACATCACCTCATCAGGCGAGAAGTTATTGAAGAGTCTTCAGGCTCTACCCGGATCGTTCCATCGAACGACTACAAGAGAAGTAGCAACACCTGAAGTAAACTCGGAAGACTGCACAAGGCACAAGGCACGACTACTGAGTCCAAGAACCCCTAGGATAGGATGAGTCGTGGACCCCTATGCGCAGTGGAGTCCGTATGATGGTTAGAATAGGACAATGATGGTGTGTTGCTTGTTTTTAATGTTTGTGTTTTGATATAAGTCGCACTTTTTCCCTAGGCAACAAGTACACGGCTATATCACCTTCCTTGCCTTGTTTCTTTTGTTTCGGCCTTTTCTCACATGTTTGTTTACACTTGCACTATAGAACCCCCTTTAGGCATTCCCCTCCTCTATGGTACTTTTTCCCTCTCTTCTATCTCCTCAACTGAAGACCAGCAAGACAAGAAGTACCAAGGATTCCAACTCGGCAACCAACTAACAATGAAGACTTCTGTTGCAGCCTCCATGACCAAGTGCAACCCCTTGAAGTTATGTTTTGCCCTCAAGATTAGAAACCCATCCCCAGACCCTTCGAGACTTCACGAGATACCCCAGCTCGAATCCTTAATCATGTGCTTAACCCACATAATTGCAAGAAAACCAGTTAAGTTTCCGTAACCCTACACAACACTGGGTTCGTAATGGAACTAGTGAACACAGTGAACGAGCACATTGTCATCCTAATATAGCACAAGGACTGACGATGCCATAGGGGAGGCCAAATTGAGGATACAGGAATACAGGACAGATGACTTGATGAGTTTATATCATTGACTTTGAGGAATTATATGAGGATATTTGGTGGATTATGAGGCTTTCATGTTGACAGATGAATTTGGTGGAATCCCGTCAATAGAGTAGCAAATCCTTCATTACCCTGAAAAAGTTGGATTTAGTGGGACAATTATGACCGCAAATTGAAATTCTTGGAGGTATAAGGATTTGACCTAGCTAGGGGATATTGATAGAAGATAGTTGATATTACGATATTGACTTGGGGGAAAGTGTAGAAATTCTCGTTGGACGTGAGATTTGGATGTAAGTATGTGATTCTGGTTCGGTATAGATGCTAAATATGTCTACATGGTCTGGAGTGAATTGGATTTAGACCGTTGATCTTGATCATGATACCATTTTTCACGGTGAATGGCAAACTAGGAGATTGGATTATTTGTTGGAGTTGATTTAGGGATCTATATAATCATGACCTTGGAGTTTACTTGACCATGATGGTGGGAATTTGGTGGACTTACTATAGTAATGGATGGCCTTCCAAGTATTTGAGGATTATAGGGACTTTAGATCATGTGGAACACCGTAGATGTTGGATTATGTAGTGATTGATGGAAGCTAACGGACTGTTGGAGTTGATTCATAGGAAGGAAACAAGATCTTGGAGTGGCATATGACGTGTTTCCTTAGGATAGAGATGCATTATCTTGAACCATGGAAGAATAGGCTGAGCACTTGGATTATGGTGTTTAACTCAAGCTTGGAAGCTTGTATACTCTACCCATGGATTTTTGGGGTAGACATACATATGAGTTTGGGGATCGTAGACATGTACGATTTTGTTAGACCTCCTCCAGGAAGTCATGTGGATACGAATAGCACGAGAGATGATTGGAGTTGACCTATACGAGATGATGCTTTTCGTGGTATAAGGTTGTTTGTTGAAAGGACTAGCTAGAACTACTGGCATCTCAGAAACTGTGCTTAAGGATAAGATAATAAACGTTCACTCGCACACTAGAATCCTGAAACCCTTGAGCCTCACTAAGCCACAACATGGTCGGATCATGACCACGGGCGTTGACTCTAAGTCAAGAAGACCATTGCCAACACTCAACAGAGACCATCACCAATACCCTAGCCTACTTTGCGTACCATGCAGACTCCATGAAGTACTTGGACAAGATAGTTGTCATCTTTATTGGAGGCATACTTGTCTACCCAAAAATGGAAGAAGAGCCGTTCAGCTGGTTAGAGACATTTGAAGACCGACATGACAATAAGGAAGAACTACACCGACCACCGTCATTAAGAAGTAAACTCCCGCGTCGAAGACCAGGCGTATCTGCAAACCACTCCTCTCGAAGGAACCAAGCATTTCCATGTCGAAGGAAGCTCACCCCAAGATCTATCGC
>LR738709.1:484197574-484270328 GCA_902687465.1 Secale cereale | reverse complement strand
CCCCCCCCCCCCCCGCCCCGTCCAAGACCACTGCAAAAAGAAGAGTAGACTGCTATCAACTAAGTTACCACCCGAGTCACCCACGATGCACAACTTTATTTTTTCACACGACACCACTCCGGAAACGTTTCCAACTTCCTAACTAACCCGATCCCTACAAGGACATCGATCACCGAGCCTTTGACGTCTAGCTCAACCTAACCTATGCAAGAGACCCCTCGACAACCTGCATCAAAAGGGAAACATGCAAGAAGCCACACCACCAAGTAATTCAGGGTTCCAAGGAGCACCACTCAGAAGCAGAACCAACAAGAAGAATTTAAGACTACCCCATATCCAAGTTTTCGTATTCCTTTCCACGCCTAGTCTGGGAATCTCGGGGACGAGATTCTTGTAAGGGCCGTAGGTCTGTCACACCCTGATTTTCATGCCACAACAGTTAAGCTAATAATAATGCTAAAATGTGGTTTGACAAAAACTTGTGAGTGTTTTTGACCTTGCTTGATTGGTTTTCTGTTTGCTGTTTGCAAGTGCTCTAAAAATAAAATAAATCATCCAACTCTTATACTTCATCTCCTTGATCCAAAACCTTTTCCCAATGATCATGCCATGTGTATAGAACAGTATAGTATTTTCTTGTAGAAATAATTTGGCCAAATAGTATTTTCTAAAATTAGTTTTCCAAAAAAACCCTGAATTGAGGTTTGTACTGCAAGTACCTTATTTAGGGTGTGAAAAATCTTTCAAAAAGTATATTTGAATCCTATTAGGTATAGGACTCCCATAAACCCCAAAATTATAATTTTAAAAGTATTTTTATATTTTATTTAATGGCTTTTTCTTTAGGCCAGAAATGGTCTTTAATAGGTTTAAATTATTTAACTGTTTCAAAAATATTTTTCAAAATTCAGGGAAGCTCATAGGACATATATTGTCCATATATAAAAGTTTCAACACATGGTCATGTTCAAAATATTGGGCAAATCCCTCAGAAACCCTTTCTGGATATTTCAAGCTTTTGAAATATTTACAAAAGAAATATTCTCTAAAAATTCCAGGAAAATTCTATCATGTCAAATATGGCATATTTGATGATCGTACGAAGCCTCATGCCTTGAAGATCAAGAAAACATCATCAAATCCCCTCAAAACCATTTCTGTCCATTTTGAAGTTTGAGCAACTTTACATTGACAAAATTTTCCAAATGCTCTCAAACTTGGTGCACATGCTCAAATTGTCTGAATATGCATCTATGCCAAATGGCACAAGTTTTGGAGAAGGATAACTTGATCAAAGTGCCCGAAAACCCTTTCTGACCAGATCCAAATTTGAACAACTCTACATTACCAACTTTTTACTTGTGGCCTCAACTTTTGTGGACATACTCACAACCCCAAATGATGACACTACAAGAAGTGGTGAATCAAGGAGGGATGATTTGCATGACTAAATCTTGGAAAAGTCATTTCTGTTGATTTCTAGGGTTTACCAAAGTTACATTGGAAACTTTCTTCAAATGAGCTCAAACATGGTGGAATACCCTATTTCTATATGCCATTTGATCCTGTTAAGTCTCATGTCAATTGGAAGTCATTTGCTTGCCCAAAACCACATCAAACACCTTCTGCCATTTTACCAAAACCACTATTTTGACCCCTTCCACTATTCCCCCTTGCCTTATGTTTTTACCACATCTACTCCTAGTTACCTTCTACCTCCAGGAACTCCCTCTCCTCCTCAGATCAATGATTGAGGGGGGTAAAACCCGATTTTACTCTGCTGGACAGCCCTATTCTCACTATCCCTCTACCTCTCTCCTCTCCCAATGGATCACCAGGGCATCCAAGGCCAAATCCCCTTTGTTTACACCTCCCAAAACCCCCCAGACAAAGTGGTCGCACCCTACAAGCCAAAGACATGCTCTGGCATGAAATTGGCGTGCTCCAGAGCGTGCTACAGTGCACACCCGCACTGTAGCCATCCCCAATCCGCAGCACCTGGCCACCTCGGGCCTCCCCTTGGGCCAGTCGAGGTGCCTCGACGTCCGGGATATGACACGCTATCGCCCCCTCCTCCTTTCCCTCTTGCTGCTGCTCTCACACGTGCGCCGGTCGACCGTGAGCTCCAGTGAACAGCTTCACATGCGCAAGCTCTCTGGATCCTTCCCTGCTCCTTCTCTCCCCTCCCATGGGCGTATACCTCATCCACGGACAGCCCTGACTCGCTCGCATGTGCCTACACAGCCTCTGGCCTCACCCATGACCTCGCCGGCGTAGGAGTCCACGGATGGACCGGCGCCCGGCTATATAAGCTTGCCCGTGTCCTCCTCTCCACCCCATTTGCTTCCCCTAGCTACCGTGCACCCCCTGGACCAACCCAATCCCCTCCTCGTGCCCTCCTTGCATCTCCATGGCGGGAGCAATGCCGCCGGCCTCCTCCTAAATTCTCGCCACTGAGAGCCCCTCTTGCCCACCTCTTTGTTCCAGAGCATCACCAGCACCACCGCCAACACTCCCCACGCACCAGTCCATCCTCCCCGCGCCTGCCTCGCCATGTCCATCTTCGCCATCATCGGTCGCCGTCGCGCCCGACGTTTCTCCCCTTCCCAAGCTCCTCCGCAGGCATGAAGCGCATGAACGGACGCGTCTCGCCGCTCTGAACACACCGGTGCGCAGAACACCAGCGGAGAGCGCCTAGGTCGTCGGCACGATCGGCCGCCGAACTCCTCTACCCCCGGCCCTGTCGCGGGCGAGAGGAGGGAGATGACCCTGCGAGTGGACCCCGCAGGTCAGCGACCCAGCGCCGGGCCCCGCTGTTTTCAAGTGGAGGCGGGGCAAGGAGACGCCGCTTCCCCCCGCACGGAAGCGTACTCAGCCAGGGCGCCAGCGACTTCACCACCCTCCTATGTGCGCAGCGGAGCTGTTGGACCGGCCCAGTTCCGGCGCTACTATCTCCCGCCTTGTGCACGCTGCCGCTGCCCAGATCCAGCCCATTTAGGTAAAACCTTTTCTTTTTCTTTTTCTGTAAACTTGTAGAATCCATAAACAATTCATTTGAACTCCAAATTAGGTGATTCAAATTTCCAGTGACTCCATAAATCATGATCTATCACATGGTGCTATTTGCACATTGTTCCAGAAACATTTTCCTCACATATATTTATGAAAATGCTGTTTATCCATTTATGTGATGAACTTTAGAAAATCACAGAGAGCTCAAAATTGATCCAAATGCCATGATTCAAATTCCCAGATACTTATATGTTCATAACTTAGTTTTGAACATTTTTACCAGTACTTTCTATACCACATGGAATATTATTCTATTTATCCATGTATAGCCAACTTTGCAAAATCATAGGAAATTCTTTTGAACTCCAAATCAAGTGAAACCAACTCCTAGATTCTTCTAAAATCATTCCGTGTTAGATGGGTGGCTTTGCCCATGTTTCAAAATAATTCTTCTGTACACTTCTTATGGATCCATTAAATCCCTTATATCCTTCATATTGAAATGTTCCAAACTATCCATTGATCCAATGCCAATGAAACCACCTTGGTCATTTTTTATATGACCAGAAGTATCCTAGAAAAGTCAACTCCTATTTTTAGAGCACTTTTATTTTTGCCTTGTTGTGTTGCTTATTGTGATTGTTTCCGACGTTAGTTAACGAAGTAGACGGAGTACTTGGAGAAGTACCAGAGGATTTGAAGACCCCAAGGACTTGGTTAAGACAGGCAAGCAACCCTTTGACCATGTTGAACCCTTTTATGTCATGAAAGCATTTTCATCGTTTCAATGAGTGCATGATATAACTTGAGTGGCAACCTTGCTAGGCTTGCCTCCGTTGCATACCCGTTGATACTTGCATTGTACACGACTCTATTATGTTTAGATATGTATTGGTTGGTTGAAGCAATATGCTATAGTAGTTGGCTACGCAAAATGGGTCAGGGTTATGCATTGAAAGAAACAAGTGTGGTTTGACATACTTGCAAATGACCCAGTGGGTGCCACTAATGCCCCTGGGAGATGATGAGGAACTAGGGCACTACTTGGTGGAGAAGTAGTGTACCGAGTCTTGATGAAAGTGTTGTTTATAGAAACGGATTAGATTTAAGATTTGTCGACCGTCCCAACCAAACATGCGCAACCACTCTACCCTTATATGGAAAGGGCATTATTGATTACCTAGGTCGATACTAGCATGGTGCCCGCATTACTAGTGACGGGGGTGACTTGAGGTCACTCTCGGGACGGGGGTGTGCTTGGATAGGCGGCCATGACTGTCTTTACAGGGCACCAGACACACCGTTGGTATCCCGTTCTTGTGGTATGTGATGAATATGGGAGCGAGGCTCCAAAATTTTAAGATGTGAAATGTTGGGCACGGGGGTTGCTACCAATCGAGTGGACTCCATGTTAGTCTCGTTTAGGGAAAGATAGTAATCGGGTGCTTACCCCGGGTACTTGAGGTACCGCGGGTCGTGGATGACACGGAAGTTCCCCGGATCTTGTGGGTAAAGTGTGCAACCTCTGCAGAGTGTAAAACTATTCGAATAGCCGTGTCCACGGTCAAGGACAGTTGGGTGGTGCTGCTTAGACAATGTCCATAAGTTTCTGGAAAACAACACGGTTTGGGTAAATCTGTTGACGTGATTCGTGAGGAAGTCACTATGAGCTTGAACATGAGTTGTTCATAACTCTTTCTCGATTCTGATGTCTGCAACCTCCTGATACTTGTTGCAGATGCATGCATGTCCTTGATATATGTTGATCATACTTGCATATGAAAAACTAGCTTTACGCAAAAATGCCAAATTAGTAGTAGAGCCTTGCATAATTATTCTGTCATCACACTTGGGTTGCTTGCGAGTACATTCAAAGTACTCATTGGCTTGCCACTGGTTATTTTATTGGCCAGGCATGAAAGAACAGGATATGATGAAGATTTCTTGGTGACGAACATGCGAGCTAGGACGCTTCCCAGTCAGAATGCTTGTAGGGTTAAGGCAGATGGCATGGGTCCAAGTTGTTATTGAAGATTTCTGCTGGAATGATATACTCAAGACTTGACCATCAAGGTCACAATTTGTGTAACTCGGTATGTATGGATGTAAGACTCTTGTTATTCAGCTTCTGTGTGTTCAGTGAGCATTGATCTCTGGGATCACTGTACACGTGCATTCGGTGATCTCGACTTATGAGTCGGGGTCCCCACACTTTCCAACACGATGTGCTTGCCAAAGGATAAAATGTAAAAAAGGAAAGGTGATTTTCACCTTGACTCTTATAAGGCAAGAATAATAGATAGGCCCTTCGCAGAGGGAAACAAAGGTTGTCATGTGCTTTTATGGTTGAATGCACAAAGTCTTAGCACAAAAGAACGTCACTTTATATTGCCACTTGTGATAAGGACTTTTATTATGCAGTCTGTGACTTTTATTACTTCCATATCACAAGATTGTATAAAGGTTATTTCCTCCACACTAATAAAGCATACATATTTTAGCGAGTTTGCAATATGACAACTTACTTGAAGGATCTTACTCAATCCATAGGTAGGTATAGTGGACTCTCATGGCAAAACTAGGTTTAAGGATCTATGGAAGCGCAAGTAGTATCTCTACTTAGTGCAAGGATTTTTGGCTAGCGTGAGGGGGGAAAGCAAGCTCAACATGTTGGATGATCCATGACAATATACTTTATTTTAGATATAAGAAAACATAACCCATTATGTTGTCTTCCTTGTCCAACATCAACTCTTTAGCATGTTATACTTTAATGAGTGCTCACAATCATAAAAGATGTCCACGATAGTATATTTGTATGTGAAACCTCTCTTTCTTTATTACTTTCTATTAATTGCAACGATGACCAAAACTATGTTTGTCAACTCTCAACAACTTTTATTCATCATACTATTTATATGTGAAGTCATTACTTCCCATAAGACCAATATGATCTCTTTGATACTTTTTATATTTTGTTTTATTCTATCATGACAAAAGTGAGGAAATCAAGCACTTGACTCAACACTAATCTTTATTATATAGCTCACGGACTCGATTACAAAGGGTAAAGATCATAAAGCAAAAGCTCACAACTGGATCATGCTAACTTTATTCTACTAGATCAAGATACTACCAAAAGGATCGAACTAAGAAAATGGGTAAAGATAGGGGTGTGATGGAGATACGACACCGGGCAACTCCCCCAAGCTTGGCAGTTGCCAAGGGGAACGCCCATACCCATATGATTATGTCTCCTTCGGAGGTGGAGGTGATGACTTCTTCCTTAACTTGCGCTTAAGGACAGAATTTTGCTCCCTTAGGTCATTGATCTCCTGCTCAAGGTTTAATATTTTCTTGCATAGCACCTGTTTGTTTTCCTGCAAGAGGTGAAAAGGGATAAATTCAATCTTAGGTTTCTTTACTCTGTCGGGAAGGCTTGACTTTTTAAACTCCACATGCATGTCCCCAGGTTGAGGTAGTGGGACTTCGTCTTCATCCGAGCTGGTCCAATCCTTTCCCTTGGGATCATGGTCCTCTTCTTCCTCCGTGGTCCAACTGTAATGCTCCCAGTCCCCATAGACCTTAGGGTCAGCAAGGAAATCAGCCACATAGCTTTCTCCCTCCAAATCCTGGGACGACATATTGCTCTTATCTGCGGCAGAAACAGCTCAAAACAAAAACAAAGGATTTGTGCATGATACGGTGGTCAAAACCTTCGGGAAAATATATAATGAATTTTTACCGACCAAAAGGAGTAACATACAAGAAATCGGAGTCCGGGAGGCACACGAGGTGCCCACGAGGCAGGGGGCACGCCCTCCACCCTTGTGGACGCCTCATGTCTCTTCCCGACTGCCACTTATTTTTCTATTTTTCTAAACGGTGAAAAATTACCTTTATAACTGTTTTGGAGTCGGATTACTTACCGTACCACATACCTCTTCCTTTTAATTAGGAGTCTAAATCATTCTGGAAAGTGTCCCTTATGTATTCCTCCGGGGTTACGGTTTCACTAACATTGGTTTCAACATTTATAGGATTACGTGAGATATAATGTTTGATTCTTTGACCGTTCACCACCTTCGGATTTGTGCCTTCGAAGTTGTTGATTTTTATGGCACCGGAACGATAGACCTCCTTGATAATGTAAGGTCCTTCCCATTTAGAGAGAAGTTTTCCTGCAAAAACTCTTAAACGAGAGTTGTATAGCAAGACATAATCACCTACGTTAAACTCACACTTTTGTATCCTTTTGTCATGCCACCTTTTAACTTTTTCTTTAAACAGCTTGGCATTCTCATAGGCCCGGGTTCTCCATTCATCCAGAGAGCTAATGTCAAAAAACCTCTTCTCACCGGCAAGTTTGAAATCATAATTGCGCTCTTTGATAGCCCAATAAGCCTTATGTTCTAGCTCAAGAGGTAAGTGACATGCTTTTCCATAAACCATCTTATATGGAGACATACCCATAGGATTTTTGTATGTAGTTCTATAGGACCATAATGCATCATCAAGTTTCTTGGACAAATTCTTGCTAGACCTATTAACTGTCTTTTGCAAAATTAATTCCAGCTCTCTATACTTAGTTCTACTTGACCACTGGTGTGTGGGTGATAAGGGGTGCAATTCTATGGTTTACATCATACTTTGCAAGCATTTTACGGAAAGCACCATGAATAAAGTGCGAACCACCATCAGTCATTAAATATATAGGGACTCCAAACCTCGGAAAAATAACTTCTTTAAGCATCTTAATAGAGGTGTTGTGATCATCACTACTAGTTGGAATAACTTCTACCCACTTAGTAACGTAATCAACATCAACTAAAATATGTGTATATCCATTAGAGGAAGGGAACGGTCCCATATAGTCAAAATAGAATACGGACATGAGGGCATCATGATCATTCTCATAACAGCAACTTATATAAATACAGTCATATGATTCTTATGCTAAAGTAACAATTCGTCCACAATATCAAGTATGCATCATAAACTTCATTGGAAACTAACAAACTTTGGTCTCGGTCATTGAAGCAATTGCAATTTATCGTAACATCAGAAAGAGTCAATATAAGAACTTTTCAGCAAGCCTACATACTCAACTATCATATATTCTTTCACAATTGCTCACACTCAAGCAATACTTATGTTTATGGGGTTTTAATCGGACAGAGAGAAAGATAGGGGCTTATGGTGTTGCCTCCCAACCTTTTACCTCAAGGGTAATGTCAACAGTAATAGATCATGACAACTTACATCCAAGTGGGTATATATGTCAGGATCTTTCCAACACAATGTGCTTGCCAAAGGATGAAATGTAAAATGGAAAGGTGGGTTTCACCTTGACATTTATAAGACAAGAATAGAAGATAGGCCCTTTGCAGAGGGAAGCAGAGGTTGTCATGTGTTTTTATGGTTGGATGCGCAAAGTCTTAGCATAGAAGAACTTCGCTTTATATTGCCACTTGTGATAAGGACCTTTATTATGCAGTCCGTCGCTTTTATTACTTCCATATCACAGGATCGTATAAAGCTAATTTCTCCCACACTAATAAATCGTACATATTTTAGCGGGTTTGCAACATGACAACTTACTTGGAAGGATCTTTCTCAATCCAAAGGTAGGTATAGTGGACTCTCATGGCAAAACTAGGTTTAAGGATATATGGAAGCACAAGTATTATCTCTACTTAGTGTGAGGAGTTTTGGCTAGCATGAGGGGGAAAGGCAAGCTCAACATGTTGGATGATCCATGACAATATACTTTATTTCGGATATAGGAAGACATAACCCATTATGTTGTCTTCCTTGTCCAACATCAACTCTTTAGCATGTCATACTTTAATGAGTGCTCATGATCATAAAAGATGTCCAAGATAGTATATTTGTATGTGAAGCCTCTCTTCTTTTATCACTTCCTATTAATTGCAACGATGACCAAAACTATGTTTGTCACCTCCCAACAACTTTTATTTATCATACTCTTGTATGTGAAGTCATTACTTCCCATAAGATCGATATGATCTCTTTGATACTCTTTTTGTTTTCTTTCTTTTTATCATGACTCAAGTGAGGAAATCAAGCCCTTGACTCAACACTAATCTTTATTATATAGCCCACGGACTCGATTACAAAGGATAAAGCTCACAAAGCAAAAGCTCACGACTAGATCATGCTAACTTTATTCTAATAGATCAAGATACTACCAAAAGGATTGAACTAAGTGAAACGGTAAAGATAGGAGTGATGGTGATACGATACCGGGGTCACTCACCCAAGCTTGGCAGTTGCCAAGGGGAGTGCCCATACCCATATGATTATGTCTCCTTCTTCGGGGGTGGTGATGATGGATTCTTCATTAAACTTGCGCTTAAGAGCAGAGTTTTGCTCCTTTAGATCATTGATCTCCTGCTCAAGATTTAAAATCTTCTTGCATAATGCCTGCTTGCTTTCCTGCAAGAGGTTAAAAGGGATAAATTCGATCTTAGATTTCTTTACTTTGTTGGGGAGGCTCGACTTTTTGAACTCCACATGCATATCCCCCGGTTGAGGTAGTGTAATGCCCCGGATGTAATACTTCCCCTTTTGGGCATATAATATATCTCCGGTTTCATCTATTCCATTTCGGGTTCTTTGTCTTTCGGGTTTTCGTCGTTTTGTTGTGTGCGTGTGTGGCATTCATTCATATCATGTAGACATGTGCATCGCATTGCATTTGTGTTGTCGGTTGCATCCGGTTCCACGCGTTCCTTCCCGTTGTCCGTTTCGCGTTCCGGAGCTCCCTCACGTGTCCGTGGCGTCCCGTAGGCCTACTTTGGTGTTTGGCCGTGTAACGTTGCCGGTGTGGCGCGAGACTTGTCGTGTGTTGTTGTTTTGTTGTGTGTAACCCGCCTGTCAAATCTCGTCGCGTTTGGACTCCGTTTGCTATCCCAACAGTTATTCGTGTGGGTCCAAAGTGCCTCAATTTGAGGCCCAAAAACACCCTCACAGCAGCCCACCAACATCCCCTAGGCCATCTAAACTTCCCCCGCGATCGGATCCGTCGGATAGTGATCGGAGGGCTCCTAAACACCTAAATCCCCCCAAACCCTAGCTATCTGCTATATATAGACCCCCTAGGTCTATTTTTGACATCCTACCTCCTTCCACCTACCTCTAGATCTTCTCCCCCTCATTTTTTTTTATCTGGCCAGCCCTCCTTCTCCACTTGGCAGCTCCCCTCCCGCAAATCTCGTGGATCGAGGGAGATCCTTCGATCGAGCCAGCCACCGCTGCCGTTTTCTTCGACCGCAGCCGCCCGGGTCCTTCGTCTGGGTCAACGCCAGCTCCAGCCGAGGCCCCCTCGATCGATCGACCGAGGCGCCCCACTTCGCCGGCTGGGCCTCGCCTCCCCGCCACGGGACCACATCGCCCCGGCCCAAGAGCTCATCCCTCGCCAGCCTTCCCTTCGCGCCGCTCCGCCTATCTCCCCAGGCCAGGTGGGCCGCGCAGCGCCGCACCCCTCCTCCAGCAGCCTCGCCGCACCGCCGGGCGGGCCACCTCACCCCTCGGGCCGACTCCGCCGATCGCGGCCCAGGCCACCGCCGGCCCGTCCCTTCGCTCCGCGCCCCCGCGGGCCCTCTCCTCGCCTCCGCCCCGCGGGCCTCCCTCGCCGCCACCGCGAGGCCCCAAACCACCGAGCCGGGCGTCCCTCCGCCGCTGCTCCGCCCGCGTGCGCAGTGGGCCGAGGCCCACTTCGCCGAGCCAGCGTCCGCCGCTCCACCGCGGGCCGTCGCCAGTCCAGCCGCCTGGGCCTCTCCTCAAGCCGGGCCGCCACGCCAGATCCGGCCCGAATCCCTTTGCCTATTCCAGATCTGAGAGGTTGATTTTTTTTCCCTCCAAGTCTCTGTTAATTGTTCTGTGATGCATTTTTCCAACTGCTCTAATGTGGATGTCCGTTTCGCGCAAATAGCATGTCCAGACGTTCGTGGTGATTAGCACTACGTTTTATCTTTTTGTGTCATGCATGTTAGAGATCATCTAGGTGCTTGTTTTTCTGTTGCAATAGTGCATCGTGATAAAACTGCTGCTATGTGATGTTTTCATGCCATCTTTGCATAGTGATAACTTTTAGCTCGTTTATCCGAACTAGATGACCCGTTGCGCCGATGGCGCAAGGGGCGAGAGGAAGGGAAGTACGTAAAGAGTGAACATAAACATATTTAGGGGCAGATTGGTACACATGCACATATCCTGGATGACGAGAGCAAGGGAAGTACGTAAGGAGTGAACATAAACATACTTAGGGGCAGATTGGTACACATCCATCATGCATCGTACATAGCGTTCGAAGAAATTCATTTGCTGAATAAACAGAATAAAGAGGACATGGTAGCGATAGTGCAGAGAGGCATCATGGATACTTGAGACACATTTGTTGAGTAAACAGAATAAAGAGGACATGGTAGGGATAGTGCAGGGCGGGGGGCAAAATTCCAACGTCATCTCCGTCTATGCATCCTGGATGTTGGGGATAATAAAGTAGTTAGACGTCAAGATTGAAAGGTACATCCACAAGTGATATTGAAGTTTGTAACACCACAAAAAATAAAGGTATCTTGAGCATATTGCTTATATGTATCAAACAACACATAAGAACTTAACAGTGAGCCAGTATGGAAAATAGGAAACAGATAATCATAGGATGCATTGAAGAAATCGAGTACATACATCAGTTAAGTTTCGATCAGGACAGTAAAGTGAGGTGTAAACGTTAGAAAGAGGGTGGTAACGGCAAGCAGGGCATGTACAATTTTAAAGGGGACCAGCATGGTATAAGGACAAATACAGAATAAGTAAAGGATGACAGTTGTATGCAAGGCGAGCAAGGTCCGAGACGTGAATATAAGATTAGTACATATGAAATGACCTCAGAAATCGTCTCACATGCGATCCGTGCATTTAGTCTTTGAAGACTAAAGTCCTGCGGGCAGTAGGCTGAACCTTTGTTTTCTTGCTGGGGCTTTGATCCGGTTCACTGGGAAAACAACAAACATGAGTAACGCATATAGATGCATGAGTCTGGAGAGCAAGAGGGATGCATGGTACTTGTCTGATGCTTCTTCGTTTGGTGGAAGCGAGCCAGTGATGTCGTTCAGACCATCCTAGACGTCAGGGGTCAGTTGTATGTAAGACGACATTTGGTATTGGCAGAATGTGAGCGGAAAGCAGAACAACAGTGTGATTACCTCAAATTTGTTTATAGATTTGGGTGCTGGAGTGCTATCATCGTCACTCTCTGAATGAGGCCCTTTCGCTTTTGTGGTCAAAGAGGCGAGCTGTTTCTGAAAGGACTCCGCCCGTTCGAATAGCACCGATGACCAAAAGTGCTCAGCTTTGAGCTGCCTTTGGCATTCCTTCAGGTTCGTCAAGTTGTAATCAGCTATTGTGATGATGCCCATGGTAACCAGATAGGACAAAGCAGCAGAACACGCTGATTCAATAGCATCGTCGGAAAATTGATTTGATTCTCCAAAGAACAGGTGTTGGGATGGCAACATGCTTTGGCTGTGGGGCTGGAGATCAATTTTTACTGATGCCATCACTGTGTCGTCATTATCATTGGTAAGCTCGAATTCATGAATTGTACCGTGGATCCGCCTGATAGCCTCTTGAAGCATATACCTTCTGGTAATGGTAACACAAACAGCAGAGAGCTGCATTCGTTGGAAAGGTAAAATAATCTATTAGGTTAATTGGCATGCTAGCATCAGGAATTTTCAGACACATGCATGGCTTAGTTATAACCTGTGGAAGTCCCTTCACTATTAAATCATCATCAACCATCAAGATGACGGTGCTTGCAGGCTGGGTCTAAATAAAATCTGAGTAGCATGGAAATAAAGTGCAGGAAAAAATTATTCATGATGAAAACACATGATTTAAACACAGCATAGCGTAGCGAAACAAATAAACAAAGCATGAAGTTCCAGTAGTAGATCTGGCATAACCGAGAGTGACATGGTTTGATAGGACATATTACATCATTAGGTTCACACTTACATAGAGATCATTAAGGCTTAGCAGATAGATTCGGAAGAACCGACTGTGCAATGGTTCGATAGCACACATACTACATAGGGCTATAGATAATTATATTAGTAGGGAATAACGATTGGCTCTAATGATGATAGCAGTGATCTGAAAGTCCTTGCAGGGTCGTTAGAAGCGATCTTCGGGTAGGACACGGAAGCTATCAGAGCAGATTCCTTCCCTGTCGAATATCTGTTCATTATCAAGTGAGGCCCTCATCTCTGGATCATGCAGTGGATCTTCATCGCTTTGGGTTGGTAGTTCCTCATCATCGTCTGGTGACTGTTCTTGGCCATAAGGATAGACACCACTTTCTTGAAGGTTGACCATGGCCTCATCAGTGTGCTGCTGAAGGTATTCGCAGCTGCCCTCTACATTGAGAAGAACATTGTTGAGTTCGATGTCATCCGGGGAAGACCCTGGGCTCAACCTGCTGCTAACCAGATGGCTAAGGTTGCTGATGATGTTCTGTTCCGTGCCCAGGGATCCATCCCATCCTTTACTGAGGAGTTTATTTTTGCTAGCGCTCTCTTTCAGCTCTTGTTTCAGAGATGCATTGTCCCTTTTCATCGCTTTAAGCTGTTGACCCAATAGCACATTTGCTTTTTCCACAGTCCTCAGTTGATCATAATGGTAGTCTTCTGGAACGACACCCTCGTAAGCATCCATGTACCTAATTACTGCAGCAGCCACATAATCCTGAGCTTCTGCTAGATCTTGGTGCTCTGAGGTAGACAGGGAAACTTTGGCAGCCGTGCCTCTCAGCTTGATTTTGATTGGATAAAAGGTAACGGTGACCTGCAGACGCGTGTTCTCTGTCGGGCATGCCGAGTAGGTGGCCGCTGGAAGGCCAACCTTCTCTAACATAGCGTCAAGCAAGATCTTAGATGAAACTGGAACAGAAGCCATTGCTGGGACCTGTCGCAAGCGAGAGAAAACGTTACTGCCACAAAGATTTGGCTGTAAGTATAGCACCAGCTGCAGGTCTCTATGGGTAGGAAGAAGAAGGAAAAACGGTGGGTGACAAGTTGCTTCTACGGTTTGGATCTTGTAACGAGAAGAGTGATCCTAAGTAGATAAAGATGGCCAGGATCAATTTTCTACAATGTATAATCTACAGAGAAGAGGGGGCGCTGAAATGAAAGAAAACTATTAGGTAGATCTATCGTTATTACCTAGTTTGTTTATATCGGACAGGAAAAATACTAAGATCGACCAAACTAAAAAGCCATGACAGTTCAGTTGGTCTAACAGAATATTCGAGTGTAGATAGTCGAAAGCACAAGTTCAAGCGCCTTTACGGGCATTATGTATTGGTGCCGCAAAGGTAGCCACACGCGGAAGCAAAGCGGGATGGAATAGGAGTTTACCTGGCGACAAAGACGATGTTGACCGGTGGGAGAAGGGTCGCTCGATAGGCCGGTAGAAAAATCGTGAATCTAGAATAAGCACGAGGGGAAAGGTATGAGAAGGGATCAAAGAGGAGTAAACCACAATGGTGCGGAAGGAATACCTCTATGATCAGAGAGGAAACAAAAATCAAAGAATCTTTGAAATTGCCTCTATGGAAGATAAACAAGAGAAACACAGGCTATGAACATAGAAGACAGCACCATGGGCACATATATCATGGAAAGCAGTAACACTTTACAACAGAAACAAATTGCTTAAACTGGATCTACGTAAAACTGATAAAATATCATCACAAAATAAATACAGTAATAATAATATAAGAACAACAACACCCCATGATGATTAAATAGAACATACAGACGCTAGAAGCCTCGAGTACAGCAACGCTAGGTTAGGAGGGGGCTGCGGCCGAGCACGAGAGACGCTAACAGATGAGGCCGTGGCAGCCGAGTGCGTGCAGGCAAGAATTCTTTCTAAATAAGCTGCATAGCGAACAGCTGATGCAGCAACAGCAACTGCAGCTTTCCGGCAATTCCTATAGACAACAACACACTCATAATTGTAATCTCTAATACAAAGCCATACAACCCCTGCAAAAACTTGATTGCCTGAAGGGCAGCCTGCTCGTACGCATCTGCAGAACCGAGGCACGCAGGGTCCCAGAAAAAATTCCTCCGTGGCATCACCACAACACCATCCCCAGGGATCTCAATCTCTACCCCAGCAAGGACATGCCCATCCCCATCAACCTCACACAGGTAGCCAGGAGGAGGAAGCTCATAGTGTGCTGCCACAGTTTCCAGGATTGCCACAACGAACGACACTACAGGAGGCATCCTGAGCAAGTGAAGCAATAATAAAACTGTAAGCAGAAAAGAACGCCTAAGAGCAATCAAGGAAAGCAGGCAGAAGAAATAATCATTAGCAGTAAAAGTAGACAAAGACACGGAAGAACACAACACACATAAGACACATGATTAGAGCCAGGTTAAAGACTGAATTTTAAAGAACTAAAAGAATAGAAAGAACAGAAAAGGAGATTATGAAACCTTGGCTAGACGAAAGACAGCACGTAAGCCGTGAGGTGGACCGAAGTTTGGCAGAATCTTCGCGAAAGTCACCAAAAGAGGCCTGCACCACATGTAACAGCAAATGAACGTAAGCAACTATATATTAATTCACAAATTGGAGTCTCACAGAACAGGTATTTCAACACCTTTGTTCTACAGAAACAAGCATAAAAATGAACAAATAATAAATAAACGAGGCAAACCACGGCAAACCATGGATCAAGCAAACAGGAAGAAGGAAGACGTACAAAGCTGATATACACAGAACACACATGGCAGGCAAAATTTTAATGAACAAGGACAAAATCCAGATGCACAAGAGCATTAAAGAACAAATAGGCCAGAAATAAATCATAAAGAAGATCTAGGCGTGACAGACCCCATGTCCATGCAACCGTACGTATAGCAACCATCACCATAGACAAGGCAAAAAGGCAAACAAAGCAGTCCTAAACCCTGAACCAACCAAGAAAACGCAGCAACCAAAGGAGATATACATCTGAAAAACGAATCACTAATAAGAAAGAGCAACGGGTAGAACACACCATACATAGACAGAAGAAGAAACAGGCAAAAACACTCTCAAGAAGAGGCTAAATTAAACTAACTCAACCCCTAGAAGCACCACACAGCAGATCTAAACATGGCACATAGTCATTCATGTCTCCGACAACACATGGAGTTCTTAGGCTGACAGAAATCCAAACACACATTTCATCAAGCACATAGCAAGCAAGGGAGCAGCCAGAACCTCACCTTGCAAAGAACGAACAACAAGCCGTAGCTCCACGGCACAACAAAGCAGTCGCAACAGCCCTACAAGTGATAAAGAAGAAGACAGAAAAAGGAAGAGGAAATCAGCCAGGAGCAGGTAGGAATCGAACACGAACCAACCGAGGCAAAGAACTCACCCTTCCTAACCAAACGCCACAGCAGCAGCGCGAGGCGACATGATGAAACAAGGCGACGACGAGGCAATGGAGGGACGAACAAGATGGCAGAGATCGATTCCTAGCGAGGGCGAGCAGCAATGGCGACCAGATGAGAACAGCCGAGGCAGCAGGACAGAGAAGAGAAGAAGAGGAGAGCACGCCGTCCATCATGGGCTGGCCTGGCCCATTTTCTTTACCACGCACGCTCACACCCAGCTGTGTCCGTTCCGATTCAGCAACGTCGGGCCCATCCGTCGGTCTCTTGGGTGCGGACTCCTTTGGTCCCTGCTTGCTAGCGTGGGTGGCCGGGCTCGGTCCGTTGGCCAAAGAGGCGCTTTGCTTGCTACGCCTGGTTTCTTCGCCCGTGCCGCTGCAGGTGGCCCGCTCATCCTTTTGGCCCCATTCATCAGCAAGGTTGGGCTCCTCTGCCAGTTCCTATAGGAGTTACAGCGCCTGCCGAAACCCTGTGCACGCACGGTCGCCGATGGACTTCACTGCCGAAACCCTGTGCACGATGGATTTCACCGCCTGGAGACGCACACGCACACGCACACAAAGTGTCACTGCGAAATGGACCCAGGCGCAACCCTGGCCCAGCCGTCATCCACTCTAGTTAGATAAGGCAGGGTATAGGAAAACGGACGACCCGATTTTGACCACCGCAGCAAAAAATCGCTGGCGCTGGACGGCGACGCGGAGCGTGCGGGCGAGATCGATCCAAAATCGCGAGGGCGCTCGTTAGGCGGGTTGCACAGCCAGGTTTATATGTTCTATGATGCAAATGACATGTCCACGTGTTCGTCTTGCCATGCTCTACATGTTGTTTGTGTTAGGTTGCATGATAGATTTATTCTTGCCATGTATATCTTCGTTGCAAAGTGCCATGTGGCTGTGATGTTGTTTCACTTGTTATGAAATGCCATCTTGTTGAGCTCGTTGCTATCGTTGTGTTTATCTCCATGATGCATGCTTGTGTGTTTCGGAATCACCATTGTGTGTACTTTGATGTGGTGCTTACCACTTGCCATGTTTAGTTTCAAGGTGACTTAAACTTGCTCGTCTAGATGCCATGTTGAAACTGCTGTTTTAACACTTCGTGGATTTTCACTAAGTCTGAAATCTGTAACGTTCCGATGCCATGTTTGCTTGCTGCTCTAGGACAAACCATGATAGTTTTGGGGTGGATCTTGATTGTTACTTGTTGTATATATTGTTGGCTTTCCATTCATGTTCTCACATGCTTATTTAAGTGGCTGTAGCATGTTTAACTTTTGCTCCAAAGTTTCAATAAAATTCTGCTGCCAGAAATTTATTGTCAAGTTCAATATGTCCAAGCTTATTGCTATTGATCCGTGACTCCTTTGGGGCTGCACCTTTGGACTTATTTGCTGTAGGTTATGTCTAGTTTATATTCATGCTCTTTGCCATGTTGTTTGAGTGATGTAGCTTAATTATTTTGTGCTCCGAAGTTGCTATGTTGCTGTAATTTTCAGCTTTCGCTCATTTCTTGTTTCGGGCATAACTTTTAGCCCGTAGCTCCGATTTCAGCGAGTCTTATATGAAACTTGATTGATTTTCCGTGTAGATTCATAATCTACTATTGTTATCATGTTTTGAAGTGATTTGCTTGAGTGCTATTTTCCGTGCTTCGTGTGCTCCTTAGTGCATCCATCATGCATCCATCATTTTTCGAGTGCGCATTGCATCTTGTTGATTCGTGCCTTGTGTGATTGAATTGTTTAGAGCCGGAAGCTGAGACCGAGTACGAGTACGAGCACGAGGTTACCAACGAGGTTGAGCACGAGGACCCTTCTTACGATCCGAACGACTACACTTTAGGCAAGATGACCGAACCCCGATAACATTACTATCTTTGCCTATTGCTAGTAGTTCCGCTCTATAGTTTTGCCTCGATGCCCATGTTCTTCCTGTCAGCCTCCTACTTGTAACCATTGCCTTGTTTAACCACCCTACCTCTGCAAACCGTTGCTTGGCTAAGTACGCTTCGCTCAGCCCTTCTTATAGCATTGCTAGTTGCAGGTGAAGATCGAAGATGCTTGCTTCATGTTGAAGTTTGGTTGGGTTATATCACACTATATAATTGCTAAATGAAATCATCTATATATTGGCAAGGGTGGAAGGCTAAGCCTTTTGCTTGGTGATTTGTTCCACTCATGCCGTTAGGAACCGTATAAACCGGTGCTATGTTCCTTGATTATGCGTTCCTAACACGGTTGGGGTGTATGGGACCCCCTCGATAAACCGCTAAGTGCTAAGTATTTTCCAGCAAGTCCCAACATTGGTACTATTTGCCTAATAACTAAATAACTTGCATAGGGAGTAATTAACCCGAGTTCTTAATCAACAACCCCGGGCCTGTGCTCCTCATGAGTGTTGGTCCGAAACGGGGGTCCTGCGGGGTCACCACGAGGAAACTCGAGGATTGATATAAACCTGTAGCATCGCCCATCCGGTCGTGGCCTGAGACTAGATACGCGCGGCTATTGTCAGGGTGTCGGCACGCCGGGAGGATTTGCTGGATTAGCCTTACCTTAGTTCGGAGTATCTTGAGCACGGGATTCCGAGAATACTCGGGTCTTCCCACTTTGGAGTTGCGACTCCGCGGATCGTGGGCTTGTAATGGGTCAAGTTGGAACACCCCTGCAGGGTTATGAACTTTCGAAAGCCGTGCCCGCGGTTACGTGGTAGATGGGAGCTTGTTAATATCCGGTTGTAGATAACTTGACACAATGTTTCAATACACTACCAGCGTGTGTACCGTGACTGTCAATTTCCGAATAGGGATTCGGGAGTTGAACACGGTGGGGTTATGTATGTTGAGCTTTAGCTAGGATCACTTCGTGATAATCTTTCGCCCGAGGCTTTCTCTTCTCGCACTCTCTCACGTAAGCTAGTTGCTAGTTGCTGCTGCAGACACTTTTTCTTTTCTTCAGCCTTATCCTCTCCCAAGGCTTAAATAGTCTTGTTACCCGGGAACGGGATTGCTGAGTCCTCTGTGGCTCACAGTACTTCACCACACCAGATGCAGGTCCAGTGGTGAGCTATCCAGGTGATGGCACCGAGCTAGACTGGGAGTACGACGAGGAGCGTAGTCGATACTATGTTCGCTACCCTGATGATCAGTAGTGGAGACTTCTACTAGGATTCGATCCGACCTGTGGATTTTAACTTATGTTTGGTATCTTGTCATTTGAATTTTACCCTTAGAGGGCTGTGATGTTTTAATGTATGATGTTCGAGACATGTATTGTATTTGTGTGACGTGGCGAGTGTAAGCCAACTATTTTATGTTTTCCATCCCCATCTTTTACATGAGTTGTGCAAAGATATCAGACTTGCGATCATTCCAGCATGGGGTTAAGTCTCTAAGTCGTGCCTCGACACGTAGGAGATTTAGCTCCATCCTGGGCATTACAAGTTGGTATCAGAGCCTTCTCCGACCTAGGAGCCCCCACTGATTGATCGAATCGTTGACGGTCGAGTCTAGGCACACACTGAAAACATTTCGAGTCCTATATATTATATCAGAGAGTAGGATTTCTTTGCTTCTCATCCCCTTTCTCTCTGGTGAGGACTCCTGACGTCTACTCTTGCCTCTTCTACTTTCAAAATTGCAACAATTTTTTTTTAGGAATCTCGCGAGTATTCTGGGATTGTTTCGATGTTCTTGTGACGAGAATATTGTTCTCGATGCCTCCTGTAATTAGGGGTTGTGGCAGTGTCCCGGGGAGTTGAACTTCGGGGTATTGTCGTCACAAGCATATCGCGGCAGTACTAAATACTTAAGACGGCCGACATCGAAAATCTCTCCTATACGGCCAGTGGCAAGATAACCCCGACATCACCCAGTACTGGGGAGGTAGTTCGGGAGTATTGCCATAGTTTGTTATAGTGGATGCTTTTCGAAGGTCCGAGGTACACAGTTTCCGAGAAAGACTGGTTATGTGTTGAAGGATGGATACACCTGGATGTAGGTTTAGAGTTGATTGCGCGGTGCTTCCCGTGTATCTCCAACACCTGATTGCATAACTGGAATCTTTCGGAAATTAATAGGTGGGTTTATCTAGTAGATCGTAGGCATTCTTCCAACGAATGCAGGTTAGCGAGTTCTGGGTTCTACATTGAGTGAAGTGGTATTATGACCGATGTTCCGATCGGGAGTTGCATCTTAAAGGGTCCTTGGCTATGTTGATCCGGGGATTGCAAAACCCGTTCGTAACGCGTTCATATGCTTTCAACACAAAGATGTTAGAACGAAACTCCTCTCTTGTGTTTGTTCCATCCGTACCTTGTTGGTTTTCTTATTTTCCTTTTGTCTCCTATGTGGCTTCTCGTGAAGATTGATGTTATCATTAAACTGAGAATTTCATTCGTTCCTCTTGTTCGAATGATTTCATTCGTTCCTATTGTTCGAATGATTATTGTGAAGACTTGTTGCAATACATTCCATTGATTCAGCTCATACCTTCTGTCTATCAATTGCTGATTCGTGGTCATCTCTTTCAGGATGGCTCCGAAATGGGTTCCCAACGCTAACCCAGAGGCGGAAGAGGTTCCAGAACGTCTCCTTCCCCTCCTCCTCCGTCTGAGGCTTGGAAAGCGATTATGCAGACTACAGCTCAGAACACTCAGATGTTGATGCAGATGATGTAGTAGATGCAAGCTAATCAAGCTAATCAGGTTGTTCCAGGGAATCAAGGCAACTTCTTCAACCAGCAGCACCATGCTACTCTCAACCAGTTCTTGGCCAATAATCCAAAGGCTTTCAGTTACTGTGTCGACCCTCTTGATGCTGAAGATTGGTTAACCGACATAAAGAAGCATTTTGAGTGCAGTAACGTGAAGGAAGAGGATTATGTGAAGTTTGCAGCCTTCCAACTCAAAGACCAAGCAGCTGACTGGTGGCAGCAGTACAAAGACTCCAGGCCAGGTCAGGTGATCTCTTGGGAGAATTTCTGCAAGGACTTTCGCTCTCACCATATTCAAACAAGTGTCATCGAGGGTATGCGTGAGCAATTCCGCAACCTGAAGCAGGGCTCTATGACAGTCTATCAGTATAATGTCAAGTTCCAAAACCTCGCCCACTATGCTAAGCAAGACATTCCTGATGCCAAGAGCAAAATCTACCAGTTCCGTGGAGGTCTCAAAGATGAACTTCAACTTGCTCTGACCTTGTTCGAGCCCGATGAATTCGACAAATTCTATAACATGGCTTTGAAACAAGAAGTAGCTCAGCTTAAGATGGAGGCTTCTAAAAAGAGAATTCGAGATGTCGTTCACTCTTCCTCATCGTCTCAGTTGGCTGCGAAGCAACAGAAATTCTGGCTTCCTCCTCCTCCAGTGATTCGAGCTCCATACAACAACTCCAACAACTCCAACAACAAGAACTCTAGTGGACGTGGTTTCTCCCACCCACCCAACTCCAACAAGCAGTCCAAGCAACAGTTCCAAGCTCCAAGACCGAGTGTTCCTCCTGCCCGTCCGCTTTCTGAGGTTACTTGCTACAAGTGTGGCCAGAAGGGTCATTATTCCAACAAGTGCAACAACCCAAGGCGCCTTCCGCCTCCTCCTCCTGTCGGTACCGCTATGGTCAAGCATGATCCAAAGGCAGCAAGGGTGAATCTGATGAATGCAGCACAAGCGGAGAATTCTTCTGATGTGATTTTGGGTAACCTTCCAGTGAACTCTTTTCCTGCTAAAGTGTTATTTGATTCGGGTGCTTCTTGCTCTTTCATGTCATATCCATTTGCATCCAAGCACGATATTGTCACCAAAAATCTGCCAAGGGAGTTAACAGTTATTTCTCCAGGGAGACGAATACACTCCAGTGTTTATGCTCCGGATGTTTCTATTCGCATGGGTGATTATCGCTTTCTGGCTAATCCGGTGGTTCTTGGTAATTCCGACATCGACCTCATCCTCGGGATGGATTGTCTTTCTCAGCATGATGCTCACATCGATTGTGCACAGAAGGAAGTCAAGATGACTCATCCTGATGAAGATGTGATTATCTTTGCCTCCAGGGATAACACTATCAGGCTTTTCTCTCTCAATGATAAGGGCGAAATTAATGCCATATCTCAAATTCCGGTGGTGAACGAATATCAAGACATCTTTCCTGAAGAACTTCCAGGCATGCCTCCACACCGTCAGGTGGAATTCGTTATTGAACTCGAGCCGGGTACTGAGCCAACATGCCGGCGTCCGTACAAGCTCTCTCCGGATGAATTGAAGGAATTGAAGAAGCAGCATGATAAACAAGAGAGTATGGGTCTCATCAGGCCTAGTACGTCTCCTTGGGGCTGTGGTGTCTTATTTGTCAAGAAGAAAGATGGCACGGAGCGTCTCTGTGTTGATTACCGGCCATTGAACAAGAAGACAATAAAGAACAAGTATCCGCTCCCCAACATCAACGAACTCTTTGAGCAGCTCAAAGGAGCTAAAGTGTTCTCTAAGCTTGACCTCCGAATGGGCTATCATCAAATTCGCATTCGCGAGGAAGACATTCCCAAGACGGCCTTCAGAACGAGCTATGGTTCATACGAGTATATCGTCATGTCTTTTGGTCTCGCCAATGCTCGTCCTACCTTTTCGAGGATGATGCACTACATCTTCAACCCCTATACTGGCGAGTTTGTGCTTGTGTATCTAGATGATATTCTGGTGTTTTCCAAGAATGAAGAAGATCACGAAAAGCACTTGCGTCTGGTTCTTGATCGACTCCGAGAGCATAAGTTCTATGCCAAGTTCTCCAAGTGCGAGTTTTGGCTCGATAAGGTTTTGTACCTGGGCCATATCATCTCAGCTGACGGTATTGCGGTTAATCTCGAGAAAGTTGAAGCAATTGTCAACTGGGAAGCTCCTCAGAACGTCAAGCAACTCCGCAGTTTTCTGGGTCTTGCCAGCTATTGCAGAAGGTTCGTTGAGAACTTCTCCAAGATTGCCAAGCCTCTTTCAAACTTGCTTCAGAAGAATGTCAAATACTTTTGGTCTCCAGAGTGTGAAGTGGCATTCAAAACTCTCAAAGGAAAGCTTGTCTCTGCTCCAGTTCTGACTCCTCCAGATGAGTCCAAGCCCTATGAAGTATTCTGTGATGCTTCTCTTCAAGGCCTTGGTGGTGTGCTTATGCAAGATAAGAGAATTGTGGCATACACTTCTCGTCAGCTCAAGCCAAGTGAGAAGAACTATCCCACACATAATCTCGAGCTAGCAGTTGTGGTACATGCTTTGATTACGTGGAGACATTTGTTGTTGGGTAGAAAAGTCGACATCTTCACTGATCACAAGAGCTTGAAGTACATCTTCACACAGCCGCATCTGAACCTCCGCCAGACTCGTTGGGTTGAAATGATCCAAGAGTATAATCCCAGCATTGAATACACTCCTGGCTAGGCGAATGTGATTGCGGATGCTTTGAGCAGAAAAGCATATTGCAACAGCCTTCTTATCAAGCCGTGCCAGCCTGAGCTTTGTGAAGCATTCAGGAAACTCAACCTCCAAGTTGTTCCGCAGGGTTTTCTTGCAAATCTTCAAGTTGCTCCTACCTTGGAAGATCAGGTCCGTGAGGCCCAACTCAGGGATACCATGGTGAAGAAAGTGAAACATGGTATTGCAAAGGGCACTCCAAAATACAAGTGCTTTCGTGTTGATGAGAGAGATACCTTGTTCTTCGAGGACAGACTCGTTGTTCCCAAAGGTGATCTCAGGAAGCTCATAATGGAAGAAGCACATGATTCCCTCCTTTCCATTCATCCTGGCAGTTCCAAGATGTACCAAGACCTCAAGCAGTCTTACTGGTGGACACGCATGAAAAGGAAAATTGCCCAATTCGTGAACAAATGTGATGTGTGCAGAAGAGTGAAAGCAGAACATCAACGTCCAGCCGGTCTTCTCCAACCTCTTCCTATTCCCGAGTGGAAGTTCGACCACATTGAAATGGACTTCGTCACTGGCTTTCCTAAATCCAAGCGAGGGAATGATTCTATCTTCGTGGTGATTGACAAGCTTACCAAAGTCGCTCACTTCCTGCCAGTCAAAGAATCAATCAATGCAGCTCAATTGGCAGAGCTGTACACTTCCAGAATTGTGTCCTTACATGGAATTCCTCAAGTTATATCCTCAGACCGTGGAAGTTTGTTCACATCCAGGTTCTGGGACTCCTTTTAGTCCGCCATGGGCACTACGATCAGGTTCAGCACTGCATTTCACCCTCAAACTAGTGGTCAAGTCGAGCGAGTGAATCAGATTCTAGAAGACATGCTCAGAGCCTGTGTCATCTCTTTTGGCAAGAAATGGGAAGACTGCCTTCCATTTGCCGAGTTCTCTTACAACAACAGCTTTCAAGCAAGTGCGGGCAAAGCTCCGTTTGAAATCCTCTATGGCAGAAAGTGCCGTACCCCTCTCAACTGGTCTGAAACAGGCGAACGTCAACTTCTTGGCAATGACTTGATCTCAGAAGCCGAAGAAATGTGCAAAGTCATACGTGAGAATCTCAAGGCCGCTCAGTCGCGTCAGAAGAGCTACTATGACGACAAGCATCGTGATTTGGCTTTCGACATTGATGATCACGTCTATCTCCGTGTGTCTCCGATGAAAGGCACCCAAAGATTCGGTATCAAAGGAAAGCTTGCTCCTAGATACGTCGGGCCTTTCAAGATTCTTGGCAAAAGAGGAGATCTAGCCTATAAACTTGAGCTCCCTTCAAACTTCGCCAATGTTCATGATGTGTTCCATGTGTCTCAACTCCGCAAATGCTTCAAGGCACCTGAGCGCATGATTCCGTTTGAAGAGATTGATCTTCAACAAGACTTGTCTTACCGAGAGCATCCCGTTGCTATTCTCGAAGAAACCGAACGCAAGACCCGCAACAAGTCCATCAAATTCTTGAAAGTCAAGTGGTCACATCACACCGACCGAGAGGCTACGTGGGAACGAGAAGATCATCTTCGTTC
The DNA here is from genome assembly GCA_902687465.1 of Secale cereale. Lineage (NCBI taxonomy): Eukaryota > Viridiplantae > Streptophyta > Magnoliopsida > Poales > Poaceae > Secale > Secale cereale. Next base: position 484,244,852 of record LR738709.1, on the reverse strand, counting down.
CGAGTACCCTTCCTTTTTCCAGTCCTAGATCTCGGGACGAGATCTTTTTTGTAGTAGAGGAGAGTTTGTAATGCCCCGGATGTAATACTTCCCCTTTTGGGCATATAATATATCTCCGGTTTCATCTATTCCATTTCGGGTTCTTTGTCTTTCGGGTTTTCGTCGTTTTGTTGTGTGCGTGTGTGGCATTCATTCATATCATGTAGACATGTGCATCGCATTGCATTTATGTTGTCGGTTGCATCCGGTTCCACGCGTTCCTTCCCGTTGTCCGTTTCATGTTCCGGAGCTCCCTCACGTGTCCGTGGCGTCCCGTAGGCCTACTTTGGTGTTTGGCCGTGTAACGTTGCCGGTGTGGCGCGAGACTTGTCGTGTGTTGTTGTTTTGTTGTGTGTAACCCGCCTGTCAAATCTCGTCGCGTTTGGACTCCGTTTGCTATCCCAACAGTTATTCGTGTGGGTCCAAAGTGCCTCCACTTGTGGCCCAAAAACACCCTCACAGCAGCCCACCAACATCCCCTAGGCCATCTAAACTTCCCCCGCGATCGGATCCGTCGGATCGCGATCGGAGGGCTCCTAAACACCTAAATCCCCCCAAACCCTAGCTATCTGCTATATATAGACCCCCTAGGTCTATTTTTAGCATCCTACCTCCTTCCACCTACCTCTAGATCTTCTCCCCCTCATTTTTTTTGATCTGGCCAGCCCTCCTTCACCACTTGGCAGCTCCCCTCCCGCAAATCTCGTGGATCGAGGGAGATCCTTCGATCGAGCCAGCCAACGCCGCCGTTTCTTCGACCGCAGCCGCACGGGTCCTTCGTCTGGGTCAACGCCAGCTCCAGCCGAGGCCCCCTCGACCGATCGACCGAGGCGCCCCACTTCGCCGGCTGGGCCTCGCCTCCCCGCCACGGGACCACATCGCCTCGGCCCAAGAGCTGATCCCTCGCCAGCCTTCCCTTCGCGCCGCTCCGCCTCACTCCCCAGGCCAGGCGGGCGGCGCAGCGCCGCACTCCTCCTCCAGCAGCCTCGCTGCACCGCCGGGCGGGCCACCTCACCCCTCGGGCCGACTCCGCCGATCGGGGCCCAGGCCACCGCCGGCCCGTCCCTTCGCTCCGCGCCCCCGCGGGCCCTCTCCTCGCCTCCGCCCCGTGGGCCTCCCTCGCCGCCACCGCGAGGCCCCAAACCACCGAGCCGGGCGTCCCTCCGCCGCCGCTCCGCCCGCGCGCGCAGTGGGCCGAGGCCCACTTCGCCGAGCCAGCGTCCGCCGCTCCACCGCGGGCCGTCGCCAGTCCAGCCGCCTGGGCCTCTCCTCGAGCCGGGCCGCCGCGCCAGATCCGGCCCGAATCCCTTTGCCTATTCCAGATCTGAGAGGTTGATTTTTTCCCTCCAAGTCTCTGTTAATTGTTCTGTGATGCATTTTTCCAACTGCTCTAACTTTTTATGTGGATGTCCGTTTCGCGCAAATAGCATGTCCAGACGTTCGTGGTGATTAGCACTACGTTTTATCTTTTTGTGTCATGCATGTTAGAGATCATCTAGGTGCTTGTTTTTCTGTTGCAATAGTGCATCGTGATAAAACTGCTGCTATGTGATGTTTTCATGCCATCTTTGCATAGTGATAACTTTTAGCTCGTTTATCCGAATGATGCAAATGACATGTCCACGTGTTCATCTTGCCATGCTCTACATGTTGTTTGTGTTAGGTTGCATGATAGATTTATTCTTGCCATGTATATCTTCTTTTGCAAAGAGCCATGTGGCTGTGATGTTGTTTCACTTGTTATGAAATGCCATCTTGTTGAGCTCGTTGCTATCGTTGTGTTTATCTCCATGATGCATGCTTGTGTGTTTCGGAATCACCATCATGTGTACTTTGATGTGGTGCTTACCACTTGCCATGTTTAGTTTCAAGGTGACTTAAACTTGCTCGTTTAGATTCCTTGTTGAAACTGTTGTTTTAACACTTAGTGGATTTTCACTAAGTCTGAAATCTGTAATGTTCCGATGCCATGTTTGCTTGCTGCTCTAGGACAAACCATGATAGTTTTGGGGTGGATCTTGATTGTTACTTGTAGTATATATTGTTGGCTTTCCATTCATGTTCTCACATGCTTATTTAAGTGGCTGTAGCATGTTTAACTTTTGCTCCAAAGTTTCAATAAAATTCTGCTGCCAGAATTTTATTGTCAAGTTCAATATGTCCAAGCTTATTGCTATTGATCCGTGACTCCTTTGGGGGTGCACCTTTGGACTTATTTGCTGTAGGTTATGTCTAGTTTATGTTCATGCTCTTTGCCATGTTGTTTGAGTGCTGTAGCTTAATTATTTTGTGCTCCGAAGTTGCTATGTTGCTGTAATTTTCAGCTTTCGCTCATTTCTTGTTTCGGGCATAACTTTTTGCCCGTAGCTCCGATTTCAGCGAGTCTTATATGAAACGTGATTAATTTTCCGTGTAGATTCATAATCTCCTATTGTTATCATGTTTTGAAGTGATTTGCTTGAGTGCTATTTTCCGTGCTTCGTGTGCTCCTTAGTGCATCCATCATGCATCCATCATTTTTCGAGTGCGCATTGCATCTTGTTGATTCGTGCCTTGTGTGATTGAATTGTTTAGAGCCGGAAGCTGAGACCGAGTACGAGTATGAGCACGAGGTTACCAACGAGGTTGAGCACGAGGACCCTTCTTACGATCCGAACGACTACACTTCAGGCAAGATGACCGAACCCCGATAACATTACTATCTTTGCCTATTGCTAGTAGTTACGCTCTATAGTTTTGCCTCGATGCCCATGTTCTTCCTGTCAGCCTCCTACTTGTAACCATTGCCTTGTTTAACCACCCTACCTATGCAAACCGTTGCTTGGCTAAGTACGCTTCGCTCAGCCCTTCTTATAGCATTGCTAGTTGCAGGTGAAGATCGAAGATGCTTGCTTCATGTTGAAGTTTGGTTGGGTTATATCACACTATATAATTGCTAAATGAAATCATCTATATATTGGCAAGGGTGGAAGGCTAAGCCTTTTGCTTGGTGATTTGTTCCACTCATGCCGTTAGGAACCGTATAAACCGGTGTTATGTTCCTTGATTATGCGTTCCTAACACGGTTGGGGTGTATGGGACCCCCTCGATAAACCGCTAAGTGCTAAGTATTTTCCAACAAGTCCCAACATTGGTACTATTTGCCTAATAACTAAATAACTTGCATAGGGAGTAATTATCCCGAGTTCTTAATCAACAACCCCGGGCCAGTGCTCCTCATGAGTGTTGGTCCGAAACGGGGGTCCTACGGGGTCACCACGAGGAAACTCGAGGATTGATATAAACCTGTAGCATCGCCCATCCGGTCGTGGCCTGAGACTAGATACGCGTGGCTATTGTCAGGGTGTCGGCACGCCGGGAGGATTTGCTGGATTAGCCTTACCTTAGTTCGGAGTATCTTGAGCACGGGATTCCGAGAATACTCGGGTCTTCCCACTTTGGAGTTGCGACTCCGCGAATCGTGGGCTTGTAATGGGTCAAGTTGGAACACCCCTGCAGGGTTATGAACTTTCGAAAGCCGTGCCCGCGGTTATGTGGCAGATGGGAGCTTGTTAATATCCGGTTGTAGATAACTTGACACAATGTTTCAATACACTACCAGCGTGTGTACCGTGACTGTCAATTTCCGAATAGGGATTCGGGAGTTGAACACGGTGGGGTTATGTATGTTGAGCTTTAGCTAGGATCACTTCGTGATCATCTTTCGCCCGAGGCTTTCTCTTCTCGCACTCTCTCACGTAAGCTAGTTGCTAGTTGCTGCTGCAGACACTTTTTCTTTTCTTCAGCCTTATCCTCTCCCAAGGCTTAAATAGTCTTGTTACCCGGGAACAGGATTGCTGAGTCCTCTGTGGCTCACAGTTACTTCACCACACCAGATGCAGGTCCAGTGGTGAGCTATCCAGGTGATGGCACCGAGCTAGACTGGGAGTACGACGAGGAGCGTAGTCGATACTATGTTCGCTACCCTGATGATCAGTAGTGGAGACTTCTACTAGGATTCGATCCGACCTGTGGATTTTAACTTATGTTTGGTATCTTGTCATTTGAATTTCACCCTTAGAGGGCTGTGATGTTTTAATGTATGATGTTTGAGACATGTATTGTATTTGTGTGATGTGGCGAGTGTAAGCCAACTATTTTATGTTTTCCATCCCCATCTTTTACATGAGTTGTGCAAAGATACCAGACTTGCGATCATTCCAGCATGGGGTTATGTCTCTAAGTAGTGCCTCGACACGTAGGAGATTTAGCTCCATCCTGGGCATTACAGGTAGTGGGGATTCTTCTTCATCTGAGCTGGTACAATCCTTCCCCTTGGAATCATGGTCCTCCTCTTCCTCCGTGGTCTACCCATAATGCTCCAAGTCACCATAGACCTTAGGGTCAGCAAGGGAATCAGCCACATAGCTTTCTCCCTCCGAATCATGGGACGACATGTTGCTTTTATCTGCGGCAGAAACAGCTCGAAACAAGAACAGAGGATTTCTGCGTGATACAGAGGTCAAAACCTTGGGGAGTATATATAATGATTTTTTCCCGAACCAAAGGAGTAATTTACAAGAAAACGGAGTCCAGGGGACACACGGGGTGCCCTCGAGGCAGGGGGGGCGCGCCCTCCACCCTCGAGGATGCCTCGTGTCTCTTCCGGACTGCAGTTTATTTTTCTATTTTTCTAAATATTCTAAAACGGAGAAGAATTGCCTTTAGAACTGTTTTGGAGTCGGTTTACTTACTGTATCACATACATCTTCCTTTTCGGAGGTTGAATCATTCTGGAAAGTGTCCCTTATGTATTCCTCCGGGGTTACGGTTTCAATAATATTGGTTTCAACATTTATAGGACTACCTCAGATATAATGTTTGATTCTTTGACCGTTCACCACCTTCGGATTTGTGCCTTCGAAGTTTTTGATTTTTATGGCACCGGAACTATAGACCTCCTTGATAACGTAAGGTCCTTCCCACTTGGAGAGAAGTTTCCCTGCAAAAAATCTTAGACGAGAGTTGAATAGCAAGACATAATCACCTACGTTAAACTCACGCTTTTGTATTCTTTTGTCATGCCATCTTTTAACTTTTTCTTTAAATAGCTTGGCATTCTCGTAGCCCTGGGTTCTCCATTCATCGAGACAGCTAATGTCAAATAGCCCCTTTTCACCGGCAAGTTTGAAATCGTAGTTGAGCTCTTTAATAGCCCAATATGCCTTATGTTCTAGCTCAAGAGGTAAGTGACAAGCTTTTCCATATACCATCTTATATGGAGACACACCCATTGGATTTTTGTATGTAGTTCTATAGGCCCATAATGCATCATCAAGTTTCTTGGACCAATTCTTTCTAGACCTATTGACTGTCTTTTGCAAGATTAATTTCAACTCCCTATTACTAAGTTCTACTTGACCACTAGTCTGTGGGTGATAAGGTGATGCAGTTCTATGGCTGACATCATACTTAGCAAGCATCTTACGGAAAGCACCGTGAATAAAGTGTGAACCACCATCATTCATTAGATATCTAGGGACTCCAAACCTTGGAAATATAACTTCTTTAAGCATCTTAATAGACATGTTATGATCAGCACTACTAGTTGGAATAGCTTCTACCCACTTAGTAACGTAATCAACAGCAACTAAAATATGTGTGTACCCATTAGAGGCAGGAAAAGGTCCCATATAATCAAAGCCCCAAACATCAAATGGTTCAATAACAAGTGAATAATTCATAGGCATTTGTTGACGTCTACTAATATCACCAATTCTTTGACATTCATCACAAGATAAGACAAACTTATGAGCATCCTTGAAGAGAATAGGCCAATAAAAACGAGATTGCAATACCTTATGTGCAGTTCTATCTCCAGCATGATATCCTCCATAAGCTTCAGAGTGGCACTTGCGTAGGATTTGTTCTTGCTCATGCTCAGGCACACAACGTCTAATAATACCATCTACTCCTTCTTTATAAAGATGTGGGTCATCCCAGAAGCACTACAAGAAATATGTCAACTTATGACCTTTTTTTTTTTGACTATGTACTGCAAGGCAACAGCCTCACAGTGTTTTATTATCTTAAAATCCCAGAGAGGGAAAAGAGTACAAAGGTCCTAAGTATATACAGAGAAAAGGGGGAAGGGACTTACAGCTAGTCTACTGGAGAGAGGCTATCCAGGAGAGGATTCTATCTCTATATTTACATTTAATTCTATGTGCAAGTAAGGAGATATCATACACAAAGTTTCTTCTCCAGGATCTGAAGCTAGGTTGTTCATTCCTGAAAACTTTGCCATTTCTCTGGGTCCAGATATTCCAAGCAGCAGTGAAGACTACCTCAGTGAAGAATGGTTGTCCGAAGTCTTGACGTGCGGCTAGAGCCATGGAATACGTGGAGGAGTGTCCTGCAGATGTCCAAGAAATACCAAGAAAGTTCCAAACTCGCTGACTGAAATTGCAGACGAAGAAGAGGTGTGCCCGGTCTTCAAGATGTGGCAAAAGACATATAGAACAATTAGCATCTTCTACATGCCAATGTCTTCGCTGCATCATATCTCTGGTGTTGAGTCGATCCATTAGAAGAAGCCATCCGAAAACTTTGATCTTCAGTGTGCAAGAGCATTTCCATATCCATTTAAATATGGGGTCCACCGCAATATGAGAAAACCGAAAATCATAGTACACCTTGGAGATGAAGGTGCCAGATTTGGAGGGCCATTTCCAGCTGTCATGTGCTGAGGGATCAAGGTGTATAGGAACCAAAAGAGACTGCAGCAGCTGTAGTTCCTCAAAGGCTTCGATGGACAGGGGTAAATGGAAATTCTGTGCTTCATTTGGTTCCAGGAAGAAATCCTTGACAGTGATAAACTCATTGATTACAAATGAAAACAGATGCGGAAATCTGGTCTGTAGGGAAATCACCCTATTATCAATATGCCATTTATCCGTCCAAAACAAGACTGTGTCACCCGAGGAAACCTGTGGGACGGCGAGGGAGCAGAATTGATCATAGAGCCGAAAGATGTCCCTCCACCAGAAGGAGCCACAGTTGCGAGTAGCTTGAGGTGGAGAGGAGACGTAATAAGTGTCCCAGATCAATTGAACCCAAGGAATATCCAATTTGTTAAAAAATTTGAATAGGTGCTTCATGAGTAAAGCCTCATTCTGAGTTTCCAGATGGGTGATACCAAGTCCACCACATTTCTTGGGCCGGCATACAAGGTCCCAGGCAGCGAGAGATTGACGAGGCGTCTCCGAATTTCCTCTCCAGAGACATTGGCGCATGATCCGTTCCAGCTGTTTAATAATGCCTTTTGGGAGGGACAGAGAGCACAAGAAATAAATCGGCATGGAAGCTAGGACCGATTGTAGTAGTTGAAGGCGGCTGCCCTGGTTGAGCAAACAGGATGAAGCAGACAGCCTCCTCTCCAGACGATCCACTAGCGGTGTTAACTCTGCCACAGTTGGCCTCGAGGTGCCCATAGGCAAACCAAGGTATGTGAAGGGGAGAGTACCCACCTCACAGCCAAGAAGTGACGCAATGCGGGAGCCTTCTTCATCAGATAGGTTTAAAGGAATCAATGAAGACTTGCTAAAATTAACACGGAGCCCGGTGGCTTGAGCAAACTTATGAAGCATCTGTTTCAGAGCAAGGAGCTGTTCATCAGCGGCTGGAAGAATGATCAGAGTATCATCAGCGTACTGAACAATTGGGTAATCATTGGAGCTGGTAGGTATTGGCATTTGTAGAATGTTTCGAGAGCACATATCATTTACCACCGATTGAAGAAGATCCACTGCAATGACAAAAAGAAGCGGGGATAAAGGGTCCCCTTGACGCACTCCAGTTCTGCAGTGGAAATGTTGTCCAGGTACACCATTAAGAAGCACAGAAGAAGAGCCAGACGATAACAGAGAATTTACCCAGCCAGTCCAACGCTTGTCAAAACCCTTATAATGCAACATCTGAAGAATGGTAGCATGTTCCAGCGTATCAAACGCCTTCGTGAAGTCAAGCTTGAGAAGGACAATGGGCCGTTTGGAAGCTTTGCATTGGTGTATGTATTCGAAACACCAAGCTAGGCAGTCCTGGATTGATCTGCAACGTAGAAAACCATATTGGTTTTTATGGATGCACCGGAGGATTACCTGTTGCAGTCTGTTAGCTAGCAACTTCGTCAGAAATTTCAAACAGGTATTGGTCAGAGAGATAGGCCGAAAGTCTCCCACCACCTCAGGGCTCAACTTCTTCGGAATGAGGGTGATGAGGGAAGTGTTCAAGCATTCAAGGTCACACTTGCCCTCATAGAAGTCTCGGACAAGGGATAAGAAGTCCTGTTTGAGAATTGGCCAACATTTCTTCAAGAACAGGCCAGAAAACCCATCAGGGCCCGGAGCACGATCAGGGGGGATGTGTTTGATCACTTCCTCCACTTCTTGCTCAGAAAAAGGCCGAGACAGTTCCTCAAGGCCATCAACCTTGGCAATAAGGGTGGCAAGGTCAAAATCCATCGTAATCCCCTTAGCATGGCCCATACGATGCTTGAAATCAGACCAAAACATAGTCGCCAGTTGTTGATGGTCAGAAATTACTTCACCCTCAGCATTTCTAAGCGAAGAGATGGTATTTTTGCGATACCTCTCCGTGGCCATGGCATGGAAGAATTTGGAGTTCTCCTCACCAACTTTAATGGATCTGATCGTGCAACGCTGCTTCCAATATATGAACTGCATGTGCAAGATATCCGCAAGATGTGTTTTAACAATGCGGCGGAAGTTCGTTTCAGGCCAACTCAAAGGACGACAGTCCTCAAGTTGGTCAAAGAAGAGAATAACCTTGTTACAATCCTCGATAAGTGCCTTCACCGTAGCCAGCCGAATATGCCATTGCTTAAGGGCATAGCGTAGGGCTTTGAACTTTGCCGATATTCGTGATGCAATATTGGTCTGTCTGAAGTTTCTGTTCCACACCGATGAGACACACTCAAAGAAGCCAGGGAGATCAATCCAGTAGTTCTCGAATCGGAATACCTTGGCCTTAGGGATGCTCATGGCAATCGAGACAACACAGGGCACGTGATCGGAGGCAGTTCTGGCTAGGGGATAGACCAGTGTATTGGGGTGATCCTGCGTCCATGCAACTGAAGTAAAAAACCAATCAAGCTGTTCGAGCAGTGGGTGTGCTTGCATATTGGACCAAGTGTATTGTCTGCCTTTTATTGGTAGTTCAATGAGGCCAAGATGCCCGATGATTTCATTGAACAAGAACATATCGTTAATGTTGCCCCCTGGAAGATTACGATTGTCCACATATCTCATGAAGTTAAAGTCACCAAGAAGAAGCCATTTGTCATCCACATTAATATTAAGGTTATAGAGCCACTGAACAAACTCGTCTCGGGCAGGGCCCTGACATGGTCCATAAACTGTGACAAGTGTCCAGACTTCAGAGGTGTGAGCCGAGCTGAATTCCACGACGATACCATAAGGTTTAGCCACGATTAGTTTGCCAATGAAAAAAGCGGAATTCCATATGACTACAATACCACCAGAGGCCCCAACTGAAGGAACATACACAAAATTATCAAAGCGCCTGGGGCAGAATTTACGGAGGAAACGATGATCAATATGCATACACTTGGTTTCTTGGAGGCAAATAACTGAGCATCCGCTTTCATCAATCTTTTGCTTGACAGCAAGTTGACGTGCCTCCGAGTTAAGACCCCTAACATTCCAGCAAAAGACCTTCCAAGCTCTACAGTTGGTTTGATTCATGGGGAACATGTAGAAAGCAGAAGCAGAATGAATCACGCAGTGATCCATAGAGTGGCATATTACATAACCGAGCCATAAAGTTCAGAACAAAGCAAATAAAACAAAGATAAATGGCGATTTGGGAGGTACGCCATAGACCCAGACTTGTGAGAGGTTTAATGATCATCAGAACTCGTGCTGCTGGTGACAGAAGGATCCGCCGTAAGCTTCTCCTTGGTCATTTTCTCCTGGGCAATCCGAAGACGAGTGCCAATGCGCTGGAGGTCGTTAATCGAGCAGAGAGGGGGAGGCGGCAGTCCATGCGCAGACGCCTTCGTCGTGCGCTTCTTCGGGGCAGAGTGATGGCTCGATTCGTCAGGCACCGGGACTTGGCGGAAGCCTCCCTTGAGAGCGGAGAGGCGGGCGCTGCGGCGGACCTCAGAGACCACGAGGGGTGTAGCCGCCTTACGGCCGCGCTTCCTTGGCATCTTGGCAGAAAACTGGAAGGCTTCCGTCACCGGGCAGGAGATGTCGTCAAAGCAGAGCGCGCGGGCCACTGGCTTCTTCGCACGACCAGATAATGCGGGGTTGCAGTCCGCCCGCAGAGCAATGTCGAACCCAGACAAGGTGCAGTTGAAGTCCCAAACACTGAGAGGCAGCTCGAAAGGCAAGAAATCCTGTTGGTGAAGGGGTCTTGGAACCGCTGAGACCCACTGAAGCGGCAGCAAACGCTCGAAGCTGCGCTGCCATTGCAAACAAGGTGGTAATTCAGGTCCGTAGAGGGTTAGGACCATACCAACATGAAGCGGTGGTTGATTGACGGCAACGGCAACATCTTCATTGTTGATGGAATCTTCAGAAAGCTGCAGAACCATGGATTCCTGGGATTGCTCCTCATCGTGCTGGTTGTCATCCACCTGTTCCAAAATGTCCTCGGGCTGCTGCTGGAAACCATGGTGTTGCTCATTAACTGGTGGAGGCACATCATTCCAGCCCAGTTCCGGAAATTCAGGCAGAACCATCCAGTTGAGATTATCAACCACCATTTGACCAGGCAGGGGGTGTGGATTACCGTTGGCAGGCATAGGATCTTCGTCAGCGGGCAGAACATCCGCAAAGTCTGCAGAGAGGATGTAGACAGGTACTGTCCAGGAGACGCGTGCTCCACCAAAGTCTGAATATTCTCTGTAGACAATATCGCGCGGCACAAGGGAGGGAGCAGGAAAAGATACATACGCCAAGGTGCGTCCAAGAACGGGATCCTCCTGATGCCAGTAATGGAATCTGCCAAAAGAGCCAATCGCATCCGCAATATAGGCTGTTCTTCTGTAGTCAAGCGGGATGCCAACAAGCATAATCCAACCTCGGCGGAAACCATGAACAGCCCAATAATTGATGCCCTCGTCATGGGGTATGAATCGGACGAACCGATCATTGCCAAGATCAAAAGGGGGGTGGTCCACTAGAGTTTGTCTAGCAACAGCGCTGCGGAAGCGGAATAGCCCTACGCCTTGAATCCAAGGTTGTGTATCCAGAACAGCGCGTCCAAGCTGATTGACTACAAAGTCACTGACCAGGTTGCGGAAGAGAGGAACCTCAGCCTGGAGAGGTGCAGGCTCCACAATGGCGATGGCGAACGCCTCGTTTTGCCTGTCGGGAGCCACCGCCGGCGAGAAGAAAGCCCGTGGAAGCCTTAGGGGGCCGCCGTCGACGATGTCAAAGCCCTGTGGGAGGAAGTCCATTGGGTCGAGCTCGAAGTTTGCCATGGTTGGTGGTGGTTGCTGGGGAGTGTTTGGTGGCGGGGGTGTGGGCGGCGGAGTGGGCGGCGGAGCTGAAGCAGGTTGCGGTGGAGTAATGGGCGGCGGCTCGGATGGCAATGGTGGAGGCGATGGGGTGGCAGACGCGATGGGACTGGACAAGGGCGCAGAGCAGCCGGCTGGGAAGGAAATCGAAGCGGCAGGCGATAAAGAATCCTTAGACTGGATTTGAGCCGCAATATTGACCCGGGGGACCCACTTGTAAGCGGGGGAAGGTGCAGAGTCCGCACAAGATTTCGCTCTGTGGCCCAAACGGAAGCATTTTCTACAACGGATTTGATTAGAACACGTTACCGTTGCGTGCTTCATTGAGAGACAATTTTTGCACTTCCAAACTTGAAACACCATATCATTAATAAAATCCTCATCTGTAACAGATAGGCAATTACTGTTCGGAGAAATAAGATTGGTAGTCTCCGACGAGGCGAAAGAAGCAACCGGAGGGGTACGGTTTCCATGGGCCTCAGGGGGACGGGCCGATGGAGCGCCCAGGATTGGAAGGTCCGACTGGGCCAAGGGGGGTGTTTTCTGCGGCGAAGTAGCCGTGACAGCCGTGACTTGTGGAGCAAGAAAATCCGAAAGTGGTGCAGATTGATCCGATCCTGAAATGACGGGCGTAAGTTTCGCCGGAACGTTGATAGTTCCAAAAGAGATGGGTGGCGTGGCCACCGTCCACTGGAGGTTGCTCGCCGGCGGCGAGGAGATGATGACACGTTCACGAGGATTAATTTCATAACCGGCCTCAGCAACGGTATCAATGCACGCTTGAGTAGCAGGATATCTGTAACCCTGGCAAGCTGGGTATTGCTGGAAAGTAGCAAACGAAATCCTTTTCCCCGAGGAAACACCCGAACGTAAAGATGATCTGGTTGGGGGTTTATGCATGGCCAAAAGTCCAAGAGTAGCCCGTTTTTTAGATGGACTAACAAGAATCCATTCTGCATCACATTCTTTCTTCCAGATCTCAAACTCACGTCGCCAGTTCGGGCCTCCATGCCCCCAGAGGTGAAAAAAGCATTTGAATTGCATGCAAGCAAAAGAACGCAGCTGCAGGATATAAAGCCCAACTTTCTTGCAAGAAACAAAGAATGAAAATACCTTATCCTTAATATGAGAGACCATGAAATCAATAGCAGAACCTCCAAGGGCTGATTCAAGGGCAGCCGCAACTGAATCCTCAGTAAGACGAAAAATATGCCTGCTGAAAGACACCACCATAACAAAATGATGTGTGTCGTCCGAAGGATGGATCGTTTGTCCACAAACGTTGAAAACCCTAGATGCAAAGTCCAGCCCCGCCGAAAAGTCCAGATCCAACGTAGATCCACGAGAGGAACCCATGGGAGATGGATGTGGACGTGTAGATCAGAGGACGCCGGATCCAATGGGCGGAGCAGATCAAGAAGACACCGGCGGGAATGGTTGTTCGCCGGAAGCCTAGGTCACGGGGAGGAGGGTGGGAGGGAGGGTGGGTGCGCCATTGTTGGAAACTAGCCTGTTACGTGCATGATAAGACCTGCGGACAACGTTGCACCGACGTCCCCCCTAATTTCGCAACTTATGACCTTTTGTTAGTGACCCTGGAAGAATTGGTCATAGATCTATGACCATTTCAGACCAATTGGTCAAAAGATGTTTGGGGGGCTCCAAACCCTAAACTATAACGACCATTTTGGTCAGAAAGGTCATAATTTCCTTACACGAAATGGTCATAAAGCAGATAGCACTGGTTCACTGCCTTATTTCTAGCTGATCATGACCAATATAGATGGTCATAACCTAGTAAATTGTGGTGGGTTGCTACGACTAGGCGCCACCTCATCAGTTTTGCCTATGTGTCATGTCCATGTGGCAGTTTTTGCCCTAGGTTGTGAAGCAACCTATATTTCTGTCATTCCCAAAATTCCCCAAAAAATCTCATAAATTCTTTGGGTCATATCTTCGTCAAATATGTAAAAAACTTTCCTTGTCTAGTTCAAAAATAATTCAAAAATATTCATTTTCCTATTCTGTTCAAAAAACACTTTGTGAAGGAAGTACCACTTTGGCATGTCCAAATGGTATCCATTATCTACAGTGCTTTCCTATGCCCAAATAACTATCCTCCACCAAATGCCAGCTCAATCCATTCATTATTTGGAGCCCATCTTCAACATTCGTATTTATTGTCCAGTGTGGTACTTTGCAAAGCAAGTACCACCTAGACTCCTCCTTTTGAGCTAAAAATTTGTGAAGACGGTCTTCTTAGTAACTGATCATCCTCAACCAAAATTCACGCCCATTAGCCATGTGCATTTCCCGTACCGCTAATCAAACACTTGGCTGCTAATTCATGTTTGAGCATCGTTCGGTCTCCTCGTGAGAATCTTATGTTGTAATTTTCTTCCTAGCACCTACCTGGGGAGTGGCCAACCCACTAGACATGCCTAGGCCGCCCAGAACACATGGCAACGCCACAGTCACGCGGTGACCACGCGGCGGGCATGCGAGTTTACGCGCTCTAGAGTTGGGGCCCTCGACCACCACCCAAACCTCGACGTATCGCCACCAAACCATGTATTTATGATTAAATAGGTAGTTATGTAACTAGAAATGATTTTTGGAAAAAATAAATAGCAAACTATGAGGCAGCCGCAGTTCAAATTTGACCCGCTTCCAGCTGAATCGGCGGAAATTTGTCTTTTTCACGAGAGGTGGACCAAAACTTTTTACACCCAACCATTTTGTCAATTGTCCATTAAATATGTCCTAGTATTCTATAAAATTTATTTGGTCCGATTTTGCAACAATTATTTGGGAGGTCCTTCACAAAAAACCCTCCTTTTGGGCACTCGAAAAATGGAAAATGAATTTTTCGTCCAAAGAAAATGAAAACTTCCTTAAGCAATATTGTTTGCCATTCCAAGATGCACCCTTGTGCACAATATGAGATCATTTGAACAAACTATGCTATGAATGTGGCCATAGGATTGATCATTTGGCTTGAAAGCCATGAATCTTCACGCATGATAGCTCATTTCTGAGAACACTTTTTTAAAAGAATTGCCGTATTACAAGTTTATTATTTTTCCTGGTAACTTGGTCATATATAATGACACAATGCGAAGGTTTTCCAATTTTTTGATTTTTTTTCAATTTTTTATGCCCGTTTCAAAATGCGGAGAAAACGGCGGGAATGACCGTTCCTAGCTAGTAGTTGAATCTTGGAATTTTTTTGGTGTTTCTCTGATTAAATAGATACTTATGTAACTAGAAATTATTTTTGGAAAAAATAAATAGCAAACTATGAGGCAGCCGCAGTTCAAATTTGACCCGCTTCCACCTAAATCGGCGGAAATTTGTCTTTTTCACGAGAGGTGGATCAAAACTTTTTACACCCAACCATTTTGTCAATTGTGCATTAAATATGTCCTAGTATTTTATAAAATTGATTTGGTCCAATTTTGCAACAATTATTTGGGAGGTCCTTCACAAAAAAACCTCCTTTTGGGCACTCGAAAAATGGAAAATGAATTTTTCGTCCAAAGAAAATGAAAACTTCTTTAAGCAATATTGTTTGCCATTCCAAGATGCACCCTTATGCACAATATGAGATCATTTGAACAAACTATGCTATGAATGTGGCCATAGGATTGATCATTTGGCTTGAAAGCCATGAATCTTCACGCATGATAGCTCATTTCTGAGAACACTTTTTTAAAAGAATTGATGTATTACAAGTTTATTATTTTTCCTGGTAACTTGGTCATATATAATGACAAAATGCGAAGGTTTTCCAATTTTTTGATTTTTTTTGAAATTTTTATGCCCGTTTCAAAATGCGGACAAAACGGCGGGAATGACCGTTCCTAGCTAGTAGTTGAATCTTGGAATTTTTTTGGAGTTTCTTTGATTAAATAGATACTTATGTAACTAGAAATGACTTTTGGAAAAAATAAATAGCAAACTATGAGGCAGCCGCAGTTCAAATTTGACCCGCTTCCAGCTAGATCGGCGGAAATTTGTCTTTTTCACGAGAGGTGGATCAAAACTTTTTACACCCAACCATTTTGTCAATTTTGCATTAAATATGTCCTAGTATTTTATAAAATTGATTTGGTCCAATTTTACAACAATTATTTGGGAGGTCCTTCACAAAAAAACCTCCTTTTGGGCACTCGAAAAATGGAAAATGAATTTTTCGTGCAAATAAAGTGAAAAGTCCCTTAGGCAACATTGTTTGTCATTCCAAGATGCACCCTTGTGCACGATATGAGATCATTTGAACAAAATATGCATTAAATATGGCCTAGTATTTTAGAATAATCATTTGGTCCAATTTTGCAAAAATTATTTGGTAGGTCCTTCACAAAAGAAACTCATTTTGGGCACTCGAAAAATGTAAATGATTTTTTTTACGCAATGAAGAAGAAAACCTCCAAATCAACATTGCTTGTCATCCCAAGATACACACATGTGCACACTACTGGTTAATTTGAACAAACTATAAGAAGGTAATAT
Organism: Secale cereale; assembly: GCA_902687465.1. Lineage (NCBI taxonomy): Eukaryota > Viridiplantae > Streptophyta > Magnoliopsida > Poales > Poaceae > Secale > Secale cereale. The sequence goes on along the minus strand of LR738709.1, from coordinate 484,228,753 downwards.
GTTGAATGTTATCCGAAATAAGAGGGTAAAAAATATAAGAGAAACAAAAGGGAAAAAACCAAATTACATAGGCTTAATCCTGATTGGTGGAGTCAGTTGTGGCACGGATCGCTGACATGGCGAACATCCGTCCATCGATACATCCATCCATGTGTCCATCCTTCCGTCCATCCATCCCACCACCGCAACATGCCCCTCTCCCCTCAAGCTCGAACCCCACCCAACCCCTCTCTCTTGCGCGAACCCTAGCGTCCAGCCCTCGATCCAGATCCCTCCCGTGCTTGCCGCAGCCACCTGCAGCCCTTGATCTAGATCCCTCCCGTCGCCCTCCCCTCAAGCCCCTCCCGTCGCCCTCCCCAATCCAGACCCCTCGCCGCCGCCCACCCCACCCATAACCGCCACCCACCTCCACCACACCTCCTCTCCTCTCCACTTCCCCATCGTTTCCGATGGCCCTCATCGTCAGCTCCTACGAGCGCTTCTTCTGGGGCTTCTCCCTCAAGGCCCTCGCCGCCGGCGAGGAGGCGCCCCAAGCCCTCGCGCCGCTCTTCTCCTACCTGTCCCACGCGGGGCCCATCCGCTACGTGGCGGCCGCGCCGCATGCGGTGCTCGCGGCCTCCGGCGGCGCCGACGACTCCATCCGCCTCTACGACCTGCACACCGCGGGCGACCTCGGCCCGCTCCTCGACCCCTCCGCTGCCGTCTCCGCGCTCGCCTTCCACTCCATCGGCCCCGTCCCGCGCAACCTCCTCGCCACCTCCGACGACGGCCTACTCCACCTCTACGACGCTGACGCCGTCGCCGTGCACCCCTTGGGCCGGGTCGCGCTCGCCGTCGGCCGCGTGGGGGGGGGGGCTCTCCATGGTCAACCTCCTCCGCGGCCGCTGATACGTCCAAAACGTATCTATAATTTCTGCTTGCTCCATGCCTCTTTTGTGTGATATTGCTATGATATTTATGCACTTCCATACACTTTTGATCATATTTGGACTAACCTATTAACTCAGTGCACCCCAGTGCCAGTTTCTGTTTTCTGCTGTTTTTGTATTTCAGGTTTTCCCATTACGTAAATTGCCAGAAAAATTCCGGGAAAATATATAAAAAATCAGCGTTCCGGAAGCTTCCATGCGGCCAAAGTAGGGCCAAAGGGGGGCCACCAGGGCTCCAGGCGACCAGAGGGGGCGGCCCCCCTCCTGGCCGCGCCGCCAGGGCCCCTAGGCCCCCTGGCCTCTTCTGACGCCCCCCTTTGGCATATATTTACACCGCGTCCTGAAACCCTCGAGGACGGAACCCTTTTTCGCGATCTCATCTCTGTTCCGCCGCCGCCACGCTTCCAAGATCGGGAGCACCAGGAGAACTCTTCCCGGCACCCTGCCGGAGGGGAGGATCACCACCAGGAGCTTCTCCACCACCATGGACGCCTCCCGGATGAGTTGTGAGTAGTCTCCCTTGGACCATGGGTCCATGACCAGTAGCTATGTGATGTTCTCCTCCCCTCTTTGTTCTTCACCGATTAGACCTCGTGAGCTTCCCTACATGATCGAGGCACATATGTAATCCTTATGCTGTTGCTATGATGAGTTTGCTGGGATCCGATGGATTATGAGATTATGTTCAGATTGTGTTTGAGTAATATATTTGATTCACCTCTTTTATATTTATGTTCTTGAGTAATTCTTGCATGTTCTCCGTTGTTGTTTATTGCTTTGGCCAAGTAGTAGGTAGTAACTCCAAGAGGGAACGTTATGCTTGATTGTGGGTTCATGCCCCTCGATGACTAGCTTGAGTGACAGAAACATGAGTCTAGGGGATGTGCTGTTGCCACAAGGGGGAAAACAACGGTGCTTGTACTTGCGGGTGCAAGGATTGTTTACTTTACGCAAAGTTCTTTTAATGCAGTTGTCTGTTGCTTTGAGTTTACACTATGGGTGGGACTCGCAACTTAATACCAGCGAGATGTTCTGGATAGATATCTCAAGGTGGATGATTAGTAGCAGATGCAGATGGATTTCGGTCTACTTGCCTTGGCGTACCGCCCATGCTTTTGAGGCTCTACCTTTCTTTGCAGCATAGTTAGCATTGGTCTGCGCACATAATCCTGTCAATTGCCCAGCTGTAATTCGTTTACCTCGCTTAGCTGTTTTATCGTCTTTTGGGAGAGATATATCACTAGTGAACATCATGGGACCCGGTCCATATTACCATCACTGATCACATCCACTATTTACCTTCTGTTCTTATTTACTAGTTGCTGTCATACCTATCACTATTATCTCTTGCGTTTGATCCTTTGTAAACGACAAGGCCGGAGGGATTGACAACCTCTCTGTACTCGTTGGGAGCAAAGTTATTTGTATTTGTGTGCAGGTCCTGTCGATTGCTAAGTTGCGCCGCTAGCAGTTGACACCTTCTTGTTGACCCTCGGAGTCTCAGGGGATTCGATCCTTGGTATCTTTGCCAAGGGAAAACTACCGCTACACTGCATCTCAAACCTTCCACTTGGGGTAACCAACGAGGGGCGAGAAGCCATCAAGCAAAGTTTTCTGGCGCCGTTGCCGGGGACTCCACTCTTCAAGATAGGGGAGTTGCACGCTATCTTTTACCTTTGCTTTTTAGTCTTGTTAGTTTACCTTTCAGTTTTTGCTTTAGTTCCCTTCATCAAAAATCACAAAAATAGTTATCTTGCTTGCTTGCTGCTATGGGTTCCACCGAGAACACCAAGTTGTGTGACTTCACTAGTCATAACAACGATGACTTTATCTGCATGCCTATTACTACACCTGCCACTTCAGCACCTTCTTATGAAATTAAACCTGCTTTACTGAACCTAGTTATGAAAGATCAATTCTCCGGTGCTGGAGATGATGCTGCTTTACACTTAAACAATTTTGTTGAACTCTGTGATATGCAAAAGTACCAAGAAATAGATGGTAATATTGTTAAGCTTAAACTTTTTCCTTTCTCCTTGAGAGGAGGAGCTAAAATTTGGTTTCAATCTTTGCCTAGAAATAGCATAGATTCTTGGGACAAGTGCAAGGATGCCTTTATTGGGAAGTACTATCCACCTGCTAAAATTATCCAACTAAGGAGTAACATAATGAATTTCAAACAATTGGATAATGAACACGTTGCCCAAGCTTGGGAACGCATGAAATCTCTTGTCAAGAACTGCCCTACTCATGGTTTGACTACTTGGATGGTTATCCAAACTTTTTATGCAGGCTTGAACTTTACCTCTCGGAACTTGTTAGATTCAGCCACGGGAGGAACCTTTATGTCAACTACACTTGGTGCTGCCACGAAGCTTCTCGATGAGATGATGACCAATTATTCCCAATGGTACACCGAACAAGCTCCAACAGGTAGGAAGGTAAACTCTGTCGAGGAGATTTCCTCCCTAAATGAAAAAGTTGACTTGATCATGTCTCTACTTTCCAAGCAATCTTCTATTGATCCTCGTGATGTTCCTTTAAATTCTTTGATTGCTCGAGATCAAGTAGATGTGAACTTTATCTCTAGAAACAATTTCAATAACAATGCTTATAGGAGTAATTTTGGTAGCAACCCTAGACCGTTCCCCTCTAATTCCTATGGGAACAACCATGCTTATCCTAGCACCAAGAACTCCACTTCTGAACTAGAGATTATGCTTAAAGATTTCATCACTACCCAAAAAGCCTTCAATAAGAGTGTAGAAGAAAAACTAGCCAAACTAGATGATCTCTCTTCGAAGGTAGACAATTTAGCCCATGAGGTAGAGTTGCTTAAAATTAGAACTTCCCCTCTTGAGGAGAGGAAGACCACTCCTATGAATGCTATTCAAGTGCAAATTAATGAAAACATTAGGATGTTGGCTAAACTTAAAGAGAGATGGGCTAGAGAAAAGGAGGAAGAAGATAGAATTAAGAACCTTCCTACCCACCACACTGTTGCTACTATCCAAGTTGTTGAGGATATCCAAACTCTTAGCACCCAATGCACTCCTGGTCCCATTGGACCTATTAATGGTGATGCTATGACCATAGAAACTACCAAACAAGTGAGCCTAAAGGACACCACTACCACTTTACTTGATAGTAGTGACCTTGATTTTGATAATTGCACCCTTTCTGAAGTTATTGATTTCCTTCACAAGATGTCTAGAGATCCCCACACTAGCACGCTTAATCTTGCCTTCACAGAGCATATCACTAATGCTCTCATCAAAGCTAGGGAGGAGAAACTTAGGGTAGAAGCCTCCATACCTAGAAAGCTAGAAGATGGTTGGGATCCTATGATTAAAATTAAGTTGAATAACTTCTCATGCTATGCTTTATGTGATGTTGGAGCTAGTACCTCCGTTATGCCCAAAAGAATATATGATATGCTTAAATTGAAACCTTTTGATTCTTGTTCTTTTGGTGTTCATCTTGTTGATTCTTCCATAAAGAAACCCTTGGGGAGGATCGAAGATGTTCTTATCATTGTCAATGACAATTATGTTCCCGTTGATTTTACTATTATGGATATTGAATGTGAACCTTCTTGTCCAATTATCTTGGGACGTCCTTTTCTTCGCACCGTTGGTGCCATCATTGACATGAAAGAGGGGAATATAAAATTCCAATTTCCTCGCAAGAAAGGGATGGAACACTTCCCTAGAAAGAAGATTAAGTTACCTTTTGAGTCCGTTATACGGGCTAGCTATTCTTTTACTCTTGATAAAACTTGATCTCTTTGCATTATGCCTAGCTTAAAGGCATAAAAGAAAGCGCTTTTGGGAGGCAGCCCACAATGAATAAAATTTTATTTTGCTTTTGTTGTGTCTTGATGTTTTTTACTACAGTAGCATCATCATTGTATCTTTACTTTTCAGCTTTGTGCCAAGTTTAGCCTCTGATTGCAAGAAAGTTCAAAAGTTGTGACGTGCTGTCCAGGAAACAGATTCTGTCCTTGGACAGAAAAATTCGTATAAAATCACCAGATCATCTTTTTGGTCTGAAGTTCTTCGATAGCGTGCTCTATACAATTGGCTTTCGGGCGTCTGTTCTGAGTTTTTTGATTTGAGTGGTAGAAGTGCCCCGAAAAAATTATTTACTACCTGCTGGTCTGTTTTTCACAGATTCTGTCCTGTTTTGCCTTTTCTTCATTTTGCAAACCTTGAGCTTACTTTTTATTTGCAAAAACCTTTTGGCAATCTTGAGAAACAGTAGACCTTCAAGATTATCCTTATTTCCAGCAAGGAAAAAATATTTTATTATGGGTACTAACCTCGCTAATCAGATTATGATGAGTTATGTATGAAGGGAGTTTTCAAGTGTGCGAGGGAAGATGATAAAAAGATTCAGGAGTGTCAAACGCTCAAGCTTGGGGATGCCCCCGTGCACCCCCAAGAATTATTAAAGAAGACTCAAGCGTCTAAGCTTGGGGATGCCCCCGTGCATCCCCTTCTCCATCAACAATTATCAGTTCGTCTTTCGTTCCACTATATTTTAATCACTTCATGTGTTATGTGCTATGCTTGGAGCGTCTTGCTTTTAGTTTCCTTTTTAATTTTCTTTAGCTTTGCTTGCTATTCATAACGAGTTGGAACTCAGCTTTCTTTGTGTGGGAGAGAAACACGCTCCACTTCAACCTAGAACATAACATAGGATTTTCATGCTTATCTTTGCTGTGTATGTTCTTTGTCTTTCAATAGCTACTATCATGTTCAGCTCTTAGTTTTCATGCTTTACTTTTTAAAGAGCTTTTGTTTAGTTGGTCGCTGGAACTCTCTTGAGTTATCATGCTTATCTTGTTAAGAGAGTTGGCTTCTGTTGCACTGGTTGATATGTCTATGATAAAAATGCTATGTGCATAATGGTGCTTAGTAGTTCATGTTTTCTTATGGTTAGTCTCAAATAGCTGGGTTTTTTTTAATGTGTTATTGAAGTACCAACATGATTTGTTTGCCTATGATGTGGTATGGTTTAGTGATATCTTCCTCCAAGAATTTATTTTGATTGACTTGGCATATGCTCACGCATATTTAAGACTGTAAAGAAAGTCTATCAAGCCTTGATGATCTTTAATTTCTGAGTAGCGATATAACTTCCATGCCCGATTCAATGTTGCTTTGTCGCTCTGCATGATTATGGCCGTCATTGCTCTCTTAGTTGGTCACTCCCAGTCTTTTGCTAACCTTCGCCTGTACTAAGCGGACTGACTGCTTGTGCATCCAAAATCCTTTAAACCAGTTATGCCATATGAGTCCATCATACCTTCCTATACATGGTATTTACTTGCCATTCCTAACGAAGACTTTCGTGTACCATCTCGAAATTAATCAAAAAAGCATTTCTCTTTTGTGCCTCTGTTTTAGCTCATGAGGAAGTAGTAGTTAATTCATGATCTTTTTAAGTTGGACAAGCTTCACCCCGGGATTGCATGTCTAATGTGCAAACCCCTAATACGAGAAGGAACTGGCAAAGAGTGCGCCCGGCTCATTAAAAAATATACAACAAACAAACACTCCTTCACGCTTTGTTCATGAGAAATCAGAAAACTTTGGCAGTGATAAACAAAGGAGATTAAGAGGATGTGATCGTCCTCGTGCGGGAGCCGTTCCTCGAAACTTGTCCAGCTCGAGAAGTAATTGAGTTATCTACTAGCATTCGTTGACGAAATATGCATCTCTAAAAAAATAATTTTTACTTCTGTTTTTAAAACCAAGAGCTCTGGTACATGTTTATTTTTTGTTTCCGACCACGGGTTTTCAACCTTGCCAACAAAAGCCACGGTTCGAGAGTCTCCACCTTCTTTCTTTAAAGCACCAACTATTGAGAGCATGATTGTCATTCTGAGTGTAATGTGCATTGTCCCAAAGTACCATTGTCTTTTGCATGATTATGATATCGTTTATTCTGAAATCATTGTATCTAGTCGTCACTTAAACCTTGGAGGTGCCCCTGCATTTATGTTTTGCTTCACTAAAGGGGGCAAGCGAGATATCACTTTGTCATGTTTGCACACCATGCTCACTACAAATCTATTGAGTGTTTCAGTATCATATTGTAAAACTTTCAGTTCTTTGTGATATTCTCATGAGGCAACTTAATTACTACAGATTCATTGTCTCAGTAAGCATTTGTCATGTGACTGTGAAAAGTTCTTATATGGTTGGTAGCATGTCACCACAGAAATTATGCTTGTTATCATTTACCTACTCGAGGACGAGCAGGAATTAAGCTTGGGGATGTTGATACGTCCAAAACGTATCTATAATTTCTGCTTGCTCCATGCCTCTTTTGTGTGATATTGCTATGATATTTATGCACTTCCATACAATTTTGATCATATTTGGACTAACCTATTAACTCAGTGCACCCCAGTGCCAGTTTCTGTTTTCTGCTGTTTTTGTATTTCAGGTTTTCCCATTACGTAAATTGCCAGAAAAATTCCGGGAAAAATATATAAAAAATCAGCGTTCCGGAAGCTTCCATGCGGCCAAAGTAGGGCCAGAGGGGGGCCACCAGGGCTCCAGGCGACCAGAGGGGGCGGCCCCCCTCCTGGCCGCGCCGCCAGGGTGCCTGGGCCACCCTGGCCTCTTCTGACGCCCCCCTTTGGCATATATTTACACCGCGTCCCGAAACCCTCGAGGATGGAACCCTTTTTCGCGATCTCATCTCTGTTCCGCCGCCGCCGCGCTTCCAAGATCGGGAGCACCAGGAGAACTCTTCCCGGCACCCTGCCGGAGGGGAGGATCACCACCGGGAGCTTCTCCACCACCATGGACGCCTCCCGGATGAGTTGTGAGTAGTCTCCCTTGGACCATGGGTCCATGACCAGTAGCTATGTGATGTTCTCCTCCCCTCTTTGTTCTTCACCGATTAGACCTCGTGAGCTGCCCTACATGATCGAGGCACATATGTAATCCTTATGCTGTTGCTATGATGAGTTTGCTGGAATCCGATGGATTATGAGATTATGTTCAGATTGTGTTTGAGTAATATATTTGATTCACCTCTTTTATATTTATGTTCTTGAGTAATTCTTGCATGTTCTCCGTTGTTGTTTATTGCTTTGGCCAAGTAGTAGGTAGTAACTCCAAGAGGAAACGTTATGCTTGATTGTGGGTTCATGCCCCTCGATGACTAGCTTGAGTGACAGAAACATGAGTCTAGGGGATGTGCTGTTGCCACAAGGGGGAAAACAACGGTGCTTGTACTTGCGGGTGCAAGGATTGTTTACTTTACGCAAAGTTCTTTTAATGCAGTTGTCTGTTGCTTTGAGTTTACACTATGGGTGGGACTCGCAACTTAATACCAGCGAGATGTTCTGGATAGATATCTCAAGGTGGATGATTAGTAGTAGATGCAGATGGATTTCGGTCTACTTGCCTTGGCGTACCGCCCATGCTTTTGAGCCTATACCTTTATTTGCAGCATAGTTAGCATTGGTTTGCGCACATAATCCTGTCAATTGCCCAGCTGTAATTCATTTACCTTGCTTAGCTGTTTTATCGTCTTTTGGGAGAGAGACATCACTAGTGAACATCATGGGACCCCGGTCCATATTACCATCACTGATCACATCCACTATTTACCTTCTGTTCTTATTTACTAGTTGCAGTCATACCTATCACTATTATCTCTTGCGTTTGATCCTTTGTAAACGACAAGGCCGGAGGGATTCACAACCTCTCTGTACTCGTTGGGAGCAAAGTTATTTGTATTTGTGTGTAGGTCCTGTCGATCGCTAAGTTGCACCGCTAGCAGTTGACACCTTCTTGTTGACCCTCGGAGTCTCAGGGGATTCGATCCTTGGTATCTTTGCCAAGGGAAAACTACCGCTACACTGAATCTCAAACCTTCCACTTGGGGTAACCAACGAGGGGCGAGAAGCCATCAGCCGCCGCAGCTTCACCTGCCGCCTCGAGCGCCCCGTGTGGCTGCGGCAGCTGAGCCCGCCTTGGGATCTTGGTGCGGGCACGCCTCCCATCGGGCTTCGGGCTTCCGATGCCGGGGCCGACCCCGCCGCTGCACCGGCAGTTTGGGTCGCATCACCACGGCTACCGGTCGAGCGAGACCTCGGTGGCTGCCTCTCCACGGTCGCCCGCAACTTCGAGCGCTCGTCCTTCTACTCGCTCGGCCCGCCGATGGAACCATCGATGTGGGCGCCAGTGCCCCGTTCCACCCCGCCTTCATCCCCAGGAGAAACTTCGGCATCGTGGTGCAGCAGCCGCTGCCGCAGCAGAGGTACGCGACGCAGACCTGGCCACAGGCGACCAATTCTGGCAGCATCCGCCTCGGTTCTGGCCGCAGCCGTTGCAGCCGCCACTGATTCACCAAGACATCACATGGAGAACAGCCAGGGGCATGCAGCATCACAAACTTGATGGTAAACGTTGTGCCAGGAATAGATTCCTGTACTATTCTTTCCTGTAGTGGAGCTTATTTTGTGTCTTTGTTAATCTTCTCATGAACTTCTGTAGCTTCTGTCACCTAGTCTTGGTCATGAATCTGCAGCTTCACCTAGTTACCTTGTGCTGCAATTTATGCTGTGTTACAAAGTGATTCTTGCTGCTGGTAACTTGGTATAGCTTTGGATTTACTGAAACTCTGCTTATAAAGTGATTCTTGCTTCCAATTACAATGATTTTCCCAGCATCAAATGTACTGGAACTCCGCTTATAAATGTACTGAAACTCTGCTTAGCTAGTGGCCGGTTCTCTATAATGATTGACAATTGCAATGGAGTGAAAGAAATAATGTCTTTTGACTTGACTTTTCTTTTCAGAAAGTAGCTAGTCAAGCAACCAAATGTGGTATCTTGTTCTAATTCCTGAGATATTATCGTAAAATCAGGTTCTGAAGAATGGTGTGGAGGTGAAGTGGCAGAGGAGTGCCCTGAGTGTCTTGGAAGCTCCAGCTACTGTAAGACCATGCTATCATTCCCAATGTGTGTAGCAAAAATGCTTTAAATTGTCAATAGCACAATCAGACTAAATGTGTTCTTCTTGTTTGTTTTCACTGCAATCTCAGTACATACTCCCTGTATTACAGTTTCTTTATCTACTGCAGGTAGAGTGCAGAGTAGCTTCTTAATTTTACAGTTCCCTTGCTAGTCATGAATGTTCATTGCTTTGGCGAGGGAACTTCTGTAGTCGAACATGTTTATGTACTCCAGTCTTGTTCTGCATGCTTAAGCAGTCGAACATGTTTAGATATTCCAGTAGGAGTACTTGTATCTCAGCATTAACTCCAGTCTTGTTCTGAACTTGTTCACTTGCTTACCAGTCTTGTTAACTGAAAATAAAAAAGGGGCCAAACATTTCAGAACGGAGGGAGTATATGGTATCCCCTTTTCAATTTTACCTCAAAATTATTGACACCTCCTATCCATGTGCAACAGCGATGCTTTGGATTTCATCTGTGCAGCAGATGACGAGGGCTTCATGGCCAACGAAGGTGCATGGTGCGCGCAAGCGACGAACGGAGGCTGTTCGACATCGGCTGCACAAACCACCACTGTGAGCTCCTCCCTTTGCTATGCTACAACCATGCTCTGTTTCATGGGTTAGTTAGGATTTCGATGCTTTTTGCGCCGTGGTTGAGTCCTTGCCGACTGTTGTGTTGATCAAGTGATGGTGATTCATCTGGCTATTTGATTTGCTGCTGGTAATTACTAGTATTAGAGTGCCGCTGGTTTATTAGGATGTGACTGAAACCATTGGATGTCCTTCCTGGACATGTTATCCAAAATTGGTATTTGTTCCATTTTTTGTTTCCTTGCTGGACATGTTATGGTTCAAGTGTCGATGATGTCTAGTACTCCCTTCGTCCGAAAATACTTGTCATCAAAATGGACAAAAGAGGATGTATCTAGAACTAAAATACATCTAGATACATCCTCTTTTATTCTTTTTGATGACAAGTATTTCCGGACGGAGGGAGTAGTAGTTTGCTAGCTATACACCTGCTGCTGATTGATGCTCTTGTGGTCTCCTAGAATCATATTATACTATGTGAAGATACATCACAAACATATAGGTCTTTGAAGTTGGTTGAATCTGTTGCTTTATCATATATTTGGTCCATAAATCTACATTTCTATGAGATCTCTTTCAATATATAATTTTTCGATTGTCCAGGAATAATAGCGACTCTAATGCTGGTAGCCTATGTGTTCACTCTTTTATAGGAGCTCCAGGTCTACGAAATTTGAAGTTTGAAGCCGTATAGTGTAGCCCTACTCTGCAAGAGTTGTCTCTACGAAGTTTGAAGACGAGACTGTAAATATTGTAATATTGTAACAGTAGGCATATTGGGGTTGTAATAGACTGTACATATTGTAGTAGACTTAGTGTTATTTGATGAACTACATTTGTACTGTTCGGTCTGAAATATTGATTATGTATGTGATTTGAAAACGTGTGGAATGGAAACCTGACTCGTGGGACCCACTTATGAAAATAATCTGAGCAGTTTTGAAATTTCTGTCAAGTGGGCCCAATGTGTGAGATGATGACAAGTGGGACCCATCTGATTGGTGGGTCCAGTTCCAAAATATAATAGCCCAAATAATGTTAAAAGGACACGGCCCAGAAATAAATAAAAGGCTGAATTGTTGGTCCAGGCCCAAGTAGCTTACAAAAACTAGCAGGAAAAATATATATTAAAAAGGCTAAATTGTTGGGCTCGGCCCAAGTAGAAAACCGAATTGGACCGGGCTGAATCTTGTGCCACATCAGCTTGCCACGCTGGATGCCTACGTGGCCTAGGGAGGCTGCTAGTGACCAAAGCACGACAGTAGGCATATTTTGGTCATAAACGTCTATGACCTTCTCACAGAGAAGGTCGCTATAGTCAGCTTATGACGGCCAGCTTTTGACCTTATGTTTTTGGTCACAAAAAGGTCACAAATGAAAATTTGTGACCATTCAGTGACCAATAGTGGTGGTCACAAGTTGACATATTTCTTGTAGTGAAGTAATGTCTCAAATCATAGAAGAACTTTTTCTTTTGCTAGTATGTGAAGCTAGGAGGTATAAACTTGGCAACAATATAATTAGCATAATCAGCATACCATGGAGCAGTATGAGAAGTATTTATGATAGCATATTGTTCATCAGGAAAGCTATCATCAATAGGTTGTGGGTCATCAAGTATATTCTCTAGCCTAGAGAAGTTATCTGTTACGGGGTTCTCAGCTCCCTTTCTATCAATAATATGCAAGTCAAATTCGTGCAGCAAGAGAACCCATCTAATAAGTCTAGGTTTAGCATCTTTCTTTTCCATAAGTTATTTGATAGCAGCATGATCAGTGTGAATAGTTACTTTAGAATCAACAATATAAGGTCTAAACTTATCACAAGCAAATACAACTGCTAAAAATTCTTTCTTAGTAGTAGCATAATTTCTCTTGGCACTGTTTAGGGTTTTACTAGCATATTGGATAACATTCAATTTCTTATCAACTCTTTGTCCTAGAACAGCACCTACAACATAATCACTAGCATCGCACATAATCTCAAAGGGCAGATTCCAGTCAGGAGTGATACGTCTCCAACGTATCTATAATTTTTTATTGTTCCATGCTATTATTTATGAAGTCTTGGATGTTTAATGGGCTCTATCATTCAATCTTATATCATTTTTGGGACTAACCTACTAACCCAAAGGCCTAGTCCAGATTGCTGTTTTTTTTCCTATTTCAGGGTTTTGTAGAAAAGGAATATCAAACGGAGTCCAAACGGAATGAAACCTTCGCGAGAGATATTTTTGGAGGAAATCACGCACGGAAGACTTCGGGGCCAAGCCAAGAGACAAAAGGGCCACCCTCGAGGGTGGGGGCGCGCCCCCTACCTCGAGGGCAGCCCCTGTGGCCCCCGGTGCCCCTCTTCTTCCTATATATACCTACGTACCCCAGAAACTCCATACGCTGAGAGAAATCCCTAATTCCACCGCCGTAGCTTCTGTTCCCGTGGAGATCCCATCTTGGAGCCTACTCCGGGAGGGGGATCCATCACGGAGGCCTTCATCATCATCATCATCGCCCTCACCATGAGTTGTGAGTAATTTACCTCATACCTTCGGGTCCATAGCTAGTATCTAGATGGCTTCTTCTCTCTCTGGATCTCAATACAAAGTTCTCCTCGGCCTTCGAGGAGATCTATTCGATGTAATCTCTTTTTGCGGTGTGTTTGTTGAGATCCGATGAATTGTGAGTTTATGATCAAGGTTATCTATGAAAGATATTTGGTTCTTCTTTGAACTTTTTATGTTTCCTCATAATATCCTTGCAAGTCTCTTCGAATTATTGGTTTGGTTTGGCCTACTAGATCTATAGTTCTTGCAAAGGGAGAAGTGCTTGGCTTTGGGTTCAATCTTGTGGTGTCCTTTCCCAGTGATAGTAGGGGCAGCAAGGCACATATTATATTGTTGCCATCGAGGATAAAAAGATGGGGGTTTCATCATATTGCTTGAGTTTATCCCTCTACATCATGTCATCTTTCTTAAGGCGTTACTCTGTTCGTATGAACTCAATACACTAGATGCATGCTGGATAGCGGTCGATGTGTGGAGTAATAGTAGTAGATGCAGAATCGTTTCGGTCTACATGTCTCGCCGTGATGCCTATATACAATGATCATGCCTAGATAGTCTCATAATTATTCGCTTTTCTATCAATTGCTCGACAGTAATTTGTTTACCCGCCGTAGAATACCACTATCATGAGAGAAGCCACTAGAGAAAACTATGGCCCCCGGGTCTATCTTTATCATATTACTTTTCCGTCAACTAGCCAATCTCTGTTTATTTGCTTTCTTTACTTTCTGTTTATATACCAAAAATACCAAAAATATAATTATCATCTCTATCAGATCTCACTCTCCTAAGTGACCGTAAAGGGATTGACAACCCCTTATCGCGTTGGATGCAAAGTTCTTATTTGTTTGTGCAGGTGAGAGGGACTGGCGCGTGGTCTCCTACTGGATTGATACCTTGGTTCTCAAAAACTGAGGGAAATACTTACGCTATTGTTCTGCATCTCCCTTTCCTCTTCGAGGGAATACAACGCAAGCTCAAGAGGTAGCAAGAAGAATTTCTGGCGCCGTTGTCAAGGAGGCTTACGCATAAGTCATATACCAAGTATCACAAACCCTTATCCTTCGCATTACATTTATTTGCCTCTCATTTTCCTCTCCCCCACTTCACCCTTGCCGTTTTATTCGCCCTTCTTCTGCCATGTGTTTACCGTTCGCTTGCCTCTTGTCTGCTTGTGTTGCTATGTGCCCTCAATTAGATTGCATCTTCGCTTGCTAAAGTATGGATCCTAATCCACTTGACAATCTCTTTAAGAGATCCAATTATATTGAACCAATTTCTAGTGAGATGCGTGCACTAGATTATCTTTATGGGGTTTTGCTTGAAATTTATGAGCCTGAAAATTGTGATGAAATATTGAAAGAAAATTATAAAGTGCTTCACGATAGCTCCTTGAGTAAAAAAGCATGATTGCAATGATGTTACTATAAATTCTATTGATGTCAATTGTGCTAATGACATGCAAAACCCTAAGCTTGGGGATGCTTATTTTGCTATGTCCACTACTTGTTGCTATGATCATGATTGGGTGATTCTTCTTATGATCTTGAAAAATTATTTAATCCCCATGATGAATGTAAGATTGATAATAATGTTTGCAATAATATTGAAAGTGGGTTTGGAAGAGTGTCAACTTTAGATCCCACATATTTGAAGAATGTTCAATCTTATGAAATTTTTGATGAAAGTGGATTTGGAGAGGTCATGACTTTAGTTAATGTTAATCCCATTATTTTGGAACAGTATTCACTTTGCATGCATGTGGATCATGTTGAGAATATGTTATGTGATAGCTATTTTGTTGAATTTGATCATGATCCTACACGCAATTATTATGAGAGAGGTAAATATGGTTGTAGAAATTTTTCATGTTACTAAATTACCTCTCGTTATGTTGAGATTGCTATTGTTTCTTTCTCCTTCCTTGCTTACGCTAAATCTTGCTTGCTATGATAATTTGTTTTCCTATAGAATGCCTATGCATAGGAAGTATGTTAGACTTAGATGTGTTTGTCACATGCTTTATGATGCTCTCTTTGTGCTTCAATTCTTATCTTTCATATGAGCATCATTGAATTCTAAAGCCTATCGTAATGGCTATAAAGAAAGAGCTTGTTGGGAGGCAACCCAATTTTATATTTTTGTTTTTGTTGCTGTTAGCGAATAAATATTGCATCTAGCCTCTTATTAGATGTGTTTTCATGTTTTGTTTAGTGTTTGTGCCAAGTAGAACCTTTGGTAAGACTTGTGTGAAGTTTATATGATCTTGCTGTGAAAAACAGAATCGTTAGCGCTCGCTAAAGTAGTCTTCAGATTTTACTGGAGCATAATTTTTAGTTGATTATTTTTGCTGCTGATTTGTAGAGAAATTGCGAAAATTTACCAATTTAGTTTGAATTTTTTGGAGTTCTATAAGTAGGCGAACCCAGCAGATTACTACAGACTGTTCTGTTTTTGACAGATTCTGTTTTTCGTGTGTTGTTTGCTTATTCTGACGCATCTATGAGTAATATTGGAGGTTATGAACCATAGAGAACTTGGAGTACAGTAGATTTAACTACAATATAAACAAAGAATGAATTTCTTGCTGTACCTTTGAGTGGTGGTTTGCTTTCTCTTACAAACGGAGCTCACGAGAATTGTTTTCTAAGTTTTGTGTTGTGAAGTTTACAAGTTTTGAGTATTGCTTTGACGGACTATGGAACAAGGAGTAACAAAGGCCTAAGCTTGGGGATGCCCATGGAACCCCAAGTAAATTCAAGATAATCCAAAATACTAAGCTTGGGGATGCCCCGGGAAGGCATCCCCTCTTTCGTCTTCATCCATCGGTAACTATACTTGGAGCTATATTTTTATTCTCAACATGCTGTGTGTTTTGCTTGGAGCGTCTTGTATAATTTGAGTCTTTGCTTGTTAGTTTGCCACAATCATCCTTGCTGGATACACCTATTTGATAGAGTTAAATATGGCCTAGAAATTGTTAGAACACTCTATGTGCTTCACTTATATCTTTTGAGTTGAATAGTTTTTGCTCTAGTGCTTCACTTATATCTTTTAGAGCATAATTTTTGAGCATTGGTGGAAGGGTGAGAGTGCGTATAATCCATGGACTAAACATTATTCATAAAGAACTCATATACTTATTGCAAAAATCTACGAGTCATCAAAACAAAGCAATCAACGTATGCTCCTAGGGGGGAGGTTGGTAGGAGTTAACCATCGCGCCCCCCGACCTCCACACAAAGGTTGGCACTTTACAAATACCTCATTCTCTAACTTCCTCACATAATGGTTCACCATACGTGCATGCTACGGGAATTACTAACCTTAACACAAGTATTTCTCAATTTCATAATCACTCCAGTAGCATGACTCTAATATCACTATCATCATGTCTCAAAACAATTATTAAGCATCCAACATCTCTTTCTATTAAATGCACTTGGTGTGAAATTTGATATTTATCATGTGAAGACTAGTTTTTTTGCCTAAACACTTTACCATGCTGTTTTAATAGACTCTCAAATAATGACGATCATCACACTGTCATTACAAGTCGATATTACAACTCAATACTAGAACAAAGTATGACTCTATATGAATATCTCCGACGGTGTACCGGTATGTGCAATGAAACAAGAGTGTCATGTATAAAAATTATGCATGGTGGCCTTGCCACAAATACGATGTCAACTACATGATCATGCATGGCAATGTGACAATACGATGCGTGTCATATAAACGGAACGGTGGAAAGTTGCATGGCAATATATCTCGGAATGGTAATGGAAATGCCATGATAGGTAGGTATGGTGGCTGTTTTGAGGAACAATATTGTGGCTGTTTTGAGGAAGGATATATAGTGGGTTTATGGCACCGGCGAAAGTTGTGCGGTACAAGAGAGGCTAGCAATGGTGGAAGGGTGAGAGTGCGTATAATCCATGGACTCAACATTAGTCATAAGAAATCATATACTTATTGCAAAAATCTATGAGTCATCAAAACAAAGCAATCAACGCATGCCCCTAGGGGGAGGTTGGTAGGAGTTAACCATCGCGCACCCCGACCTCCACACAAAGGTTGACACTCTACAAATACCTCATGCTTTAATTTAGTCACATAACGGTTCACCATACGTGCATGGTACGGGAATCACTAACCTTAACACAAGTATTTCTAAATTTCATAATCCCTCCACTAGCATGACTCTAATATCACTATCCTCATGTCTCAAAACAATTATCAAGCATCCAACATCTCTTTCTATTCAATGCACTTGGTGTGAAATTTTTTTACTACATTGACATTGGATATTTATCATGTGAAGACTAGTTTCTTTAGCCTAAACACTTTACCATGCTGTTTTAATAGACTCTCAAATAGATCTAAGTGAAGCATGAGATTTCAAAAATTTCTACAAAATATTACCACCACCATGCTCTAAAAGATATAAGTGAAGCACTAGAGCAAAAACTATTCAACTCAAAAGATATAAGTGAAGCACATAGAGTGTTCTAACAATTTCTAGGCCATATTTAACTCTATCAAATAGGTGTGTCCAGCAAGGATAATTGTGGCAAACTAACAAGCTAAGACTCAAATTATACAAGACGCTCCAAGTAAAACACATATCATGTGGTGAATAAAAATATAGCTCTGAGTATAGTTACCGATAGATGAAGACGAAAGAGGGGATGCCTTCCCGGGGCATCCCCAAGCTTATGAAGGAAATATGCCCTAGAGGCAATAATAAAGATGTTATTTGTATTTCCTTATATCATGATAAATGTCTTTTATTCATGCTAGAATTGTATTAACCGGAAACTTAGTACATGTGTGGATACATAGACAAAACAGTATGTCCCTAGTATGCCTCTACTAGACTAGCTCATTGATCAAAGATGGTTATGTTTCCTAGCCATAGACATGAGTTGTCATTTGATCAACGGGATCACATCATTAGGAGAATGATGTGATGGACAAGACCCATCCATTAGCATAGCACTATGATCGTTTAGTTTAAACTGCTATTGCTTTCTTCATGACTTATACATGTTCCTATGACTATGAGATTATGCAACTCCCGAATACCGTAGGAACACCTTGTGTGCTATCAAACATCACAACGTAACTGGGTGATCATAAAGATGCTCTACTGGTGTCTCCGAAAGTATTCGTGGTGTTGGCATAGATCAAGATTAGGATTTGTCACTCCGAGTGTCGGAGAGGTATCTCTGGGCCCTCTCGGTAACACACATCACAATAAGCCTTGCAAGCAAAAGACTAATGAGTTAGTCACGAGATGATGTGTTACGGAACGAGTAAAGAGACTTGCCGGTAACGAGATTGAACTAGGTATAGAGATACCGACGATCGAATCTCGGGCAAGTAACATACCGTTTGACAAAAGGAACAACGTATGTAGTTATGCGGTTCTGACCGATAAAAGATCTTCGTAGAATATGTAGGAGCCAATATGAACATCCAGGTTCCGCTATTGGTTATTGACCGGAGATGAGTCTCAGTCATGTCTACATAGTTCTCGAACCCGTAGGGTCCGCACGCTTAACGTTTGATGACGATCGGTATTATGAGTTTATGAGTATTGATGTACCGAAGGTAGTTCGGAGTCCCGGATGAGATCACGGACATGACGAGGAGTCTCGGAATGTCCGAGACATAAAGATTGATATATTGGACGGCTATATTCGGACACCGGAAGTATACCGGAAAAGTTTCGGATTTATCGGGATTGCCGAAGGGGGTTACCGGAACCTCCTACGAAGGGGGATGGTCCATAGTGGGCCTTGTGGAAAGGAGAGAGGCAGCCCATAGGGCTGGCCGACGCCCCACCTAGTTCCTAGTTGGACTAGGATTGGTGGGAGGCGCCACCTCTTCCTTTTCCTACTCCATCTCTTCCTTCTTTGGTGATTCCTACTAGGAATAGGATTGCAATCCTATTCCTAGTAGGATTCCTTCCCTAGCCGCACCATAGGAGGTTGGCCGGCCCTCCTCCCTTGCTCCTTTATATACGGGGGCAGGGGGGCACCCAAAGACACACAAGTTGAATTGTTTTAGCCGTGTGCGGTGCCCCCCTCCACAGAATCACACCTCGGTCATACCGTCGCGGAGCTTAGGCGAAGCCCTGCGCCGGTGAACACATCATATCCGTCACCACGCCGTCGTGCTGACGAAACTCTCCCGTGAAGCTCAACTGGATCAAGAGCTCGTGGGACGTCATCAAGCTGAACGTGTGCTGAACGCGGAGGTGCCGTACGGTCGGTGCTTGATCGGTTGAATCGCGAAGAAGTTCGACAACATCAACCGCGTCACTTGACGCTTCCGCTCCCGGTCTACGAAGGTACGTAGACACACTCTCCCCTCTCGTTGTTATGCATCTGGTAGATAGATCTTGCGTGATCGTAGGAAAATTTTAAAATACTACCTTCCCCTACAGTGGCATCAGAGCCAGGTCTATGCATAGATGATATGCACGAGTAGAACACAATGAGATTGTGGACGATACTAGTCATACTGCTTACCAGCATGTCATACTTTGCTTCGGCGGTATTGTGAGATGAAGCGGCCCGGGCCGACATTACGCGTACGCTTACGCGAGACTGGTTTCACCGTTACGAGCACTCGTTGCTTAAAGGTGACTGGCGGGTGTCTGTCTCTCTCACTTTAGCTGAATCAAGTATGGCTACGCCCGGTCCTTGTGAAGGTTAAAACAACACATACTTGACGAAACATCGTTGTGGTTTTGTATGCGTAGGTAAGAACGGTTCTTGCTAAAGCCCGTAGCAACCACGTAAAACTTGCAACAAACAAAGTAGAGGACGTCTAACTTGTTTTTGCAGGGCATGTTGTGATGTGATATGGTCAAGACATGATGAGTTATACGGTTTTGTATGAGATGATCATGTTTTGTAAAGTTATCGGCAACTGGCAGGAGCCATATGGTTGTCGCTTTATTGTATGAAATGCAATCGCCATGTAATTGCTTTACTTTATCACTAAGCGGTAGCGATAGTCGTAGAAGCAATAGTTGGCGAGACGACAACGATGCTACGATGAAGATCAAGGTGTCAAGCCGGTGACGAAGGTGATCATGACGGTGCTTTGGAGATAGAGATCAAAAGCACAAGATGATGATGGCCATATCATGTCACATATTTTGATTGCATGTGATGTTTATCTTATTATGCTTCTTATTTTGCTTAGATCGACGGTAGCATTATAAGATGATCCCTTACTAAATTTCAAGGTATAAGTGTTCTCCCTGAGTATGCACCGTTGCGAAAGTTCGTCGTGCCGAGACACCACGTGATGATCGGGTGTGATAAGCTCTACGTTCAAATACAACGGGTGTAAGCCAGTTTTCCACACGCAGAATACTCGGGTTAAACTTGACGAGCCTAGCATATACAGATATGGCCTCGGAACACTGGAGACCGAAAGGTCGAGCGTGAATCATATAGTAGATATGATCAACATAAGATGTTCACCATTGAAACTACTCCATCTCACGTGATGATCGGACATGGTTTAGTTGATTTGGATAACGTGATCATTTAGATGACCAGAGGGATGTCTATCTAAGTGGGAGTTCTTTAAATTAATATGATTAAATTGAACTTTAATTTATCATGAACTTAGTCCTGATAGTTTTGCATATCTATGTCGTTGTAGATCAATGGCCCGTGCTACCGTTCCTTTGAATTTTAATGCATTCCTAGAGAAAGCTAAGTTGAAAGATGATGGTAGCAATTACACGGACTGGGTCCGTAACCTGAGGATTATCCTCATTGCTGCACAGAAGAATTATGTCCTTGAAGCACCGCTAGGTGACAAGCCCCCTTCCGCTGATGCAGACGCTTTGAACGTCTGGAAGTCGCGGTCTGATGACTACATGATAGTTCAGTGTGCCATGCTTTACGGCTTAGAACCGGGACTTCAACGACGTTTTGAACGTCATGGACCATATGAGATGTTCCAGGAGTTGAAGTTAATATTTCAAGCAAATGCCCGGATTGAGAAATATAAGATTTCCAATAAGTTCTACAGCTGCAAGATGGAGGAGAATAGTCCTATCAGTGAACACTTGCTCACAATGTATGGGCACTATAATCATATGACTCAACTTGGTTGCCAAGTTGACGAGAATAGTGTTATTGATAGAATTCTTCAATCACTGCCACCAAGCTATAATGGCTTCGTGATGAACTATAATATGCAAGGGATGCAAAAGACAATTCCCGAGCTCTTCGCTATGCTCACAGCTGTGGAGGTAGAAATCAAAAAGGAGCATCAAATGTTGATGGTTAACAATACCACTAGTTTCAAGAGAAAGGGCAAGGAAGGGATTTTCAAGGAGAATAGCAAGATTGTTGCTACTCTCACAGAAAAACTCAAGTATGGAACCAAGCCTGAAACTGAGTGCTACTACTGCAAGGGGACTGGACACTGGAAACGGAACTGCCCCAAATATTTGGCGGATAAGAAGGATGGCAAGGTGAACAAAGGTATATGTGATATACATGTTATTGATGTGTACCTTACTAATTCTCGTAGTAGTACCTGGGTATTTGATACCGGTTCGGTTGCTAATATTTGTAACTCGAAACAGGGACTACGGATTAAACGAAGATTAGCTAAGGACGAGGTGACGATGCGCGTGGGAAACGGTTCCAAAGTCGATGTGATCGCCGTCGGCACGCTACCTCTACATCTACCTTCGGGATTAGTTTTAGACCTAAATAATTGTTATTTGGTGCCAGCGTTGAGCATGAACATTATATCTGGATCTTGTTTATTGCGAGACGGTTATTCATTTAAATCAGAGAATAATGGTTGTTCCATTTTAATGTATAATATCTTTTATGGTCATGCACCCTTGAAGAGTGGTCTATTCTTATTGGATCTCGATCGTAGTGATACACATATTCATAATATTGAAACCAAAAGATGCAAGGTTAATAATGATAGTGCAACTTATTTGTGGCACTGCCGTTTAGGTCATATTGGTGTAAAACGCATGAAGAAACTCCATAATGATGGACTTTTGGAATCACTTGATTATGAATCACTTGGTGCTTGCGAACCATGCCTCATGGGCAAGATGACTAAAACTCCGTTCTCCGGAACTATGGAGCGAGCAACAGATTTGTTGGAAATCATACATACTGATGTATGTGGACCAATGAGTGTTGATGCTCGCGGCGGGTATCGTTATTTTCTGACCTTCACTGATGATTTGAGCAGATATGGGTATATCTACTTAATGAAGCACAAGTCTGAAACATTTGAAAAGTTCAAAGAATTTCAGAGTGAAGTAGAGAATCATCGTAACAAGAAAATAAAGTTCCTACGATCTGATCGTGGACGAGAATATTTGAGTTACGAGTTTGGTCTTCATTTGAAACAATGTGGAATAGTTTCACAACTCACGCCACCTGGAACACCACAGCGTAATGGTGTGTCCAAACGTCGTAACCGTACTTTATTGGATATGGTGCGATCTATGATGTCTCTTACCGATTTACCACTATCGTTTTGGGGTTATGCTTTAGAGACAGCTGCATTCACGTTAAATAGGGCACCATCTAAATCCGTTGATACGACACCTTATGAACTATGGTTTAGCAAGAAACCAAAGTTATCGTTTCTTAAAATTTGGGGCTGCGATGCTTATGTGAAAACACTTCAACCTGATAAGCTCGATCCCAAGTCGGAAAAATGTGTCTTCATAGGATACCCAAAAGAGACTGTTGGGTACACCTTCTATCACAGATCCGAAGGCAAAATATTCGTTGCTAAGAACGGATCCTTTCTAGAAAAAGAGTTTCTCTCGAAAGAAGTGAGTGGGAGGAAAGTAGAACTTGATGAGGTAATTGTACCTTCTCCCGGATTGGAAAATAGTACATCACAGGAAATTGTTCCAGTGATTCCTACACCAATTAGTGAGGAAGTTAATGATAATGATCATGAAACTTCGGATCAAGTTTCTACTGAACGTCGTAGATCAACCAGAGTACGTTCCGCACCAGAGTGGTACGGCAACCCAGTTCTGGAAATCATGTTACTAGACCATGATGAACCTACGAACTATGAGGAAGCGATGATGAGCCCAGATTCCGCAAAATGGCTTGAAGCCATGAAATCTGAGATGGGATCCATGTATGAGAACAAAGTATGGACTTTGGTTGACTTGCCCGATGATCGGCATGCCATCGAAAATAAATGGATCTTCAAGAGGAAGACCGACGCAGACGGTAATATTACTGTTTACAAAGCTCGACTTGTTGCGAAAGGTTTTCGACAAGTTCAAGGAGTTGACTACGATGAGACTTTCTCACCTGTAGCGATGCTTAAGTCTGTCCGAATCATGTTAGCAATTGCCGCATTTTATGATTATGAAATATGGCAAATGGATGTCAAAACTGCATTCCTAAATGGATATCTCAAAGAAGAGTTGTATATGATGCAACCAGAAGGTTTTGTTGATCCAAAAGGTGCTAACAAAGTATGCAAGCTCCAGCGATCCATCTATGGACTGGTGCAAGCATCTTGGAGTTGGAATATACGCTTTGATGAGGTGATCAAAGCATATGGTTTTATACAGACTTTTGGAGAAGCCTGTATTTACAAGAAAGTGAGTGGGAGCTCTGTAGCATTTCTAATATTATAGGTAGATGACATATTGTTGATTGGAAATGATATAGAATTTCTGGATAGCATAAAAGGATACTTGAATAAAAGTTTTTCAATGAAAGACCTCGGTGAAGCTGCTTATATATTAGGTATCAAGATCTATAGAGATAGATCAAGACGCTTAATTGGACTTTCACAAAGCACATACCTTGATAAGATTTTGAAGAAGTTCAAAATGGACCAGTCAAAGAAAGGGTTCTTGCCTGTTTTACAAGGTATGAAATTGAGTAAGACTCAATGCCCGACCACTGCAGAAGATAGGGAGAAAATGAAAGTCATTCCCTATGCCTCAGCCATAGGATCTATCATGTATGCAATGCTGTGTACCAGACCTGATGTGTGCCTTGCTATAAGTCTAGCAGGGAGGTACCAAAGTAATCCAGGAGTGGATCACTGGACAGCGGTCAAAAACATCCTAAAGTATCTGAAAAGAACAAAGGATATGTTTCTCGTATATGGAGGTGACAAAGAGCTCGTCGTAAATGGTTACGTCGATTCTAGCTTTGACACTGATCCAGATGACTCAAAGTCACAAACCGGATATGTATTTTTATTGAACGGTGGAGCTGTCAGTTGGTGCAGTTCCAAGCAGAGCGTCGTGGCGGGATCTACGTGAAGCGGAATACATAGCTGCTTCGGAAGCAGCAAATGAAGGAGTCTGGATGAAGGAGTTCATATCCGATCTAGGTGTAGTACCTAGTGCATCGGGTCCAATGAAAATCTTTTGTGACAACACTGGAGCCATAGCCTTGGCGAAGGAATCCAGGTTTCACAAGAGAACAAAGCACATCAAAAGACGCTTCAATTCCATCCGCGATCTAGTCAAGGAGGGAGACATAGAGATTTGCAAAATACATACGGATCTGAATGTTGCAGACCCGTTGACTAAGCCTCTTCCACGGGCAAAACATGATCAGCACCAAGACTCCATGGGTGTGAGGATCATCACTTTGTAATCTAGATTATTGACTCTAGTTCAAGTGGGAGACTGAAGGAAATATTCCCTTGAGGCAATAATAAAGATGTTATTTGTATTTCCTTATATCATGATAAATGTCTTTTATTCATGCTAGAATTGTATCAACCGGAAATTAGTACATGTGTGGATACATAGACAAAACAGTATGTCCCTAGTATGCCTCTACTAGACTAGCTCATTGATCAAAGATGGTTATGTTTCCTAGCCATAGACATGAGTTGTCATTTGATCAACAGGATCACATCATTAGGAGAATGATGTGATGGACAAGACCCATCCGTTAGCATAGCACTATGATCGTTTAGTTTAAACTGCTATTGCTTTCTTCATTACTTATACATGTTCCTATGACTATGAGATTATGCAACTCCCGAATACCGTAGGAACACCTTGTGTGCTATCAAACGTCACAACATAACTGGGTGATCATAAAGATGCTCTACAGGTGTCTCCGAAAGTATTCGTGGTGTTGGCATAGATCAAGATTAGGATTTGTCACTCCGAGTGTCGGAGAGGTATCTCTGGGCCCTCTCGGTAACACACATCACAATAAGCCTTGCAAGCAAAAGACTAATGAGTTAGTCACGAGATGATGTGTTACGGAACGAGTAAAGAGACTTGCCGGTAACGAGATTGAACTAGGTATAGAGATACCGACGATCGAATCTCGGGCAAGTAACATACCGTTTGACAAAAGGAACAACGTATGTAGTTATGCGGTTCTGACCGATAAAAGATCTTCGTAGAATATGTAGGAGCCAATATGAACATCCAGGTTCCGCTATTGGTTATTGACCGGAGATGAGTCTCAGTCATGTCTACATAGTTCTCGAACCCGTAGGGTCCCCACGCTTAACGTTTGATGACGATCGGTATTATGAGTTTATGAGTATTGATGTACCGAAGGTAGTTCGGAGTCCCGGATGAGATCACGGACATGACGAGGAGTCTCGGAATGTCCGAGACATAAAGATTGATATATTGGACGGCTATATTCGGACACCGGAAGTATACCGGAAAAGTTTCGGATTTATCGGGATTGCCGAAGGGGGTTACCGGAACCTCCTACGAAGGGGGATGGTCCATAGTGGGCCTTGTGGAAAGGAGAGAGGCAGCCCATAGGGCTGGCCGGCGCCCCACCTAGTTCCTAGTTGGACTAGGATTGGTGGGAGGCGCCACCTCTTCCTTTTCCTACTCCATCTCTTCCTTCTTTGGTGATTCCTACTAGGAATAGGATTGCAATCCTATTCCTAGTAGGATTCCTTCCCTAGCCGCACCATAGGAGGTTGGCCGGCCCTCCTCCCTTGCTCCTTTATATACGGGGGCAGGGGGGCACCCAAAGACACACAAGTTGAATTGTTTTAGCCGTGTGCGGTGCCCCCCTCCACAGAATCACACCTCGGTCATACCGTCGCGGAGCTTAGGCGAAGCCCTGCGCCGGTGAACACATCATATCCGTCACCACGCCGTCGTGCTGACGAAACTCTCCCATGAAGCTCAACTGGATCAAGAGCTCGTGGGACGTCATCAAGCTGAACATGTGCTGAACGCGGAGGTGCCGTACGTTCGGTGCTTGATCGGTTGAATCACGAAGAAGTTCGACAACATCAACCGCGTCACTTGACGCTTCCGCTCCCGGTCTACGAGGGTACGTAGACACACTCTCCCCTCTCGTTGTTATGCATCTGGTAGATAGATCTTGCGTGATCGTAGGAAAATTTTAAAATACTACATTCCCCTACAGCTTAGGCTTTTGGTTGTCCTTGAATTTTACCTTGGGGTGCCATTGGCATCCCCAAGCTTAGGCTATTGCCACTCTTTGTTCCATAGTCCATCAAAGCAATACTCAAAACTTGAAAACTTCACAACACAAAACTTAGACAAAAATCTCGTGAGCTCCGTTAGTATAAGAAAGCAAACCACTACTCGAAGGTACTGCAATGAATTCATTCTTTCTTTATATTGGTGTTAAACCTACTGTATTCCAACTTCTCTATGGTTCATACTTCCCAATACTACTCATAGATGCATTGTAATAAGCAAACAACACACGAAAAACAGAATCTGTCAAAAACAGAACAGTCTATAGTAATCTGCAGTTTTTGCATACTTTTGTAACTCCAAAAAATTAAAACTATATTGGTAAACATGAGGAACTTTTCTATTAATCATCTGCAAAAAGAATCAACTAAATAGCACGCTCCAGTAAAATTTGGTGACCATTCTAGCGAGCGCTAACGATTCTGTTTTTCACAACAAGATCACATAAACTTCACATAAGTCTTCCCAAAGGTTCTATTTCGCACAAACACTAAACAAAACACAAAACCACATCTAAACAGAAGCTGGATGCAATATTTATTCCTAAACAGAAGCAAAAATAATTGAAAACTCTGAAGAAGCACCGTGCTGCTATTGGGTATACTCTGGATGATCTTAAGGGCATTAGTCCCACTTTATGCCAACATAATATAAAATTGGAAGAAAATGTTAAACCGGTTATTGATCATCAACGATGGATAAATCCTAAGATGAAAGAACTGGTAAGGAAGGAAATACTAAAGCTTCTAGAGGCAGGTATTATCTATCTAGTTGCTGATAGCCCATGGGTAAGTCATGTCCATTATTTCCCTAAGAAGGGAGGTATGACTGTTGTTCCTAATGATAAGGATGGTTTGATCACACAAATAATAATTATGGGTTATAGGATGGTAATTGATTTCCGCAAATTAAATAAAGCTACTAAGAAAGATCATTACCCTTTGCCTTTTATTGATCAAATGCTAGAAAGGTTATCCAAACATACTCATTTTTGCTTTCTAGATGGTTATTCTGGTTTCTCTCAAATACCTGTGTCAAAAGGGGATCAAGAAAAGACCACTTTTACTTGTCCTTTCGGTACCTTTTCTTATAGACGTATGCCTTTTGGTTTATGTAATGCACCTGCTACCTTTCAAAGATGCATGATGGCTATATTCTCTGATTTTTGTGAAAAGATTGTTGAGGTTTTAATGGATGACTTCTCTGTTTACGGAACTTCTTTTGATGATTGCTTAAGCAACCTGGATCGAGTTTTGCAGAGATGTGATACGTCCTCCTTTTTGAAGCCAAAAATTATAAATATAATTATGATCACGATGAACCTGGTGCATAGGGTAGAACTTCTGATGAAATTCCAACTTCAGCCGATTATAGTTCCATGATCCAATATCATCACATAGCCTAAACCATGTCAATTCATATCCCTTCAAAGATAAAGGGAATACCTTCTTCTTGATAACATCCTTGGGCATACCTGCAAGCTTAAATAATCCACAAACTTCATCCACATAGATTAGATGCAAATCGGGATGCAATGTTCCGTCTCCTGTAAAGGGATTATCTAGCAGTTTCTCTATCATACCCGAAGGAATTTCAAAGCAAACTTTTTCAGTAGGTGCAGTAGGTTGAGGAGAAACTCTTTTCTCCTCTGGTCGGGCTGAAGATACCCCAAACAAGCCCCTCAAAGGATGATGAGCCATAGTAACAAGTGATAGTAAATTTCAGCACACTATATAAATTTTTCCTTACCAAATTCCACTTACCAAAGGCGCTTCACTCCCCGGCAACGACGCCAGAAAAGAGTCTTGATGACCCACAAGTGTAGGGGATCTATCGTAGTCCTTTCGATAAGTAAGAGTGTCGAACCCAACGAGGAGCAGAAGGAAATGATAGGCAGTTTTCAGTAAGGTATTTTCTACAAGCACTGAAATTGTAGGTAACAGATAGTTTTGTGATAAGGTAATTGGTAGAAAGTGACAAAAGATAAAAGTAAATAAGGTGCAGCAAGATGGCCCAATCCTTTTTGTAGCAAAGGACAAGCCTGGACAAACTCTTATATGGAGGAAAGTGCTCCCGAGGACACATGGGAATTATCGTCAAGCTAGTTTTCATCACGATCATATGATTCGCGTTCGGTACTTTGATAATTTGGTATGTGGGTGGACCAGTGATTGGGTGTTGTCCTTACTTAGACAAGCCTCCCACTTATGACTAACCTCTAATGCAAGCATCCGCAACTACAAAAGATGTATTAAGGTAAACCTAACCATAACATGAAACAAGTGGATCCAAATCAGCCCCTTACGAAGCAACACATAAACTAGGGTTTGAGCTTCTGTCACTCTAGTAACCCATCATCTACTTATTACTTCCCAATGCCTTCCTCTAGGCCCAAATAATGGTGAAGTGCCATGTAGTCGACGTTCACATGACACCACTAGAGGAGAGACAACATACATCTCATTGAAATATCGAACGAATACCAAATTCACATGACTACTTATAGCAAGACTTCTCCCATGTCATCATGAACAAAAGTAACTACTCACAAGACATAATATTGTTCATGATCAGAGGGGTATTAATATACATAATGGATCTGAACATATGATCTTCCACCAAGTAAACCAACTAGCATCAACTACAAGGAGTAATCAACACTACTAGCAACCCACAGGTACCAATCTGAGGTTCGGGTACAAAGATTGGATACAAGAGATGAACTAGGGTTTGAGAGGCGATGGTGCTGGTGAAGATGTTGCTGAAGATAACCCTCCCCAAGTGGGAGAGTTGTTGGTGATGATGGCGGTGACGATTTCCCCCTCCCAGAGGGAAGTATCCCCGGCAGAACAGCTCTGCCGGAGCCCTAGATTGGTTTCGGCCAAGGTTCTGCCTCGAGACGGCGGCGTCTGGTCCCGAAAGCCTCCTTATGATGTTTTCCAGGTCAAAACACCTCACATAGGAGAAGATGGGCATCAGGGGGGCATCGGGGGCTCCACGAGGCAGCGGGCGCGCCCAGAGAGGGGGGCGCGCCCCCACCCTCATGGACAGGTGGTGGCCCCCCTGGTTATCTTCTTTCGCCAGATATTTTTTATATTTTCTGAAACGGTGTCATGTGGTGTTTCAGAGCTTTTTGAGTTGTGCATAATAGGTTTCCAGAGTTTGCTTCTTTCCCAGCCCTGAATTCCAGCTGCCGGCATTCTCCCTCTTCATGTAAACCTTGTAAAATAAGAGAGAAAAGGCATAAGTATTGTGATATAACATGTAATAACAGCCCATAGTGCAATAAATATCAACATAAAAGCATGATGCAAAATGGACGTATCAGACTCCATGGGTGTTAGAATCATTACTCTATAATCTAGATTATGGACTCTAGTTCAAGTGGGAGACTGAAGGAAATATGCCCTAGAGGCAATAATAAAGTTGTTACTTTTATTTCCTTATATCATGATAAATGTTTATTATTCATGCTAGAATTGTATTAACCAGAAACTTAGTACATATGTGAATACATAGACAAAACAGAGTGTCCCTAGTATGCCTCTACTGGACTAGCTCGTTAATCAAAGATGGTTATGTTTCCTAACCATAGACATGAGTTGTCATTTGATCAACGGGATCACATCATTAGGAGAATGATGTGATGGACTAGACCCATCCGTTAGTTTAGCAACTTGATCATTTAGTTTTACTACAATTGCTTTCTTCATGACTTATACATGTTCCTATGACTATGAGATTATGCAACTCCCAAATACCGGAGGAACACCTTGTGTGCTATCAAACGTCACAACGTAACTGGGTGATTATAAAGATGCTCTACAGGTGTATCCGAAGGTGTTTGAGGTGTTGGCATAGATCGAGAATAGGATTTGTCACTCTGAGTGTCGGAGAGGTATCTCTGGGCCCTCTCGGTAATACACATCATAATAAGCCTTGCAAGCAAATTACTAATGAGTTAGTCACGAGACGATGTATTACGGAATGAGTAAATAGACTTGCCGGTAACGAGATTGAACTAGGTATGATGATACCGACGATCGAATCTCGGGCAAGTAACATACAGATGACAAAGGGAACAACGTATGTTGTTATGCAGTTTGACCGATAAAGATCTTCATAGAATATGTAGGAACCAATATGAGCATCCAGGTTCCGCTATTGATTATTGACCGGAGATGAGTCTCGTTCATGTCTACATAGTTCTCGAACCTGTAGGGTCCGCACGCTTAACTTTCGATGACGATCGGTATTATGAGTTTATGTGTTTTGATGCACCGAAGGTAGTTCGGAGTCCCGGGTGTGATCACGGACATGACGAGGAGTCTCGAAATAGTCAACGCGTAAAGATTAATATATTGGACGACTATATTCGGACACCGGAAGTGTTCCGGGTGAGTTTCGGATTAAACCGGAGTGCCGGAGGGGTATCAGTCCCCCTTGGGGAACTAATGGGCCACTTGGGCCCTTAGTGGAGAGAGAGAGGGCCGGCAAGGGCTGGGCCACGTGCCCCTCCCCCTTGGTCCGAATTGGACAAGGAGAGGAGGGGGTGGCGCCCCCTTCCTTCTCCCTCCCCCTCTCCTTCCTCCCCCCTCC
>LR738709.1:484169890-484197497 GCA_902687465.1 Secale cereale | reverse complement strand
TCCCTCTTGGTGGACTCCTACTAGGAATAGGAATAGCTCTCCTAGGGCGCGCCATAGGGGCCAGCCGGCCCTCCCCCTTGCTCCTTTATATACAGGGGCAGGGGGCACCCTAGGACACACAAGTTAACATCAGTTTTAGCCATGTGCAGTGCCCCCTCCACTGTTACACACCTCAGACATATTTTCGCAGTGCTTAGGCGAAGCCCTACGTCGGTAACATCATCATCACCGTCACCACGCCATCATGCTGACGAAACTCTCCCGTGACGCTCAACTGGATCAAGAGCTCGTGGGACGTCATCGAGATGAACGTGTGCTGAACGCGGAGGTGCCATATGTTCGGTGCTTGGATTGGTTGGATCGCGAAGATGTTCGACTACATCAACCGCGTCACTAGACACTTCCGCTTTCGGTCTACGAGTGTACGTAGACACACTCTCCTCGCTCGTGGCTATGCTTCTCCTATATAGATCTTGTGTGATCATAGGATTTTTTTTTTGAAATACTACATTCCCCAACATAGATATCTTTGTATTTCTGTTCGAATTATTGGTTTGGTTTGTCCAACTAGATTGGTAGTTCTTGCGTGATTAGTTTTGGGTTCAATCTTGTGGTGTCCTCACCTAGTGACAGAAGGGGTAGCGAGGCACATATTGTATTGTTGCCATCAAGGATAAAAGGATGTGGTTTATATCATATTGCTTGAGTTTATCTCTCTACATCATGTCATCTTGCTTAAGGCGTTACTCTGTTCTTATGAACATAATACTCTAGATGCATGTTGGATAGCGGTCGATGTGTGGAGTAATAGTAGTAGATGAAAAATCGTTTTGGTTTACTTGTGACGGACGTGATGGCTATATTCATAATCATTGCCTTAGATATCGTCATAACTTTGCGCTTTTCTATTAATTGCTCGACAGTAATTTGTTTACCCACCGTATGCTTTATTCGAGAGAGAAGCCTCTAGTGAAACATATGGCCCCTGGGTCTATTTTACATATATTACTTTCAGATCTATAAAACCAAAAATCCAAAAATACATTGTTGTAATTATTATGGGTTTACTTTATTTTGCTTTTTACTTTAGTTTTTAACTAGCAAACATGCCCGTGCGTTGCAACGGGAAAAAAACTACACTCCGCTTAACACAATGGCCCAAAATCACCCACACACATTTGACGGCATCAAGAAACTCCTTCATGGTACAACATTACAAGAGATGTTGTGCAAAACGTAAACATGGGATGGTTTCATAATTGTAATGAATGTATCTATCTGCTTGTCAGTATCTCTTCGCAACATCGATGACATTCCTCAGAGAGGCACAACAAATTACAAATACCCGGTTAGATTGAAACCCACAAAGTTCATTTTATTACTGAATGACAACATCCGCATATAACACCTAGCATCCCATAGCATGGACCACCGCCAGTTCAACTTCTGAATTTCTACAGAGAAATATGTCATGCATTGCAATAGCAGAAAAAATATGCTTGTTTTCTCCTAAAAGAAGGCAACACAGGAAAATAGATAAATTTCAAACTTAAAAATGGTTATGATGAACAAGCAACATGCTTTGCTAGGGAGAAAATATCGGACGAAATGAACCTTCTAGCATAACATTACCTAGGAATATATGTGCTTAGTGTCAGTGGCGGAGCTACAGTCGCAAACATGGGCGGGCCGGTACAAAGGAAGACTCACTATTTTTATTCTGATGGCCCAATTTACTGTCTGTCTCCACTGCATCTTGTATTGGTTGGGCGGGCCATGGCCGTTTTTGCTAACACGTAGCTCCGCCAGTGCTTAGTGTCAAGAATTCATGCATCAAATGTGACAAACAAAAAGGTGTAAACTACAACTGAAAATAAGGGATCAAGTGAACCCACCACCTCAAAGCGTCACCGCCACTTGTGTGAAAACATCTCCTGCTCGCCATCAACAACATTGCATTCCCGCAGCCCCGATAATTCCTTTGACACGACAGAGCCTCTGCTCTCGTGACCATGACCACTCTTTTTTAGGTTTGTAAAGAAAACCTTTGCAATTAGAGTATTTTATAAACAAAGTGAATTATAGCCTTCATAGGAAGATATATATACATGCATCGGATATTTGTTCTGAAATTAATAAGCACCATCAATTCTGAGCGTATGGATGATTGAATAAGAAGCAAAACCTCAACATTCATACTAAAGGCTAACAAAAGGATCCACCGGATTACGCATTTACAAAAAAAAAAAATCAAGTTGACATCACATAGACCTTATTTGCAGCCTGCATCCACACCGCATCCCATCCTAATAGAACCCACTTAACTCACCTATGTGTCTCCTTTGAAAGAAGACGACAAGCAGACGAAGAGGAAGCGATATAATGGTGGCTGCAGCACGTCCCTTCTTACTCCTCATCCAGTGCCTTGCTCCTACGGCACCACTACTTTCCCTTCTTCCTCCTCCTTACCCCCCTCCTCCATCTCCCTGTCGTGTGGCTCTCCCTCTCCAACTTCCCTCTTCTTTTGCTCCTCACGGCCGCCTCCTCCGCAAGATTCTCCACAGCCAGCCACCTCGCCCCGGCCTCCAAGAAACAACAGCAGCACGAGCGCCTTGTCGACAGTGGCGTATCTAGGGGGTGGCCAGGGTGGTCAATGGACCATCCTGAATTTTCCCCATAGCTTGTATATAGTGTAGTAAAAAATATATTTCTTTGAAAATAAATAAACTTATGTAAATATTTCTATTAGTGGACCATCATGTCTTATTGGGCTGGCTACGCCACTGCTTGTCGACCTGCTTGCGGATTTTCAAAGCCCACTTCCTCTCCCTCAATGAGTGCCTCATGACCTACGAAGACGACAAGGGCCTCGTTCTTGAGTCAATCTACTGCGCCCACAATGCTCTCCAAGAGTGCGCTACTGTGATTGCCGTCCGGGAGCCCGAGACCAAGTTACAGCTTGGACGGTGTCGGGCTAGAAGATGCAACATTGGGCGATGTAGCCTCGGACACCGTCGGCTGGACAAAGGACCCCCGCGGGACGTGAATCGAGGCAGAGCAAGGTCGGGTTAGTGCCCATGCATGGCGGACAACCGGACAGGCAGCGAAGTAGCATGAAGGTGTGCAGGGAACATGGTGTGAGAAATCGCACGTCATCCTCCGTCAAGCTAGGCGTTGCTTGCGGTGTCTTACACCCGTCGCCGGGTCACATGGGGTCGAGCCATCAGGGGATGCTTCCTCGCTGGATATAACACCGCCTGAATTTGTGCAGCCTAAGAGCATCTTCACCCGCGTCCCCAAAAAGGCCCTCCAGTCATTTTTTTCGTCCACCGACGTTAAAAAATCGGCCCAATCGCGCCCCCAAGAGTCCAGTTTTCGTCGGCTCGGGTCGAAATTGGCGCCGGCGGACCCAACCCGAACCCGGCGCGCTAGGGGTCGCTCGGGGGCGTCGGGCGAATCGTTTTTGGCGCGAAGAGCTGCGGGCCCGCCGCGTCAGCAACTCGACTCTCTTCTCGCTGTTTCGTCGTCCTCATCGCCTCGTTTCCCGCGGTGAATCAATGCCAAAGTTGCGCGCGCTGCCGCGCCGGTCAGCCTCGATTGATGCCTCACGGGCGGCGCAGTGAAGGCTGGGCGACGCGTTCCTTGGCCGCCACGCAAGCACGCCACGCGTAACGCGCCGGCCAAGCCTACCACGCGGCGCCTCCGCCTATAAAAGCCGACCGCAAGCGCGCCGGAGCCTTGCACAGATCATCCACCGCCGACGCGCTCATTTCTCCCCCTTTCCTCCTCTCGCCGTCCCCAGTTGAGAAGCATGGCCGAGCGTTTCCCAGGCGACGGCGTGGCGGCGAACAGACTCGGACGCCGTCATCTGCACGAGGACGAGGCCCACCTCCTTTTCGAGGCCGAGTACCCGGTCCCGCCGGACATGCGGGTGCCCGGGGCGTGGAAGATCAGCGTCAGCGGCGTGCCAGTGCACCCGCTAACCACCGGCGCGGCGCGGCGTGCGGAGATCGCACGTATCCGCTCGTCCCTGCCGCGTGCGGCGAGGGAGGGGCCCCGGTACGTACCCGACAGCCCAATTAGGGAGCCCTACTTCCGCCGCCGGCACGACGAGGAGCTCGAGGCCACCAACGACGTCGTGCCCTCCGGCAGGTTCAACGCCGATGGCCGGCACCGATGGTGGGGCATGCCCAGGCGCACGTTGGAGTCCGTTCTCGAGTACATTGAAGGCGGCAACACGCCGCGCCTCGAGTACCCCGCTCCCCCGTCCTTCTCACGCCGCCGAGGAAGCTCCTGAACGCCGAGGCGCATGGAGCCCGGGGTGTGCTCCTCCTCGTCCGGCGGCTCTCCCTACCTCCACCTCCGCCCCGTCAAGCCGGAGCCCCAGGACACGCCTGTCAGCGTGCGTACCCGCAGCTCCGGTGCCCTCGTCGAGCCCAAGGCGGAGCCCGGCCTCCCCTCGGAGTACGAGGAGATAGCCCGGCGCGGCTACTCCGACAAGGGCGCCATGCGGTGGTCGCGCGACGACTACCTGCGTGAGGAGATGGTCCGGCAGTGCCGGGCTAGGAGATCGGCGCCCGCAAACGTGGGCGCGAGGACGAGAACGGTGTCGTCGTCCTCGATAGCGACGACGACGCCCCCGGACCGTCCAACCCGCCGCGCCAACCGGGGGAGGGATGCAGCAGGGACGGCGGAGGCGCGGGTGGGGACGACGACGACGACGACGATGGCGGTGACTACACGTGGTTCTACAGCCTCATCGGCATGTAGAACCGCGTGGGTGGGCTGCGAGGCGGGCGGCGAGGGAGACGGCGGGGGTAGCCCGCGGTAGTTTTTTTTGTAAAATATGTTTAAATTTGAATGAACTCGCCCGTGTTTGCGTTAACTTTGCGCCGAATTTGTACTTTTTAAAAAACCGTGAGGGGCCGCGACTGGGGGGCATCACGCCCCCAGTGCGCGGTTTAGCTCCAGTGCGCCACCAGGGATGATTTTTAGCCCCTCCTGGAGGGCCAACGGTTGGAGATGCCCTAAGGTGCAGCGCTTGAGGAGTGATGACGGGCAGTGATTGTTACTTATTTCAGGATCTATATGGTCAAACTCATTCCAATTCCAATACCAATAGCGCTCGGTTACTATACATATACGTTTCAAAAAAAATTCCTTGCCCAACAACATCCATATATAACACATAGCATCCCATAGAATGGGCCACCGCCAGTTCCACTTCTGAATTTCTACAAAGAAATATGTCGTGCATTGCAATAGCAGAAAAATATGCTTGCTTTCTCCTAATAGAACGCAACACGGGAAAATAGATAAATTTCAATCTTAAAAATGGTTATGATGAACAAACGACATGCTTTGCTAGAGAGAAAATATCAGACGAAATTAACCTTCTAGCATAACATTACCTAGGAATATATGTGCTTAGTGTCAAGAATTCATGCATCAAATGTGACAAACAAAAAGGTGTAAACTACAACTGAAAATAAGGGATCAAGTGAACCCACCACCTCAAAGCGTCACAGCCATTTGCGTGCAAACATCTCCTGCCCGCCATCAACAACATTGCATCCCCGCAGCCCCGAAAATTCCTTTGACACGACACAGCCTCCGCTCCCATGACCGTGACCACTCTTTTTATATGTTTGTAAAGAAAACCTTTGCACTGTCTGGCGTCATGGTGACGTCGATGGCAGAGTGGCCAGACAAGGTAGAAGCCTCAATATGATCTGAAGACGGACTTGTGGAAGATGGCGGCGACGACACACGAGTGCGTCTCACCGGATTGTGCCCCAGACCCGGTATGTGGCTCGGCTGGGGCTTCCGGCGTTTGATGTTAGGCTTAGGTGAGTGGTTTGGGTAGTGGCCCAGCTACCACCACCTTCATCATTTGGATGTTAGGATTAGATGAGTGGTCTGGGTAGTGGTCCAGCTAGCACGCCTTCATCATTTGGATAGGAGTAGCGGCATATGTTGTCAAGATGGCGGATTCAGACATATTGTTGTAATACTTTGTAAGGTCTTCGAGAAGAATCAATAAAGTTGCCGTATGCATCTCCTAGATGCAGAGGCCGGGGGACATCCTCCTTTTCTAAAAAAAATTTAAAAAAATTTAAAGTATTATCTAAACAAAGTTAATTATAGCCTTCATAGGAAGATATATATACATGCATCGGATATTTGTTCTGAAATTAATAAGCACCATCAATTCTGAGCGTATGGATGACTGAATAAGAAGCAAAACATCAACATTGATCCTAAAGGCTAACAAAAGGATCCACCGGATTACGCATTTACAAAAAAAATTATATCAAGTTGACATCACACAGACCATAGTTACAGCCTGCACTATCAATTGTCTCTGGGAGTGAATACAATTATAAATTTTGTTAGGAAGGAAGTTGAAATAGCAATACGAATATACCACCATATATTTGAATTAAATGAGAGACCAATCACTCTGAAACTAAGATTCACTCATCTCAAACCATGATATTCATGTTTTCTCCTAGAGGATTGCTACATGGACGATGGTGGCTAGCCGAAATTCAGACGACATGCCATATCGTACCATTTAGGGGCCAGTCAAAACAGCAATTTATCGTTGGATTAAGCGTCGTGCGCGTGTCGTTGAGCAGGACGTTCTCTGTCAAGTACTTTTGTTTCTCCAATTCAAAGTTTGAAACGCAGAAACAAAAAAAATCACTTGCTGGCCAGGCTAGCTTGCATCAAGGCATACCTATGTTGTTGAACGGCCGGAGGCAGCTGGTGTCAAGCGATGTCTTCCATATAAATAGCATCAACATCAGAAGCGGATTTATTCTCACATATGACATTAATTTCTAGCTAATTAAGGAAGTGCACCCCATCCACACCGTATCCCATCCTAATAGAACCCACTGAACTCACCTATGTGTCTCCTTTAAAAGAAGACGACAAGCAGACGAAGAGGAAGCAATATAATGGTGGCTGCAGCATGTCCCTTCTTACTCCTCATCCAGTACCTTGCTCCTACCGCACAACTACTTTCCCTTCTTCCTCCTCCTTACCCCCTCCTCCATCTCCTTGTCGTGTGGCTCTCCCTCTCCAGCTTCCCTCTTCTTTTGCTCCTCACGGCCGCCTCCTCCGCAAGATTCTCCATTGCCAGCCACCTCGCCCCGGCCTCCAAGAAACAACAGTAGCACGAGCCCTCGTCGACCTGATTGCGGATCATGAAAGCGCACTTCCTCTCCATCAATGAGTGCCTCATGACCTACGAAGACGACAAGGGCCTCGTTCTTGAGTCAATCGACTGCGCCCACAATGCTCTCCGAGAGTGCGCTATTGTGATTGCAGTCTGGGAGCCCGGAACCAAGTTACAACATGGACGTTGTCGGGCTAGAAGATGCAACACTGGGCGATGTAGCTTGGGAGACCGCCGGCTGGACAAAGGACCCCCGCGGGAGGTGAATCGAGGCAGAGCAAGGTCGGGTTGGTGCCCATGCATGGCGAACAACCGGACAGGCAGCGAAGTCGCATGATGGCATGCAGGGAACATGGTCTAGGCAATCGCACGTCATCCTCCATCGATCTAGGCATTTCTTGCGGTGTCTTACACCCGTCGCCGGATCACATGGGGTCGAGCCGTCGGGGATGCTTTTTTTTAACGTAGACGCTAGATGCGTTCGGCTTTAAATTAATAAAGCCATCAGGGCAACCGCCGTCAACACATAAGTTTTAGTTACAGACCACATAAAGCATAAACGAAGTATCAACTGAAACTACCAACATAGGACAAAAGAGACAAGGCGAAACGGTAAATCGAAAGATATCTCGCTTAAGTCGCAGTAGGAGGGGATCCCTCGTCTCGTCGAACTTGGCTTGACACCGTTTTGATCTTCTCCATGACTGCTAGCATGCCTTGTTCGTCACGCGCTGTCCCCAACGGCATCCACACCTGAAGAAAAATGTGATATTTGAATAGAATGTCAGCTGGATGGTTTGGAAACTTGTGTTCGATAGTGATTTTGTTTCGAACCGTCCAAAGGGACCATAAAAGCGCCCCTACGCAACGCCACAGAATCCTAGCGGAAGATCCTTTCTGGGCAGAAAGAATGTCTAAAAGGTCCTTCGCGGATTGAGGGTGCCAATTTTTGGAGAAGGTTTCCCTCACCGCACTCCACGCAAAACGGGCCAACACGCATTGAAAAAATATATGGTTGGCGTTTTCTCCCAACCCACAAAGGGTACAAGTGCCATCAGCCGGACCATTCCGTTTGCCCACGTTATCAGAGGAGGGTAACCGATTTCTCACCATCTGCCACATGAAGATTTTGATCTTCAATGGCAAGCCCGCTTTCCATAGCCCCCTAGCCATGGAAAACACCGGGCCCTCAGACATCTTGGAGTATATGGATTTGACCGAAAATTGCTTAGAGGTCGTAAGTTTCCAAGAGATGGAATCTGGCTCGGGGGAGAGATCGATATACCTCCATGCCTCCACCAGATTATCCCAGTTAGATGCTTCCACCGGTCCCAGGGCTCGAATAAAGGAGATCGCCAGGGGCCTGACTCTAAGGGCATCCGCAACCATAATGTTGGTATCGGTGGCCAGGTGATATAGATCGGGGTGGGATTGCCACAAAGGAGCATTT
Organism: Secale cereale; assembly: GCA_902687465.1. NCBI lineage: Eukaryota > Viridiplantae > Streptophyta > Magnoliopsida > Poales > Poaceae > Secale > Secale cereale. The sequence goes on along the minus strand of LR738709.1, from coordinate 484,188,861 downwards.
TCCCATCAATGGTCGAGCCAGAAACGGGTAGAAGCGCCGTTCTTAATTGTGAATTGAGCCCCTAAAGCGAAAGCCGGCCGAACGTCCTGGATCCCTCTCCAAAACGTCGATCCCGAGGACTGAGCTTGAAAGACAGTTCCGTCCGGAAAGTACTTGGCTTTAAAAATTCTGGCCCAGAGCCCCGACTCGTTTTGAGCTAATCTCCACCACCATTTGGTTAAGAGGGCTACGTTCATTAATTTGGAATTTGTAACCCCGAGCCCCCCAAGTTTTTTTGGACGGCAAATTGCCGCCCACTTGACCAAGTGGTATTTCTTTTTGGATCCCGTTCCTTCCCAAAAGAACTGAGATCGGGGAGTGTCGAGTTTGGCATGAACTCCATCCGCCAAGAGGTACATACCCATAGTAAAGATGGGGAGAGAGGATAAGCTCGAGTTGGTCAGAATGAGTCTGGCCGCAGACGACATAAATCGTCCACGCCAAGGGCTAACTCGGTTGGCAACTTTCCCGTATAGTGGTTCCCACTCAGCTATGGTAAGTCCATGAGTAGAGATAGGTAATCCCAAGTTCTTAATCGGAAAGGAACCACGCTTGCAGTTGAGTAGGTTTGCCACTCGAGAGCTCGAGAGGTCATCCATCTCTATGGTAATGACTTCGCTCTTAAGGAAATTTATCTTAAGCCCCGACATAAGCTCGAAAGCTAGGAGAAGGAGTTTGACAGAGGCCACACTACTGTCATTGGGCTCAAAAAGTAGTAGCGTATCGTCAGCGTATTGAAGGTGAGAAACTCCGCCCGGAATGAGATGCGGTACAAGACCGGAGATGTGACCGGCAGCACAAGCACGGTGGATCATCGCGGCAAGTGCGTCCGCCACAAAATTGAAGATTAGAGGGGAACTCGGATCCCCTTGTCTGAGTCCCCTCTTATTACGGAAGAATCTACCCATTTCACCATAAATAGTAACCGCCGTGTGTCCACTAGACACGAGATGCATGATGCGGTGAACAAAACCTGCCTCAAAACCCTTTTTGAGGAAGACTTCCTGAGCAAAATCCCAGTTCACACGGTTGTAGGCCTTCTCGAAATCGAGTTTGAGTAAAACTCCCTTAGTTTTATTCTTTTTAAGCTCGTGCACAATTTCCAACAAAGCGATCGGACCCTCAAGAATATTTCTATGTTTAAGGAAGCCCGTTTGGCTGTGACTAATGATCCGTTGCGCTATTGGAGCTAAACGAGAGGCGTAAGCTTTAGCGCAGATCTTGAAGGGTACATTGATGAGAGTGATAGGCCTGAACAGTCAGATATTGTCCGCCCCTTTGACCTTAGGAATAAGGCTAATGGCTCCGTAGTTAAGCCTCGAAAGGTCTATCGTACCTAGGGCGAAGCCGTTAACAATTTCGTAGAACAGGTGTTTCAAAATGGGCCAAAAACGTTTGAAGAACTCCACGGGCCATCCATCCGGGCCAGGCGCTGTGTTGTTCTTCATATCTAGCAGAGCCTTATCAATCTCCTCAGGAAGGAAAGAGAGAGCCAGGCTATCATTTTCCTCTTGAGAGACCTTATCCGCCGGATTCCACAAATTCGCGCGCAGGCTAAGAGGTTTTTCATTGGCCGTCCCCAGAAGGCCAATCAAAAACTCATATATGTGGGCCGAGATTTGCTCCTGGGTGAGCAGCAGGCCCGAGTCGGATTGTAGGCGAAGAATAGTGCTTTTTCTTTTCCGGCCATTCGCAAAAGCGTGGAAATACCCGGTATTCGCATCACCCTTAGTTACCCACTTGACGCTGCCCCTACGGCGCCAATATTCCTCCTCAGCCCGCAGCAGTGCAAGGACTTGGTCTTCCAAGGCGTACCTGTGTGACCATTCGGCCTCCGAAAAGGGGCGAAGGTCCGATTCGTGGTCGAGGCGCGCGATTTCGTCCGTAAGCCGAGCACGCTCTTTTTTGGACGTACTTCCTTGGTTGGCCCCCCAGCCACGCAGAAAGGCCCGAAGCTTAGCCGCCGCGGCGTTCCAAAGATCCGCTGGAGATCTTTGAGTCCCAATCGTCAAGAGAATATCGTCCCAACGATTGCGGACCATAAGCTCAAAACCCTCGCACTCAAACCAAGCCGTTTCAAAATAGAAACGTTGGCTGCGTCTAATCGACTCCTCCCCTGAGGAAACGATTAGAGGGATGTGGTCCGAACCTATGCGCGTTTCAGCCACTAACGAGCATAGGGGAAAAAGGGCTTCCCACTCCGGTGTGAAGAAAACCCGATCAAGGACGCTCCGGACCGGATTAGTTTGTTTGTTGGTCCAGGTGAACCTGGCTCCGGTCCTAGCCGCTTCCCTAAGGACAGCCGAAGCGATAGCCTGATTGAACATGGACACCCTTGTCCAGTCAATGTTGCTGTTATTCTTGTCCGCACCCGAGCAGATCAAGTTGAAATCACCCCCAACCACAACAGGAAGATTAAGATTACGCTTAGCGCTCACAATTAAAGACAACTCGTGGAGGAAATTGTGAGAACGGTCGTGGTTAGCCGGGCCGTACACACATATGGTAACCCATGTAAGTCCCGAGCCCTTGTGCTTGGTCGTCACATAAACACAAAACAAACCAACCTCCCAGGTTAACACTTCACAAATATCACGGTTGCACCCCATAAGGATACCCCCGGAATGGCCTGAAGAAGGAAGCCAATGCCAATCAAAACGTTGGAGGGGGTCAAAAGCAACGAGGTCTCTATGCGAAAAATCTAGTTTGATCGTTTCTTGAAGTGCAATAAAATCTATGCGCTCCTTAGCTATGAATTCTCTAAGTTGGGTGCGGCGACCCACATGGCCGCATCCCCTAATGTTCCAAAAGAGGAACCGCATCTAGATAACACGATTACGAAGGCGAACACCCCTATAGGTGATCACCTTGGCCACTCTCTTCTTAGTCCGTCCTCGCCCCTGCGAGTCCCTCGGAGTAGAAGGAGGTGCACCAGAACCCGAAATCGATGCATCCTCATTCGGCACCACGACATCACCAGCCCCAACTGGGATGTTCTCAGGTAAATCAGACACTGCACACCTGGCAGCTGCCTCAGTCAAAGATGCCTGTGTGTCTTCACGCGCCTGAAGTAAAGAGATAAGCTCGCCAGGGGGATTAGGCACGAACACACCAGCATCATCCAAAATCGAAGCGAGGTGATCATCGGAAAAGGCATTAAGAATGCGAAAGGAGGGGGGGGATTACCGGAGGCCTCCATGTTCTTGTCGGCGATGCGAAGCTGAGCGCTTTCCATGGACGATAGCTCTCCCAGCTTGGCCTTGGCACGTGCGCTAGGAGCCCGTTGCGCCACCGGAGTCGCCCTCGTACGCTTGGCCTTGCTGTTGTTCCCTGTCGCGCCCAAGGCCGCGCCCAGTTCGCCACCCAGCTCCACAGAATTCCCAGCCCCCGTCGAAGGAGTGGCCTTGGAGGCCGGTTTCCGCCCCGCCGTCTTCTTAGGTTGACGACCCGCACTGTTGGAGCCCCGTTTAGGGCCCGGAGTGTGATCGATGTCGCCAAGAACCACCAGTTCCTGATCTTCAGACAAAGGAGTGTTGAGGGGGGAAGGAACTTTAGATGATCCGGCCCCGCCATGACAAGTCAGAGGTAGAGCTTCAAGGTTGGACCCATATTCGTTGAACGAGGTATCGAGGGACCGGGCAAGCGGAGGAACGCTAACCGCGGTGTCCTGGGTCGCCGTCCCAATGTTACCCACATCTGAGGTCAGAGCGCCCATCTTTTCCCAGGTCTCAGTGTCTATAGATGTATCATGTAGGCTTTCTTCCGGGTCGTCCGTGGTAACAGGCAGAGGGGGTGCGATAGTAGAGGTTGCTCCCCGCGCACGGGCTCCGCTAGAACCGCTCGGGATTGAGCCGGGGTTGATGGGCAGCAGCGCGCACTGGCCCGTGGGCGGGGCCTTGGCCTTTGGGGGAATGAGCGCTGTCACTGCCAAGTGAGCACAGTCACCACCGCGCTTAGGGAGAACCTCACGTTCGACTTTGATTTGGTAACCCTCGCTGTTGAACCAGACCTCCACCACCCCGTTGAGTTTCTCAGGTGCACGGCAGGCTATCTTCATCCTGACAGGCCCCAACCTAATCAGGGATAGCTCATCAACCACGATAGGCCGACCCAGCATCCGAAGACCCTCCTTAATACGATCCTCACGCCGGTGCTTCTTCGGGATGCCGAATAGACGGACCCACGTCTCCGGCATCTGCATAGGTTGAATCTCTTCGTGTAACATATCTAGCACCCTTGCGGTTATGTCATGGATAGATAAGAAAAGCTTGCCACTAGACTTAGCCATGTGTAAAAGATCAGCAGAGGGGAAAACCACCAGAAAATCGTCATCTCCAACTTGCGTTACCTGCCAGTCCCAATCGTTCGCTACCATATGCTTCAGTTCTTGCTTGAGGATGTGGAGCGTCAGTTTCCCAGGCTCGGCAGAGAGGATTGCAGCGTTCTTGATGCGCTCATCGATGGGGGTCTCCAGCGCGTCGTCGTCATCATATTCCAAGCAGAAGAAGCCCTCGCCGGAGATAGCACTCCCCATGATCTGCAGATGTAGCTGCCGTCCCCGCGTCGGACAGTTAGCCGAGGCATGTCCTTCCTCTTTGCACAGAATGCAAAGAGGTTTGAACTTGCACTTCGACTGGTAATGGCCGAGCCTCCCGCATTTGAAGCATTCCACCTCGGGCGCCTCCTCCACCGGAATAGGCTCCGCCGCCGTACCCTTGGAGGCAGCGGGGAGACTCGGACCCACCGGATCTGGAGTGGCCCGAGGTTTCGAGGAGAACGGAGCGTCCATGCTTCCCTCAGCGTAGATCGACCCGTCTGCCTTCTTCTCCAGCGCGCGCCGGCGCTGGAGGTTCTGTTTCTTGTTCTTCTTGGCCTGCTGTTGAATCCACCGTGGGGGAGAGGGACCCCAATCCCCCTCGCGCCCGCCGTGGTCGCACGGCCCGTCGGTCCGGACACGGCCGTCGCGGCCGTCGGAGCATTCCCACATCGCTCGCTTAGCCTTGTCGCGTAGATCTGATTCCCTGTGCCGCTCACCCACCGGTTCCAGCGCCTCTAAGGGCCGCTTCTCCGCGCGCCGGTCGCCCATCACCGCCGCCGCGAAGGTCTTGAGAAGTGGAGGAGGGGGAGTGTCGTGGAATTAGCACGGCAGATGTCCGGTTTAGCGGACTTGATGATGGAACCATCGCACGGGTTAGCTTGAAGGGGTTCATAGCACACAAAGGACACAGAAGGTTTATACTAGTTCGGCCCCTTCGATGAAGGTAAAAGCCTACGTCTAGTTGGTTTGGTATTGCTTGGGCGTCGGATTACAGGGAGCGGATTTGCTTGCCTGCGTCTCGACGGTTTGATTGTTGCTTGTCCCCGAACCGTCGCCGGGTCGCCCCTTTATATAGAGGGTACGCCTGGTCCGGTTTACAGAGTCCCGAGGCTGGCTCATATCTGTGTCCGCCTCGGTCTCTGTCTTTTCTTCCTTGTCTCTCAAGTTACATCACGGGGCGGTTTACAAACCTTAATTCTATACATGGGCCCTAAGATCTTTATGGGCCGTAGCCTTTACTAAATATTACAAACAAGTATAATATTAACAAAGCCGGTTTATACTAGCCGGTTTATACCTGCTAGTCATATCCCTGACATTCGGCCCCAGAATGATTTGAACTTGTTCATATCAGTCCTCTCTTGTATAATTTTCTTCTGTCTTCACATCCTTATAAACCGGCTCTGACGTCATCCTCAGGGATCATTAAATCTGACCATGACATCATCTCCGCATTTAACGCCGCGAGCTGTACTGTAGCTTATTTTAAGGGTTATCCCGAGAATCGAGGCTTCAGATGATCTTTATCCGATTTTTTGCCTCCTCGAATCCCGCACCTGTCGCTTCAGATCTGACTCTCCTTTATAAATACTGCTATCCCCATTCGTTATCTTCTTCCTGCTTCGTCTTCTTCCTCCGTCGCCCAACTCCATCGTCGCCCGAGCTCGAACCGCCGCCGTCGACTGCTGGATCCAAGTCCTCGCCGGCCGCTGCATCACCCTGAGCTTGACCAGAGAACCTCCGCCGCCGATCCTTGCCGCTCCAGGTATGTCCTTCTTCTTCATTATCAGCCTGCAGCTTCTAGGGTTTCTTCCCACGCCTCCGCCATTAGAGCCTTAATAGAAGTTTTACCTTGCTCAACCTTAAGCCAATGATTTCTAGTAACGTTCACCTTCAGATCTTGCCCTTTAAACTGTACTTTTATCCTGCTGTAAATGCTTCAGATCTCTGTTGTTCCTGTCTAACCTGTAGATTTATCCGCTTGGAATAAAGCCCTTGTAGTTCTTTCCCGTATACTCTTACATTTGTTTCTCTTTTCCTAGTATGCTTAGATCTGTTCTTCTTTAGCTGTCTTTTAAAAACCTGTTTTTCTCCTTGGTAGATCTGCTAGGTATGTTCCGGTTCAAACTGTTATGCCCTGTTCTTGCGAAACTCTGTAATTCAAACGCGACGGTTTAGCCGTTCCCCTTCAACTGCCATTGACCAGAAATAGTGTAGCTTGTCGTAATTGCCGGTTTAATCATGCCATTAGTCCTCAGTTAAACCGTTGCGTAACTTTCATAAATAGTTCCGGGTTATACTGCTGTATCTTCATAATCCGTTTTCTGTACTTTATCTTTTCCAGTACTCGTCTTTTCGTTGCAATGGCCAAGCAGTATGTCTCTTGCGATTGGGTTCCTTCTATCATCACTGAGGATGATTTGATCAAGATTTCTGAGATTGGCACGTTAGGAACTCAGTCTGTTTTAAAGTGGCGAGCCCCGGGTAATGAATGTCCCCTACTCCCAGGTCCGGGGAGGTCATTGTGTTCTTTGATCATATATCTCGAGGTTTCTCTCCCCCCGGTTCAAAGTTTTTCCGGGATGTTCTTGCTGCTTTCCAACTGCACCCTCAGGATATTGGACCCAATTCTGTCTCAAACATCTGTGACATCCAAGTGTTTTCGGAAGTATATCTGCAAGAAGAACCGTCCGTCGATCTATTTCGGGACTTCTTTCATTTAAACCGGCGCACCGAGTTTACCAACGGGACCACATCGGGAGCTTGGTGGCGTCAGTATTCAGAAAAGGAGAGACGTCGTTTTTCCACACGCCGCTTTACATACTCATCCGAAAGACTGGAACAAGTCATGGTTTTACTGCATTGATACTTCTCCTGAAGGGGAGAACCCTCTGCGGGTTTACCGTGAAACCCGTATTCCGGAGAATCATCCTTTACCACAACGGCTTGGCTCTGTTGAACGGACCCGGTTTTCATCACAGCTTTCCAAGCTAAGAGCCTTCATAGCTAATGGTTTAATTGGAACTGATTTTCTACGCTGTTGGCTGTCTTGGAGCATCCTTCCCTTGAGCCGGCGATCACAGCTAATGTGCAAATATTCTGGCAAACCGGATGATCCTCAAAGGTTTACCAAGGAAAAGCTTTCTGAATCGGAAGTTGTAGAATCAGCCAAGAAAATTCTCAATGTTTCTTTGGCAGACTGTAGCAAGGTCGGGTTAGCTCCATATTATAAGAAGAACAAGCCGCCCGCAGTAAGTTTCACTTTATCCTGTATTTGTAATCCGTTTCTTTTAAACCGTCTTTCAATTGTCTTTCTTTCTTTTGATTAGGCTGATGACCCTTTCTGGAAGAGAAAACCTCAGGAGAAAACCGGCAAACAGGTTCGCCGAAAAACCTTTGCCAATAAGAAAAGGAAAGCAGCTGTTGACGCCGGTTCTCCTACTGAAGATGATGATCCGGATTCCGAGGTATGCTTTAATCCGGTTTAGATTTTGCTTTCATGTACTTGTAACTGTATCTAACGATACCTTTTCCACAGGAGTTACCTGAAGGTGATAATCCGGCCGAAGTTGAGGTAACCATTCTTTCCTCTGACTCAGAACCTCTTCCACAAAAAAGTCGTCGGACCGTCCGGAAGTACCAATTTTCTCACCCTTATGCTCAGTTGGATCCTAACTTTATTTTGAAGAAGCAGCAGCACGAAGCTCTTCGCCGGACCACTCGCCACAGCGGCCTGGCGATGGAATCATCCGGGATTTGTTTAACTCCAGTTCGAAAACGCCGTGCTGAGGTGATACTTTCTCCGACTCCCCTTCATCCCAAGGCCGGGCTTATCCGAAAACCTCTTAAACCGTCTGACCCTGATTATCAGGAAACTCCACTGTCCTCTTCTGGTGAATCGACCGCCACACAGCTTCCTCCATTGAAAACTGTCCCAGGGTAACTTTCCTCACCTTTTCCGGTTTATGATCCCTTTTGCTTTATAATGTCAACTCATTTTGCATACTTTTTCCAGCAAACCGAAACCCAGCAAGAAGCCCAAGGCAAATAAGCCTCCTGTCGAACCCACTGCAGATGATCCGGCTGCTAATCCGTCAAACACTGTTCCTTTCGAGGGCGAGCCCGTAGCTCCTCTTGAAGACCCTGCGCCAACAGACCACACCTCTGCTCCTGAGAATCCTACTGCTGAAGACGTCCATAATCCACCAAGTCCGGCCCGGGTTAACTCTCCTCAGATCAATCCGGCGTCTCCTAATCCGGCTCATACTGCCACTCCCCCAAACGCACCTGCCTCTCCTGATGTTGTGGTAACTGGGGCTGCCTTTGTTGCTCCGGCTGAACCCACCGTTTTAGCCAAACATACGGCTAAAACGGAAAAGCTAACTCAAGAAAAGGGGAAATGGAGTACTGAGATATCCAGCCTTTCCGATATGAGCGCCCAAGAAATTTACTCCGGGTATCTAAACCGGCTCCACAGCAGCCAGGATTATGAAGCCAGCCTGGTTAACTTAATGAGGGAAAAATATGAGGTAAACCTCTTCTTCTGACTTTGTTCTTTGGATGTGTCTCTATCTCATAACAGCCCCAAGTTCCGGTTTAGCTGCGTGCTGAAGGTGAACCCGAACTTTGTATATTGAACCATTGATCTTTACATTAGCCCCCAAGTATCAAGTAGATAACTTGTTTATGTATTTGATACTTGTAAAAGTTGCTGACGATACTTCAACTATGCATTAGCCCCCAAGTGTCAAGCAGACAACTTGTTTGTGTGCTTGAGACTTGTAACTTTGAATTGCTATTCTTTACTGCTTCAACTGCCATTAGCCCCCAAGTGTCAAGTAGACAACTTGTTTGTGTGCTTGAGACTTGTCTGATTTTTACCTCTTGTTTTTTAACTGTGTTTGCAGGCTGAGTTGAACCGGAATGCTATTGAAATCAACGAACTTCGTAGCCGTCTTACTGAAACAGAATATGCCGCTTCAAAGGCTAAAAAAGATCTTCAGGTGAGCTTAAAGACTGCTGAAGACCTGAAGAAATATTTTGAAGAAGAGCGGACCGCCTTTGAGGTTCAGAAGAAAGATCTGGAGAAACGGGTTCAGGATGCTGAAGGAGCGCTTAATCCGGTGACAGAAGAATTGTCCGGATTACGACGGCAAATTGACTTGATGACCTCCACTGTCTTTGGTAAGTATAATCTGAACTCCTGCTTCTATCTTTGTAATCTGCGTTTTGTGCCGGTTTAACTATAATAGTTGTGTGCAGGCCGCCGTGTCTCCCATCTTGGGGATGACTTACGGAAAAAACTTAAAGCATGCTACACCTTGGTCGAGCAGCTGTACTTCGGCACTCAGAGGATCATCAGTGACACTTGTTTTGGTAAACCGGCTCCTACGACGATCCAAGATACTTTGAATAAGTTATCTGTTTTTCCGGCTCGTCTTGAAGAAGTCAAGAAGTTTGCCGCTCGGGGTGGTGCTCTTCTGGCCCTTACGAGGGCTAAGGCTTGGGTCCCGGATCTTGATCCGGAGGAGGCTTTAACCGGATTTCCAGATACAAAAGATGACGGCTCAGCCTTTACCGAAAGGGATCTCTATGCCTTGAGGAAGGAGATGCGTCCCCTCGCCAGCAAGCTTGCAGGTGAATCTGACTTGTCCGGATATCATCCGGGATATAATTTGCAGAACGAGCGAGTGGAGCGACCGGTCTATGACACTGTCAACTTAATTCCACCGGTTCGTCCTCACACCTTTGCTCCTGACATTGACCCTTCTGAACTTATCAACGATGAGATGTATTTCCGGGCCTTAACGAAGATTGACTGGCGTGCGCCGGACTTCCACCGCTTCACGAAGATGAAGATGTTCCGGATCAAGGCGATGGCCAGCCGTCTCAGCAAGGAGAAGCATAACTTCGAATATTATTGCTGTAATCATAATCTGTGTTGTGCCAAACAATGTTTCCAATCTGTTGGGCTTGCTATGCCTTGTAATAGGCTAGCCGAAACTTGATGTGCTTCAATCCGGATATTTTGTCTTTATGAAATACTTGCCGGTTGACATGTTGTCTGATATTGGTTGCCTTCCATATCCTCTGCTCCTGCAGACAAAATATCTAAAATATGTCCTAGTGGCTTACCACTGGACGGATTAAATTGTTCTCTTAAAACGTCAAATAAGTATATCTTTGTACTAAAAATAACTTTTTATACCTGAGATTTATATATAGCCAGTAATCTTAATCCGGTTAGGATGTTAAAATCGCTTTATGAAGACCTCCATGGATCCAAGTAGAAACCCGAAATTCTCCGGTCCATCTTGATGATAAATCCGGTTTATCTTGTTTCTTCAAAACTTTGTTTGGAAAGCTGTAGCTTTTGCCTGATATACGATCCGGGTTTTAATGAACACCGGTTTACGTATGCTGGTATTCATAATCCAGACTTTTCACTTTATAGATATGTGGTCAACTTCTGTAGTTATTCCACTCCGGTTTAAAAGGTTATAAAACACAAAATACCAAAAATGCGCAAATTCTGCAAATAAGACCATGTAGTCGAGGCTTTTTAAGAGCTGCCAGGCTCAAAGCAAGGTTCAGCCAATCAATGGGACGTGGATTAGCCAACACTCCCAGGGGGCCTAGCCAATCACTGAACGTGGATTTATCCATCTTTTCAGAGGGCCGAAAGAACCGCAAATAAAAACTGAGTCAATCAATGGGACGTGGATTAGCCAACACTCCCAGAGGGCCTAGCCAATCACTGAACGTGGCATTATCCAACTTTTCAGAGGGCCGATAGAACTATGAAACTGATCCAATCACTGGGAGTAGGTGATACCACTCCCAGAGGGCCTCCAGGGTTCCTCCTGAACCGGTGGGTCAATGTAAACCAATCACTGAACGTGGATGTATCCAACTTTTCAGAGGGTCGATAGAACTAGGAAACTGATCCGATCACTGGGAGTGGGTGATACAACTCCCAGAGGGCCTCCAGAGTTCCTCCTGAACCGGTGGGTAATTTGTGAAGCCTTCTCTCCTTGAACCGGATATGATCTCATGTTCTTGAGAGTTTTATTGCTCCTTTGCATATTCTGAAAAAAAATCAATTTCTAAACCGGCCAATATATTGAAATATGGTATCTGAAAATAAACTTGTATGTATATGGGTTGCTTTCCCAAGATTTTTTGTATACGGAAAAAGGGCTAAGCCCCCGGTTTACCGAGGGTGCCAGTTTATTCATTACTCATAATATATACATAGGATACATTGGATCACATAGCTCAAGTATAATATGGCCGTAAATGGGCGATGTTCCATGGCCTCTTCGTCTCCTCTTCTGATGTCCGTGAGTCCTTGTGTTCCCGAACGTCCACCAAGTAATATGAGCCATTGTGTAGATTCTTGCTGACCACAAAGGGCCCTTCCCAAGGTGGGGATAGCTTGTGCATATCTGTTTGATCTTGGATGAGCCGGAGTACCAAGTCACCCTCCTGGAACGTCCTTGATCTAATCCGGCGGCTATGATATCTGCGCAAGTCTTGCTGATAAATCGCCGATCGTGCTGCAGCTATATCACGCTCTTCATCCAGCCGGTCTAAACTGTCCTGTCTTGACTCCTCGTTGATTGCTTCCACATAGGCCGTTACCCTTGGTGAGTCATGACGTATATCACTCGGAAGAACTGCTTCAGCACCATAAACCATGAAGAAAGGCGTGTAGCCTGTAGACCGGTTTGGTGTAGTGTTAATACTCCAAAGAACATATGGCAATTCCTCAACCCAACATCCCGGGGTTCTCTGCAAAGGTGTCTTAAGCCGGGGTTTGATACCTCGCAAAATCTCCTGATTTGCCCTTTCGGCCTGACCGTTGGTCTGGGGGTGAGCCACAGAAGATACGTCTAAGCGAATATGTTCTCTTTGACAAAATTCCTTCATCTCACCCTTAGATAAGTTAGTACCATTGTCTGTGATGATGCTGTGCGGGAAGCCAAACCGGAAAATTACTTTTTTGATGAATTTGACTGCCGTCGCAGCATCACACTTGCTTATAGGCTCCGCTTCAACCCATTTTGTAAACTTGTCTACTGCCACTAGTAGATGAGTTTTCTGATCTTGGGATCGCTTGAAAGGCCCAACCATATCAAGCCCCCAAGTCGCGAATGGCCAAGTTATTGGTATCATCCGGAGTTCCTGTGCCGGAACCAGAGCACGTCTTGAGAATTTCTGACAAGCGTCACACTTCCGGACCAGATCTGCTGCATCTGCATGAGCAGTTAACCAATAGAAACCATGTCGGAATGCCTTAGCCACCAATGATTTTGAACCGGCATGATGACCACAATCCCCTTCATGAATCTCACGAAGAATCTCACAACCTTCCTCAGCTGACACACATCACTGAAATACTCCAGAAGTACTGTGATGGTGAAGTTCTCCGTTGGCAATTGTCATGGACTTAGAGCGCCGGATTATCTGTCGTGCTTCCTCTTCATCATCTGGCAACTCTCCTCGGCTCAGGTATGCCAAATAGGGTAGCGTCCAATCCGGAATAATATGGAGTGCTGCAACTAACTGTGCCTCTGGGTCCGGAACAGCTAGGTCTTCTTCCGTCGGTATCTGAACCGACGGACTGTGCAACTCATCCAAAAAGGTGTTTGGCGGTACTGGTTTACGTTGCGACCCTAGCCGGCTTAAAGCGTCAGCCGCTTCGTTCCTCCGCCGGTCTATATGATCCACCTGATATCCTTTAAAATATCCTGTGACTGCTTCAACCTCTCGTCTATAAGCCGCCATGAGGGGATCTCTTGAATCCCACTTGCCAGAAACTTGCTGTGCCACCAGATCCGAGTCGCCCAGGCACTTAACCCGGCTCAAGTTCATTTCCTTTGCTAGCCGCAAACCATGAAGTAATGCTTCATATTCCGCTGCATTATTAGTACAAGGAAACAATAAGCGGAGGACGTAACAAAATTTATCACCTCTAGGGGAAGTTAAGACAACTCCAGCCCGAGAGCCCTCCAACTGTTTTGAACCGTCGAAGTGAATCGTCCAGTAAGTAAGATCCGGCTTCTCCTCGGGAGTCTGCAACTCTGTCCAGTCATTGATGAAGTCTACCAATGCCTGAGATTTTATAGCAGTGCGTGGTACATATTTTAACTCATGCAGGCTGAGTTCAATGGCCCACTTTGCTACTCTGCCCGTAGCTTCCCTGTTCTGGATTATATCCCCCAACGGTGCTGAACTAACCACAGTTATTGGATGTCCTTGGAAATAGTGCTTCAGTTTCCGGTTTGCCATGAACACACCATATACTAACTATTGCCAATGAGGGTATCTCTGCTTGGATTCAATGAGTACTTCACTTACATAATAAACCGGGCGCTGAACCGGGTGCTCCTTCCCTGCTTCCTTGCGCTCAACCACAATTGCAACGCTGACTGCTCGTGTATTAGCAGCAACATATAACAGCAAAGGCTCCTTGTCAATAGGAGCAGCTAAAACCGGTGGTTTTGCTAGTTGCCGTTTCAGATCCTCAAATGCTGCATTTGCCTCATCACTCCAGATAAACCGGTCTGTTTTCCTTAACATCTGGTAAAGTGGGATCGCCTTCTCTCCCAAGCGACTGATGAACCGGCTTAACGCTGTGATCCGGCCATCTATGCGCTGAACATCGTTGATGCAAACCGGTTTAGTCAAAGACGTGATGGCCTTGATCTTCTCTGGGTTAGCTTCTATTCCTCTGTTTGAGACCAAGAATCCCAGTAGCTTACCAGCCGGAACACCAAAAGCACATTTTTCCGGATTAAGCATCATCCTGTAAGCCCGAAGATTATCAAAGGTTTCCTTGAGATCCTCTATCATTGTTCCTTCTTTCTTTGATTTGACCACAATGTCATCCACATAGGCATGAACGTTCCTCCCTATCTGCCCCTTCAAACAATTCTGAACGCAACGTTGATAAGTTGCCTGTGCACACTTAAGCCCAAAAGGCATAGACACATAGCAAAAAGCACCAAAAGGAGTTATGAAAGCTGTCTTCTCTTGGTCTTCCACCACCATCTTGATCTGGTGATACCCTGAATATGCATCCAAAAAACTTAGTCGCTCACACCCCGCCGTGGCATCGATGATCTGATCGATGCGAGGTAGAGCAAAAGGATCAGTTGGGCAAGCTTTATTGAGGTCCGTGTAGTCCACACACATCCTCCACTTCCCATTCTTCTTTAAAACCAGCACCGGATTAGCCAACCACTCCGGGTGAAAAACTTCCACTATGAACCCTGCGGCCAAAAGTCTGGCCACTTCTTCTCCTATAGCCTTGCGCCTCTCTTCGTTGAAGCGGCGCAGATACTGTTTAACCGGTTTAAATTTAAGATCAATATTTAATTTGTGCTCAGCGAGTTCCCTCGGTATACCTGGCATGTCAGAAGGTTTCCATGCAAAGATATCCCGGTTCTCACGGATGAACTCGATGAGCGCGCTTTCCTATTTGGGATCAAGGTTAGCGCTAATAGTGAATTGCTTAGACGAATCTCCAGGCACAAAATCAACTTGCTTGGTCTCTTCAGCTGATTTAAACTTCAACGCCGGATCATGCTCGGTAGTTGGCTTCTTCAGCGGAGTCATATCTGCCGGATCAACATTATCTTTATAAAATTTTAACTCTTTTGTGGCACATACTGCTTCTGCATAAGCTGCTTCACCTTCCTCACATTCCACTGCTATCTTGCGACTTCCATGTACCGTGATCGTGCCTTTATGGCCCGGCATTTTAAGCTGCAAATAAACATAACACGGCCTAGCCATAAACTTAGCATAAACCGTCCTTCCAAACAGAGCATGATACGGACTCTTGATCTTGACGACTTCGAAAGTGATCATCTCTGACCTGGAATCATACTCGTTCCCAAAGGTAACTTCCAAATCAATTTTTCCTACTGGATAAGCTGACTTACCTGGGACTACTCCATGAAATAATGTATTTGATTGCCTCAGATTTTTATCTGTCAGACCCATACGACGGAAAGTCTCATAATATAAGATATTGATACTGCTACCACCATCCATGCGAACTTTGGTGAATTTGTAACCCCCCACTTGAGGTGCTACCACCAAGGCTAAATGGCCCGGATTATCCACCCGCATTGGGTGGTCTTCTCTGCTCCATACGATGGGCTGCTCCGACCATCGAAGAAATTGCGGTGTCGCCGGTTCAACTGCATTAACAGCCCGCTTCAAAATCTTCTGATCTCTCTTACAAAGACTTGTGGTGAAGACATGATATTGCCCACTGCTTAACTCCTTCGGATTACTCTGATATCTAGATTGCGGCTGCTGTTGCTGATTTCCCTGATTATTATAATTCCCTTGGCCCTGCTGCTGATTATTCTGATTATTGTAACCACCTTGATGATGTGATTGATTGCCCTGACCATTATAGTTTCCTTGATTATTTTGGCCGCCTGCCCGGTGTTGATAACCATCGTTATTACCCCTATATCCTGATCCGGAGATGTTCCCCTGATGACCCGGACCATAAAACCCAGGCCCTGAGCCGCCATTTGGGGGTCGATTAGGAGGATTGAAACGGCCCGCTATTGCCTTCATAAGCGGTATGCACTCTCTCATGGTATAATTCGCCACCTTCCCTTTTCCGCTATGCTTTGGACAAGGCTGATCTAACTCCTGATCCCAGCCAAAAGCTCCTCCGCCGGTTTGTGAAGATGGATCTCCCGGGCTACGCTGAAAACCCCCTTGAACTTGAGTGTTAGCCACGAAGTCTGAACCACCCTCTGCTTTCCGTTTGCCCAAAAAACTTGAAGTAACCGGACTGATTGGTGCCGGTTTACCAGACTTGCCAACCTTCCCAGCCTTGTCTCCTTCTGCTTCAGGATACTTTGTGTTATCAGAGTCTCCGTATTTCATCAGGGCACTCATTAAAGTTCCCATATCATTGCAGTCCCTTTTAAGCCGTCCGAGTTTTAACTTTAAAGATTCAAACCGGCAATTGTTCTCCAATGTCACTATTGCCGTACTAGGATTAATACCATTTGAAGAGTGTAAAATCTGTGCTACTCTCCGTACCCAAGCTGCCGTAGACTCCTGCTCTCCTTGCACACAAGCTGCTAGATCTATCACTGACATCGGCTGTTTGCATGTATCCTTGAAGTTTTTGATAAACTGACTGCGCAGTTCCCCCCATGACCCAATAGAGTTCGGGGGTAGAGCTTTCAGCCAAGTCCGGGCCGTGCCCTCGAGCATCATAGTAAAATATTTAGCACAAGCCGATTCATCCACGTCCAGCATCTCCATGGCCATCTCATAACTTTCAACCCAAGCTTCCGGTGCTAAATCGGCTGTGTAGTTAGGTACCTTGCGGGGCCCCTTGAAATCTTTGGGCAGCTTGACACTCCGTAAAGCGGGGACAAGACACTGCACCCCAAAGGAACTCGTCGTAACCCCTGTTTCTGCAGTGGCTGTGTGAACCGGCGTCGTTTGACGAATCTCCTCCCTGGCTCCTGACCTCACCCGGTTTATCTCCGGAGCTTGTACTGCCGCACCTGTCGGATTATCCTTCCTGCGCTGATGCCTCCTGCGTTCACTGCTAGATACTTCTGGCTCCTCCCAATGCCTAGTATAACTTCGGCTGGGACGTGGTGTTGAATGTAACCTCTCCCTGCTATGAGAATATGCCTGCTGCTGTATTAACGCCGTATTAAGTAGCTTCTGGACCCTGCGCGCCTCTATCGCCACCGGAGACGTTTCTTCCGCAGGTAAAGTGGCCAAACGCGCAGCTGCTGCAGCGATGTTATCCAAAGGGTTCGAATAATGACCTGGAGGGACAGAAAAATAAGGTGCCGACGTAATCCGGCGCTCCCGCTCTGCGGTGGGTTGCTGAACCGGCTCCTCCCTGGCCGGGGGTGCCCTCCGGTTTGAAACCGGATTGTTACTAGTCCCAGCCCCAGGTGTCCTGAACAGATTCGTTGCTTCATAAACCGGCGGTATATGGGACCGGTACTTTCGGCCCCTTACTCCTTCCATAGAAGCTTGCTCCATCCTTAAGTAAAAGGCTTGATCATCCAATTCCGCTTGTCTCACCGCTATCATCTCTCTCTTCCATCAGGTCTTCCTTTAACTAATCAATCCGGCCCTTCAACTGAAGGAGATCTGCATCATGATGCGCCTTGTCCGCTGGAGCTACCGCTTCCACCGCTTTAGCTGTGAACTCCTCGATCAAGGTGGATAGAACTTCAGTAAGTGAGGGGGTTGAGCCGCTTCCCCCTGCACCAGCTTCCGCTGTCGTCCCGTTCGCCGGAGGCTGTGAACCGGCCATGAAGACCGCCACCCGGTTTGGTGGGCCAAAGGGGCCCGGAATACTGTTTCCATCGGACTCGCCCTCAGACCAGCCGTCCTGCAACTGATACAGAGATTCAGTTTCTCCGGATGAAGATCCGTCGTCTGAGTAGACAACTGTTGCACCATCAGATTCCGATCCGTCCTCGGCTCGACCTCTGTGGATTGCTCCAACGAACACGTGCTTCACGGCAGGCTGAATCCGGGCCGATCTCGCACGCTGAGCCGGCTCGATGATGTTGGGGAAGACGTCCGGCTCAGGCCCCGGTTCGCCGATTTTGCCGATGAAGACTTGGATGCTGCCGAAGGGAACCCGGTACCCATATTCGATCGAATCGGCTTCCTGTCCCCAACCTGCGTCGTCGATGTAGATCCGGCCGCGGCGACTCTTGGTCATCCGGCCGATCGCGTAACCCTTGAGCCCTTCGAAGCTGCCCTTCAAGAACTCGAAACCATCGTGCGCAGGCCCCAAGGTGGGCGCCAACTGTCGTGGAATTAGCACGGCAGATGTCCGGTTTAGCGGACTTGATGATGGAACCATCGCACGGGTTAGCTTGAAGGGGTTCATAGCACACAAAGGACACAGAAGGTTTATACTAGTTCGGCCCCTTCGATGAAGGTAAAAGCCTACGTCTAGTTGGTTTGGTATTGCTTGGGCGTCGGATTACAGGGAGCGGATTCGCTTGCCTGCGTCTCGACGGTTTGATTGTTGCTGGTCCCCGAACCGTCGCCGGGTCGCCCCTTTATATAGAGGGTACGCATGGTCCGGTTTACAGAGTCCCGGGGCCGGCTCATATCTATGTCCGCCTCAGTCTCTGTCTTTTCTTCCTTATCTCTCAAGTTACATCACGGGGCGGTTTACAAACCTTAATTCTATACATGGGCCCTAAGATCTTTATGGGCCGTAGCCTTTACTAAATATTACAAACAAGTATAATATTAACAAAGCCGATTTATACTAGCCGGTTTATACCTGCTAGTCATATCCCTGACAGGGAGCGAGAGGGAAGAGAGTGCGTGCTGAGTGAGCCAGACGCCGCACCTCGCGAGGAGTGGCTGGAAACCCTAACTGGGGGTCGAGGCACCCGCGTCGCACCAATAAATACCTCCTCCCCCTGGCCGTCGCGGGCTCGTGCGAAATGGGCCGTGGAGGCCCAAGCGGGGGCAGACCACCAGGCCCAGACGCAGCAACCCCCAAAGCAGGGCAGCAGGGCCGACCGGACGCGACAGCAAGAGCGCTCAGAGACCCAGCACCCCCCCCCCC